>OX457033.1:35235841-35412841 GCA_949752745.1 Protula sp. h YS-2021
GACGCCGCCGTGTGACCGGTGTGACGTCACAGAGTCCGACTCCCTGGCGTCCTGCAGGAGGCCAGGCACCGCCAGCTCTGTGGCCGCGCTCTTCACCTGCCTCAGCCCCGACGCGCCTCCCACGAGCTGTCGGCATTCCTGAAAATACCGGCCCTGGGTAAAGCTAATCGACCCTCACCCCTCTCCCCTCTCTATATCCCCATCCCCCTCCTGCGAGCTGTCGGCTGGGTAAAGCTAATGGACCCCTCCCTCTACCCCCCCCCGAACCCCCCCCCCCCCCCACGAACTGCCGGCACTCCTGAAAATACCGGCAGTGGGTAAAGCTAATGGACCCTCACCCCCTCCCCCATCTATACCCCCCTCCCCCTCCCACGAGCTGCCGGCATTCCTGAAAATACAGGCCCTGGGTAAAGCTAATGGACCCTCCACCCCTCCCCCCACTATACCCCCCTCCCCCTCCTACGAGCTGCCGGCATTCCTGAAAATACAGGCCCTGGGTAAAGCTAATGGACCCTCCACCCCTCCCCCCTCTATACCCCCCTCCCCCTCCCACGAGCTGCCGGCATTCCTGAAAATACAGGCCCTGGGTAAAGCTAATGGACCCTCCACCCCTCCCCCCTCTATACCCCCCTCCCCCTCCTACGAGCTGCCGGCATTCCTGAAAATACCGGCCCTGGGTAAAGCTAATGGACCCTCCACCCCTCCCCCCACTATACCCCCCTCCCCCTCCCACGAGCTGTCGGCATTCCTGAAAATACCGGCCCTGGGTAAAGCTAATGGATCCTTCCCCCCCCCATCTATACCCCCCTCCCCCTCCCACGAGCTGCCGGCACTCCTGAAAATACCGGCCCTGGGTAAAGCTAATGGATCCTCCCCCTCCCCCCTCTATATCCCCCTCCCCCTCCCACGAGCTGTCGGCATTCTTGAAAATACCGGCCCTGGGTAAAGTTAATGCCCCACCTCGCATGAGCTGTCGGCATTCCTAAAATACCGACACTGGGTAAAGCTAATACCCCCCCCCCCCCTCCCACGAACTGTCGGCAAATACTAACAAGTTTGTCCAAGGACAAAGTCCCAGCTTACGAAAAGCAATAAAACCAATTCCAGCGTGCATGAGTAAGGGAATTTTCCTGAAAAATTGGGTTTCAAAAGATGAGACGGCAAAGAGCTAGCCCAATAATTAATTTAGCACCGGACCAGAATATAGACCGATAAATGCATACAAAGATATCTTTCCCAGAAAAATGGGAAACAGATTTTTTGTATCTCTGGTAGACAGGATAGTCTGCCATAGATACCTTCAAACAACGCTCGCATTTCGGACCAGTGCGCATATTAATGTAACTTGCCTTGATGCGCGGTTCTTATTCTGACAAGTGCGCATGTTTTTTTAATTTTGCGTAGATGCGCGGTTCCCATTTTGGAACAGTGCACATGTTTATTTAACTTCCGTTGATGTGCGGTTCGCATTTCTGACGAGGGCCCATGTTTTTTTGTTTTTTTTACCTTTTGTGGATGTGCGGTTTTATTTCGGATCAGTGCGCACGTTTATTTACCTTGTGTTGATGTGCGGTTCTTATTTCGGATCAATGCGCATCTTTATTTACATTGTCTTGATGTGCGGTTCTTATTTCGGATCAGTGCGCATGTTTATTTACCTTGTGTTGATGTGCGGTTCTTATTTCGGATCAGTGCGCATGTGTATTTACCTTGTGTTGATGTGTGGTTCTTATTCCTACCAATGCGCATGTTTATTTTACTTGCGCTGATGAGCGGTACTTAATTCGGACAGCCCAAGTTTTCTTAGGTTGCCTTGATACGCGGTTCGCATTTCGGACCAGTTTGCATGTGTATTTAACTTGCGTTGATGCACGGTGCTTATTTTGGACGTGTGCCTATGTTTATTTAACTTGCGTTGGTGCGCGGTTTGCATTTTGGACCAGTGTGCATGTTTATCTAACTTGCGTTGATGAGCAGTTCGAATTTCGGATCATTACGCATGTTTATTTAACTTGCGTTAATGCGCGGTTCGAATTTCGGACCAGTGCGCATGTTTATTTAACTTGCGTTGATGCGCAGTGCTTATTTTGGACCAGTGCAAATGTTTATTTAACTTGCGTTGGAGCGTGGTTCGCATTTCGAACTACTGCTCAGTCTATTTAACTTGCGTGATGCGCGGTTCGAATTTCGGAGAAGTGCGCATGTTTATTTAGCTTGCGTTGATGCGCGGTGCTTATTTTAGACCAGTGCAAATGTTTATTTAACTTACGTTGGCGCGTGCTTCGCATTTCGAACCACTGCGTATGTTTATTTAACGTGCGTCGATGCGCGGTTCTTATTTCAGGCCAATGCGTATATTTCTTTAACTTGAGTTGATGCGCGGTTCTTATTCTGGACCAGTGCGCATGTTGATTTAAGTTGCGTTGATGCGCAGTTCTTATTTTGAATAGTGCGCATGTTATTTAAGTTGCGTTAATGGGCAGTTCGCATTTCGAAATAGTGCGCATGTTTATTTAACTTGCGTTGATGCAAGGTGCTTATTTTGGTCCAGTGGGCTTGCTTATTTAGCTTGTGTTGCTGTGCGGTTCGCATTTCGGACCAGCGCGCATGTTTTTTTCTTAACTTGTGTTGATGCGTGGTTCGCATTTTGGACCATTGCGCATATTTATTTAACTTATGTTGATCATCGGTACTTATTTTGGACCGGTGCAAATGTTTATTTAACTTGCGTTGATACGCGGTGCTTATTTTAGACCAGTGCAAATGTTTATTTAACTTACGTTGGCGCGTAGTTCGCATTTCGAACCACAGCGTATGTTTATTTAACGCGCGTCGATGCGCGGTTCTTATTTCAGGCCAATGCGCATATTTCTTTAACTTGAGTTGATGCGCGGTTCTTATTCTGGACCAGTGCGCATGTTTATTTAAGTTGCGTTGATGCGCAGTTCTTATTTTGAATAGTGCCCATGTTATTTAAGTTGCGTTAATGGGCAGTTCGCATTTCGAAATAGTGCGCATGTTTATTTAACTTGCGTTGATGCAAGGTGCTTATTTTGGTCCAGTGTGCTTGCTTATTTAGTTTGTGTTGCTGTGCGGTTCGCATTTCGGACCAGCGCGCATGTATTTTTTAACTTGTGTTGATGCGTGGCTCGGATTTTGGAACATTGCGCATGTTTATTTAACTTGTGTTGATGATCGGTACTTATTTTGGACCGGTGCAAATGTTTATTTAACTTACGCTTATGTGCGGTTCGCAACTCGGACCAATGTGCATGTTTATTTAATTTGCGTTGATATCCGGTTCGCATTTCGGACCAGTATACCTGTTTCTTTAGGTTGCTCTGATGCGCAGTTCGCATTTTGGGACAAGTGAGCAGGTTCATTTAACTTGCGTTGACGCGCGATTTGCGTTTCGGACCAGAACGCATGTTTATTTAAGTCCCGTCGATGCCCGACTCTTATGTCTATTCAACTTGCGTCGATTCATGGTTCTTTCTTCGGACCACTGCGCATGTTTATTTAACTTGCGTTGATGCGCGGTTCTCATTTCAGACCACTGCGCATGTCTATTCAACTTGCGTCGATGCGTGGTTCCATTTTTTGGACAAGTGCGCATGTTTGTTTAACTTGTGTTGATGTGCGGTGCTTACTTTGGACCGGATCGCATGTTTATTTAACTTCCGTTGATGCGCGGTTCGCATTTCAGGCCATTGCCCATGTTTATTTAACTTGTGTTGATGCGTGGTTCTCATTTCAGAGCAGTGCGCATATTTATTTAACTTGCGTTGATGCGCCGTTCTCATTTCGGACCATTGCGCATGTTTATTTAATTTGCCTCGATGTGCGGTTCGTATTTCGGACCAGTGCGCATGTTTCTTTAGGCAGCGTTGATGCGCGGTTCGCATTTCAGACCACTGCGCATGTCTATTCACCTTACGTCGAAGCGTAGTTCTTTTTTTCGGACCAGTGCGCATGTTTATTTAACCTGCGTTGATGCGCGGTGCTTATTTTGGACCAGTTCGCATCTTTATTTATCTTCCGTCGATGCGCAGTTCACATTTCGGACCAATGCGCATGTTTATTTAACTTGCATCGATGCGGAGTACTTAATTTGGACTACTGCGAATGTTTCTTTAACATGCGTCGATGTGCGGTTGTTAAATCTGACTACTGCGCAAGTTCATTTAACTTGCGTTTATGCGCTGGAGGAGGAGATCCATTTAATTTTTTTTCTTCAAAAATTCCGAAAAAAATTCAAAAGTTTTCCAATTCATTCAAAAAGCACAAGCCGTATGCATGACCCCCTAGAGACGGCTCATATCGAAAATAAATGAAATCTGATAAAAACTGTAGGAGGAAATGCATTTTGAATTTTTTTCTTCAAAAATTCTCTCATGGACTGAAAAAGACAGGCCATATTCACGACACCCTAAGCATGCCTCAGTCCCAAATAAATGATGTTTGATCAAAACTGTATTTTCATAAAAAATTCCCCCCCCCCCCCCGAAATAAAAAATTCCCAAGTCGAGTCAAATAGCACAAGCCGTATGCGAGACTTACCTAAGGATACCTCACAGCAAAAATAAATGAAATCGGATAAAAACTATAGGAGGAAATGCATTTTTACTTCAAAAATTCCCAAAAAATACAGAAATTGTCGGATCGACTAAAAAGCGCAAGTCGTATTCTCAACCTCTTAGGGATGCCTCAAACCGCCCCCCCCCCCAAAAAAAGGTTCAAAACTGTAGGGGGAAATGCATTTTGAAGTTTTTTTCTTCCAAAACTCCCTAAAAATACAAAAATTGCCCGATCGACTAAAAAGCACAAGCCGTATGCACTCACACCAAAAATAAATTACATCGACTCAAAATTGTAGGGGTAGATGCATTTTGAATTATTTTCGAAATTTTTGCTTAAAAAATTCCCCAAAAATATAAACTAAAAAAGCATAAGCCGTATGCACGACCCTTTAGGGGTGCCTCATACCAAAAATAAATGACATCGGGTCAAAAATGTAAGAGGAGATACATTTTAAAATTTCTTTAAAAAATCCCCAAAAATTCAAAAATCACCCGATCGACTAAAAAAGCACAGGCCGTATGCACGACCGCTTGGGAAATCCTCACACCAAAAATAAATGACATCGAATCGAAATTGTAGGGGCAGATGCATTTTTTTCAAAATTTTTGCTTAAAAAATCCCCAAAAATACAAAAATTGTCCGATCGACTAAAGAAGCACAAGCTGTATGCATGACCCTTTAGGGGTGCCTCATAATAAAAATAAATGACATCGGGTAAAAAATGTAGGAGGAGATACATTTTTAATTTTTTTCTTTAAAAATTCGCCAAAAATTCAAAAATAACCCGATCGACTAGAAAAGCACAAGCCGTATGCACGACCCCTTAGGGATGCCTCACACCAAAAATAACACCTGACATCAGATCAAAATTGTAGGAGGAGATGCATTTTGAAACAAAGTTTACAGCGAACTAACTAACTAACTAACTAACGGACGCCATCCGCAGACCGATAGGAATACCCCAGCTTACGTGTAACGTAAGCTGGGCTAAAAAGCTAATGCCCCCATCCCTCCCACGAGCTGTCGGCATTCCTGAAGATACCGGCTCATCCACTGAGCAAAGCTAAATGAATGTCAAGGAAGCTCTTACCCTGGACAAGGCTTAAAAGGGAACAAAAATGAAAGGAAATGGACCAAAGACCACCTGTGCTAAACTTTACTCAAGCTCACTTCTGTACATGACCCACGATGGCGATACAATAAGAACTCTTTCCGCTGTCTGCATGTCTGTCTGTATGTCTATGTCTGCTTGTCTGCATGTCTGCTTGTCTGCATGTCTGTATGTCCGCATGTCTGTATGTCTGCATGTCTGTCTGTCTGCATGTCTATGTCTGCATGCCTCTATGTCTGTAAGTATGCATGTCTGTATGTCTGCATGCCTGTATGTCTGCATGTCTGTATTTCTGTCTGTCTGTATGTCTGCATGCCTGTATGTCTATGTCTGTATGTCTGTATGTCTGCATGTATTTATGTCAGTATGCCCGCATGTCTGTGTGTCTGCATGCCTGTATGTCCGCATGTCTGCATGTCTATGTCCGTATGTCCGCATGTCCGTTTGGGTTACTCCGTGCACTGACCCCTTGCACAGCTTCTTCCAGGAGCAGGCGAATGAGCGTCTTCTGGGCAGACGCCTGACGCAGCATCTTCTTGATGACGTCACGGCAACTTGTGCACATCGAAAACTTCTTCCTTATATCTGCCAATAATAGACAAGAATAAACTGCAGATGACATTAAGTGTGTCAATGACCTTGAACTTTGAAACTAATGGGTTTAGATGAGTCATATCATATACGACGGAATCAAAAATTATAGCTCTTTTGGCTATCTCTGTAAAAAAAAAATACCAATTATTTTCTTGACTTTGTAAAAATGCATTGGCGTATATTAAAAAAAGTAAAAAAAATTACAGCACATTGACTCTTTCGGCCACCCCTCTTAAAAATTATTTTCTTGATTGCAAAAAATACACGGGCATATCTTAAAGAACGCACCACGGCAGGCAAGAGCCCTGAGCAGGAAGGTCACCGCAGCATGACACAGCCGAGATATCAAGGTCAGCGGAAGGTCAGCCATGGCCACAAGGTCAAGGATGTGCAGCGTCGTCATGGCGACGTCGTTGTCCGGGTGACTGACGAGCGCGGACAGGCGGTGAATGGACGGCTCGAGGCACTCACTGACCTTGCCCCTGGAACAGAGCCGCTGCACAAGATCATTTACCTCGGAAATAACCGACAGCTCATATTGCGCCGCTATTCAGCAACTTTTCTGCGTCTGTTGTCTCCCAAATCCATCAAAAAGTCCCGAAAAAGTTACAAAATACGGTCACCAAAGCGCCAGAAAAAAAACAGAATTGGACTGAGGTGCACTGAAGCCTTCATTGTTAAAAGATTTCCGTACTGAATACAAAAATGAACGATATCTTGGCGCAATAGCACTTTTTTGTTCATCCCTGGCCTAGACTACCTTATTGAAAGATTTCGAGAAAATTTAAGAAAGTTTGCAGGAGCAGTAGGCTTTTTTCGCAACGTTGGTGATCGGTTCGACAAACTGGCGAAATCTGACGAGCTGCGAAAAGAAAATGATGGAGTCATATTTCCACCAAAAGTCGGTTCTACTTCCACCAAAAGTCGGTCGTATTTCCACCAAAAGTCGATCATATTTCCACCAAAAGTCGGTCCTATTTCCACCAAAAGTCGGTCATTTTTCCACCAAAAGTCGGTCACTTTTCCACCAAAAGTCGGTCATATTTCCACCAAAGTTTACTACGATCCGTTGAAAACTGAATGAGGAGTAGCAAAAAACAAGTGGATCAGTAAAACTGACTATGTCTCCTGCCGGCGTACAATCTCAGTATTTGATTTTGTTAGGTTGGACTACAACCCTTCGTATCATATTCGTGAATTTAAAAATTCCAGCTGGGCCAATGTCCTTGGGCCAACATGGCTCATTTACAATGCCAACATTGTATATAAATATAAAACATTTCGCCAATCGACCAAGAAATGTAGGCTTGAGTGTGTTCACAAAAAAGTGTCGACAGCCAGACAAACGGGCGGACAGACAGACCCGAAAACTATAGTCGCCAAAGTCGCGCTACGCGACGGCGGCGGACCAATTGAAGTTTACAGACATGTTTCACAGACGGATATTTTTGTCATCCCGTAATAAACATTTTCAGGGGATAGATAGCTGTGGCATTTTTAAAGCTGATTCTATCAAAACTGTAGGATTTATTGGTATAAGACATTTAACATTTACTTATAAGACTATTTCGAATTTTCGGTAAAACATTCGCCAAAAATTGAGCTTTAAACCAATAATCACAAAAACTGGGCAAAAAAAAGAAAAATTTCGTCATTAAAAAAACTTCTTATCGTTTTAAAACATGTTTATTTCAACTAGATGCTGTCAGAGAGCAGCAATATCCCCCGTGAAACCCTAAATGCATTTCATTATATACCGTATGAAAATGCTATACGCATGAAATCGTGTAGCATTTCCAATCACCCGTATCATGACATATGACAACTGAAATTATAATTAGCTTTAGGATAAAAATCATTTAAAAATATTACTCACCTAATGCGCTTTAAGAACAAATTAACGTCCGTTCATATAGTGGTGCCCACGAAGTCCACTCCGTTTGCATATATGTCGATTTATGACGATTTTTAAAAGCCTGTCATTTTGTCAATTTTGCTTCGATCAAACTGAAACCTTGACGTTGCACATCTTTATACCCTATATGTTGCCTATATGAAATATGAAAGCTGAATTATGCTTCGTTGATATAGAAGTGGTGTCCACAAAGTCCTATACATGTGCACATATGTCTATTTTCGACGATTTTCAAAAGCCTGTCAATTTGTCAATTTTGCTTCGATCAAACTGAAACCTTAACGTTGCACATCTTTATACCCTATATTTTGCCTATATGAAATATGAAAGCTGAATTATGCTTCGTTGATATAGAAGTGGTGTCCACAAAGTCCTATACATGTGCACATATGTATATTTTCGACGATTTTCAAAAGCCTGTCAATTTGTCAATTTTGCTTCGATCAAACTGAAACCTTGACGTTGCACATCTTTATACCCTATATTTTGCCTGTATGAAATGTGAAAGCTGAATTATGCTTCGTTGATATAGAAGTGGTGTCCACAAAGTCCTATACATGTGCACATATGTCTATTTTCGACGATTTTCAAAAGGCTGTCAATTTGTCAATTTTGCTTCGATCAAACTGAAACCTTGACGTTGCACATCTTTATACCCTATATTTTGCCTGTATGAAATATGAAAGCTGAATTATGCTTTGTTGATATAGAAGTGGTGTCCACAAAGTCCTTAGCTTGAAGAGGGGACGGACGGACGGACGGACGGACAGGCCAACGAGAGGTATCTTATGTGGTGGCTGCATTATGTGGTAGCATTTGATATGCCTGAAATGCACTTAAGTGGTAGGTCACGGACAAGATTATTTGAGAATAAAAAATATTTATGTGGTGGTTTATATTTGCCCGTGCCCTTGTGTGGTTCCCAGCAGGCGTCATGTCAATGTCAATAATGTTTATGCTTTGTGTGTGTCATTTGTAAATAAACGGAATTATATAAGTGGTACTTTACTGTATAAAGATATTTTACAACTTATCTTTCATAACTGCCCATATTTATTTAAATTGCGTTGATGCGTGGTGCTTATTTTAGACCAGTGCGCATGTTTATTTAACTTGCGTTAATGCGTGGTTCGCCTTTGGAAAAACTGCGCATATTTTTTAACTTACGTTGCTGCGCGGTTCACATTTCGGATCACGGCGCATGTCAACCTAACTTGCGTCGATGTGCGGTTCACATTTCGGACCAGCGCACATGTTTGGTTAACGTGCACTGATGCGCGGTTTGTATTTCGGACCACTGCGCATATCTATTTAACTTGCGTCAAAGCGTGGTTCGCATTTCGAACCAGTGCGTATGTTCATTTAACTTGCGTCGATGCCCGGTTCGTATTTCGGACCACTGAGCATGTTTATGCAACTTACGTTGATGCGCGGTTCACAATTCGGACCAGTGCGCATGATTACATAACTTGCGTCGATGCGTGTTTTTTTTCCGACCAGTGCATATATTTAACGTGCGTTAATGCGTGGTGCTTATTTCGGAAACTGCGCATGTCTATTCAACTTGCGTCGATGCAGGGTTCTTTTGTCGGACCAGTGCGCATGTTTATGTATCTGGCGTCGATGCGCGGTTCGCATTTCGGACTAGTGCGCAGGTTTGTTTAGCTTGCGTTGATGCGAGATTCACATTTTGGACTAGTGCGCATGTTTCTTTTATTTGCGTTGATGCACGGTTCTTATTTTAGACAAATGCGCATGTTTATTTAACTTGCGTTGATGCGTGGTTCACATTTCGGACCAGTGCGCATGTTTGTTTTATTTGCGTTGATGCACGGTTCTTGTTTTAGACAAATGCGCATGTTTATTTAACTTGCATCGATGCGCGGTTCACATTTTTAACTAGTGCGCATGTTTGGTTAATGTGCACTGATGCGCGGTTCAAATTTCGGACCAGTGCGCATATTTATTAAACTTGCGTCGATGCGCGGTTCGCATTTCGAACCAGTGCGCATGTTTATTTAACTTGCGTCCATGCCCGGTTCACATTTCGGACTAGTGCGCATGTTTATTCAACTTCGCTGATGAGCATTTCGCATTTCGGACTAGTGCGCATGTTCATTTCGCTTGCGTTGGTGCGTGATTCATATTTCGGACAGCTGCGCATGTTTATTTAACTTCAGTTGATGCCCGGTTCGCATTTAGGACTAGTGCGCATGTTTATTTAACTTGCGTTGATGCGCGGTTCACATTTCGGACCAGTGCGCATGATTACTCAACTTGCATCGATGCGTGGCGCTTTTTTCGGACCAGTCCACATATTTATTAAACTTGCGTCGATGCGCGGTTCGCATTTCGAACCAGTGCGCATGTTTATTTACCTTGCGTCCATGTCCGGTTGCGCTTTCGAACCAGTGCGCATGTTTATTCAACTTCCGTTGATGAGCGGTTCGCATTTCGGACAACTGCGCATGTTCATTTAGCTTGCGTTGATGCGCATTTCTTATTTTAGACCAGTGCACATGTTTATTTGACTTGCGTTGATGCCCGGTTCGCATTTCGGACCAGTGCGCATGTTTATTTCACTTGCGTTAATGCGCGGTTCGCATTTGGAACCAGTGCGCATGTTTGTATAACTTGCGTTGATGCGCGGTTCACATTTCAGACCAGTGCGCATGATTACTTAACTTGCATCGATGCGTGGTTCTTTTTTCGGACCAGTCCACATATTTATTTAACTTGCGTCGATGCGCAGTTCGCATTTCGAACCAGTGTGCATGTTTATTTACCTTGCGTCCATGTCCGGTTGCGCATTTCGATTCAGTGCGCATGTTTATTCAACTTCCGTTGATGAGCGGTTCGCATTTCGGTCTAGTGCGCATGTTCATTTAGCTTGCGTTGATGCGCATTTCTAATTTTAGACCAGTGCACATGTTTATTTAACTTGCGTTGATGCCCGGTTCGCATTTCGGACCAGTGCGCATGTTTATTTCACTTGCGTTAATGCGCGGTTCGCATTTGGAACCAGTGCGCATGTTTGTATAACTTGCGTTGATGCGCGGTTCACATTTCGCACCAGTGCGCATGATTACTTAATTTGCATCGATGCGTGGTTCTTTGTTCGGACCAGTGCACATGTTTATTTAACTTGCGTCGATGCGCGGTTCGCATTTCGAATCAGTGCGCACGTTTATTTACCTTGCGTCCATGTCCGGTTGCGCATTTCGAACCAGGGCGTGGTTGACATTTCGGACAACTGCGCACGTTTATTCAGCTTGCGTTGATGCGCGTTTCTTATTTTAGACCAGTGCACATGTTCATTTAACTTGCGTTGATGCCCGGTTCGCATTTCGGACCAGTGCGCATGTTTATTTCACTTGCGTTAATGCGCGGTTCGCATTTGGAACCAGTGCGCATGTTTGTATAGCTTGCGTTGATGCGCGGTTCATATTTCGGATCACGGCGCATGTTTACTTAAATTGCGTCGATGCGCGGTTCATATTTCGGACCAGTGTGCATGTTTAAATAATAACCACACATTAACACAAGTTAAATAAACGGATAAAACTGCAGGATAAGATTCAAAAATTCAAGATCGAGTCAAAAAACACAAGCCGTATGCCCGACCCATCTAGGGCTGCCTCATACTAGATACCAAAAATAAATGAAATCGGATAAAAACTGTAGGAGGAAACGCACTTCGAAGTTTATTCTTCAAAAAATCCCCAAAAATACAAACATTGTCCGCAGTGGGTGTATTCTTAAGATTCTCCCCACCCCACAGCGGGATTTAAACAAATGCTGCTCTCCTTATTTGCTTTAGAAATTAGCTTTATAGTTGCATTATTTACCAACAGATGGTGTTACAGGACAGTTGATCTACGGACTTTGACGGACTCCCTTATGTGGTATGTTTTGTGCTCAATGGGTGCTTATGTGGCTACCTCATAAGAACCACCACATAAGGAGCAAAAACCACATAAGTGACGGATGTACCGAAAATCCACCACATAACATAATCATTGTGGGCACGGACGGACAGACGGACGGACGGACGGACAATCTCAAACCTATATCCCTCCGTTTCACGGGGGATAACAAGATTCAACATATGCGGGAGCAATTTTTCTACAATTCTAATAATAGTTTAAAAGCCGAGAGCTCACCAGCGATGCTCATTCCCTCGGTCTCCCGGCCTACATACACACACACCTGATGGACGACTGCCTCCTACCCCCCCCCCTCCCTACATATACACCGTACGGGACGAGTCAACTCAAAACGATTGCCTCAAACAACTACCCCAGCCCTGCACACCCACTGTGCAAGACGACGACTCCCCCCCCCCGCCCCCACCCTCTCCCCTCTCCGCCTATACATATAGTATCCGCGGGACCACTTTAACTACATGCGATTCCTCTGCACTAGCTACCACCACGTGCCCCCCAACCCCACCCCCACCCCCCTCACCAGGAGTTACACACTCAGTCCGCGGGACGACCACCCGACAACCAGCGACCACCACTCCCTCCCCCACCCCCCTCTTCCTCCGCCCACCCCCCCCCCCTGCCGGACGACCACCCACCCACCTGGTGATAACATTAGGTTGGAGCGCCCACTGCGGGACAACCACCTGACAACCAGCGACCACCCCTCCCCTCCCATCCCCCCCCTCTTCCTCCGCTCCACACCCCTCCCTACCCCCTCCCCCCCCCCCCCGCGGGACGACCACCCACCCACCTGGTGATGGCATTAGGTTGGAGCTCCCACTGCAGAACAGTGAGGAGATTCCTCAGCGCTTGTGCCGTGGCCGCGGCGTCGTGGCGACCCTGGGCGAGATCGGACAGAAGCTCGCGGTTACTGCTCGCCAGGACGCCCGGATGCTTGATCTGCAGCTCGACCTGCAGCTCCAGCCAGTACTCCAGCTGTCAACGAAAGTGACACTAAATATAGCTGCAACTGCTACAACAGCTGTCTAGGAAAGTGACACTAAATATAGCTCTAACTGCTACAACAGCTGTCAAGATAAGTCAAAGCAAATAAGTGCTAACCTGTACCCCAGCTGTTAAACAAAGTCACAGCAAATAAAATGCTAACCTGTACCCCAGCTGCCAAGAAAAGTCAAAGCAAATAAAGCGCTAACCTGTACCCCAGCTGTCAAGGAAAGTCACAGCATATATAGAGAAATATGCGCTCTCTTTAGTTTTAAGGATGCTCAAGATTTTGAAACTATATATAGGGTTTGAAATTCCACCATTATAATTTAATCTAAGAACATTTACCTGCTGTGGCTGCGAGGCGTGCAGCACAGCCTGAATGAGTACGTGTGACACTTCTGTATTCAATGCTATTTACCTGCTTTGGCTGTGACGCGTGCAGCAAGACCCGACTTAGCACGTGTGACACCCCTGGGCTCACTGCTAGTTACCTGCTGTGGCTGTGACGCGTGCAGCTGGACCTGACTTCACACGTGTGACATCCCTGTGATCACCCCTGTGCTATTTACCTGCTGTGGATGTGACGAGTGCACCAGGATCTGACTTCACACGTGTGACACCCCTGTGATCACCCCTGTGCTATTTGCCTGCTGTGGATGTGACGAGTGCACCAGGATCTGACTTAGCATGTGTGACACCCCTGTGATCACTGCTATTTACCTACTGTGTCTGTCACGGCGTGCAGCAGGACCCGACTTAACACGTGTGACACCCTGTGATCACTGCTATTTACCTCATGTGGCTGTGACGCGTGCAGCAGGACCTGACTGAGCACGTGTGACACCCCTGTGATCACTGCTAGTTACCTGCTGTGGCTGTGACGCGTGCAGCAGGACCCGACTTAACACGTGTGACACCCCTGTGATCACTGCTATTTACCTGCTGTGGCTGTGACGCGTGCAGCAGGACCTGACTGAGCACGTGTGACACCCCTGTGATCACTGCTAGTTACCTGCTGTGGCTGTGACGCGTGCAGCAGGACCTGACTGAGCACGTGTGACACCCCTGTGATCACTGCTAGTTACCTGCTGTGGCTGTGACGCGTGCAGCAGGACCTGACTGAGCACGTGTGACACCCCTGTGATCACTGCTAGTTACCTGCTGTGGCTGTGACGCGTGCAGCAGGACCTGACTGAGCACGTGTGACGCCTTATTCTCGCTGCTGCTGATGGCCACATATTTGACGATGCGGCCTAGGCACGCTTGTCTGAAAAAGTAACCACTTATAACCAGGTTATCTGTGATGACAGAAAAACAAAACAGTTCTCTAATTGATTTTATAACATGCCCCTAGTAATCAGTGCGATAAAGCAATTTTCCGTTTCTCGACAGTCGTCGGTATAAGCCAACGTGACGCTGACAAAAGCTTTGTGACGAAACCCCTTGTTGTGTGGAACGACAAGTTGCTAAGTACTAGCGACACAGTACAGGGAATTATGTCCTAGTGAAAAAAGTGGGTATTTTTGCGCAATTTGGCTTTCACGAGCACAATTGTGTGTGTTTGTGTGTGAGTGGGGGGGGGGGGGGGGGGGGGGGGTGGGGGGGGGGGGGGTAGGGGGAGGGAGTGAGTGAGAGAGAGAGAGAGAGAGAGAGAGAGAGGGGGGGGGTTAGTGGGAGGGAGACACAGAGAGAGAGAGAGAGAGAGGAGAGAGAGAGAGAGAGAGAGACAGAGAGAGAGAGAGAGGGGTAGGGGAGAGGGAGAGAGAGGAAGGGGGGGTAGGGGAGGGAGAGAGAGAGAGAGAGAGAAGAGAGAGAGAGAAAGAGAGAGAGGAAGGGGGGGTAGGGGGAGGGAGAGAGAGACAGAGAGAGAGGGGGTAGGGAGAGAGAGAGAGAGAGAGAGAGAGAGAGAGAGAGAGAGAGAGAGAGAGAGAGAGAGAGAGAGAGAGAGAGAGAGAGAGAGAGAGAGAGAGAGAGAGAAAGAGACAGTGACAGAGAGAGAGAGACACACAGAGAGAGAGAGAGAGAGAGAGACAGAGAGAGAGAGAGAGAGACAGAGAGACAGAGAGAGAACAGACACAGACCTCTGTCCGGTGGAGGAGAAGAGCATTTGGCAGAGGGTGCTGGCGTGGTGCTGAAGGCCTTTGAGGAACGGCACATCCATCGAGGACTCGCCGCATTTGCTGTGCACGAAACGGCCCAGATCCAACAGCACGCGCTCCAGGATCCGGCCACTGCACGTCCGCACCGATGACGTCACTTCCTGCGTCACCGCGCAGGCGTCATCCGTTTCCATAGCAACTGCGAAACAGTTGTACGTAGATACCAAGACTCAGCATACAGAACAACCAACTTCGTACAGTAAAAAAAAAAGATAGAAAAAAAAAAAACAGAAACGAGCCAGCTGTTATTTCGAAATTTCAAGATGGCGGTCACTGTGACATTGATATTGGGTCAAGGTCAAAAATAAATATAACGCGCACCTGCTCACTCTGATAAATAAATGTACATACCGAAGGTCCAAATATCTTAGGAAACGGACTGACGTGTTGGCAAGTCCGGACTTACGAACATACAAAATCCGGACTTCCGAACACACATCATCCGGACTTGCAAACATCCAAAATCCGGACTTCCGAACACACAAAATTCGGATTTCCGAACACACAAAATCCGGACTTGCGAACTTCGAAAATCCGGACTTACGAACATACAAAATCCGGACTTCCGAACACACAATATTCGGATTTCCGAACACACAAAATTCGGATAAAATCCGGACTTACGAACACACAAAATCCGGACTTGCGAACATCCAAAATCCGGACTTCCGAACACACAAAATTCGGATTTCCGAACACACAAAATCCGGACTTGCGAACATCCAAAATCCGGACTTACGAACATACAAAATCCGGACTTCCGAACACACAAAATTCGGATTTCGAACACACAAAAATTCGGATTTCCGAACACACAAAAATCCGGACATACGAACACACAAAATCCGGACTTGCGAACATCAAAATCGGACTTACGAACATACAAAAATCCGGACTTACGAACACACAAAATTCGGATTTCCGAACACACAAAATCCGGACTTACGAACTCACAAAATCCGGACTGCGAACATCCAAATCCGGACTTACGAACATACAAAATCCGGACTTCCGAACACACAAAATTCGGATTTCGAACGCACAAAATTCGGATTTCCGAACACACAGAAACCGGACTTACGAACACACAAAATCCGGACTTGCGAACATACAAATCCGGACTTATGAACATACAAAATCCAGACTTACGACCATACAAAATCCAACCTATAGCCAGTTATTCCGACTCAGTTATTTACCCGTATCTCCGCCTATAGGATAGGCAGTGTCCAGCAACAGTTGAAGCAAGGGTAACGTTCCTTGGTCGCTTATGGTAACCAGATGCACTGCCAGAGTGAGCAAGCTGAAACAAAATGCCATAATGGAGTTCCACCCCAACACCCCCACCCCCTCCTCCCAAAGACTGACGCACTGTTCTCTCCTTTTTTTTTTTTCTAGTTTCTACAAAACTCACTTTGGAATAAGATGCAATCCCTAATAGTTAAAGCCCGGTGATTTGTTAAAATGTACAATTACAAAAGAAAACAATGCTGACCTGTCAGTGGGACACCTTACGTGGTGGGTGGGGAGGGGGGAGGCTCTACCTGATTGCTTGATGCTTTTACTGTTCGAGGGGGGAGGGGGCAGATTGATTGCTTTTACTGCTGTATCGGGGGGGAGTTGTATGTGAATGGTTGATTCCTTACCCGTGGGGAGGGGGGGGGGGGGTAGGGTGGGGACTGTGCCTGATTGGATTATGCCTTACCTATCCCCGGGAGGGTGTACCTGATTGGAGGACGACGTACCGGTCGAGGTGACTGTAACTGACTGCTTGATGCCTTACCGGTGGAGGAGTGCTATCCTGATTGGTGCATAGATTACCTGTCGGGGGTGGGGGAGGGAGGGGAGGTTGTGCCTGATTGGTAAATGCTTTACCTGTCGGGGAAGCGGTACGTGATCGGTAGATGCCTTACTTGTGGAAGGGTGGTACCTGATCGGTAGATGCCTTACCGGTGGAGGGTTGGTACCTGATCGGTAGATGCCTTAGCTGTGGAGGGATGATACCTGATCGGTAGATGTCTTACCTGTGGAGGAGGTGGTACCTGATCGGTAGATGCCTAACCTGTGGAGGGGTGATACCTGATCGGTAGATGTCTTACCTGTGGAGGAGGTGGTACCTGATCGGTAGATGCCTTACCTGTGGGAGGGGGTGGTACCTGATCGGTAGATGCCTTACCTGTGGAGGGGGTGGTACCTGATCGGTAGAGGCCTTACCTGTGGAAGGGGTGGTACCTGATCGGTAGATGCCTTACCTGTGCAGCCGACGGTACCTGATCGGTAGATGCCTTATTTGTGGAGGGGGTGGTACGTGATCGGTAGATGCCTTACCTGTTGAGCCGGCGGTACCTGATTGGTAGATGCCTTATCTGTGGAGGGGGTGGTAC
Source organism: Protula sp. h YS-2021 (assembly GCA_949752745.1). Lineage (NCBI taxonomy): Eukaryota > Metazoa > Annelida > Polychaeta > Sabellida > Serpulidae > Protula > Protula sp. h YS-2021. The sequence goes on from OX457033.1 coordinate 35,253,520, forward strand.
GTGATCGGTAGATGCCTTACCTGTGGAGCCAGCGGTACCTGATCGGTAGATGCACCTGTGGAGGGGGTGGTACCTGATCGGTAGATGCCTAACCTGTGGAGGGGGTGGTACCCGATCGTAGATGCCTTGCCGGTGGAGGGTTGGTACCTGATCGGTAGATGCCTTACCTGAGGAGGGGTGATATCTGATCGGTAGATGCCTTACCTGTTGAGGGGGTGGTACCTGATCGGTAGATGCCTTACCTGTGGAGACGGCGGTACCTGATCGGTAGATGCCTTACCTGTGGAAGGAGTGGTACCTGAACGGTAGATGCCTTATCTGTAAAGGGGTGATACCTGATCGGTAGATGCCTTACCTGTGGAGGGGTGGCACCTGATCGGTAGATGCCTTTCCTGTGGAGGGGATGGTACCTGATTCGTAGATGCCTTACCTGTGGAGCCGGCGGTACCTGATCGGTAGATGCCTTACCTGAGGAAGTGGTGGTACCTGATCGGTAGATGCCTTACCTGAGGAAGTGGTGGTACCTGATCGGTAGATGCCTTACCTATCCGCATCGTGGCCTGATTTCTGCACCCAAAGGGAACTGAGCTCTGCTAATCGATTCATAACCGCAGGCGTCACTGAAAATACAAACCCGTGCCGTCGTTACGTCACCATTGTCATTAGACGGGAATTTTTGTCTCTTTTAAACGAGTGTGAAACGAACCGAGAACCGTATCGCAAAAAAAAAACAATAATAACAATAATAATAATAAACCGCGGTTACTTGGGAAACCGGTAAAACACGGCACCCCTAACATTCGGTGCGCCCAATCACGCTCGTATTATTGGTTATTGCATCTGGTATGGGATATATGGAGCTTCATTTTCCGTTTGGGGTGTTTGTTAAATGCCTTACACCCGAAAATGAAGGCTAAAAATAGAAACATCCTCTCGTAATGCCTCCTTTAAACTGCTCAAAATTTCTCCCAATAATAAACTAGAGCAGTGTGCAAGCCCACATATTCCCCACAGGCCCCCCATCAGTTAAACACGGCCATCAATAGTTGAAGTCAAACTGGTCCATTTTCCTTGGACGAACCTGGCCCATTTACAATACCGATCTGTGTTTGTTCCCATAGAAGCTACATGCCAAGTTTCATTAAAATCCTTGCAGGAGTTTTTAAGTTACCGTGTTAACAAGCTCTTGATGACAGACCGACCGACAGACAAACGCGGTCGATCGCATATATCCCCCCCCCCCCTCCTTTGGGGGAATAAATAAACTATTGTTTATTACGATGCCCATAACGGACACGTTTACCGATTTAAGATTTAAATTTGAAAACTGCTTTTCAAACTCCAAGAATCTTCTTACTTACAGATATTTATAAATTCAGTAGTGAACACATTCAGTAGCATAAGGGACATTGAGGCCAGCTGTAGCAAGAACGGTACTGTTAGATACTGCTCGTTAGTACATTCCGCCTCTGCCTGAAGACTCTCCTGCAAGTACACAAAAGTAAAGAACGGGGATCAATACGCGACAAAGTAACACGGAGAGTAAAGGGTACACAACAAAGTAACAAGGAGAGTAAAGAGTATACAACAAAGGTACACGGAGAGTAAAGAGTACACAACAAAGTAACACGGAGAGTAAAGAGTACACAACAAAGGTAAACGGAGAGTAAAGAGTACACAACAAAGGTAAACGGAGAGTAAAGAGTACACAACAAAGTGACACGGGGAGTAAAGAGTACACACAGTAACACGGCGAGTACAGAGTACACAACAAAGTGACACGGAGAGTAAAGAGTATACAACAAAGGTACACGGAGAGTAAAGAGTACACAACAAAGGTAAACGGAGAGTAAAGAGTACACAACAAAGGTAAACGGAGAGTAAAGAGTACACAACAAAGGTAAACGGAGAGTAAAGAGTACAAAACAAATTAACACGGGGAGTAAAGAGTACAAAACAAATTAACACGGAGAGTAAAGAGTACACAACAAAATAACACAGCGACTTGATAAAGGAGCAATTCTTTTGAATCTTGTTCGAGGTGGGCTCTGTACAGTGCGTTTGCCATAAAAACACCCGAAGTATCCCATGTAACTTGAACAAATCAAGGGCTTCACAAAGTCGCTGAAAATTTCAGTGATTCCAGTGAATCTGTCCAACGTAGGCTTTATCAAGTCACTATAATCATCAGTGACTTCACAATGCCGCTCAGTGAACCAGTGACTTCACAATATCACTGAAATTTTCAGTGACTTTGAAAAACTTGATGACATCTCGAGGAGTACGTCTGTCCACCGTGGGCAATATGGTATGTGTAAGGCTGTTGCGTGTTGACAACGCAAAATTTAAAAGTGGAAGGATAGGTAGGCGTAGTGTCTAACATTGAAACGAATCCATTAACCAGTAGGCGCGTGAGACTGCCGTAGGTACGCTAAGTACAGCGCCGAATTTGAAAAATCCGCCATTTTGTCAATTTAAGTCCCATCCGGAAAATTGTTAGTCACTGCACTGCAGAAGGTCCCAAGGAACCCGTGTGTAGAATTTGAAACAAATAAATCTATCAATGCGGCCTGTAGGAGCGTGAGAACTGTCGTATATATGACAGACGGACAGACCGAAAAGTTCATAATTATATCCCCCCGTTCTACGGGGGATAGTCATTGATTTGACTGATCCACTGTGGCATCTATGTAGCTTTCAAAATAGGAAAGCTTAATGAAATCGAGATTATACTGAGGCTATCGATTTGACAACTACCTGCCTTCTAAGATTTAAAAATATGTCATGAAATCTTACATGAAAGAGAACGAACAAAGCATGTTTGATTTCACGGGCGTGCTGATTGGCCAGATGGCCCAGAATGTCCACAACCGATTTAAACTTGGGCATTTTGTCGTCATGGCCTATGCTCGATGCTGATTGGCTGTTGGCATGAATGACGTAATCCTTCAGGCCACACATTAACACGCGCTCAATAATTGTTCGCGGGAAGCATGACCTACAAAGGAAGGCCAAAGACCAATCAATAAATACCAATACGGCAGTTCACAAGAAGCGTTTGAAATGCCAAAAATGAATCTTTTTGTAACAGGAAATAATTAAAGCAAGTGACTATGATAAATCGATTTTTTATTAAACATTTGCAGGCAAAACTAATCGCCCATCGCATCAATCACATAATTAATGTCGATAATAAAAAATACTAAAACGTCCTTTAATTTGAACTGCATTCCTAGAACTGAGAGAGAGAGAGAGAGAGAGATGAGAGAGAGAGAGAGAGAGAGAGACAGAGAGAGAGAGAGAGAGAGAGAGAGAGAGAGAGAGAGAGAGAGAGAGAGAGAGAGCGAGAGAACTGAGGGAATGTTGGAGGGAGAGATAGGGATAGAGTGAGACAGCTGTCATGGCCTTTGCCTACCCTATATGTGCTACAACCCAGTCGAAATGCGGCGAATGCTTCACGGACGCCTCCAGTAACGCGTCCACGCAGCCGTCCGGGGTATCATCCACCCTGCTCATTACCAAAAAATCATCATGAGAAAATGCATACATAAAGGGGGGGGGGAGCAGAGTGAGATAGTGGGTGAGAGAGTGAGAGAGTGGGTGAGAGAGGGAGAGAGTGGGTGAGATAGGCAGAGAGCGAGATACACTGCGAGGTTATTTCAATAAGTGTTTTCGCGCAATAACAAGACATTCTTACACAGCAGCGATACACTGCGAAGCTATTTCAATGAGTGATTTCGCGCAGTAACAAGACACATTCATAGAGAAGTGATACACTTCCCAGGCGATGTCACTGAGTGATTTCGCGCAGAAACAAGACACACTCACATCGCAGCGATACACTGCGAGGCGATTTCAATGAGTGACTTCGTGCAGTAACAGCTCAGCCACATCTGCAGCAGCTCGTTGAGACTGGCCGTGTGCGAAAGACTCCTCTTCTCCACGAACTTGGTGCTATACTTGCTACTCAGTTGCCCCAGAAGCTCTATGCACCACTGTAAACAAACATCACATATATGATGACGTAGACTCCCCCCTCTGTCTTCTTTGCTGGACATTTGTATTCCTAAAAGTACAGACGCCGCCTCCCCAATGTACAGTCCTCCCGCTCTCTCTTCCTCCATTCTCCCACTCCTCTGACTCACTCACTCACTCTCTCCCTCATCCCTCCCATCGTTTCCCTCTCCCTCATATCCCTCCCCTCGCTTTCCTCTTACCCCGTCTTCCTACTCTCTGCGTCCCTACACATGGTAACGTAAACTGGTCACGTGAACTCCAATCCTTTCACACCACACAGTGGGGCACCTAATATTTAGAAACATCACATAAACACAAGCCATCGTAGACGGCAAAGCCACCAACCCGAATCCAAGATGGCGGCCATTCTGACCTTGAAATTGAGTCATGGCCAAAATAAAAAAATAACGTGCATTTACCAGCTATGGTAGGACCCCCTACAGAACAAATATCATAGGAAAGTGATTACAGACGGCAGACGGAATGACACCACCGTAACCTTTAGTCTCCCCCCCCCCCCCCCCCTCCGGGACTAAAGCCACGATTGAGGCTTAACAATTACTGATTGTGGATAGTTGAGGAAATGACTTACAGCCGAGTACACTGGTGCCCACGCCGAAGGATTTTCCTGAATGGAGCCGAGTAGAGATGATTGTATAGTACTGATGACGTCACTCTTGACCTCTTCTTCATCTAATGGCATAGATTAGAAGTTACAATACGATACAACGACTTACCACAACTGACAGAAAGCTAGAGTGGCCAGTGCACACAAAACATACGAGTACAGGCTAATATTATACGCTTTCAATCGATACCTAATTAGTTTCTTGTTTTTTGTGAACAAAAACAAATGCCTCCCACCCCCTCCCAAAAAAGAGAAAAAAAAAAAACATTTTTTTTAATTACTGAAATAAAATAGTCATTTCTGCAAACATAATCATAATTCATTGCAAAAAATTCACAATAAACAAAACAGATGGAGGCCACTAAAACAGATATTACTGCACGTCTTTTTTCATCCGAGTTTGGAAGGTGGTCACTAAAACAGGTTTTACTGTAGATCCTTTTATCCAGGTCTGAAGTTGGTTACTGCAGTAGTTTTACTGTACGTTACATTTTCGTCCGGATCTGGCAGTTAGCGAAGCCGCAAGTTTTACCGCACGTTTTTTTACCTGGATCTGGAACGGGTCACGACAAACGGGTCTTTCTTTACATCGGTTTATCCAGGTCTTGAAGGTGGTCTGGATTTTGTTTTCTAACCGCCATCCTCCACCCCACCCCACCCCCTCTCGATGGCCTAATGTAGGTACGACTGTAAAAGTAACCCTAACCCTTTTACACAAGGTAACGGTAACGGTCTGTACGCTAAGGGCAGTTAAAGTCATGATATACAACCTTGTCTTCGTACATTCCCATCGGCCAAAAGAGCACCTAAAAGGCATTCTTCATAACTACGCATCAGATGACGCACCTCGGTGGGAGAATGCGGGGGGGGGGGGGGGGGCATTTCGGGGCCAAAATCGCGAGCTGCTTTTCATAGCACACGATATCAGATGGCCCACTTTATCAGCGAAAAATGCTTCCAGGTACTGCAAACAATGATAACCGATACCGTACGGAAACGTACTGTCGATAAGCGCTGTAGCTTAAAACACTGCAAAATAGTGATGCTTTTCTGCTACATTAAGGAATATTCACAAAGATAATTATTCTTAGTTTCCTCAATCATCTAGACAATGTTGACATAAAGTTGGTCCCCCCCCCCTCCCGTGAAACGAACGATGCTTACCTTCAATTGGTGACAGAAACCGAAAAACAGCATCATTATAAATAGAAGCAAAGTATTCTAGCACGGCATGGCGTGTGGTGGGTAGGGTGCGTAGTAACAGCAGGGCTGATGCCACCCTCTCGTCTGTGCTGCGTTTGCTGTCATATCCGCTGCCCTTGACAAAGCTGTGTACTTGTTGAAGGATCTCCTGGGCAACGTAAACAAACACAAACTTGTGAATCCTGCCCCATACAAACAAACAAAGGCTTGTAAATCCTGCCCCATACAAAAAAAAAAAAATAAAGGCTTGTGAACTCTGTCCCATACCAGCGAACAAAAACATGTGAATCCTACCCCATGCAAACAAACAAAGGCTTGTAAATCCTGCCCCATACAAAAAAAATAAAAAATAAAGGCTTGTGAACTCTGTCCCATACCAGCGAACAAAAACATGTGAATCCTACCCCATGCAAACAAACAAAGGCTTGTAAATCCTGCCCCATACAAATAAATAAAGGCATGTGAATCCTGTCCCATACCAACGAACAAAGACTCTTGAATCCTGCCACATACAAACAAACAAAGGCTTGTAAGTCCTGCCCCATACAAATAAATAAAGGCTTGTGAGTCCTGTCCCATACCAGCGAACAAAACCTTTTGACTCCTGCCGCATGCAAACAAACAAAGGCCTGTAAATCCTGCCCCATACAAATACATAAAGGCTTGTGAATCCTGTCCCATGCAAAAGAACACAAGAGCCATCAGTGATGACAATACCCCTCGGCCCACGTACAGGTCTGCGCAAGGGTATATTTTGACCGGTAAATGTATATATAAAAATTTGGTGATGATCGGTCAAGTATTTTTTCACTTATCGCGTTTACAAGAAATGTTAACTAAAAATCCAAGATGGCGTGCGACGGCCATTTTGAATTTTTCAATCGGGCCCAAAGTCGATAGAAGCCAAGAATTAGACCTGGTAAATGTGTGTATAAGATTTGGTGATGATCGCCCAAGTAGTTTTTCACTTATCTTGTTAACACGAAAAATTCAAGATGGCGGCTGTCAGCCATTATGAATTTTCCGATCGGGCCGAAAATCAAGATTAGCCGAGATTTTGACCCGTAAATGAGTGTCTAAAATTTAGTGATGATCGGAAGAGTAGTTTTTCACTTATTCTGTTTGGGAGATAAAACTTCAAGATGGCGACCGGCAGCCATTTTGAATATTGCGATTGGGCCCAAAATCAATACCAGCCTAGTTCCTTACCTGCTTACTCCCTGCAAAAATTTCGTGATGATCGGTTAAGTACTTTTCAGACTATGGTGTTTACAAAAAGTTGGTGTCAACAAAGAAGATGGCCGCATGGCGGGCATTTTGAATTGTCCAATCGAGCCCAAAATCAATACCAGCCTAGATCTTTACCTGATTAGTTCCTGCACAAAATTTCCTGATGATCGACCAAGTACCTTTCAAGCTATCGTGCTTACAAGATTAGCGTGACGGACAGACAGACAGACAAACGCCACGACGATGACAATATCCCTTCGGCCAATTTTGGCCGACGGGTAAAAAACTTGAGAAACCTAAACCAACACAAACAAACAAATACCTGCGAATCCTGTTCCATACAAACCAACAGAAACTTGTGAATCCTGTCCCATACAAACGGACAAAGACTTGCTACAATTGTGAATCGTTTTTTAGAAAAAAAAATTGAATCTATTTTTAGAATGACTCTGAGAAGTTCTTGGACGGGGATCTTGCTGCAAATTCGAGTCTGACATGTAGTTTATAAAATACGCAGAGACAAATAAAGCCGCACGGCTAGAGCATGTAAAAAGTAAGAATGAAGTTGGGGTTTACAGCTCAAGCACTCCAAAACCATGACGCAGCAGCCAAAATTGTGGCGGCCGAAAAATACCTGATTGGTTCTACCACAATTATTACTATAATTGTGATAATTATTATTATTATTACTTTTTTTATTATTATTATTATTATTATTATTATTATTATTATTATTATTATTATTATTATTATATTATTATTATAGCCTGGCATCGTGCGAGGTCATTTTTCTTGAAGTAAGCAACAAATGGTTAAAATACGTTTCATCCATATCTTTGGAAACTAAATAAACAAAACAACTTTTTGCTGCATTTTCGCTGTACTGGGAGATTAAAGTTTGGGATGACAGGTAAATGGCGGTGAAGAGATGCAGTGAGAAATTCTGACCAAAAAAATGGCTGATAGTTTTTCTCTTCACCTGAGATGGCTTTATGCAAACCATTGGATTAGGTCTACAGTTACATACTTTCAACCTGTTCGCAATTAGCACTTTAAAGATTTGAAGTCAAAACCATAGCCGTGGTGTTACAGATATACTTCAAAACGTCCATAAGTTTTTAAATAGCATCTTGAATGCAATAACACAATTGCTCTTCGATGCAATGTCTACATTTAGGGGATATCATTTGTCATGAAGCCTTTGTGTGCAGTAAAGGCACTCAGCAATCGTTAAATCCCCCTCCCGCCACCCTCCAAATGACTGATTCTTAGGTTGTTAATTGAGAATCTAACAGTTAAAAATCACTTAAAACTCCAAAATGTCCGGGAGAGAAGTCTTGCTGCTGTGTGGAGATACTTTGAGATAAATACAGTTCAAACAGCGAAACTCCAAAGACATCTGCAAAGCGTGCAACGTCGAAATTCGGGAAATTGCAAAAAGACTAGAAACACATATCTAAATGCAAATTGATTGACAGAGAAGTGGAACTGATACAAAAGCAAACAAACACAAACAAACAAAAGGAGGAAATCGAGACAGAGAATGAAACAATCTCCACCAATCAGCACAACACAAGTCAAGGAGTTGAAAAGTCGGAAAACTCGCGTTTTGCTACCGATCTCTTTTTTTAATCGGATTTTTTTCCAGCCCAAGATATAAAGTAGTTTTTTTTTAACTTCACTTGACGTCGAGCTAAGGGGTACCAACTTTGCGAAGTTGTGGCAAAAAATTTAATTGGTCAACCCCTATTTCAATCCAGCTCCAAGAAGCGGTGCGCTAAAAAGTTTCCATTCAACGCTTCAAAGCCTCGCTATTTAACAATAAACAAGTCAACTGCGCTTGCTCTGAGGCACCACTATGGGTATTTTGTGCGAGATTCAACGACCCATAAGTTTTTATTGGCATTTGCTAAAGGCCCTCAAACTATAACGGCAATCGTATACAATTTCTGTGTTACGCTTTCTATAAAAGAAAATAATACGGAAATAACCCCGAGTCTCCGGCAATAATTGACATTTGTTTGTATACAGGGAGCATACTTTATTTCGTGAAAAGTAACAATAATTTTTGCAATTATCCACAAAAAACCTCTTAAATTAATATTTCAAAAAGAACGTAAAAAATAAAAAGTCAAATATTGTGGGTGTGCAAAATAAGTTTATACATAATTCTGCATTGATCAACTATTTTGGTATATATTTTACGAATAAACTATAACCGCTTTATTTAAATATTCGGTCCCTTGACTTTGGTCACGAGACATTTAAACGGCAGAATGTAAACAAACATTTGACAGGCGGGTGCGGAAGCCAACTTTTTTTGCACTTTTTTGAACAAATAAAAGATATACACCTCACTAAAAATTGGGCTTGTTTTACAAAAAGGGTATATTTGGCACGAACTTTCTGCAAATGTTTGAATGATAGGGGCTGGTGTGCAGGATTCGTGCCTCAGAACATACGAAGTTGGCCCCCCGTTAGTGAAACAATGGAAGGCTTCGTAGCTCTGACAGAGAGACATACGATATTATACAAGTCAGAGCTGAATCGGAGCTAATTTCAGTCCTTATTTTTAAGATAAGATAAGATCAAGTTTATTCCTTTTTGAGCAAAACATTTTAAGTGAACATTAACAGTTATAAAATTTATTAAATTCGATGAAAGAATAGGCGAAGCGACGAAGTCCTTGCGGACTAATAAAACTGTTTTGCCTATTTACAAAAAACACTTGCAAAGGAAAAGGCTCAAGAAATACAAGCTATCAATAATGTAGCCTATCAACCTGAACACAAAAATTTAACCGAAGGAAATATGTCTAATATTGTTCCAAATAATGTATTTTTAGTTTAGTGTTAAACGAGCAGATGCTAGTCATTTCTACGATTTTACTTGGAATACTTTCTAGCAACTTTATGCCGTATACACTCACACATTTTGATTTCAAATTCGTTCTAATATATTTTCTTTGGAATTAACCCTTGTTTCTTAGGCTGTAACTGTAAGATTTCGGACTGAAAAGATCGTTAAGGCTTGGTGGCAAACAACCATTTTTAGCCTTATGCATAAACACGGCTAATTTGAATCGAACCAAATCCTGAAATTTCAACAAATTTAAATTACGAAAGTGAACACCTGAATGGTCATAATTGCGCAAATTGCAAAGAAGTCGTATACCCATTTTTTGAATTTTAACCACCTTTTCTAAAACTGTTTGGAAAGCGAGTCCCCAAACCTCACAGCAATATGTAAGATGAGGTAGAAAAAGGGTACAATAAAGAGTTCGTAAGCACTGACAATTAATTTTGCTTTTTGCTTTGTACAGTATGGACAGGCATTTAGATAATTTACTAGTTATATGATCAACTTGAAACTTCCATGTCAATCTACCATCTATGTACACTCCCAAAAATTTGCTTGAATATACCCGCTCTATCTTAGTATCACAGATATATAAATTTACATTATTATTGGAGGATCTATTGGAAAATACAATAAAATTGGTTTTCTTTATATTTAATGAAAGCTTATTCAGTTAAAACCAATCTTTCAGTTTGATTAACTCTTCATTTATTTTAACACACAAAAACTCTACATCAGAATCAGAAGTAAACAAATTCGTGTCGTCGGCGAACAAAAGAAAGTCCAAAATATTAGATATATTACAGATATCATTTATATATAATATGAAGAGAATTGGGACGAGAATTGAGCCTTGGGGAACACCGCACTTAATTAAAAAGTTATCCGACGCAGTATTATTAAATTTCACAAATTGCGTTCTATTACATAAATAACTTTGAATCGACTTAATAACAGTACCCCTAACACCATAGTGATAAAGTTTATCTAAGAGAATTTTGTGGTCGATAGTGTCAAAAGCTTTCTTAAGATCAATAAATACCCAAATTGTTGACATTTTGTTATCTATAGAGTGAGTTATTTTTTCCATAAATTCAAATAAGGCTAGGGAAGTTGACCTGTTTGCATGAAATCCAAATTGTTTTTCACTTAAAATCTGATCTTTCTCAATAATTCAATTTAGACGATTGTAAAAAACCTTTTCCAATATTTTAGAGAACTGCGGTAACAGTGACATTGAACGATGATTATTAAACTGTTCCTTAAACAGACTTAAATAGGGGAACAACTTTCGCTTTTTTCATAGCATAAGGAAACACACCATCATTAAGTGACAGATTACAAATATAAACGAAAGGGGCAACAATATCAGGAAATAATTTCTTTACAAAATCCATGTCTAAATCATCACAATCTCTAGACTTCTTTGATTTAAATGTACTCGCTATTTTAATTATCAGAATCAGAATCAGGTTTATTAAAACTCATTGCAACCGTCAGGTTGAAAAATCATGGTATATACATAAATGCATTACTTGTTATAATCTTGATGTAAAAAATAACACTTAGAGATAATTAAAGTAATGAAGAAGGTTCGTTACAAGTTCTAGAATTATAAGTTTGCAAGTTTCTTTGCCTCTTTCAGTTTTAGCATTGTATTCTAATTGTTAGCAGTTTATCTTGGTTTAATCTTGTAGATTAAATAAGCACTATGGAATGAGAGAGTTTTTGCATTTAGCGGTTCTTATTTGTCGTAAAGGAAGTTTATTGGCTGATCTTAAGAGTATGGTTCATATTTCGGGGCTTTGGTAGGAGTCTATGTAAGACGTTTTTTTTGGGTTCTGCATTTGTATAAAGAACTTCTTGCACAGTCGGAGTCTTCTTTCTTTTAGAGGTATGAGGTTACTTTTTTCCATCGCAGCTTCATAACTTAATTCTGGGAATATTATTTTAAGGGCTCTCTTCTGTACTGCTTCTAATGTAGTTTCTTGTTCTTTTGTGGTAGCTGTACTCCAAGCTTGTACGGCATGTTCTAGTTTGGTACGTACTATTGCTTTGTAAAACATAGTTGGGTCAGTTATATTGACTTTTGCTCGTTTTAATTGTCTTAATTACTAAAGTTTTAATAAAGTGTTGATGTTGAGCTTGAAATTATATTTTGCACATGGATATCCCATTTAAGGTCGCTTTGAGAGACCAAGCAGTTTACTTGAAGTAACTTGATTAATTTCGATGTTATTTAGTTTTATCGGTGTGATGGGTGTTTCCACTGGGTTTGTCGAAATAATCATCTCTTGTGTTTTTAGGGGGTTCAATTCCATATCATTGTTTTCACTCCATCTGAGTATTTGGTCTACAGTTTCTTGTAGTTTACTTGATGTATTGATTTCGGTTCTCTCCATAATTTAGTCAGTGGTTGTATCGTCAACGTATTTGTAAATGTCTAGCGGTGTTTCCAGGTCGTCAATATAAATGATAAACCTTCTATTCCAAGCAGTGCTCCTTGTGGTACTGCTCCACGTAGTTTTCTAGCAACTGATTGGTGATTTTCAACCTTTGTCTTTATTGATCTCTCTTCCAAGAATGAGGTGAACCAGTTAATTAGTATCTGGGGAACTTCTAATTTTAGTAGTTTGTCTAATAGGATATTATGGTTAATTTTGTCGAATGCTTTCGAGTAATCAAGGAGTAAGACTCTCACAATTTTATTTGTGTCCAGGGCTAAGTTCCATTTGTGTTACAATTCCACCAGCATATGTGTTGTCGATATTCCTTTTTTATTTCCGTATTGTGTTTCCCTCAATTTGTGTTCGGTATATTGTTTCAGTTTTGATATCACGACTTTTTCGAGTTGTTTCATCAATATCGACGTTAGTGATATTGGTCGGATGTCTTTTTCTATGTTTCTGGGAGGGATCTTTTTCGGTACTGGAGATATTATTGCGGCTTTCCATTCTTCAGGTATGTATCCTTCTTGGATTGAGCTGTTGAAGATAGCCGTTATTGGCGGTGCTATTATTGGAGCTAGATCTCTCAGAATCCAAGGATCGATGCAGTCAGGACCAGGTGACTTTCCTAATTTGATTTTTGCGAGGTTATCCTCCACTTCCTTAACCGTTATGATGATCATCTTCAACCTTTTCGATTTTTTTTTCGATACTTCATGGCGTCAATAGCAGGCAGGTGGCTCGATACATTGTAAAAGTATTTGCTAGTCTCTGTTTGTTTCCGCCACAAGTTTCTTGAGCTAGTTGATTAAGTGGTGTTGTGTCTGTTTTTATCCCTGATATTTGTTTTATGTACTTCCACCAACTTCTGTTATCACTGGTTTTTAACCTCTCTACTGAATTTTTGTAAAAAGTTTCTCTTAATGACCTGTTCATACGGTTTATTTTATTCCTCACTTTCTTGAACGTGTTGAGGTCTCCTTGTGCTTTCGCTGATTGCCTTAACAGTAGCATTTCTTTAAATACTGAGTTAACCCAGGGTTTGTCTTTCGTGTGGGTGTTGATTGTTTTCAATGAGAAATGTGTACTTATGAGATCCTTCATTATTTTGTTGAACGTTTCAAACTTTTCTTGGCACGTTTGTGCTCTAAAAACACAGGTCCAGTTAATTCTTTTTAGGTGATATACAAATAATGCTTTTTCATTTTGTCCTTTCACTCTTACGGATTTTATCGTAGTGTATCCTTTCGGATTTTTGTATATAGGTTTTGGTGTTACTATAAATGATTCATGGTCTGATCGTCCTAGGCTTGGTCTTATCTCTGCTTCATTGTAGTATTCAGAGAGGTTGGTAAAACATTTATCAAGGGTGTTTTCTCCTCTGGTTGCCTGTTTAACGATTTGTTTGATGTTTCTGTTTACAATATGTTTATCTCTAAAGGCATTAAAGTCTCCCAGTATAACGATTCCGCTTGATGTTTGCTCTGTTAAACATTTGTCAATTCCTTCCCACAGGTGTTGTTTCAATTCAAATTGGTTTGCTAAAGGTGGGTGGTATACGACACATACACAGATTGCTGTAACTTCTTTGGGTAGTTTAGCTGGTCTGATCCTAATCCAAACAGATTCTATTTCTTCATTTTCTAATCTTTCCAGTCTCTGGAACGGTACATTTTCTTTTATGTACAGGCATATTCCCCCTCCCCTTTTATTTTTTTTTTGTCTTTTCTTATCATCTGGTAACTGTCTATTTGTGGTGGATCTTCGAGTATATCTTCATTTAACCACGTGTCAGTTATTGCACATATATCAATGTTCTTTATCTGTAGTTCACATGATAGTTCATCTATTTTGTTGTTTAAGGATCTCACATTTGAACAGAAGAAAACGGGTAAGTTATATCTATTGTTTGTGTGTGTTTTTGTATCTTTTTTCTCTGGTTGCTATTGTATTATAATACTTGTGCGTGTGTTAGGATTTTCATTTCTTCTCACAATTTAGCCCCGCTTTATGATAAGGTCTTGTTCCCCATTCGCTTTCCTTCGTTTAAGTTCTTCAATGAGTCTCTTATTTTCCTCTCTTTCTTGCGGCGTCATATCTGGGGAAATAAACGTATTTTGGAAGGTTGGTGACTCACGTAGCCGTTTGGCATTCTGAAGGATTTTTCTCTTTTGTTCAATAATTTTCAATTTAATGAGGAGTTGTCGTGGCTTATTTGCTACACCGCCGGTTGCTGTACCTAGTCTTTTGGTTTCTATTACTTCTATATCTTTTGTTTCAATATGCCGGCATATACCTGTCAGCTGTGATGGTAGGTGGCCTTTTTCTGTTAGTCCGTATATAACAAGGTTCATTTTACGAGCTTCTCGCTCATTGTATTCTCTAAGTGAATCTATGAATTGTTTTGGCTGTGTTGCTTCGTTTTGTGTAACTTCTACGTTCTATTGTTTCTTTAATTTCTTCAGACACACTGTTTAATTCTTTCACTTTACTTGCATATGATTCCATCACGTTGGTGCTAGTTTTGAGTATTTCTTCTGCTACTTCCTCGGTTTTAGTGACCCGTGTATTGTTTGCCGTTGTGATTTGAGAAATAGTACTCTCAATATTTTTCAACCGTGATTCAATTCTTTTCATTTGCTCTTCCTTTTTCCTATTGTTGTTGGGGGTCTGTGATTATTTTCTTGTGAGTTCCTTCTGTACATACTGCATATTTCTTCATGCTTAGGTACACAAGTCTTACATATAAACAGGAGGGCATGCGCATTACTCGTTAGAATGCTGAAGTCTTGATAGGTGATATCAGCACATTCAGTACAGAACCATTTGTTGCATAGTTCACATCCTAGGTGTTTTCGTACTCTTTTATTGCACATATCACAGGGTGTTGGGCGGCTAATCATTGTTTTTGCTGCCTTTGTTTGGTCTTTCTCATCTTGATTGCTTGTCTTTTTTGGTTTAACTGTTTGTTGTGGTGAACCATTGTCTTTATTGGTATTGAACCCGTTAGGGGTTGATACTAAGTCCATTTGTTGTATTATTTGGTCGGTCAAGTCTGGGTTTTCGTCGTCAGTTTTCCCTTGTAAAAACAATTGCTTTATTAGTGCTGTTTTGTTGTTTTCAACAGATCGTTGGGTAAAGCAGTCGCTGCACTCATTTTGGTCAGTGTTTCGTAATTCAACGCATTTTTTTCTTTTCTCGCATATTTCACATGCTGCTGGCTTTGGTGGCATAATCCTGCTTCCGTGTGAGCGATAATGACAAGCTCCCGGGTTATTTGTGTGTTTTCTTCCAGAGCAGATGTCAGTAAATAGTCTATTTATATGCACTAAAACTTATTTTAACTTTTTGTTAAAATATCTAAGTTTTTCTTCCTCAATACAAGTTTTATTTCATAAAAAGCTACAGTTTTCGAAAAGTGTTGCTAGATATTAGAACCGGAAGTCCACCCCATTTCATCTTTAGAGACCTCAGACATAAACATAGAGTTAACAAGCCAAGAAAAGAAAGTTTGCTGTTCTAGGCGATTCAATAGCATTTGCTAGTTTGGGGCCAATATTGACAAAAAAACTCATTAAACTTAGTGTTTAAACTCATTAAAACTGTTTGTTTCCCGTGATTTTCTTACCATCAGAATCGACAACTGACTTTTGAACATTGTTATTGAATGAGTGCTTTTTTACAATACTGTTTAATATTCTCCATGTTTCTTTTCAATCGTTACTATTCTTTTTTAACAAATCACTGTAATATTCTCTTTCACAAACACGCTTTATGGATGTTAACTTGTTTTTATATGTCTTGTATTTACGCTCATTAAGATCGTTTCCATCCATTACAAATTCCTTACACAGATTATTTTTTCTTCGAATACATTTAAGAAGGCCCTTCGTTAGCCATGACTCGGCTTTGGCTTTTTTGATATACATATTTTTTTAAGTGTTCAATATTTATCGTAGCAGTTTTTAGCCTTTCCTATCATTACTTCATAAGCTTCATTTACCTCATTAATATTATATAATTCAGACCTGTCGAATACAGATAATTCATGAATGTGTTGTGAAAATATGTGAGTCGCTCGAACTGGGAACCTTTCGCTTCATAAGCGAGCGTGCTAACCACTAAGCCAAAAGCTGCAACTCATGGAAACAGCCAAGCACAAATGAACATGTAGTTACATGTTTGTATATATTCATTTTCACAACACACATTATGGATACCAACTTCACGACATTCTTCCCTGTTGTGTTTTTTCACCACCCATAGCCGCACGTGGCTTTTCACATGCCCTTCTTTCCATTCGTATCAGTGTAACACTACAGTGTTTGAACATCGTACGAATTTCCATATTTTCTCCCGTCTTTGTCTCTTTGGGCCACCCATAGCCGCACGTGGCTGCTTTATTCCAATTTTCACACGTGCCCTTCTTGCGATTCGCACCCGCATCAACGTTGCACGAATATCTACCATACAACCGCGACAGGAACGTACTCGTACACTTCTGGTACCAATGTTGTGAAAATATGTGAGTCGCAAGCGGCGCTCGAACTGGGAACCTTTCGCTTCATAAGCGAGCGTGCTAACCACTAAGCCAAAAGCTGCAAACTCATGGAAACAGCCAAGCACAAATGAACATGTAGTTACATGTTTGTATATATTCATTTTCACAACACACATTATGGATACCAACTTCACGACAAATACATTGTTGAACATTTTCCTTTTTGCAAATTCTTACATACTGATATAACTTAGTTTTTTCTTTAATATAATAGTCTCCCTTAACACATGTAAAAATAGGAAGGTGGTCATTAATTTCATCTGTTAAAAGGACACCATTTACCATATCAGTTAAAACATTTGTGAAAATATTATCAATTATCGTTGCGCTATTCAGTGTACCAAGGGTCAAACTCTGTGAAACAATTGTTGGTTTGGCTCAACGAGATGTATGGAAGGGGCCAGAATACCGGAAGTTGCACAGAAAGTCAATGGTAAATTAATTGCTGTCCGTGGCCAAATCTCGCATAATAAGCCAATTCGCACTTTCGACTTTTGCCGAAAAGTTTTTGCGTTTCGGCTGAATTCAGGTGGGATAAGTATATAAAGAAATGATAGGAAAAAACGGCAAAAATCAACAAAATTCCATTTTGCCAGAAACATATTCACATGTTGGTTATTAAAGGGACTGAATAATATGTAAAATAATTTTTAAAAGATCATATGATGTCTTTATAAATTCGAAAGTGTGCATGTTGAAAGAAAATTAGAATTTTGATGTTTTTCCTGATCATTTCTTTATAATTTATCCCCCAGCATTTTCAGTCGAAGCAACACCTCCAAGGGAAAAATACGAAAGTACGAATTGGCTTATTATTCGAACTGGAAGACAACGCCAAATAACGGGCGATAATACGGATATTACGAAGTTAACTCCTAGACTTGTTCAACTGAAAATACAAAATCAATCAGTTATTTTACCAGATGTTTATTAACCTATTTAAACAAAATAATGTCATGCAAACCTGCGATTCAAATAGGCAATCACCCTTTTCTGTCATGTTTACATTTCTCTCAAAGTCTACACGTACTACAGTGGTGGAAACCGTTGTAGTGTTGCTTAGATCACGTTAAGGTTTATTTAATAATGCATAAAGGCAGCCTTCTCATATATGATATAAAGGTTAGCTCAAAATGCCTTAGAAATTACATAAAAGATAAAACTAGGTAAAAAAAAATTGAGATCGTAATCGTTTCAGCTCTAAAGATTTTGCTGGAGATAATTAATGTAGTTTAAGAGTAGAGGATAAATGTCTGTTTTCTATGGTGTGATCAAGACAGCCAAAACATGTTCCGTAAAGGGTTGGTATGCATGACAGAAAAAAACTGACCTAAAGTTATATCATGATGTGTACCCCAACCCCAGGTTTGAAGGGGGTTCTGGATTAGTATTCAGAATGCACCCCTGAGTCAGAATGTACAAATGTATGTGTCCATGTATGGACAGTGTATGTGCACTTTCTAAAAAGTATACATGTTACAGCGGATCTGTCAAATAAGCGACTTTACAAAGCCACTGAAAATTTTCACCGGCTTTGTAAAGTTGCTGGTTCACTTAGCGGCTTTGAAAAGCCGCTGGAATTTTCAGCGACTTTGCAAAGCCGCTGGTTTAAGAGCTCAAAAATTTGGCAATTCCGCTGAAATGATAAAGTAGAAAGGGCATAGGAATATCCTATGAAATAGGCTATTTACATACCACTTGCCAATTTTCCTTCTCATGCTGTCTCGACCCCATAACCTGTGGCTCTATGGGCTCGCTTAATCGTGTCATACAAATTTTCTAAAGCCACATTGTTGTGTATATGTGTAGCCAGTGACTTCCGGTTGTAAATAAAGATATGGCGGCAACTTGGCGTCTGTTTAGTTTCAGTTAGTGTTTCCGCGTAGCCACCTCACGCATACAACAAATGGCGACGAGCAAATCGTGTTGCGTCGGGACGAAGAGGTTATCAGGTTCTTGTGGAGAAGAAAGACGCAGAGGAAAGTACCGAAGATAACGGAAAAGTGAGTGTGTGCTGAAGTGATTTCTGAATGATGGCGTCACTGATCGGACGATTGGAGCCCTTCGACGAGACTGCTGTCGACTGGGAGCTGTACAAGGAGAGGTTAGAGCAGTATTTCATTGCCAACGACGTAGCCGACGACAAAAAAGTTGCTGTAACTCTTAGTCTGATTGGCGGAAAGACCTATTCCTTGCTACATAGCCTGTGTTTACCTAACAAGCCATCAACAAAGACGTTCGAGCAAATTGGTTGAGTTGCTACAAGAACACCTCAGTCCAAAGCCCAACGTGCTAGCAGAGAGATACCGGTTCTACAAGCGTCAGCAACAGACGGGTGAGTCGGTGACAGATTACGTGGGTGTCCTCCAAAAGCTGAGTGAGCATTGTGAGTTTGGTGAGCGTCTGGCAGAGCACCTCAGAGATCAGCTGGTTTGTGGGATAAAGAACGAAAATATCCTGAAAAGATTGTTGTCAGAGAAGAATTTAACCTACCAGAAGGCTAAAGAGATAGCAATTGCCATGGAAATGGCCATGAAGGATGTATCGGAAATCCAGGGAGCATCGGCAAATGTTAACAAGTTGCAGAGGACCACTGGAAATCGTTGCTTCAGGTGTGGCAGGAATGGTCATGGCCCCGAGGAATGCCGTTTTAAGGACTAGAAATGTCACAACTGCGGTAAGAAAGGCCACATTAAGAGAAGATGCAAGATGAAGAAATCCGGTAAGTCATCTTCCGAGAGCAAAAAGACCGGGACAGACCAGTTTAAGAAGCGAAAGCCAAACAAGAAAGTTTTTTATGTTGATGACGATGAAGTGACCAGTGATAGTGAAGATTCTAATGGCGACAGCACTTCCTGTTCAGATCTCGGCTATACGGAAGTTGTCTGCGATGTAAACAACAATAGCGAGAAGAAATGTGCGTCCATTACGATCAGTCCTAAAATAAACGGTAAAATGATCAAAATGGAGCTTGATACAGGATCTGCGCTTTCGATAATATCGAAAAGGGATTATCAGCGCCATCTTGGTAAATTACGGCTGCGGAGGACAAACGTTGTGTTAAAAACCTATACTGGAGAATGTGTAAGGCCAGAGTGGTACGTGAATGTTCTGGTGGAACACGAAGGTAAGGAACATCGTTTGCGGCTGTACATTCTTCACGGGGGAGGTCCACCCTTGTTCAGTAGAGATTGGCCCCGACACATCAAATTAAACTGGCACGAAATCAAGTTTATACGGATGGCTCGAGGTAAGAAGAAATCAGACCATCTTCTGGAAAAGTATAGTGAGTGTTTCGGCAAAGAGCTGGGTGAGCTAAAAGGGATAACTGCGAAGTTACATCTCAAAGAAGGAGTTACCCCTATATTTTGCAAACCCAGACAAGTCCCGTTTGCAATGAGAGGCAAGGTCGACAAGGAGCTGGACAACATGGTGAGTTAAGGGATCCTTTCACCAGTAGAGTGGAGTGATTGGGCTGCACCCATTGTCCCAATTCTGAAGAAGGACGGTTCTGTCAGGATATATGGCGATTTTAAGGTCACTGTCAATCCACAGCTCAATGTTGACTCGTACCCATTGCCTACGATTGAGAGCATGTTAGCAACATTGGCAGGTGGAGAGAAATTTTCAAAGATAGACCTCAAAACGGCGTATCTTCAAATGGTAGTGGATGAAGAATCGAGAAAATACCTGACCATCAACACACAAAAAGGACTTTTTGTTTTCAATCGACTGGCTTATGGTATTTCCCCAGCTGCTTCTATTTGGCAACGCGCAATTGAACAGGTTTTAAAAGGTATCAAAAACGTGCAGTGTATTTTGGATGATATGATAATTACCGGTTCAGACGATGACGATCACCTATGTACCCTCGAGAAAGTCTTTCAGCGATTAATAGAATACGGCCTTAAAGTCAACCCCAACAAGTGTGAGTTTTTCAAAGATTCCATTGAATTTTGTGCTCACATCGTTGACAAAGACGGAATCCACAAGACCGATTCGAAAGTCAAGGCAGTTACAGATGCGCCAGCTCCAAGAAATGTTTCTGAATTACGAAGCTGGGTCGCCCTGGTGAACTATTACCTCCGCTTCCCACCAAACTTGTCTACGATACTACATCCATTGCATCAGTTGCGCCACAAAAATCAGAAATGGCTATGGACAGACTCATGTGAAACGGCTTTTAAGAAAACGAAGGATCTCATCACATCTGATCTTGTTTTAGCACATTATGATCCGAAACTGCCGCTTCGACTGCACTGTGACGCATCATCAAAAGGTATTTCTGGAGTTATTTCGCAGATCTATCCAGATGGAAGCGAACGCCCCATTAGTTTTGCATCCCGAACATTGTCAAAAGCTGACCAAAATTACTCTCAAATCGATCGAGAGGCCCTCAGCATCATTTTGAGCATCAAGAAATTTAACATGTACCTGTTTGCCCGAAAATTTACTCTAGTTACCGACTGCAAAGTTCTGGTTTTGATCTTCAATCCCAAAAAAGGTATTTCAACAACTACGGCTTCGCGGATGCAAAGATACGCCATTTTCCTTACTGGCTATAATTATGAAATTGAATACCGAAAGACAAGTGAACACGCCAACGCTGACGGGTTAAGTAGACTACCCCTTCCGGTAAGCCAGAAAAATTCGTCAGGAGGGAGAGCAATATTCTACGCTGCCCTACTCGACAACTTTCTGATTTCATTCAAACAAATTGCCCAAGTAACGTCAAAAGACCAGGTATTGTCTAGAG
This sequence comes from Protula sp. h YS-2021, assembly GCA_949752745.1. NCBI lineage: Eukaryota > Metazoa > Annelida > Polychaeta > Sabellida > Serpulidae > Protula > Protula sp. h YS-2021. The sequence continues at coordinate 35,275,221 of OX457033.1, forward strand.
TTTTCGAATTCACAAGAAATGGCTGGCCCGGTAAAGTTGAAGAAGATCTTTCTCCTTATGATTCACATGAATCAGAATTGTCTATTTCACAAGAGTGTCTGCTCATTGGAAACAGAGTGGTTATTCCGGAAAAGTTCCAGAGAGCATTCCTGCAAGAACTCCATAGTGCCCATCCTGGTATGGTGAAAATGAAAAAATTGGCTAGATCGTACATTTGGTGGCCCAATATCGACAGAGATATCGAAACACAAGCTGAAATGTGCCCGAGTTGCTTAGAGATAAGCAAAGCTCCAACAAAAGCTACAGTGCACCCATGGGAATGGCCAAGTCAGCCGTGGAAAAGGATCCACATTGATTTTGCAGGACCTTTTCAAGGCCATATGTTTATCATAATAGTCGATGCACACTCCAGATGGCCAGAGGTACGGATCATGGAAAAAATCACTGCCCCGGAAACTGTCAAAGTACTTCAAGAACTGTTTAGCGCCTATGGAATTTGTGATGTTATCTGTACAGACAATGGTACAACCTTCCATTCTGAAGCCTTCCAGAAATTCTTAAAACTACATGGAATTATTCACAAAACTACGAGTCCTTTTAACCCTCGCGAAACGGTTTAGCAGAGCGTATGGTTCAGAGTCTGAAATCTAGTCTCAAATCGATGAAGCACGAACCCCGTTCAATGCACCAGAAAGTAGCCCAGTTTCTACTCATGTATCGATCAACTAAAAACGCAACTACTAACGAGACCCCATTCTTGTTATTCCTAGGACGTGAAATCAAAACAAGGGTGGATTTGGCAAAACCTAGTTTGCGCGACATCGTTTACCGAAATGTAAACACCAAAGACGAATTTCAGCGCCGTTCTTTTAGTGTGGGTGACGAAGTGCTTGTGAGGGACTATCGACAAAAGCACGGAAAATGGACATTTGCAGTTATCTCGCGAAAAATCGGAACGTTAATGTATGAAGTTTTGGTTGACAATTCGATTTGGAGAAGACACGTTGACCAAATCCGTGGTTCACAACACCCGGTTGAAGGAAAACCTATCAGGAACGATAATACCCCTCAACCATAAACTGTTTTACCCAAGCCCACTGAACCTAACCCGACAGTAGACCGTGCAGCTATTCCGTGTAGCATAGCGCCATCTACATCTGGTAAAACTATGATTTCAAAAGAGAAACCCGCTGTTTCTACCCGTAAAACTGTGACAGTTAAAATTCCAGAGCCTTCTGTCAATGTTTCACACCCCGTTTCACCGGCTAAAGCAAAAACTGAAACTTCAAGTGTCGGTGGTCGTGTATCGCGATCAGGTCGTTCTGTAAGATCGCCAAAGAAGTATGGTTTCGAGGACTAGCTTTTAGTTAAATGTCGTACAATTAAGATATTTTGCTATATTCAATTATGATTTATTTATTCTAAGCCAATATTAACGTTTTATGTTTTTTTAATGTTGTACAGGTGCTGATTTGATAGCTGGTTGCAGTTCAGTTAAAGTGCTGATAACGTTGCTGTAATGTTGACAATTTTTACAGTTAATCGACATTTCAGCTGCTGTAATTTTCGGTAAATATAAAGAGAAGAGAATTTTGGATTTATCTTTTGCATTTAATTGCTTATAATATATCTGAACTAAGTGGCGAGTTTAAGGTTATGGTTTAGATATCTCTGAAGTAGTTATTTTGCGTATTCGTTGTCCTTTATAATTACTTCGAGCTTCATTTCCATGCCTGTTAAGTGATCCTTGAAGTCACACTCATGGATCGAGTTCATGATCAGGGAACGTCGAATCGCAGTGATAGCGATAACATAGAGTAAAGAGAAAAAAGGTTGAAGAAGTAAAATTCCGCAATTTTCAGGTAATTTAATTGATATATTCTGTCTAGTATACTTATAAATTTTATATCTCTTTGTTTGATAATCAGATAAAGTGTTCAACTGAATGCTGGTAGCAAAATAGCAGTTAAAGCACAGTTAAGCAGTAATCTACACAGTAAGTCTTGTTTCAGTACGCGGGTAATGTTGTGTATATGTGTAGCCAGTGACTTCCGGTTGTAAATAAAGACATGGCGGCAACTTGGCGTCTGTTTAGTTTCAATTAGTGTTTTCGCGTAGCCACCTCACCCATACAACAGACATAATATAATATAAAGTGGGTTCTTTCGAATCTGATTTTTTTCTTACACTTACTGCACATCACCACAAAGTAATAGATCGTATTTCCGAAGCAAGTGATATTGATGTTGTGTTTTTGCAGCTGACTGCTTTGCTTCAATAATGTCATTAATTAGCAGATCGTATTCTTCTTTCGGTATCAAATTACTTTTCGAACGATCTTGCAATGAAAAGAATCGTTTTTTTTCAGTTCGTGAGTGAATCGTGTTTCGTTATCTGTATCCATTTTTCTTAATTTGAGAGTGTTCACTGGTATCATTTTTTAATGTATTTATTATTGATTTTTTTGTTAATTATTATTTTTTACTTATTTGATTTTCTGTCGATTTGGTAGATTTCATGCATTTTATAGAACATTGGTCTGAAGTTACTTATAAATCGGGCGTTTTTGTTAATTTTCGTAATTTGGAAATTGTGGGGTAAGAAAAATACAATTGTCATTACCCGGAGTTGAAAAGATATAGTAACTCTGTCCGGAGACGGAGAATCTTGGCAAAACAATAGCTAGAGAGATGTTGGTTTCCGTAATAGAACAATAAGACAAAAGAACAGAACCATTCTTTGTGATGAGTTTCTTCACAAACTTGGAGTAACAAAATGGCAATTGTCGTTTTTCGTGATAAATCTGAAAATGTAATCACCGATTTAAAGGACTTATAAAACAGATCAAATACTTACTTCATATCAGGCAATTCAGTTTGCTTAAAACATAACTGCAGTCTGTTTTATGGTAAAACTGCAATTATGATTTCGCTGATATCTTATGATTATGAAATAAAGACATCCCTTTCTTTAACGGACTTTAAATTACATGCACTGTCTCTTAAAGCAGTAAATAATTTAATACAATTACCATTTCTACTCTTGTTGAAATAATCATGAAATGGTGTGTGAATGGCATGTATTAATATGTGTCATCTATTAAAAGAATTAATAATTTCTGTCATACTTTCATTTATTATTAATCTTGGCGAAAATATAAAAAATGGTGTGTAAATAGCCTATTTCATAGACATATTCCTATGCCGTTTCTGCTTTATCATTTTAGCGGAATTTCCAAATTTTCGAGCTCTAAAACCAGCGGCTTTACAAAGTCGCTGAAAATTCTAGCAGCTTTGCAAAGCCGCTAAGTGACCCGCGACTTTACAAAGCCGCTGAAATTTTCAGCAGCTTTGTAAAGTCGCTGATTTGACAGATCCGCTGTAACATATATATATATAGGGGTTGACCAATTAAACCCCTATTTCATCCACTATGCGTAAATGTACTGCAGCCAAATCTTCGTTGAAAATTTTGAATTTGTGAAAAGGAGGTTTGGCCACAAGTTTCTTGAACCGCTTTTCCTTGTGAACAAGTTCGACACTGATTCACTTTCTCACATTTTCCATGTTTTGCCAAACACAGAGTTGTTCATCAGTTTGAAGAAGTCTTTCTCAAATCGGTTCTTGTCAAATTTTCTCTTTTCTCTGTTCAAGGTAATATATTTGCCAAACATTTGTTCTGTTCATACATGATGGCGCGATGTACTGTGACGACTTTCAACCCCAGTGAGACGTACTGTTGTAAATTCCTATAATGAAGCACATATTTCTTCTTGTCACACAAGTCAGGTATGAGCTTTTCATTGGGTTTGTCTTTCATGTTTAGATCTTTCCGCAGCTTCTGACTGTACTCAGACAATTCTCCAACTTTGACATATTTTCGTTCTGGAGCCACTGGGTAATGATTATGACGACCATGGAATGAATGTGGATATTCTAAATCCACTTCCAAAATAAATCCAATTCGTTTTCTTCAGCTACATCCATGAAATCGATGGATTCTGGCTCGCTCACCCACATAAATCCAGCCATACAAAATGTTTGCGTCGAGGTACATCAGGTAGTTGTTTGGTATCTCAGAATTGTAATCTGCTGCATAGGGGTTATTTGCTTTCGCATACTTGTACGTAATCACATATATTCCTCCATGTATGCCCTGCTCAGCCATTTCGTACATGTCAATGTCATTGATTAATTCCAACTTCACCTTTGTCGCTTTTAACATAGCATCCCACGACAGTCCTGCCGCTATATAGTAGTGAGCAGGGTCCAATTCATACGTGTTGAGGCACACTTGACGAAAATTTTTAAACACGTCAGCTAGCAGTAGTACATCTGACTTCAGGTACAGGTCGTGGTATTCGCCGAATGTGGCACAGTTGAATGTATCCCACACCTTCTGCACATGAGCATAATTCTCATCACTAATGTCCTCTTCGCTAAGCTGACTATAAAACTTATCCTTTGATGGTAGCTGCATTTCAGCAAACTTGGATGGTTCGTCCAAGTAATCGTAGGATTATGCTCCGTTTCTCAGCCACAAATCTTGTTGGTTACTATCGTGAATGTGAGAGATCATGTCGTAGAAGTTATCTTTCCCTTCTGCTGCAAGGTTGGATACCAACTTCTGTACAGAGGTACTCATAAACTGAAACCTGTCTGTAAATTTAAGATTGCTCATGGTGAATGCAGTATATTTCTGAATGGTGTTGGGAATGACTGTAATCGTTTCATTTTTGAATTTCCGAATTTCCTCCATGATCAGATGACTGTAATAGCCTCGCAAATTGTGGAAAAACACATTAATGATAAAAGAATCTTTATCCCCCTGCTGATCCTTTCTACGTCGAAATTGTAAGTTGCATTCATTATGCGCTGCTCCGCGGTATTTAGCATTGATTTGGTCACACGACCTGCTCCTAGAGGTTCATGACAAATGTAGCAATCAACAGCGTTCTTAAAATTCTCTTTGTCTTCAAGAGTCATCACCATATCCTTTGGCTGCCCTAAACCTCGCACAATACGATCACGTTCATTCACCATATGGTCTAAAAGGGCTTTTACGGAATTATCTCCTCGATATACAACTGGTGTGTGTCGTACACACACCAGTGTGTACGACACACACCACATAGGCGAAACTGTTTGGACGGTGATGCTGATACTTGTCTCCTTCTTCATGCTTTTGCGTGAAACATTCATCATAAATCGTCATAAATCGAAAAAGGTGCCCGTTGTTGTTTGGCTTCATTCTTAAACTTGATGAAAGGTTCCTTGGGAAATGATAAACATTGCGCTCCATGCTTGCTACACACTTCACGATGTTTATCTAAAAGATCTTGTCGCACAAACCCGTGAAGACAGTTTAGAACAATAAAAAGCTGCAGTCTTATGCTTTTATCGATAAGATATAATGCTGCTGTAATTCTTGATGAGGCAGTAATGCCTTTTCTTGTCATTGCTGATCAGAAGTAAGTTGATTTCTCTAGCACCGACGTTTCGACTGAGTTGTATCGGGACAACTACATCTTGTTCATATCCAAACACGTTGATATGAACATCGTTCTCCTTTTCAAACTTTGGAATGTCAGTAATTGGTGTTGGAAATGTCATACCCCTTACCTTTAATTCTTTCTCAAATGGCTTGTATAGATTCACGCGATTTGGGTTGTTTGTTGAAGGGTGAAGGTAAGCCAATACTGACCATAAGAAACACTTCATCTTTCTTAATGTTTATCACAACCTCTGTTTTCTTCACTTTCTTCGGCAGTGAGATAAAACTATTCGCTTCCAGAGGCACCAACGTAGCTGTATGTACTTCAGTGTAAGTATGTTATCCAATACCCAGGCGGAGCCTTGTCGCTCATGCTCGTCAAACCTAGTAAATAATTCTTTATAGGCTTCCGGCAAGTCCTGCTCAATATCCGCTGGATTGTATGCTGTATATGTTGGACTGCTGATAAATGCATTACCCACTTGTTCTGTCATAACACCTTCTGCATGCACTACAATATACCATTTCATTCCATGGTTTAAGGTCTCCATTAAGTGTGTCTTAATACGGTTCTATTGCTGTCACATTTCAAGCAGTAAATCCGATCCATCCTCTGACTCAAACCGTATGTCCAAATGTCATCTTGTTCCATCTTTCGTCTCTTTACTTCTTTCCCATGCTCTTCACGAGCATGTTTCACTATAGTTTTCATCTCAGCTTTACTACATGTATGTGCCTCAACGCATCCATAGATAGAAACTCCACATTGCATTTCATACAGAGGACTGGACCGTATGTCTAAACGTCATCTTGTTCCATCTTTCGTCTCTTTACTCCTTAGCCACGTTTCACTATAGCTTTCATCTCAGCTTTTCTACATCTATGTGCCTCAAACAATTCCAAAGTTGGAAATTCTACATTGCATTCAAGGCATAGGACTGGTATATCCTCGCTGTCATTGCTGTTGTCGTATCAATTGCTTGAACTGAAATGCTGAAATGTGATCTCAGACAACCCCTTTTATATATATATATACACACACACACAGACATTTTCAGAGTTTCTCAGAGTCGGACCACACCAACAGCAGTCCGTACACGCCGGTTCTGGCCCAGGTAATGTTGCCGTAAGCTTATACCATAGCAGACCGCCGCAGGTCTTGCAACAGTATCGGCGCGGTGCGTTGTGGTGCACCGGGCGGTTGCGTGGTTGTCCTGGATATTCTAACCACACCTAGCACTGGTAGCATTCTGTTATCAGCGTCACTTCCCGGCCGTTCTGCATCACTGTATGTGCGAGTTGAAGTCATCTTGCTGGTTGTTTTGGAAATGTTTTGTTTAACTCCCTATTTATACACTACTTTCAGGGCCTTTCCTCACATGGGGGACCCACGGGGGTTCTCGCATAGTATATATCCTGGGGGTCCTCACATGAGGACCCAGGGGGAGGTTCTCACATGGTACATGTTCTAGATATATGATATATATAGAGTTACCCAGGGAGGGAGGGGGCGCTAGCCTCGTTTTCAGGCACCCTCGTTTCAGACAGCTCTAACTCAATTCAATCAGTTTGCCTTTATCTTTTGTAGTGTCAAGATGGAGTTTCGCGATTAGTTTTTCACTATTGGGAGAAAGCAAAAGTTTTTGTTTTCGGATAAGGATGTAGGACTGTTTGAGGAAATATACGTGGAATATGAGTTATTCAAGCTGGAGATGTGGAGGAAACTTGTGGCTACCAGCAGCAAACAGCACAACCGTTTTGACAGGGCGGTGGAGGAATCGCAAAAACGCTTAAGAGAGCGCTCGCCGGAAATGTCAGATCCGTCGCTCTGCAAGCTGAAAGTGATTAGCACCCCTGCGAAGTCTGATGGCCGAACGCCAGTGAAACCAGATGTCTCTGTGCGGAGAGTACCCGCGGAGCCTGTGGTTACCAGACGCAGACGTACTGCTACTGCCACTGTGACAAGGCCTGACACTCCACCAGTTCCACCACTGTCTCCTGCTGCCAGCCCAGACGAACTCACGGCCGCTGTCGCCAGTATCACGGATACCAGCCACGCCAGCCACATGCAGCCTGCCTTCCGACTCTGGCCAAACCACTACCCTGGTTGAGATGAAACTAGAGGACTCTAACAAAGAGTCGCTCCAAGAGGTCGTGCACTTCCTCGACTCGGTAGATAATGCTCGCTTCTGTGAGTTCTGCGACTTTCTTGTACCGCAGGGCATCACGAGGCAAGCACACGAAGCGAGTTTCTCAGACGCTATGAAGTACGAGTTCCATAAGTGTAGCGTTCTGGGTACGTAATTTGTCTCAACTAGGGCGGGGGTATCGGCACACAGGAGGAAGTACGGCTGCAAGAGCGACAGCGGCAGCAGCAAGAAGTGAACAACATCTCCTCAGCTGCTCTTTTCAGAGCGGCCACCCACTAGTACGAAATAAGCACAATTCGTGTCATGGTGTTGGTATGAGTGTGTATGCATGAGAGTGGGAAATGTTTAAAAAAATTGGGGGCCTATAGGTTTGGGGGTGTCCCTCCGTCTTTCCGTCTGTAAAAAAACAAACAAACAAAAACAAAAATTGGGGGTGTCCATCCGTCCATCCGTCTGTAAATCATCGCTTTATACCCCTTTGAATTTGAGGGGGCTCATAGTTGAGCTCGAACCACCAACCATGTAGCTATGGGTCCTCTGTTTTAAAGAGTAAGCTAATAGTACTGCTAGTGAATGATGTGCATAACCCCCAGGGTGGGTCCTCACATGGTGGTTAAAACTTTAAAAAAATGGCTAGATGACCTGGGCTGGGGGGGGGGGGGGTTCTCACATGGTATATATCCGGGGACACGGTGGGTCCTCACATGGTATATGGTATAGTTACAGTGACCCAGAGAGGGGGTTCTCACATGGTATATGTCTTGGGGTCCTCCCATTGAGGACCCAGGGTGGGTCATCCCATGGTTGTTCTAAGTCACCCTGTGTTTCGTGTTTTCGGGGGTTCCTCTCATAGAGGACCCAGGGCGGGTACTCCATGAGAGGAACCCCCGAAAACACGAAACACAGGAATGAGAATCGTGTGCATAATTAAACTACGGTTTCAGTTCATTTAACTTAATTCTTATTGAAAGGCACTAAATCTGACTAACTCTTCGAACAATGACAAAGAGGAGAATTTTTCACATAACCTGATTCATGTGAATGGTGTACAGTTTTAATTTTGTGCAAGAGAGTTGTTAGATTCTGTGCAGACAGTGTAGTAGTCGATAGCACAGTTGTCGATGTTTGAACCATGCAGTGAAGGGGACCACATCGGTCTTCAAGCATTGCATTGATGAGCACATCACAGGTGTACTAACAGTGAAAAACCCGGAACAGTGACGGATTCATTATCGGTACCAGCAGATGAGGCATAGGCTGCCGTGGGGTGCAAAATGGTCTTGCGAATTAGTTATTGTGGATTCTATGTTTGATTATACTGGATTTAAATCCACTATGAATCTAATTTGATTCGTCAGGTGGGTTAATAAGCTACTCTGCTGGGTGCTTTAGTAAGAATAGCATGCAATTTTTATTTTATTTATTGATTGAATAAAAAGTGACAACTCTGTATAGATTTATTAATTTTCTTGCCCCATCAGAATAAGCACCGATCGCTATGTATGAAAGTAGGTTATTTCGCAGGTTGATTAGATATTGGTGATTTTGATTAGTCGTTGAATATCTGTTTGCTGTTAGAATTGATGTTGTGCTGCTGACCTGAATTTTTGAATTTGAATTTTTGTAACTCTCGTGCAAAAATTTTCATTATGTGAACAGGATTCAAGAAAATCTGTGAGGAGATTTAAATCAAACTTCACGTAAGTGTTTATATCGATGACCTCTTAGCTTGTTTAAATTTTAAGCACTGGACCTTTCTTTTTCAAATTTTATGGCTATGAATATTATTCAGCGATATCTTGTGAACAGCTTTGGTTCAAACAGTGTTAATATATTATTTTCTGTGTAAGAAATTTCAGAACACGTTGAACTTATTTTGTTTATAGACGGAAGTGGAAGCAGGACAAAAACTTCCGGAGGGTTAGACAGACACAAGATTTGTAGGTAGCTGGAGCAAAGATAGAAAGAGTGAGCCGCCCCTGATAAGGTATAGCTCTTTCCATGTCTCATGACTGTTACTTTTTGCCATTTGCTTGCATTGTCAAAATTATCCAAATATTTTTCATCTAATTGGGCATGAGTAACACTTTACCCCCACAAGCTTATTTCTTATGCCGTTGAAGATGTTTTCGGCAAAAACAAAACAAAAAAATTCCTGTTATGATACACTGGCGATACGGGACATCATTGGAGTTGCACCAAATTCAAACCAAACAACATGATTTTCCTCTGCATAGTATAAAATGTGGGCGTGACTTACGATCCGAATCGTGACCTTGTGCTATATGTTATATCTGTTATTTGATTAGTGTAATGAAATGTGCACTATTGAAAAATAACATTTTAGGTATCAATTTCGGAGCGGACACGAAAATTAACGTTGCTTTTATTGCCAAAACTAATTTTCCAAAACAAACTTTCCGCTAAGCGTCCAAAATAGATTACATACAAAGAAAGTTGTAACGTATGTGGTTATTTCATGACCAAATCAGGGTTTTGTTTAAATGTAAGATGTATGAGCTCAACATTCAGGAAGTTTTAAAGGACTCAGTTGGCATTATTTGTGAATTCTGTTATAATTGATATACGCTTTTAGCGAACGTCAATCCTCCGTTTACCACCAAGAGTTGGATTTGAAATCGAGACCATGGGTTTACCAGACCAACGCTCTTACCAAATGACCGTCACCTTTCATTGTGCAGGAAGTTTGCGGCGGAAGTAGTATGGAGCGATTCGAATGAATAACTTTTGCTACTGTTTTTTAACTTTCTGGTATTTCTGTCAACTTTTGAAGTTGATCGTTCTGCAGTATTGAACAGCATTGATTTCAGGGCCTCTCTATGGCTTGTACACTGTCATGTTGAGAGCCCCTCCCTGTGCAGATCTCACCTTTTGTACGCTGATATTGAATTTAGGGGTCCTGTATGGCTTAAATACCGTCGTGTTCAGAGAGCCTATGTGTGTCACTCTCGCGTGTTGCACGCTGAGTTTGTGATAGTATTGAGCAATATTGGTTTTAGCGCTCCCGTATGCCTTGTTGAGAGACCCTTAATGTTCCTTTCACCTTTTGCACATGCGTTGATTTTGGGTTTAGCCCCTACATTAATCAAGTAACAAAACACAGCCTGCAAAGGAACTTTGCAGGTTACTAATTTTCAAAGTAAAATAAAAAAAATTAATGAATTTCTTTGTTTCGTACAAAACAAATATGTATGTTTCGAAAGCATCACATATTCTAAAAAATAATTACATTTGCTTGTGATTTTCAGTTGTTCTTGTTTATTTTAATTGTTGTTTACACAATTTAACGGCCAAATTAGACGTCATGGCTTATGTGCAAAATTTGCTTTACGGTCCCCTGAAACCGGAAACGCAGAAGGGCGCAGCAACAACATTTGCTCATACCACAGAATGTTGTGGTATGAGTGACTTAAGTACAACTTATGCAAAAAAAGAAATTAAATGGTTGTGGGTGACAAGGTTGTTTCTAGCTTTGATCATGTGACATCAGGAGGAAAAAGAAAATACATTAAAACGCCCTATTGCTGATTGCCTAGGTCACGGTCAACCAATACTATTCCCCCTCCACAGACGTACATATGTCTTACTGAAAACAATCCACTCAAGCTGACATCGGGAATGAACATTCATAATGCTGATTATGAGATGCAGGAGAATTTGTAATGGATTACTTTCGTGGCGTTTTGGACACATGTATCAATGGAAAATCATAGTGTCATGTAATAAAAAATAACATAATGTAATGTAATATTCATCTAATATCAAGTCACCTGTGCCTTTTCAATTCATTTTTTATATTTATAAGAGCACAGTTTTTCATTCTTTGTCATGCGTATCGGTCCTTGCTAGTAATTCATATCTTACTGACAAGAACTGATATGTGAATAAATGAGAGACCCAGTTGGATAAATCAACCGAACATCGGTAGATTTTACGTTCACAAATACGTTTTAGAGTTTATATAGTACGTCATAACCATAAACGTTAAATGTTTGCATATGTTTAAATTCTGTAATCCTTTTTGTTGGTATGTTGCATCAATAAATTTTCAGTTTCAGCCTGAGACTTTAGCTGAAGGGGCGAATAATATGGCTTTTTTTATCTCTGAATTGAATTATATATTTGACTTATGCAAATTTTAAGTTTCCAGGTCAAAAAACATACATGTTGAAAATACGGTTTTAGTCGATTGAAGTAGATTGTCTTGAACGTAAGTACAGAGGTCACAGCTAGGTGCAAAATTGTTAAAATCCTTTCCTTTCCATAATTGCTACACATTAGGACATTTTGTATTGTGAATAAAATGTATTAATCGTTTGCTGTGTCAGGCATTTATTGAATCATCTTATAACTAGAGGTTAAGCATAAGCTTGCAGTAAAATAACCATATTATATAAATATGCTCACTTTCGCTTTAACTATGGCAAAAAGTATTCGTTTGCTTTTTCATCTTAAGGGTACTCTTTAAAGGGTTAGTAAAATAGCGTCATGTTGTGCGCATTTTAAAGAGAACTGTGGCTTTTAAATAGCGATTCTAATAAAAAATAACATATAAAGAGAAAAGAATGTTCCGAGAAAAACTCACTTAAAATTTTTAACAGAATTAATAATTCAACAAGCGTCAGCGACTAGCCACATGAGTTGCAAAGTAGTAATTTTTTTAAATTTTAGTCCATCATATGATATCCGTGTAGGGAGACTTCTTTTCTTAATCTTCGTGTTGTCTGAAAAAAGAATATGTCTTAAACATTGATATATTAAGTAACAAAATCAGCCGGGTGACAAACAACAACTTGATGTACGAGATGCTGGTTTGGGGCAGTATTAATACTGTCTTTGTAGTGGCACTGGTACCATTCAGAGAGTGTAATCAAGAAGTACAAGTTGCCGTAGTAGTGCGTTAAGAATACAGCTGCTGGAGGTCAGCAATAGCTCAAAATTAGCACTTTTGAGAATAAAGTTATCCTTTCATTTTGCACAAGTTTTGTACTGGAGAGAAAATGGCAATACATTTGTATTTTGCACAATCATTTCAAAATACTTGCACAGCAAAGTATTTGCATTTCCTGAACTGATTTCCAATCGTCTTAAGGTTACCCAGTTCACCAGTCTTCAGTAAGTAAAAACAAAATAGTATTTGTCAAATGGAATCCTGTTTTACGACAAAAACTGTTTTATGTTTATAAATACATTTACATAAATACATTTACTTAATTTGCGGACTGTACTACGATTTTGGGTGAAACTTCAAAGACACCAAAACAAAAAATAAAAAATAAAAAAGTTTGATTTTTTATATCAAAATGGGTCATACTTTTGTGCGCCGAAACCTAGGGTCCTGCCACGTGGCCAAAACATCCGTCATAGTAACCTCCACTTTTGTCTTGTTTCGCGTACAGGTTGTGGTAATGCATATCCACTCGGACCTCTGTGGCATACTGGTCATTCCACCAGTTGAACCCTATTTGACTGTTGTCAGGGGAAGCTGCGCCCTGTGATAAACATCCGGCTTCAAGCCACCACTGATTCAGACAATCTCTGCCATGTGGACCAGGCCCAGTAAGATCACAATCTTCGTCTGTTTGAAATTATAAAAATCGTATAGAATTTTACGTCATAACATTTACACATAATTAAACAAATGTGACTTTGTTCAAAAGAAAAAAAGAAAATCTTGAGAAAACAAAATAAAGTGGAACCTGGTGTTCGCATGGACTCGTTCAAGAGGACCATTTTCTACAGTTTGTCGTAGTCACCTGTGTGTTCTATTTAGATTTTTCGACGGTAAACTGTAAATGTGAATCTAAACTCTGGCAACCTAATTGTCTGCAACTTTCAATCTCTTCTAGGCTAATATCACAATGCTTTACGCTGCACTGAGTGTCAAGTAAAGCATATCCAGAATTTAAAAAATATAATGTTATATTATGTGTCTGTACCAATTACTTAACTTAAAAGGGCAGACTTTATCTTGTTCAACTTATGTCAAATTTACTTTGTCCTTTGAACAAACTGTTACGCAGAACTATGTAAATTAACTATTTTGCTTACTGTAACCAATGCACCATCTATAGTAATTCTCCTCCCCTCTATCAGCGTGTTCTCTGTAGCTTCTCATGTCCGATCGCACTGTTGTCCCTGACTGCGTATTCCACCAGCCAGGGCCTTTATTTGTCGGAGAGCCTTGCCCCTTCATGAAACATCCGGCATTTTCCCACCATGTGTCGAGGCAATTTTGTTCGTGTGGGCCAGGAGAATTCAGAGGACAGTCATCGGCTGAGAAATTACAAAACAAAATAACCAAGTTTAGTGTACATATAAACGCTATCGCCTTTTATTATTATGAATGCTGTATAGCAGATACTCGTTGATAATAATAATGAAAGTATTATAAATAATTAAGACTTACTGGTGCCAAAGCATTCAATGTAGGAAAACTGATAGTCATTATTTGCGTTATTCCTATAACTCCACATGTTTTGGCGAACAGTTCTTCCATCTAGAGTATTCCACCAATCAACATTTGACTGGGAGTTATCTGGAGATGCATCACCGTGCGATGAGCAGCCAGCATTGATCCACCAGGTCCTCAAGCATCTGATGTCATGAGGTCCGTTTTTATAGAGATCGCAATTAACCACAGGAACTAAATAAAACCAAGTAAAATTAAACTATTAATTTAAAGCCACCTATTGAGCATTGCAATTATTTCAAAATTTACAAGTGCCCTATTGTAAGAATTAAATGGTAAAATTAATCCAGACATAATGATAACGAACTGGCAATGGGATCTTATAGAAACTAGAGGTACTTTTTTATTCTAAAGTGTAATTATAGCGGCATGGAAATGGCTGTCGCCCTCTCTAAGGGCGCCTTTTTCTTTTATACTGGTAATTCTTTTGTTCTAGAAGAAAACAAGACTTGTGACTTTTATAAATAGCAGTCATAATTTTGCCGTTAAAAATCATTGAAATTGACTCAGGGGTATAGACTGAGGGTTGGTTGTTTTTAATTATACTGCAATCGGTTTAGGTTTAAAATTTGTGACATTTTAAGAGTTCTCGACCATTAATCCACTCTAAACTTATTATTAAAATTTACCTGGTTCTTCACAGTACTCTACAAGTCCTTGGTCCAGAAGATATTGGCAGTAGTCTGGTTTATATTTCAGTATATTTTGTCTGATTCTATTGTAGTCGACATCTTGGTGATCTTTAAAAAAGTCAGCCGTAAACACGTATTCTATGGACCCTAAGGAATATCTCATTGGCATTGGTTGATCGCTAACTGTCGATGCCCAGGCATTGACGTCCCCACTAGTCGGTAACGCGCCAACAGTAATTGTCGTTTCTGAGGAATGCTTGGAGAATTCTTGAGCAGCTTCTGTTTCCTCACTGGTCATTCCAGCACCTCCAGAAATACTGAAGGTACCCGCATATTCGGCCTGAGTAGACACACTGTATGAACTCTGCTCGGCAATGCTATACTGTTCTTCAGTTAGCATGTACTGTTGTGTAAATCTTGCACCATAATCAGTATCTAACACATAATGGGTACCATACATATCGAAGAAGTTAAAGTACTGTACTTTATCGTCGGTGTCATCCAAAGTTTGAACTTTGGCGATAAAACTTGAGTGAAGGGGTGGAGGGTATACGGTGTCCATACGACTGAAGTAATATTTGCACAAGGCGGTTGAGAAAATATACGTTGTGTGTTCCATAGAGATTTCCTGAACAGCAGTTTTGTATGAGGCACTTGCTGAAAAACTGACTCCCCAGATGCCTCCTTTTGCAGTTGCCTACAAGAACAGCAATGCGCAGTTCTCTCATTGCATGGTCTATGGAGTACACTAGAAAATCTAACAGTTCTTGCATTACGACCACTCACTTGGATCAGAAAATTTAATCAGTTCTATCTTCATCTTCACCAAAACCACATAATAAATTGAAAAATTATATATCAAACATTTCATCAGCAAAATAATTGCAAAGACACGAAATATTCTTGGGAAAAAGCATATATGTCTGAGCCACTATGAAAATGTAACTATCGCGCTTTCAGTTTAAAGGTCAGGAATTCTGTTTTAAAACCAGCTACTATAGACACAGAGGCTATATCTGCGTGTTTACATATATGCGCTTTTAATACGAAAAATTGCCTCTCTTGCCAGGTTTCTAGCCTGAATGTAGTGAAATTTGGGTTTAATGTAGGGGCATAACAGCCTACCTGGCTAATTCTTCTAGAGTTTTAAGGAAAACATTCTAAATTTTTATGGAAACTAGGAGATATAAGTTTCCAACTGTTCACAACATTTTAGCAATTCGCCAACAATTAGCGGTAATATTGGCGAAAACCGAAAACTGTTACAAAACTCTGATCTGACAATAGTTATATAACCTGGCCGTCTTAAAATTTTGAATTATTGAAATAAAACTTCATACCTATCTGGATATTGTTATATTTTTGGCTATTGGCTAAAAATTGGAGGCAACATTGTCGAAAAAACAGAATAATATTTAACTCATACAAAAGGAAGAGCCTTACTGACTTGTTTTAGTTTTAGTACAAGGTAGCGGCCATTCGTGCCTACCTCGTTATTACTGATTTTCATAGTTAGAAGAAAGTACGGGAAATATTGGCGAAAACCAAAAATCACGCCAGTGATGTAATCTTACCGTCTCAAAACTTTGAATGAACGAAACGGATATAAGTACCTACCTGCAATTATTATTTGTTTTGTGATTTGACCAAAAATGGGGAAATATTAGTAAAAAACCAACAACTTTTCAGTAAACTTTTAACTGACACCAGTGAAATAACTGTATTCAATTATTAGCTATAAAAATAGTCAATAGTACTTTCTCTGATTATTACTGGTTTTCGTAATTAAAAAAATATGGTGCAAATATTGGAGAAAAACCATTTCGTACTCGAATCTTAATTAAAAATAAGGGTATATTCTTATTGCCTTAAAATTTTGAGTGAGGGAAATAGACATTAGTGTCCACCTGCCTAATTTTATAATTTCTTGGTGTTTCGACAAAATTTTAGGGAAACATTGTTTCAGCTACGTGATTCTCTTAAAAATGTGGTTAAAGATAACGACCATTGGAACCTATTTGGCTGCTGACTTTTTATGATTCGCTAAAAGATGACGAAAAACAATTTTATTTAAAATGCTTTGACGCATGTGTGTCCTGGCTATTAGTATTTTTCCATGATTCGAAAAAAGTGGCAAAAAGAATTTCTTACTAAAATGTTGATTAGCGCTAGTTGTATAATGTTACACTCTTAAAAAGTTTGAATAAGAAAACCGAAAATAAGAGCCTACCAGCTACTTTGCTGAAATGCCAAAAATTGTCCCAATTATTGGCAGTTTCTTATTTTGCTGACGCCATGTATATGGCCTTTCTTTTTTAATTAACAGTAGCGGGCATTAGTACCTATTACTTTTTTTATCTTTTCGTGAATCGTCAATATTTAATCGAAATATTAGCAATAAACAGTTTTTAGTAGCAGAGAAAAAGTCTTACTTTTATGAACGTATTGAAAAGTCTTTAATTTTGTTTGAATGCAGGAAGTTTACAATTGCAATTATTTTTCTGTTGAACTGCTAAATAGCTTCGATATTTAGATATTGGCCAAAAATCAATTTTTGTAAAGACGACTCCTTAGGATTTAGTGAAAACGTCATAAAATATTGACTAAATGTAGTTTATACAAGTTGCTATTCACGTGGCTTATTATTTTTGTTGTTGGCGGTTCACAGAAAAATGAAAAAAAACCATCAGTATCGTTCTTGCAAGGATATGATCTTTTTCTCTTGTTTTGTTTAAAGGTAGCGGACATTGCTAGATAAGAGGCTATTAATTTTCTCTTGTTGCGAATTGCCAAAAATTGGCAGATATGTGGGCTATAAACCTTTTTTGAATTAAAATCTTCACTGATGCGAGGAAGCCTTACTCTTTCTTGAAATTTTATTTACATGTTATGCTTATATGTCATAAATTTTGACATCAACATTCATGACTGGAGGACGCGAGGAAGCTTTATTCTCTTGAAATTTTATTCACAGGTTATAATTATATGTCATAAATTTTGACATAAGTATTCATGACTGGCGAATTGTCCATGGACAATTTTGTTTTTATAGTTAACACTTAGGACTACTTACATACTGCTTCGAGTATAGGGAATGGACGGTTTAGGAGGACTGTGCTTTGTTGGGCCTGTGCATAGTGCAGCTTTCATGGTTACAATAGCACAGGGAACTAGCTTTGGGAATTAATATTGTGGGAAAATTCTTTTCGGTTTCATTTTCTCCCGAACAAAGCTGGGAAGCCACATTAGCATTAGAAGGGCCGGCATTAACATCATCTGGAAGTCACTTGTCTTAAAGAATCACAAAACTGACTGAAAACAGTTAGAAGAAGAGAGGTCAATTGTAGCACATACTTCAATCGTAGCACACATCTCAGTTGTAACACATATCTCAGTTGTAACACACACTTTAGTTTTAACACATACTTCAGTTGTAACACACACCTCAATTGTAACAGACACCTCAGCTATAACACATACTTCAGTTGTTATACCCACCTCAGCTTCTAATGAAGACGTGAATTCCTCCTCGCTCTTGGATTCATCTGCACTGCACGTTGTAATGCATGATAAAGCATTGAAAAGGTACAATCCATCCGGTACTGCATACTTGCAGTCTGGAGTGTAGTTCAGATCATCAAAATTCCTTGCAAAAATGGGATTTCTAAAGCCCGGATCCATACCGATTTCCATCGGATAGCCGTATAATATGTTATACCCCATCAAAGAATAGTCTATCCCAGGGAACGAAGGCACAGTAAAACAATCTAAAATGGTTGAAAAAGAAGGAATGAAAACACACAATGTTAACAAATCATAACATTTGTGTGACATTTCTGTAAAACACTACATTTTCTTCGAAACTGCAGAGGTTTATTCAAAGGGTTAATCTAAATCTACTTGGATTATGGCTGAGTGTCAGCTAACACAGATTTAAGTCTATATTAAGTTAGACATTACATGTCTAATGTACAACTAATCCAAGAAAAACTTTGTACAAATATTGTTTGTCTCACTATTAATATTATAGATCTTAAAATCTCTCGTGATGAAATGTTGGATAGGCTGAAAGCGAATATTACAAGGGCACTGAGCCAAGTCCGATTTCTCTTTCTTAACTATCCAGTAATTTAGTAATTAACCTTCAGCCTGCACTGAAATGCACAAGCAATCATCCTAACTAAATACCTAAATTAATATGACAAACTTTAATAGAACAGCAAGTGAACTCGGTTTTTCTAAACTATGGGATTTATTTCTATTAGCCTTTGCCCCCATTGCCAGACAAAACTTGGATCAGCGCCTGTGATAAATATAAATGCTACCTTAAATCTCTTGTGACTATAAATACCTAAATACCTAATGGCAGGTAAAATTTGTTTTACAAAAGATGTGTTGTTATTTAAGGTAATTCAATCAAAAAGATATCGGCCTGAATCTATGGAATGCCTTTTTAACATTTAATGCTTATTTTTGATATCAAAATATCATTCAAGATATCAATAAATCAATGTAGATCTCAATAATTTATATTTTGCTATCAATAGTTGAATTTTAGATAGCAAAAAATTGTTTTTGAGATCAAAAAATTTTACAAACTTAAAAAATCATAAGGAAGACACGTATTTACATAAAATATGACGAATAGTCAATTAAATTTTGGAGATGAATTTTTGAGCAAATAATAGCAACACAATTTTTGATCTCAAGAATTACTTCTTTTTGTACGGTAAATATTTAAAGGAAGATTCTGTATAGAAAACCAGCGATTATTTATTTACAGGTGTGTGTTTTTGAATTTTTTATTTAAAAAATAGACTGATATTTTGATATAAAAAATCAATTTTTGAGATCAAAAAGTCATTTGCAGATTTCAAAATACAAATTAAAAAAGCATCATTCAGAAATATTGATATCAGAAATAAATTCTTGATATCAATAAAAGGAAAATAAATTATTGAGCTCAAAAGTGATATTTTGCTCTCAAATATTTCATTTTTGCTATCAAGAATTTAATTTCTGCTCTCAAAAAATTCAATTTTAGATATCATTAACTCATTTTTGATATCAATAAATATTTCTCGATATCTCTAAATATTTATTGATATCAAAACTTATTTTTTGAGATCAAGAATACATTTAGAGATATCAAAAATACAATTACAGATACCAAAAATTAATTATTGATATCAAAATAGGGATTTTCTGAGATCAAAAATTAATTCTTGATATCAAAACATCATTTTTTGAGATCAAAAAGTAATTCTTGGTATCAATAATTACCAATATCAATAATGAAAAGGGCATTTCATATGAATCAGACCTTTTTATTGGCACAGAGCTCATGGATATTAATATTAATAGACATATAATGATACAAAAAATATAAATGGAATGAAGACAAACTGCCTCATTTATTGTTTATTTAGATTCTCTGACTTTGACCTTGAGTAGGAATTTTGCCTGGCGAAAACAGACAGAAAATGTAATAAAGAAATAACATGGGATAGTCTTCTAAAGATTTGTGGAATATTCTTTATTTCTGTTTTGTAAAGACATTTGATTATTAATCTTTAAATATAAATTACCTTGGTTAGCCACTTGTTCATCCACCTTGTTCTTTGGCAAATCTGTGAATAAAATCAGTTCTTATTATTATCCCAAAGACGATAAAATTTGCCATTAACTTACATGCAAAATGGAAAGATGCAAAATGGAAAGATGCAAAATGGAAGCATACAACATGTAAACAGGCAAAATGGAAATATGCAAAATTGAAAGATGTCCAATGCAACGATGTGAAAGAGCAAGATGCAAAATGGAAACATTCGAAATTGAAAGATGCAGAAACGTTATGCTCATAGATTTCTTCTTTGTATTGGAATTCTTATTTTTGCGACATCGTTGAGAATATCTTTTAAGACACATGTGTGTATAAAGTTAATTTTGGTACACCAGAATAAAGGTACCTGGTGGAAGGCGTTGTTCATGTGCCGCCCCTTCGCCCATATCTGTAACGTCAAGCACTTGGTTCAAGCCCAAACGATAACAAATATTTAAAAAGTTAGTTTATTTTGAAGCAATGTAGAATACAAAAGTAATGTTCTACCGCAAATACAGCCAAATTCAACTCTTATTTATTCTTGTCTGTAATGCATCCTGTCTGGTAGGCCTTTTAGGTAATAGAATTTTAGGTATCATTGTTTATTTAAAGATATTTAAATATCTTTTATTACTCGCACTCATTAGCTGTACTGCAAAGTGTGTTACAAAGAATAAATGCAAAATACATGAAAAAGAATGTGAAAAGCAAAAATTTGGAACGCCGCAGTTATAGCAAATAAATACAAATGTTTTAAAGGTTCTTCAATAATCGGTCAATTTTTGCGGTTGTTAATGCTCAATTTTGCAATCTAGTATCAAGATGCAATTTAAAGAAGAAACCTTTTTTGTTTTTGCTGTTGCAACCTTTGATACAGCTCAATAGAAAGTTAAATTTATTTATCAAGAAAATAAATAAACGACACAAATGCATTTATGAGTATATTAGTTCGGATTAGGCTAGCTTTGAGCTTATCAAAAATCAGTTATATGCATATCCTGTTATAACATTACTTTTTAAGAGACACAGGAATTTTATTTCCAAATTTCAACGTCGAGAATATTTCTATTAATTCATGAATTTAAGGGCTGTGCTCGCTAAAATTAACTGCACACCAAACTGATTCCGCAAGAAACCATTATAACCGAAAATAAATTAATAAACTTGTCCTTTTTAACAAAGTTAGTCCATCTTAAAAGGGTTTCCGTGATACAGCTAGGCCACGTGAATTTCGATTCTGGGGCAGCTGCTCGAAATCTGTATTGCAATCTGCTGCTCTACCTCCCTTCATACTATATCCTCTCCCAGTTGACGTTTGTGAATGAGGCGTCTGCTGGGAAACTGTCTCGCATTCTCCTACCTCAACGTCTTTCCCACTACATCATCTACCAATTAACTTTTGTCAACGCTTCATCTGCTCGTAATCTGTATCGCAATCTCCTCCTCCACCGCCCTCCCCACTACCTCCCTCCCTCAGTTAACTTTTGTTAATGCGCAGACTAAACACGAAATCTTTTCAAAACCTTTTTGCATCTTTAAGAAATTATCCTGACTGATAACTAAATCTACCACAATGCTGGTTAAAAAGCACTACGGAAAAAGAGGATTCTACATAAAAATCTAAACTTCTGAAATGAGTCTAAATCACCTGTCAGCACCTATCCATTCGTAATATTTTATGATAACTTGCAAAATAGTTAAACGCACTATAGCAAACAGAAACTCATCAGTAGTTGTATCAGGTACTACCTATCGATTGCGCTAGGAGGCCAACTGCCTGACTACTTTTGTCTTATAAGGAATTGCTTTGCTAATACCTAAGTGCTTAGGAGCATAATTACCTTGCTTCAGCTGTTGTCCATCAAACCTATTCTTCGAAAATCCTGCATGTAAAATAATGTAAAATCTTCACCTTTATGAGCATTAATAGAATGATTTTTAGAAACCTAAAAGCACCTTGTTCTTTCAGGGCAAGGGGAGTGGTTAGGACACCTGCTTGTTAAAATCTTAAAAACTAATGGTAACTGTGAGTCCAAGCTCCGTCAGCGCAGACTGCTAATCCAATTTAAAAGGAGAAGGGGTCATTTTCATTCAGTAGAGTCTTTCACAAAAAGGGTGGATCTTCAGGAGCTACACTGCTGGTGATATTATTTCAAACTGAACACTCCGGGATCCTTTCAAAAAGTCATGGACCCTCACAGTAAGCCAGTTTGTGTCAGCACAACGTCCTTCCCCTTGTGGAAAAATTTTATTATTATTATTAACGCATTTAAGCCGCGCTTACAATGGTAATTCCGCACTTATATTGTTGAAACCCTAAGAGCTTAAAACAGAAGATATGCATATCAGTGAAAATTAAAGTATATACTAAAACTTATAATCAAGCAAATACTGTTAAATACCAGTATAAATTCTAGTTTAGATAGCAATGTAAATAGCAGTATAAATACCAGTGTTAATACCAGTATAAAAATAACCGTAGAAATACAAGTACGAATACTTTAAAATTGTTCAGATACGTTAAGAGTGAACAAGTACTAATAAGGTAAGTCTTTATTATATCGTTTCCTAAAACTTATATCTTGTAAATCTTTCAGTTATTAGACCATATATTGTAGAAATATGGCGCATCTACCATAGCTTACAGGACTATACCTTCAAGACTTGTAAAAACACAGAATGACGTTACCTGGTGGCAGGCGTTGTTGATCTTTCACACTCTGGCTTACAGCTGTAAAATCAAACACTATTTTTAAAGGTATCCCAAAGAATCAATGTACGACAATTTTAAATACCGTGATGAGTGATATAACCAACTGCATTCATCTGGCTGAGGCAATCGGAACGAAAGTCAATACCCTGCTTACCAGCCCTGTCCAGATTCGAACCTGGCACCGCGAGATTACCAGACCAACGCTGTAACCAACTGAGCTTACCGCCATACAAAAGATAAGGCCCTTACAATGATTTCATCCCTATCGATCACTCCCTAACTAACCACGTTAATTTTTACTAAGGCAACCCGACAGAGAGATTTTATATAAAAAGAAAAGATAATTCAGCATTTTTTAAAGTTTGAAATCACCCCTGTTTCTATATAGTGCCAAACAATAAATGCCAAATCGACTATTCAGTTGCTTCATAATCTATTGGCATTTTACAGCTTAGCGAGTGATATCGTACTTTGAGAATTTAAGTACTTCAAAAGTCTGATTATTTCAGTACAAAAGGAATTATCAAAAATATCTAAAACAAACAGGCAAGCTGGACAGCAGCTCCTATTTATCTTACAGACTAGGTATTCAGTCCGAAAAGTATCAAGGATTTACGTCCGGAGTTGGGGTGGGGGCTCAAATGCAAACTAGTTATTCTGCATTCCAACTATCACTAAAACTTGGAATGCTAAGTGTCAAATAATACCCCTATTTTAACCAATGCAAACCGAAACGTAGCACAGTTTAGTGAAAAACAAATGCTGAATAAAAATTATCCTCTTTTAAACAAAATTTGACTTCGCAAATTGGCTTAATGCGTTTGGCTTTAAATTTAGCCCTTTTCTCTGTTTATTTTGTTACTGGACACGCATGGTAACACCTATGACACAGCTAAATGGTCCCAAGCCACCCCACCTCAGGGGGTTTATGTCTAAACCAAACTGTTATTTTTCTAATTGAGATCTATTATATAAAATTAATAGTTAATATCAATTGATAAATATAGTTAACATGCTGATATTTTCCTTAACTGTCTTAAGTATTACAGTAAAATCCGTCTGTAAGTCGGACGACTTCAATACACACTGAATGATATGCAACAACACACAAGTGTCATCATTGGCCGTTTGTCTACATTCTTAAAGTATGACTTTACTTTTCAAGAAATGACGAAATGCTATAATAACATTTATGAATAAAAAACAACGAATATAACACACTTTAAAATATCATTAAAACCTTTGTATTAAAACACCTAACTGACTGAGCCTTTTTGTCCCTAATAGTGAAGTGTCCCTGACAGACAGATAGAGAGTTTGTTTGAGTATCAAAAACAGAATTAACCGACCACAATAAAAGCTTTATTTCTTTTTTGTGTTCCCGTTCTGATAACACTAAACTTATTCCCTAGTTGTTTTACATTTTGTTCTTCACTACTTTTGATAATTTTTACATTTTCTAAAACAATTCATCTCTCTTTCTTTTTGTCCCATCCCCCCACACATATTTTAAAGGCAGTTTGCTTTTTGAGTTAAGACTTAGCCATGAACTCATCTTACCTACATTTGATTAAGCCTAGAGATTTAAACATTTAAACTTCGGTGTACCATAAATTTCAAAGAGCAAGAGATGTAACGTTTACTCTGGAGACTAATTCACCATTGCAATTAAGCCGGCCCCCAACCCTCTCTTCTCTCGAAACACAGCCCACAAAATCCCTTTAGAGTACCTTAATGCGATGTACTCTGGAGGGGTAACCACGGTGTGTTTGCAACCAATATACTCTAACGTAAAAAGCGGGTAATGTTCATTATTTACTTAGATACACAAGATTGCTGTACTTAATATACAGGTCTTCCTCTCCCCCTGTCTAAACACATAAGATCCTCCCCTTCCTCCTGTCTAAGCACATAAGATCCTCCCCTCCCTCCTCTCTAAACACATAAGATCCTCTCCTCTATCCTGTCTAAACATATACCTCCCCTCTCTCCTGTCTAAACACATAAGATCCTCCCCTCCCTCCTGTCTAAACACGTATGATCCTCCCCTCTCTCCTGTCTAAACACATAAGATCCTCCCCTCCCTCCTCTCTAAACACATAAGATCCTCCCCTCTCTCCTGTCTAAACACATAAGATCCTCCCCTCCTTCCTGTCTAAACACATAAGATCCTCCCCTCCCTCCTGTCGAAAGTCATCCCACAAAACCCTTTTAGCGGAAAGGGTAAGCACCGACTGCTGGTAAACAACACTATGCAGCACGAAACATAAGATTGCTGTTTTTATTATACAAGCAGACTTCAGTGCAGAAACTTGGCAAACCCTAGTCCCTAACAACAAGGTTCCCTTATTTTACAGGGTTTCTTTTTACCGTGGAAGTCAATGTGATTTCAAAATGGTATAGCTCGAACTCTTCCCAGAAGTCCCTAATAACAAGGTGTCCTTATGGTAGGTTTTTGGGTTTTACTGTATATTAATTAGTAATTGACTTAACTATATCAATACAGTTAGCAGTTTTATTAGTTTTTATGAAATTTTATCGAAGAATCCAAGCCCAGAAACATTATATATGCATTGATAATTCCTCAGCTATGAATTTATAGCCATAATCTCTTAGCATTACATCCTTTCATGATATTTCGTTGTGAGATAAAATGTTGTAAACTAAAAGTGATCTCAATGTAAAAATATTAGAATTGTGAGCAGGTTATATGTGATAAACTAACGATCATGTGACTAGAACTCGGACAAACTACACAAAAACAAGCTTATCATTAAAAAAACATAAATCTTACATGTAAAGTTGGTTCAATTAGATCTGACAGAATGGACAAAAACCTCTAAACAGGAAGTCACCAATCAGCATGTAACATGGGTGTTAGCGAAATGAGTTATTGAAAAGGAAAACTGTTATATATGGTGCAGTTATATATGGCGTAACAAATCCTTTAGCTCTGTCAACTAAAGATCGACGTAAACAGGGTGTGTCTTAAATTCAATGTCTTTTCAATAGATGAATGCGAATTTCTTTCAAAACCTTATGATGGCTTTCTATGGCGTAATAAACCATGGCACAGTAAAACATTTTCACAATATAATGACAATTAACTTAAGCAATTCAGCTGATACTTTATTAATATTGTTTTGGAAATAAAAAATTGCGTTGGAATTATGAAACAAGCTAAAAAATTACATTAATTAAATTCCTTTCATATTTTAACATGAATTGATTTCTGTGAGTTTCAACGCTCAATAGCTATGATTAGGACATCAGAATTTAGAACCATAAATATAACTAGATAAAGCTGGTGCTTTCAAATACTTACAGCTTTGTGGACCTCGTCGTCCTGAAAGCAATGCCTCTAGTTTTTTAAAGAAATCATTTCCTGCAGTAGTTTCTGCGGTTAGGAAAACCGCAAGAAAGATTAGCCCCTTAAATGTGTTGGGTTGCATGGTGCGCCTCTTAAGGAATAACAGCTGAGCTTTGGCGATTCTACTTAAATGTTGCATACGCTCCTGTGCATGCGCACAACCTCTTTAGCATGCTTTCATTGCTGCCAATGAAACTCCACCACGTCTTTCCAACAGCCAGTGAAAGTGAGCGCGCTGTCATGTCGTCATATTGGGCAATGAAATATAGTAAACCAGTGAGTGCCGCACAGATTCAGTATAATGTCACATATTGTTCTTTGGACATTATCAAGGGTTTTTAAACCTTTCAAGAATAAGTTTTATCTAAATAATAAGGGAAACGTTGTGGAATCTTTATGGCAATGATTGCAGTGATTGCCTTTCGGTGATTGCATCATTTTAACTAGATATGGCCAACATTTTTACCAAAAATTAGATTTCCATAAGGAATAATCTATCGAAGTGAGATATACGTACTTTACAATCATCTCCTTTTACATCTCACTTAAACTGTGTGACCTTAGTTATATTTTTAGAAATGTGGGAAGAGATACAATTCTCTTAAAAATTAATACAGAAAACGACTGGGCGGACATAATAAAGGAATGTGTTTGAAGTATATTAGAAGTGAGCGATAATTAATAAATATTCCGATTTAATCTTACTTCAGAGCTGTAATTGCCAGTTTAAGTCGGAATATTTTTTAAATTATTAGCCGCACAACCTTAGCTTATTGGCCTGTCTAAATGACAATGTATTACCACAAGTTATATTTTACCATGTGATATATCTATTAGTCAGTTTATGCAGTATACTGCGGATTAATGTAAATGGGGAGATCAGCAGATACGGTATTTGGCCTGGTGTTTCCTACTTCCTCACAGTTATTTGAAAAGATTAGGCATAGCATGATCGTTCCCTCCAGATAATTAAGTTATGCAGCAGTAACTAGACCGAATTCTGATAAATAGTGCAATAACCCACTTGAAAAGTCATGATAGAAAATGTGTGTGCTACATGATTACCAAGAAGTTCAAAATTAAAGACGGGTAGAAATTAAGCCCAGAGTCTTTAACTCTTTTCGAAATAATGGTCAGCTCTCGGTTTGGAATCTGACCATGACCAGAAAATCACGACAACCAAGAGACCTGTTATTTAAAGACTTTTTAGAATAAAGGATAGAAAATGAGTTTAATTTTACTTTTCTCTAGCCGTTCCCGAGAAAATAGTCAGCATCCAGGGTTTTGACCTTTGAAAGGCAGAGAAATCAAAGTTGCCGAAATACCAATTATGCAACGTCAAGGAATCGAAAATAATCCCAAATTCATTGTTTTCGAAATAGTGGTCAACTTCTGGTTTTTGACAATGCCCAAGACCAAGAAGGTAAAAATCACCTCTTATGTAAGGTATTCTGCCACCAACGGTAGAAAATAAGCTTAAAATCTCTAACGAAACTGCTAAATACAAAAGTCCCTTGACCTTCGACCTTGACAACTT
Source organism: Protula sp. h YS-2021 (assembly GCA_949752745.1). NCBI lineage: Eukaryota > Metazoa > Annelida > Polychaeta > Sabellida > Serpulidae > Protula > Protula sp. h YS-2021. The sequence continues at coordinate 35,303,211 of OX457033.1, forward strand.
AAGGCCAAAATGTCGACTATTAGTGAAATCGTATATCTATTCAGAAAAGAATTTCCGCTTTATTTCTCACCACTTTTTCGTAAAAATTAGGGGCTAAAAACATAATGACTTCAGTTAAACCTTGACCTTTTAGGTGGAGGTGAAGAAATGCGAATTTCAGGAGGCCTTGCTGTTCTCTATATCTATGTAGTCTTCCTTCGTCAACTCTTCCAGGAGGAGTTTTCTGAAACCCATTTTAAAGTAAAAATATTTCACCTGAACTCAACTTTGATAACCAAGTTTAAAAAATTCGAATTTCACGAACTCTCAGTATCCTATATCTATGTGAAAAGTTGTCCTTCCAGTAGTAGGAAAATAACGGTTCTACCTCAACCCCCCTCACCCCTAGGATTGACCAACACCCTCCCTCACCCTCAGAAATACTATGTCAGACCCTCCCCCTCGGTAGGAAAACTTTGTGATTTTTGCATATTTATCCGTATCAGACAATTCTGAACAACTTTTGTTTTTGGACCCCCTCGGTTGGAAAATTTTGTGATTTTTGCATATTTAGTTTTTTAGACAATTCTGAACAACTTTGGTTTTTTGGACCCTCCCTCCTCGGTAGGAAAATCTTGTGATTTTGCATATTTTTCCGTTTCCGACAATTCAGAACATTTTTGGTTTTGGAACCCCACCCCAGAAAATTCCAGAAAGTTATTTATAGACATATTTGGCATTTGTCTTATAAAAGTGTCATTTCATCCCTGAACATGACAACGCCTCTGAATACAATCTCTAACAGACGGTCTGCCAATAGTCTTTCTTGATGCTTTGAACGAGCTGACTCCACGATTTTACAACCATCTAATGAAAACATACATGTGATGCCATACAGTAACAGTCCTCATAGTGTGGAGACGTGTTTTTAAACAAATATTATTCAACCACTACTGAAATGTGTAGCAAGGATGGATATAGAAACGTGTTTTAAGGAGAAGTACGTGAACTACATGATAAGTGAACTGGCACGTTGCGGTTCTGTTGCAGAATAACTGCAACACTTTAACATCTATTGGGAACTTGCTCATTCAATGCTGAACTTGCCAAACTTACGGGACGATTTCATGAAAGAGTGTGCGCTTTCAAATATTGACGGAGCTGAGGAGTTTGTTGTGGAAGCAGCATATCACTTTGCTCGGTGTGATCCATGACTGTTTGATGAAGTGATAGACTGGTTAATCTATATTACAGTAAAATGGTAGACATTACATTGAAACAATATATTGTGCAAAAAGCATAGTGTAAAGAAATGTTATTAATGTTAGCTGTAAAAAATTGCATGTTTAGTATGTCTTGCTTGTCAAAATGAAGAGTGTCAAGAACATACTTGTCATTTCACAGGTGTCTATACATATTGGAATGAAGCTAAATATTATATTCATTTAGATAAAGTGTTGGACAATGCAAGTCAGCGTTGTGAGAAATATGGCTTAAATGCTTTAACATTGGATGACTTAAGTAGTTGGTTAGTGTACATTGAAGATCAATGAGCTCCAATTATTCGCACCATTGTGTCTATACTTGATTTGTAAAAAATTAAACTGTGAGATATGTTCATTGAGGGGGCGAATAAAATGAAAGATATGCTGACAAGTGGTTTTCATTTAGTGTTAACATGTGGACATGGAAAAACTACTTAACCAATGTTTGCTTTAAACCTGATCAACCTGGTGCATTTGCTGGTCATTACAAACTGTATCACATATTATAAAACATAACCAACTAATTACTCATTCCAAAGTGAAGAAATGGTTATAGGATCAAGATGCATACAGTTTTCTACAACCTGTAAAATACAGGTTTAAACGGCAGCGTGTCATTACACGTGGTATTGATGACATGCGGGATATTGATTTGGCTGAAGTGGGAAACATAGCCACCTATAATGATGTAAACCCGCTTTTTATTGGTTGTCATTGATGTGTTTTCCAAATATATGTTGGGGAAATAAATACATACCAGCGTCATACAAGCTTTTTAGAAGATTTCTCATGAAACACAACGAAGATCAAGAATCTAAGGTCAGATAAAGGAACTGAATTTGAAAACAGATGGGTAAAAGCATTTTTGAAGAAGGAGTAAATTCATTGCTATACGACAAAGAATGAAACCAAAGCCAATTTGCTGAGAGAGTCATTCGTACTCTAAAGGGAGTGATGTGTCGATATTTCCTACATAACCAAACCTATCGCTATATGGACATCCTTCTAGAATTGGTGTACAATTACAACCATAGACCTCATGGCTCTCTCCCTACTAGGTATGCTCCTGCAGGTATTCGAAAGGGAAATGAATCTAAAGTGTGGAAGTATATGTATGCGGACAAAATGAAACCAAAGAAAAAGTCAAAACCCTACAAATTTAAAATTGGTCAACATGTTCGCATTTCTCACATGAAATATATGTTTCAACGGGATTATAATATAAAATGGACACAATAAGTATTCATTATCACACATCGTTGTAAGAAGCAAGGAATACAATTGTATCTTGTCAAAGACTTTTTGGACAAAGATATTGATTGACATTTCTATGAAGAAGAATTGCAAGCTGCTACAAAACATATTGAATCCATCTACAGAATTGAAAAGGTCTTAAAAACACGAAAAAGACAAGGTGTTAAAGAATTATTTGTCAAGTGGTTAGGCTGACCAAAGAAGTTGAACAGTTGGGTGAAAGAAACAGACATTCAAAAATGAAACATCCATTCACATGTTTGGTCTCTGGACCTACAAGCAGTGGTAAAACTTTTCTGGTCAAGGAAATTGTCTTCTCCAAAAACCATTTTATGGCTCTATGTGTGAGCGGATCAGCCTTTCTATGAAGCAGAATTGCAAGCTGCTACAAAACATATTGAATCCATCTACAGAATTGAAAAGGTCTTAAAAACACGAAAAAGACAAGGTGTTAAAGAATTATTTGTCAAGTGGTTAGGCTGACCAAAGAAGTTGAACAGTTGGGTGAAAGAAACAGACATTCAAAAATGAAACATCCATTCACATGTTTGGTCTCTGGACCTACAAGCAGTGGTAAAACTTTTCTGGTCAAGGAAATTGTCCTCTCCAAAAACCATTTTATGGCTCTATGTGTGAGCGGATCAGCCTTTTTGCAGGGGAATGAAAGGTGTGGAATTTTACCATGGCACACCAGAAGACATTGAAGAGCGCTTTAATCCGAACAAACCAAACTTACTCATTATTGGCGACCTGATGACCAAATGTTATAGTGATGAGCGTATGACACGCTTCTTTAGTGTTGGCAGCGGTCATTAAAATCTGAGCATCATTTTTATTGTGCATAATTTATTCCATCATGGTAGAGAAATGCGAAATATCAGTTTAAATACACATTACATAATTCTGTTTAAAAATCCTAGAGACGACCAACAAATAAGTACATTAGTGCGGCAAATGTATCCTCGAAAATCTCAATTTCTCATAGAAGCCTATCAAGATGCTACCAGCAAACCTCATGGCTATTTATTCATTGATTTGAAGCCAAAGACAAATGATCAACTGCGTATTCGTACAAGCATTTTACCAAAAGATATACATTATGTTTATGTAAATAAAGTAGCGTATGAGCAAGAACCAAGTCACTAGACCATTTGCAGCCAAGATGTATTCGAGCTAACCAGCCTGTTCTTCATTTGCTTGCACGTAGTGGACCTGAACGGCATAAATCCTTGCTACATCAAGCTACCAAGGAGGAATTAACTAGCTTGTTTGAAATTTGGTTGAATATATTGCGAGGACATTTACCCTTAAAAAGCTTAAAAAGGCTTAAGGAATTCAAGCGTGAGCTTCACACCCTACGCACTCTGGCAGATAAGAAGATATCAGTTCAAAGAAAAAAGAAGTTGATCAATCAGAAAGGAGGATTCATTGGAGCTATTGCTAAATTTGTATTATCCTAATTAGCTGAGTTATTGTTAAAATGAAACATACTTTGAAAATGGTTCTCATTCCTGAATATGAAAGTAAAAGTAAAGTAAAGAAAGATGGTGGAATCAAAGCGAAAGTGAATAAACTGTTACGTGGGAAACGAACTCGTGAAAAAGCAACTGAAATGACAAAATTGCAAACTTCTTGGTCGTCATTTAAGAACAATTCAGTCACAACAATGAAAGTCTGCTGTATCATCTAATGCAGTAATTCAGAAAAGTTGCAACAGTTTCTGAGTCACTTTCAACCTATTTATCATGTAAAACTAACACAACTTTTAGCAGAACTTAAGAAACATGGTACGAGATAGACAGACAAAAATGAACTAATGTTGAAAACTGGAGATGTCATTGAAAATTTTAACATTATTGATTTACTAAAAGAAGCATTGGTAGCTACAAGAAGAAAAGAACGACAAGAACCACAACGGGGCTAGAAGCAGTTTATTGAGGAAATTGTGGACGCTAGTATTCCAAAAACTGTTTTTGGCAAAAAGACAAATCGTGAAGATATTACAAAAGAGATAAACAGCGTCAACAAAGGTTGTTTCCAGAGGGATGGGAAACATTTTAACATGGTTTAAAGAGTTATGGTGTTGTTGTAAAGAAAATGGAAATAAAAATAGTATTCCTGTAAAAATCAGGTGTGTAAGTGCTTGTTGTCAAGGAGAAGTAGTAGACAGCAATTTAGATCATGCAGACAGTATGGATGACGTGGACCAGGCATGAAGTAATGTATATACACGTGCAGTCTATCCAGATCACATAAACGATTTAGCCACCATGGAGTCAACAAGTTTTTACATTACTTTATCCAGTAATGCTAGCATGAACTATTATCCTATTAAAAATATGGTTTCTAATTATCAAATTCGTTTACCTCGTACATGGTATTTGAAAGGAAAATATGAAGTGGCCTTAGCCGAAATTCAATACCCACACATGCGGGCGACATTGAGGCAAGGAATAGACTATTATTTTGCTTATCGATCATCATTCGATGCAGTTTATTATGTCACCTTTCCACATGGTTACTATAGATCCATACCTGAAATATGCAGTGCAATAAATGAAGAATTACAAAAATCGATTAATGCAACCCATATTAGGTTAAAGTATGATAAAATTAGTCGAAGAATTTCTCTTATTTTGAGCAATAACTATGATATTGTCTTTTCTACTGGATTAGCTGAGATTTTAGGAGTTATACCAGATAAATGCAATAAAGAATCTGGTCCTGCTGAACATCAAGCAGATGTAAAACATGGATTTTATACACTTTATATGTACTGCAGTATTTGCGAATCGCAAGTAGTTGGAGATTATTATGTTCCTCTACTACGCTCTGTTCCCATTGAAGGTGATGATGGTGATTTTATAATGAAAACTTATGAAGAACCTTTTTACGTCCCTGTGAACATATCAAAATTTGACATGATAGAAATGAATATTAAGGATGACACAAGTCATAATGTTTCATTGCAAACCGGGAAAGTCATCTGTAAACTTCATTTTTGACAAAACGCATTATGGAAGAATACACACACGATCCATCTGCATACCGCACCCATTTCTTCGCCAAGTAGGTTGGGATTTATCAGGATTCAAAGGGGCTTGAATGCAATATGGAGATGGTATTGGTTCAATACTGGTGTCATTGGCTCGTGAAGCTGTTCCACTGCTTAAGGCAGAAGCTAAAATCGTTGTACAACATCTTAAAAAGGCTGCAAAAGATGTCGCGATGTTACGGGCCGAGTAGCACAGCATGTGGTTTTCGATGTGTTAGAAGGACAAAAGAAAGAGCAACCGACAAAAATGTCAGAAGGCGAAAGGCGGCGAGAGGGAGAACATCAAGAAAACATAAGAAAGATATCTTTTGAACAAAATGTTTTTAATTCATAATCATTCTTGCGAATGTAATCTTTCTTCATTGGAATGGTTTCACATACCCCCAACGCAAACGGCTGTAGAAAAAAGTTATCCGATTTTAGGTACAAGTCGTGGTATTCACCGAATGTCATACATTTGAATGTATCCCACACCTTCTGCCCCTGAGCATAATCCTCGTCGCTAATGGCCTCTTCATTAAGCTGACTGTAAAAATTGTCCTTTGACGGTAGCTGCGTTTCAGCAAACTTGGATGGTTCGTCTACGTAGTCATATGGGTACACTCCCTTTCTCATCAACATATCTTACTGGTTACTATCATGGTTACGACTAGTCATGTTGAAGAAATTATCTTTCCCTTCTGCCGCGAGGTTGGATACCAACTTCTGTAGAGAGGTACTCATAAACTGATAGCTGTTCGTAAATTTCAGATTGCTCATGGTGAAACAACATATTTCTCAATAGTGTTGGGAATGACCATAATTGTTTCATCTTTGAATTTTCCAATTTCCTCCATGATCAGATGACTGTAATAGCCTCGAAAATTGTGGAAAAACACAGGAATGATAAAAGAATCTTTATCCCCTGCTTATCCTTTCTAAGTCGAAATTGCAGGTTGCATTCATTCGCGGTATTTGCCATTGATATGGTAATGATTTCTCACACGATCCGCCCCAAGAGACTCCCGGCAAATGCAGCAATCGACGGCTTTCTTGAAATTCTCTTGGTCCTCAGGAGTCATCACCATGTCCTTTGGCTGCTCTAAACCACGGACAATATGGACACGCTCGTTGACCACATAGTCCTTCACAGCATTGTCTCGTCGATACACGACTGGCGCACGTGTGTCGTACTGGCTGACAACCACATAGGCAAAGCTTTTTAGACGATGATGCTGATACCTCTCCCCTTCATGCTTTTGCGTGAAACATTCAAAGTCAGCCTAAATCGTAAAAGGTGCTCGCTGTTGTTTGGCTACATTCTTGAACTTAATTCTAGGTTCCTTAGGGAATTATAAACGTTGCGCTCCATGCTTTCCACACACTTCACGATGCTTATCTCAAAGACAAACCCGTGAAGACAGTTGAAACAATAACAGTTCCTCCATTGTACTTGGTGCGATAAGACATAGGTCTGTTAACATTCTTGATGAGACAGTAATGCTTTTGTTGCCACTGCTAATGAGAAGTAAGTTGATTTCTCTGGCATTGATGTGTCGGCTAAGTTGTATCGGAACAACCACATCTTGCTCATATCCAAACACGTTGATGGACACGTCGTTTTCCTTCTCAAACTTTAGAATGTCGGAAATCGGCGTCGGAAATGTCATGCCCTCTATCTTTCCTTCCCCAATGGTATGTAAAGATTCACACGCTGTGGGTTTGTGTTTGTTGAAAGGGTGAATGTGAGCCCAAACGGACCATATAAAACATTTGTTGTTTTTAGTCTTAATGTTTAACACACCCTTCGTATTCTCCACTTTCGTCGGCAGCGGGATAAAACTGCTCGCTTCCAGAGGCGCCATCGTAGCTGTATGTACTTTTATGTACAGTTTTTTACCTAGCACCCAGCCAGAGCCTTGTCGCTCATTTTCGTCAAACTTGGTAAACAATTCTTTATAGGCTGTCGGCAAGTCCTTTTCAATATCGGCTGGATTGTACGCTGCATACGCTGGACTACTGATAAATGCATTGTCCACTTGTTCTGTAAGACCTCCTTGTTGATTCACCACCATTTTCTTGAAGCGAGCATGCACTACAATGTACCATTTCATTCCATGGTCTAAGGTCTCAAGCAAATGTGTCTTGTTGCGGTTCTCTTGCTGTCGAATTTCAAGCAGCAAATCCGTTCCATTGTCAGGCTCAAACCGTTTTCACCAAGACTAAACCTTCTGCCTCTCCCCACTTGTTCCGTCTTTCGTCTATTTGCTTCTTTCTCCTGAACAAAGTCTCATGAGCACGTTTCACCGCACTTTTCATATCAGCTTGTGTGCATGTATGTGCTTCAAACAACTCCATAGATGGAAATTTCACATTGCAATCATGGCAGAGGACTGGTGTATCCCATATTGAACTGACTGCCATTGTTGTCGCATCAATTGCTTGAACTGATATGCTGAATTGTGTTCTCAGACGTTCCTTTTATACACCTAGGTTTCGCGTCAAGTTGAATTCCTTTCCAGATGCCAAGAAATCCAAATAGTCTAGGTCCAAAAACCAAAGTTGTTCCGAATTGTCTGACACGGATAAATATGCAAAAATCACAAAATTTTCCTACCGAGGAGGGGGGGGGGTGTCCAAAAACCAAAGTTGTTCAGAATTGTCTTAAACGGATAAATATGCAAAAATTACATAATTCTCCTACCGAGGAGAGGGGGGTCCAAAACCAAAGTTGCAAAAATCACAAAATTTTCCCATTGAGGGGGGTCTGACATAGTATGTCCTGGGTGGGGAGGGGATCGGTCAAGGTCATTCCTAGGGGGGTTGGGGTAGAACTCTTGTTTTCCTACTACTCCTTCCTACGTCAAATGCCCTAGAAATAGTTTTCAATGATGAAAAATCTATACCCAAAGCAAACTAATTTAGAAATGAAGTTTCGAAGGAGGAATAATTTAAGCGGGCGCAGGCCCTTTCCCCCTTGCCCTTTTTCCCCGGAACTTCCCCCCCCATACTGTTCCCCCTGCCCTTTCTCCTTTAAACTTTTTCCCTTGAACCCTTGCCCCCCCCCCCCCCAAGACGGAATAGTGTTTTATTTGTAATTAATCAAAGACCATTGATCTGAGGGATATAATTATCCATAACAGACCAGATTGATCTAGCGTTGCCTTTGACACGATTAATCTATCATAGACCAGAGTGGATGACTGAACTAGCGTTGTCTATTACGCAGTTAATCCATCATAGATATGAGTCGATGACTGATCTGCAGTTATTGTAATTAATTGCAATTTTCAAACAATATTGTAGGTACCCGGAGTAGGTAAGATCAATATAAAAATATGTGAAATTAACTGTGCACTTCATATCAAAATGTAGTTTATCAAATCGACCAAAGGAGGTGAAAAGCTATGCTTCAAAGCCAAACTTCACGTCCTCAACGGTGAAAGTAATCAAGCTTACCAATAAGCATACCTACGCCACAGAAACTGGACGGATTGAAGCTCTGAAAGTACGCTTGATACTCAAGACACTGCCCAACGGATAATTTTTCAACAAGTAGAGAACATCACTGAAGGTTATTATTTTTTACGTTAATTGGTTAGATGTATGATGAATGATTCATATTGATTGTGGGCGTTTTAGATGCATTACTTTTTTAACTCTTTGATTTCTGATTTGTTGATTATTGATTGCTAATTATTGAATATCTATTATTGATTATTCATCAGCAGGTTATTGATTACTAAATATTTAATAAGTTCTGTTGATTATTGATTTATTGATTATTGAGTACTTATTGTTGATTATTTACTACTGATTTCAGAAGCTGCAGCAACGCTTCCTCCACTGAGCACTATATGCCGCGGCATCCGAAAGTTGCGCCAGAAAGCTAACAATCCGCATCCCCTACCAACGGATCGCGCTAACTTCGAAATTCCTGTGGAGTATTTGCAACTCTGCACTAGGGAACGCTTTCTTGCCTACGACAGCGGCGTTGGAGATGTAGACCGCCTGTTGATATTCGCTACAGATCGCAACGGTAGTGCATTACTACGCAAATCGTGACATGATTGATTACCTATGTGGTATTGCCTATAATATTAAGTTGTAACGGACTAATGTTGAACTGGTTGTTTTGGAAAAATTGACACAATTTACCTTTTTTGACCTTTGATTGTCAGTAAATTGTTGCACAATTAGTTGTATTTCTTTGAAAAAGTGCTACACTTTGATTGATTGTCTGACTCTTATTGAAAAGACTTGACAACATTTCCAATTGTGTAATAGTATTAGATTAAGGTCATTGACTCTTACTTTATGATTCTTTTATGGATAGTTATGGATTGCAATTAATAACTCTAGAAGTGTTTGATTTTAGCTTCGTTAGGTCTTGGGGAGCAAAATGTCAGGGGAAAAGTACCAGAGGGGAAAGGGCCAGGGGGAGGATAGTGCGTTGATGAAAGTTCCGGTGGGGGGGCAAGGGGAAAAGGCCTAAACTCAATTTAAGCTATCTGTCTCAGAAGGCAAAATTAGAACAGAGAACTATTTCTTGCTTTAAATTAATTTTATTCATTTTAGAAGAAAAATATATTATTTTAGCGTTCTGTTATATAAATGGATTGTAATATTGTAGTCATGATACAGCTGTTGCTGGAGACAAATGAAACATTGTGAGTGCAGCGTGGGAAATAACATTATATAACACAATACATAACAGAACGTGTTTTTATTCCATACCACGCTTCTAGGTACAGTTATGTCAATTCGTGTTAGTAGTTTTTCAGTTTAAAAGCAGTCATTGACGCATATTTTAAATATATGATGACATATTTCATCGGCCATACTTTGGATTGAAATATCTATTATTTGTTACAAAGTGCTAAGTGACATGTGAAGTTTTGTCTAATGGACCAATAACATCATTTCGCTGGGCGTTAACGTGATATGAAGCCCGCCGTTTTCATTTTAGGTCTTTTGTTTTGAATCCACACAAATACAATTTGTGGTCCGAATTCGTGTATCAGTGTATATGAGAGGCTACAGTTTGGGCATCTTCATTGAATTATCTTTCTTTCATTCCATTTCAAAAAAATAATAATCCTGGGATCCTATTTCAGTGTCACATCTTTTTGCTTATTTTTCGGTTGATATAGTTTTAAACACATTTTTCACCACAGTAGTGGAGAAATGGGACTTTTGGACACTGTTGATAAAAATTATGAACTAGAATTCTGGACACCGTTGGTAAAATGTATGGACGATCTGGTCTCCCTTCGTCCCACCCGGTGACTTACCGATTACCCCTTTTTCCCAAGGTGAGTGACCGACCGACCCTCCCCTTGGGGCGAAAATCAGATATGTGCAGTTTCATGTTTCAGACAATTCTGATCATTTGATCATTGATGGCGTCATTAATGACGTCATTTCTCAAAACTTCAAATGAGTATAATACGAACACTACTGGACTGATTTCAACCATTTTTCACCATGGTGTTCAGCAAATCTTTGACTTTAATTGAGGATAAAATGAAAGTTGCGATTTTTTTTAAGTGAAGAACGCTGAAACTGTTTTTATAATGTTTGGCAAGAGCTTGAAACTTTGCTTTGAAGTGAATAATCAATTCATGAGATAGAGAATTGACATTATCCTATCTCCTAAAGATCAAGCTATGGTGAGGGATCATTTTAATACCTGGATGTCAGAAGATCTTATTATAAAACTTATTGGACTTGATGGTAAACGTTGTATACAGTTTCAACAGTAGATAAGCTTACTGAAGGCTGCAACTTCATCACGCTCGGTGTAGGACATTTGATGTAATATAACATGATGACTTCTATAAGAATTTTATGTTGAGAAGAAGAAACTGAAAGTACATCAAGCTAACCTTTTTGTTCCAAACATAAGATATATGACCTTTTAACAATGTTAACAAACTTAGTCATTTAAATTTTGAAGACATAGCAACGATTTGTTTTCTTTCTAGCAAATTTATTATTATGTAGTTATTTCAAAGTTAAAGGAAGAAAGTATTAGGGGTGATAGACATACTTAAAAGAAGCAATATAGAAGCACGCTTTGAAAAATTCAAGAGATACTGTCATTATATAACAAAAAGAACCAAGGTGAAATATATCAGCATCTCAACTCCTTCTCCGCAGACCTATAGAGACAATGGATGATGTCTTCAAAGTTAACTATATTGACCATGTGTTTTTAAAGCTTCTTTATTTTGAATCTGACTGCGTACCGAGAGTGAAGAATATGTTTAAACACTTGGAACCGGTTGGAAGGACACTTCAAAGAAACGTTTCATCCAATGTTTTAAGTGAATGTTAAGAACTGAATTTGCCAGGGACATCGATTCAGGATTTATCAGCGCCAATACAATTTGGGCAGCTGATCTCATGCTAGCTGTGGTTGCTAGAATTATTTTACATTATGATGATGATGTTTCACTGTCAACGGATATATCAAGGCTTGTCATGTTCAATAATGGACGAATTGAAGTGAATATGGACATTTGCAAAATGTTTGAAAAGCATTAAAGTTTATGTGTATGAACTGTAGTGCACAACATAATCTTTTAACTGTTTTCTCTGAATTACTAAAATATTTGTTAAGTTATTCATATTTACTGTTATAAAGGTTTTAGTATGCGACTAATTGATTTCATTTCGGGTTAATATAGCAAGGTGGTAAACTACTTAACCAATAATTACTGGTTTATTGGAATCCCTGGTGCATTAGCAGGACCTACGAAGTTATGCAAAATACTGAAATAAAGCAAAAAACCTGTGACATATTCCAAAGTAAAAAGAATTGTTCAAGCAAAAAGAATTTTTCAAGATCCAGCTTGCTTCAACCAGTGAAGTGGAACTTTATTAGACAACACATCATTTCCCGTGGTATTGATGATATGTGGGATGTGGACTTGGCAGGTGTAGCCAAAACTGCAGAACATAATGAAGTCAATCACTTTGTACAAATCGTCAATGATGTCTTTTCCATACACTTTAGGGTACAACCTCTTCCAAACAAAACTCATACTACGGTCCTTCAAGCCTTCCAAAAGATTTTTTCAAGAAACAACAAGGAGATCTAGAACATTGAGGTCTGATAATGTAACATAATTAAGAACAGATGGGTAAAGCAACTCTTAAAGACACAAGGCATTCATGCGTATATACCAAGAATGAGAGGAAAGCCAATTTTGTTGAAAGAAACGTACTCTCAAAGAATGATGTGTCGCGTTTCAATCCAAACAGAATAATTTACTCATTATTGATAATCTCATGACCAAATATCACAGCGATGAACGCATGACCAGATTGTTTAGTGTTGGAAGCAGCCATGAAAAGCTAAGCATATCTTCATTGTGCACAATCTGTTTCACCAAGAAAAGGAAATGCGTAATACTAGTTTAAATACACATTACATTATTCACTTTAAAAATCCAAGAGATAGTCAAAAGATCAGTAAATTGGTTCAGGAAATGTATCCAGGAAATCTCAAGTTTTGATTGAGCCATACCAAAATGCTACCAGCAAACCTCATGGTTATCTTTTCATTGATTTGAAACCAAAGACACACAATAACTTAAGTGTTCGCACAGAAATTTTACCAAGTGAAATCCTACTAATAAAGCCTCTAATTCTCAAATTCATTTGCCTCGTTCATTATATATGAAAGGAAAATGTGGATGGCCTTAGCTGAAATTCAATACCCAAACACATGGACAACAATTAGACAAGGAATGGACTATTACATTCATTATCGGTCATCATTGGATGATGATACGTTTTATAAAGTTTCCACTCCATATAGTTACCATAGATTCATACCTGAAATATGTACTGTGGTAAATGAAGAATCAGACATATCTGTTACTATAACCTCTATTCGGTTAAAGTGTGATAAAATTAGAGTTTTTCTTACTCTGATAAATGATTATGATATTGTCTTTTCTACTGGATTGGCTGATATTTTAGGATTTATACCAAATCAATGCTATAAACATTCTACTCCTGCTGAACATCAAGCAGATGTGAAACATGGATTTTATACACTTTATGTGTACTGCAGTATTGCAGTATTTGCGAACCACAGGTGGTTTGAGATTATTATGTTCCTTATGTTCCCATTGAAGGGAATGATGGCAAATTATCGGGAAAACTGATAAAGAACATCATTATGTTTCTGCTAACACATAGAAATTTGACATGATAGAAATCAGTATTAAGGATGACACAGGTCTTGCTGTGTCATTTCAAACTGGGAAATTTGTCTGCAGTCTTCATTTTCGACAAAAAGCATTACGAAAGCACAAAGACACGATCCATCTGCACACCTCAACCCATTTCTTTCATCAGGCGGGTGGGAATTTGCCAGAATTTAAAGGCGCGCGCACACAATGTGGGGATGGCATTGGTTCATTCGCTATTACACTCATTAAGGCAGGAGCTAAAATTGTTGCACCACATCTTAGGAAGGCTGCATAGAATGTGATTAGAGACGTGATTGGCGCTATTAGTAAACGGAGGACACCATAGAAAGTTGTAAGAAGGAGCAACATCAAAAGACATATTTCGGAAATGCAGTCATACATGATCATTCTTGTGAATTTATTCACTCTACGTTGGAATGGTTTCACAAACCAGCAACGCAAAGTGCTATAGAAAAAAGTTATGGGGTAGACTACAAACCACTCACTGCCATTAGAAATGTGTTGCAATAACATTTTATATTCCTGCCAGTACAGAAGAATATTAGAATAGTAGACTTCATGTCGTATGTAACATTGTAAAGTATAATGCTACAGTTGTGATGATAGCGTAACATGCATTAATGATTTGTTTAATGGCTACTGGTGCAATTTTGATTTATTTCTGAATGATCGATTGATTTCGCATGGTGACAATTCCCAAGGTTATACTAGCATCATTTCTCACGTCATTCATGATTCGGAAGACAATTTCAATTCTGGGCCCTCTATTGTATATCACCTATAAGGATACTGCTGGAGCGATGACTTCTCATGGAATGAAACCAACCAATCATGGAAAGATTATACCAGGCTTTCATATAAATTTTGAAGGTGAAATGTTGAATAGTTGAAGCAGGAAATAATGGTTTACATAATTGTTATTTGCATACTCGTCAAGGGTGTGAGCTTATGCTTACGGGTGCCTTAAGCTCAGATATGTTTAGATATGTAAGCTTGGATATGTTTTAGCAGGATCGTTATCTTTCCAATGGCATGAGAAGTTTTACGTTTCAGAATTGTCTGAAACGTAAAACTGCATAAATGTGCTTTTCGCCCCTTAGTCGGGGGCGTTCGGTCGGTCACTCACCTGGGAGGAGTTGAAGGTCGAAGAAGGGCAGAAGGGACCGGCCAGAAGTCTCGTCCACACGTTTCACCAACGGTATCCAAAATTCCTATTTCCACACTACTCACCATATATTTTACTCTGTTGTTTTGCTTTAATTCGACTTAAGAGTCAGAAGTGAAAATAGGCAAGACCTTTACATGTATAAACTTACAGACACTGCCATAACACTGCACTCCGTGCAAGCATGATGGTGAAATTACCAAGTCTTGTGATTGACTTTCTTCCGATTTTCTGCAGCTAGGCGAATGCAGTGGGTTAGATTATCTACCATGGAATTCAAATTATCGCCCGCTGAGCCTGTCGGTCATTCTTTTAAAAAAAGCATAGTTTTACTCAAACAGAGATGCTTGTAGCTTGCTGTGCTTGTTGCTGTTTGCTTGCTTTCTATCAGTCCCTATTAACAAGGTCGCGGCTAGTAACAAGCCTGTGTACTTGTTCCTCCTCTTGAAATGCAATCAAAATTTGTACTGGTGTATTAGGTCTAATAATAGAAGAACAACAGATGACTATGCGTGCATGTTCGTTACGAAAGCATCATTTTATTTGTCATTGTACATCATTGCACTTGTCTGAAAGATATATTTATTTGCTTGTCATGCAAATAACTTGGACAGTGTCCCGTAAGACGCACAAAATATGCAAGTAATATATTGTGTTGACGATCATCTTCAAGTTAAGAAGACATCTTCACTTGAAAATCTCAGTCAAATCCAGACTAATAAAGCCGAAAATTATCACAACCGACAATGACCATTAAGTGACTGAGTGATAAATCGTTTCAGAATCAACACCCAACCAATCAATAATCAAAACAAAATGAACAGTATGTATGAAAAATTCAAAGCACCTTGGTTATATAATGCAATATTTAAAATCAAATATGCTTTCGAAACAACAAGGAGTAAAAAATAAATTACAGAAACATATTAAAGAAAACAAGTTTTCATTCATGATGTGTGTAGATTTAAGACTTAATATGTGTGCAGTTGAAATTGACATATTCCACTCAGTATGTAATGAAACGCGTTCTACTTATAACAAAGTATTAGTAGTTATTACAGTTAGGCTTTTGACAATCACGTTTCTACTCATTGGTAAAGTTAAATTTGTGCAATGGAGAAAATGGAAATTACGATGACAAGAAAACACATACTGACGTTGTGTGTGGTAACAGATTTCCTTCATTTGGGCCCGGGTTAAGCCATTCACATACTAATTGGTTACCTCGTCCGAGACATTTTAAATTGCGCCTAAATGCAGAGCGAAAGTGAAAAAAATGTCCCCTTTTTTAATCAAACGCTTTTTTTTGTGGGAAAATTGGACTGTTGAATGAAATTATCCTCTTTTTATTTCAGTTGACACCAGCATTGACCGCGTTTCGCCTCAAAACCCTCCACCCTTCTCCACCTTGTTTTTGCATACGCATGGTAACACACATGATAGGAAGTGGGCCTCAGGCACTTGGACCCATAAAGTTCACATCGTATAGCAAAGGCCGTTGACACAAGTGCGATACAAGTCGTTTGTAAAATTCAAAGTTTAATTTACTTGCAAGCATCTGTTACTATTTTTAGGACAGGGTTGTCGGAAGTTTTTCATTTGGAAAGATCCGGGAGGTCAATCTGCATGATTTGTTACCAAACTCCTCCATAAAAGTGGAGAATGGGGTTGATTTTCAGGTCAGAAGTGGTCTACGCAGAGTTACAATTTCATTTTAAAAAAGCGATACTTTTCGTCCGATAAAAGGGAATTCTTTCAGAACTGCAAAAAATTGTGCAATGTCAAAATTAGAACTCCGAGTTTAGGGTTCGTTTTGAAAAGTCATTTTTTGGTATATTTGTTGGTACTTGAGTGCCCCCTCTGCCGGGTGAAAAGACAAGTCATCACATCGTTCGCTTTTTTATTACACTACAATCACCTGTAGGTTCATAGTTCTTGAAAGAATAATAGAATCTATAATAAGCTTACAGCATCAAGTACATTTAGGTTTAAGTACAGATATGTTAAAAGCGACTCTCCGCCGTGGTGTCAACCTAGAGTACAAAAAAGCGATTTTATTAGTAAGTAATAGGTGTTTACTTAACTGCTTCAGAGTTATCTAAACAATTTTTGCTTGATTACTTTCTAAAATATATTATGTGATGCGAGTAAAATTTTGACATGCATTCAGTGCCGAAAACTCACAAATTATTCAGTTTTTAAAGCTTAGTTAAAGGTCTTGCACCTAGCTGTCTCAAAGTAGAAATTCAAGCTGACTTAAACAATATATATGTTACAACAAAACAACAATCGACACGCAATATCAAAATACCAATACACATGACTGCAGTTTAATTGTGTTTCCTGAAAATTGGCAAAATAAAAAGCGTCTTTATTTCAGCACTTGAAACTCCTAGTGCAAATCTGGTGAAACGAATAAAACAAAATAAAATCTACCAGAAATATTCTTGAAGGCTTTGAGAGAGATTAGGCATGAGCATTATCTTTGTATAGTCTGTGTTTGCTTCAATAATTTCATTTCGAGACAAACATGCATTGAAAGCTTGCACTGCTATTGCTGTTGCACTTGTTCTTATGCTTAGTGTTATGCCTGATGCTTGGCTTGTAATATGTTGAAATTCTTCTGCTTGTTGACGCTGGTATGTCAAAATCACTACTGCTATTTTGTTTGTAACTTTACCCCACTCTTAGCTGCCTGTTAGCGTCTGTGTCGTATTGTTTTTATAGTCCGACCGACGATAGTCGGAAGGTCTTTTATATTTTTGACTTGTCCGTGTGTGTGTATGCGTGCGTGCGTGACCCCAGACAAAAATTACATTTTAGGCCTAGAAACGTGTTTCTATGCTAAAATAAGCCTAATTTGGTGAAAAAAATGGGGCTCTGTTGTGACTTGGTACATGAGTGGACCTAAGCACAGAACGGCTATTAGCGCAGTTTTTTTTATGTTTTGTGGACCAAACTTCTCCTAGGGTTTTGCTTCAATCAAATTGAAACCTAACTGGATTGAAAGCTTATGGGCTGTAGTTGTGTACCTGCCTTTGGGCCGCCGTCGGTTTGTCCGTCGGTCCTTGAGTGACCTCTGAACTTAGGGGCAGAACGGCTATTAGTGCAGTTTTCAAGTGTTGTGGACCGAACTTGTCCTGGGGATTTGCTTCAATCAAATTGAAACCTAAATGGATTGAAGGCTTATGGATTGTAGTTGTGCACCTCCCCTTGGGACCGGCTTCGGTCCATACGTTGTTCCGTGAATGACCTCTGAACTTAGGCTCAGATTTTAAGTTTTTTGGACTGAACTTGTCTTAGGATTTTGCTTCATCAATCCTATATGGATTGAAAGCTGTGTTAAAGCTGTGTTCCTCTCCTTTGGGTCAGCCTCGGTACGTCCGTCAGTCTATGACAGTCGCCCTAACTTAGGCTCAAAATACACGTTTTCAGTACATGCACACGTGTAGAGCTTTATGTCATTAACTTCTGCCAAGAATGTGCATAAAAACTTCTCTCAAGGCTGTGACAAATGGGGGCAGATGGGCTGTACGCGCTCCAACGGACACATTTCTAGATTTATTATGAAACACCAGTAAGACGTTATAAGATATCGTGCCTTAGACATATCCAAAACAAAAGTTTGTTTGTGTAAATACAAAAAATGTTACTAAGGATTTCCATAGCAATTGCATAACTAATATACTATTTCAAAAGTTGAGTTAAAAAGTCATAGACCTTACTAAAGTCAGTTTAATAGCAAACGTCTTTTTAATCAATGGAACAACAAAATCGCAATGAATGACATCCGCCCAAAATTAATATAATAATAAACAATAATAAAAATAATAATAATAATAATAAAAGAGATAATAATAATACAAATTACGCGTAGAGGAAAAGCTTCATTTTAGAGCCTCGTTTTGAAAGCAAGAGGTCATGATTTCAACACCCTAATTGTTTTTTTTTTTTAATTTACGTGTCTAGCTTATCTAGAGCGATGTAGAAACCTAGCTTTTTTAAATTTTTTGTTATACGTCATTTTTGCACGTCGATATCAACATTAACAAGAGAAACATCAAGAGCTTACTCTCTCGCACGCTGCTGCTTTTGTCACCTACAACAAGAAGCATGGTTCGAGTAAAGAAGAGACAATGCCGGTTTTTCACTCTATGCTATTGTTCACTTGTTGGAGATCATGCACAAAAGACAATTCTGAAACTCGAACAAAACCTATGGTGCTGTTCTTCTATGATCATTGACACAACGCAGCTTTGAAGCGTGAGAATGGTCGTGCTGTGCCTCATACTTGTGTGATTTCATTCTGATATCAGTCACCATTTATGAAGAATTCCTTAATAGCTCGCACTTTCCAGATTATTCAGTTTATGATTGACTGTTTAACACAAAAAGCACGCCTCGTAGTAACAAGCAGCTAAGGTTTAGCCTATTTTGCTGACTGCGTAGTTGGTTTATTTCATTAAGATTTTATTTATAATGTACCCATATAAGATTAACTTTAAAACATATATGCCATAAATATATTTCTATATGTATAAGGTCATAATTTTTTGTGATTCAGTTACATATATTAAGCGCTATGGAAGCTAAAAGATCTTTATAATCCCTAATGCAACAAAATTAAAATTTCTAACACTTGGCAAGTCGAAGAGTATATTTGTAAAGAGTATATTGAATTAAGAATAATGTTTCGGATTAATTCCCTGTTGTTAGTAATTTTGTCTTTACTACTCCTCCAATCATACACGCCCTAGAACTCCAGAATTTCGCACATGTGATGCTTCATCTGAAGTTATGTACCTTGCTGTTTTATTTTCGCCTGTATTTTCTTGATAAAAAAAATAAAGCGAAAATCATGAATTTTTTATCAAGAAATGTAACGCGAGCCGCAGCAGTATTTACACAAACCACTCGCATCTGCCAACAGCAACACTGTGAATTCCGTACGTGATGCGTGCTTTGTTTCCATAAGCCAAATACGCTGATCATACAGAAATGCTTGTGTGGGTCTGGATGGATGCAAACTTTTATCTGGTCATTTTAAGTAAACTGAAAGTCTACATAAATTATTAACATGAGTTAAGCACTGTTCTTGGTAAGGGTGACGGATGTCGTTTCAAAGAGTAAGTAGCGAACGTTTGTTTTTTCGAGATTGCAAAAACAAATTATTAGAATCGTTTCGGAATACAAAAATGTCTTATCTGTAAAGGAGAAGGAAACCAAACCAGTCTGCAAAGTTTTAAGGTTTTTCTACCCTAAGTAGGAAAGTGATTTTTAAAAATATTCTAAGTGTTGTTAGAATTGTATCACATTGCAACTTGTTGTGGTTGCATTGTTACTCGTGCCCTTAAAGATGCGTCAACAGATGTTACCATCAAGATTCACATCTGCACTTGCTCTGAAGGGAAACTGTCTGAACTGCGAAATGAAGCAAAAGCAAAATCGAAACGGCATAAAGTAGTCATCATGAAATTGCTCTATGTTGATAACTCAACTCCAGTGATACGCAATGAAGCCACACCACAGGCAGTAATCGAGAGACTGAACGATACTTGTTAGAAATTTCCACCTGACAATCAGGGTCAAGAAAAACTGTTGTAATGGCTCAAGATGGTGTTCACTGCCCGCTAGTCATAACTCTCAACGACACCCCATTGTGAGCACCTTCTGCTGCCTGGGCTCCACTGCCACGCGACCCTAGATGACGAAAAAATGCCATAATTAGAAAGGCTGCTACCGAGTTCGGAATTGAAAAGCACAAAATTAACAGCCATACATCTTAGTATGCAGCATGGACAAGCTACTCCCACTAAGTAAATATATATATATATATATATATATATATATATATATATATATATATAAGTCTTTTGCATATTAATTTTACTTTTTTGCATATTAACTTGCATATCTACACACGTCCTATGGCCTATTTTGAATGATGATCAGGTTGAAAAAAAATAAAAGTGATCTGCCAAGAATAAGATTATTATTTTATTCCCTTTATTTTCCCTATCTGATGTTCACACCAACCTTTGCCGTGGATATCCATAGCGAATTTATACGTGCAATTCATTTTATCTTTTGGCATGCATAGCTATGCGAATTGATCCCCTCATAACCAAACCCGCATTTCATGTTCATCAGTTTGCCACGCATATATCTATTACGTTTTCAGAGAGTTTGTACGAATAACTAAATCATGACGCAAAGAATAGGCCTCCTCCTAATGAACTATTGATCAGATCCGTTTATGTTTTATTCATGTTCATCTTTTGCCATGGATTACGCATCACAGAGTTTGTACGACTAACAGCGCAAATAATGACGCAAGGAATGGTTTCTCATTTATCAAGAGTCGACCAGATATTTTTGCTTTAATCGTTATGTAATTAAATTAAATTATCCAATTGAAAGCACTGGGCTGCTTCAATTCTAATTTCGATTTCGCCTGGCAGATAAACATTCAGAAAAAATACAATTATTTCTCTCTTTAGATTTTTCTCCTTTTCTCGGTGTAAAAAGCCGATCGTTTTACCATATTCTCAATGGTCAATTTTTTCGAGATAAATTGCAAGTTTTACTTTTTAAATTGACAATTTTGCGATGATTTCGTTATTTAAGTTTGCTAGCTGAACACTCCCATCAAGTTTCAGGCTGCCTCCCTCATACTATTCAAATTTCTTTCACTTAATAAGCAAATGCACTCATGTTTTCACATTTTCACACCATAAACAGCAATATAATCCAAACTGTAGATATCAGATTTTCTAATTAAGCAGTCATTTAACATGAAAAGTAGAGAAGAAAATATACAGTAAGGACAATTTTAAAACTTTGAGGAAACATTCGAAAATAAACCACTATAAATTATGCGTTTTAAATGTATAAGTCGACATTATCTAAATTTACTCTAGAGTAAGTCTAGTGGTGTGGTATTTGTAGATTATGCACGACATGTAAATGAGCACGAAGCTCTAGAATTTTTCATAAGAATATTATCAAGCATTTGAAGAAGTGTAACAACCACCTGCCACATCTGCTTCATACATGTTTGTTCGATTATGCATCTTCATGCATTGAATGGCTTAGACAACGTGTTTAATGAGAAGATAACTAAAGAATAAGTACATATCCTTTAGAACTTCTGGTAAATAATGATTATTAGAAAGCTTGCAGCATCTTCGGTTTGTGGTTTCATGAGGATTTGCTGATTTGTCAGTTTGAATACGATGACAAAGCAGTGACTGAAGTACAAGAAAAGACGTCACAGCATGTTGCAATTTGTTAATCATTGTTTTCGGCGAGTCGCAAGTGAAAGAAATAAAGATATCAGGATCTACCAGTGAGACTCCGTTGACAGAACTACCAAGCAATTCTGTGAGCATTTGATCAATGACTGAATTTTATCAAGGATCTATTTTTATGGGCAAAAGTTCTACTGAGTATCAACGCACTGTGATATCTTTTAGTAAACAATATTTTCTAAATATTTATCAATATATTTTGTGTAATATATATGTATATATATGTATTTTGTAATTGCAGCAATACGGGGACCATTTTTGCCAAAACATCAGTATTTGGGAGACCAAAAATTTCAGAAGACTAAAAGTAGGAACATTTAATTTTTAGCGTGCTTAAACTTTATGAAACTACAAAGTAAAGTAGAAACGAATGATTCTATAGCATAGTGAATATAATATATTTTGTTTTAAAATTAAATTTGTGTGTTGCCACTTGATAACAAGCTAAAAACATGCATTATTTTTTATTCAAATGGTCTCCCTAAGTGCTATATATAAGGCATGGTCTCCCTATGACTGGTTGCAGATATATATATATATATATATATATATATATATATATATATATATATATATATATATATATATATATATATATATATATATATATATATATAACATATGTAACATTGGCTTTTTCACTCATGTTGTAAAATCACATCCGTGATACAATACTCCATGGATTGCAGACTGTTTTGGTGGTGTGCATGAAAAGCGACTGTTTTGTTGGTGTGATGGGATGATGGTTGTAGCGGTGTGGTTATATTTTGGTTTTGCTGGTGTGGTTGTAGTGTAATTTTTAGATTAGGGTGGCAAGTAATAAAAATAGATTTGCTTGGTTTTTTTTCTTTATTTTTTTTTCAGTTAGTACTATAAAGTTAGCATAAAAAACATTCCGATTTTTTAAATGGTTCCGGTTCATTGGGGAGGCATTTGTGTAAAATACGACGCTCCTTGGACTTGCTTCTATAGTGCGCTTAATTAAATTTACATGCCTGTGTGGCCTGTGCTTCGCCATTCAGAAATTTGTGAAACTGGCATAGCTTTTTATTATAAAGTACTGTTTTTCACACATGTGTAACACAAATTATAAAATCGGTTGTGAAGCAATAAAAAATAAAATAAACAGTGTAAATAAATTAACCAAGTCTTACTCAGCAGCATATTCGATCCCAATGCCAATGTTAACTAGAGGATGGACAAATATGTGTGGCTATGACCTGTTCATATGACGTGGAAAACTGCAACAACATGGAGGGGATGAGCCAGGGCTTTAGGGTGTTAACAACATAGAGATATGGGAAATATAATGACAAAATTACAAGGGCGTTTGGACTTGTGCTCAAAAATTCTTCCAAAGCCTCAGCCTGATAGTGTGAGCCTAAAAGGAGATTATGAATACAAACACGATAACTGCTCACACGCGATAGATAGTGGTTCTTTGTCTTCTGTATTTTTGGGGCTGTACACTGTGTGTTTTGCATATAACTTCAAAGGCAAAATTTCAATGTCCTTTTTGTATATAAAGTACGAAACAAATTACAGGATGATCAACAGCATCGTACGACTTCAATAAACTATGGGGACTGAAAATCCTGAAGTGTTCTTAAGAAAACTCAGGCGTAGTACTAGCGTCTAGTCCCATAGTTGTTTCAAAGTGATCGCAAATCCTTGCAATTAAGGGACTGAACTGGAATGTGTAAACGACTTTAAATTGCACCTTTGTTCCTTTGCTGTTTTGGAATACAAAAATTGTAAAAACGAATTGCTCTCAGCTCAGAAAAAATATACGATTTCCAATTTACTTCACAACGAAATGCTAACGGAATTAAAGGTGCATAAAATATTTTTATAACCAATTAATCAATGTAATTATCGACTTACTTACGGAATCACTGTTATGACGGTGACTTGACCAGCGATGAACTGTTCAAACGGAGCGCGGTGAGATGTAGATATAGTATGCTATTCGTTTAACACTTAGTGATTTTATCTGTGAGGGAGAGTTAGCACATCAAGCATTGCATGGGTCAGAGACGCAGGCTTTGTCATGAGAGCAAGCATTTGCTGTGGGTCTAGCCTAAGATATAGCGTTTCCATTTCTATGTCAAAAAAACCTTGGTTATGTTGTCGCTAAAGAAAGTTACATACTTTTTAAAACTGCGTTATCATTCATTTCGAATTGTGATTTGCTAACAGTTTTGCTCTACGTTGTTTAGACAATGACAAACAGAAGTTGATGAGAATTATTTAAAAGCGTCATGCATATTTCAGACGCACAGCTACACAGTAACCTCATTGTTTTAGACGAGGTTGTAATTACGAAGTTACACATACTAAAATAGCAAAGAAATAATACTTATTTGATATTCTTCTTTACTCGGACAAGAATTATATTCAGAGACAAATGGTTCTGTATTCATACCTTTAAATTCTAAGGTGTACATATGAGTTAATAAAACATTTTTGTCAAGATAGCAGTTTCTTTAATTTAAAGAAACGTAGTGCTTGAGGATTTGGAAACAGTTTCGTCTTTGTACGTCGCAATGTCTCTACCAAATGAAGTCTTCTTTAGAAACACTTTACTTCTTTCATTATTGTTTGCCTCTCCGCTGATAAAAATTTGGCTTTTTATTTTGCTTTATGCAAAACATAAAACATAAAAAAACAAATAAAGAAATGCCTTAAATTCGCGTTTTATCCAATTAAAATGGATTTTTGATCCTTAAAAATGTTGTAGCTGCATAACTGTATCGAACCGACGCCAGAAATGTACAATCTATATCTTTTCCCGTCTGCTGCTATTTAAAATATCGGATGTTTATGAACTTTAATGATGGGGTGATCCTGAACTTGAATGATAGAGACCCCATTCTTCTCTAACTGTCTTGTGCCCCCTGTCATGGGTAACCTACCCATTTACTCCCCTGATTTCACTTTGAATTCTTTCCCCAAGGCATGGGGCACAGAGGTAGGGGAGGAGAGTCTAACGGTAGTGTCGTTCGATCAAACTATACAGTTACAACATTTGAAAAGACAAAAATGCGAATTTTGTTCCCACAGGTTACTTACAGCTGTCATTGGATCTCAGAAACGCTGGAAAAGCAGCTTAGTCCAGTGGACTGCCTGCTTCTGGGGCGCACGACGGCGCAGCTCCCTCCAACTCACCGAGATGTTGAAAGTAATGATGTACTTGATTTCGAACTTTATTGCCATAAAAATATCAAAACCGATTAACAAACCCTGTCTATCTTCGATTTAAAGTCGAAGATGCTACATGTTCAACTTGCTTGGATGTTACACTCTAACAACTGTAAAATCACAAAATAATGATTTACTGCCTCATACGCGGTACTCCCACGGAAAGTTGATGTGAGATACCTCTGTTGCCTAAACCGCCCTTTGTCTCGTGTTGCGATTTGAACAATAGCTGCTTGCGCTCTGGATGCAATGCCACTCGTGGATTTAACAGCTACGATTGTGGGTGCCGCGAACTCAGTCGATTCAACTCTGATAGCGTCGCAAAAAATGAACTCCATACTTTAAGTGGTATACTCTCATTACCATATCGTGAAACAATACTCACATATTCTACATTTTACCCAAACTCATCTAAGCGAGGTATGAAGTCAGTAAACCCTTCACTGTGCAGGCCTACCATCTTGACTCTTTTTCTTAGGCACTGAACAAGTTGTGGGGCCGTCACTGCTGCTTGAATCTGTTGCTGCTCTTGCCAGATTCGTCCTGTGGTGCAACAAGTATGAGGCATAAGGCTGAGGGCATGATACTCAACCTTTTTGTAACTCCTTTGGCAGCAAGAAATTGAAGTTGGCAAAGATTAGTAAATGAATCTCGGGTAAAACTTTATGAAACTTAAGAGCGAGCACGCAACCTAAAGTATGTCATGGTTTGGGGCGTCTAGTTCCTGCAGCACTTTACCAGACTTAAACTTATATTCGTAAGCCGCGATCACAGCTTTGTGCAAATGGTTCAAGAAAGTGACTTTGCTTATATCTCTGCTATGCGGGGCATGAATAAAATAAATAGGCGCTTTTTCTGCGATGAACTGATCGTATTTGCGACATCGCGTAATCCCTGGCCAAAACACAATTTCTTCAGGGGATTTCTTCCTTTACTCATTATTTCGAGATGTATCTCCTAGAAGCTTTCCTTGCCCTGCACGTGCGCTTCTTTGTTTCCCCCCCCCCGCCCCCCCCCCCAAAAAAAAGTCTGCCCTATCATCGGCGGTGTGCCTCCTCAAACAAACAATTTTCGCCCAGTCTTTTGATGTCCTCCATTTCTCTTTCCTGGTGCTAGATCGAAGAGAAAAAGCGAACTTAACACAAATTTCCGCAATGGCACTCTTTCTATGCCTTAGAAAAACATCCAGCACAATTCTGAGATCACACTGAACTATGTACTTTACCGGTGGAGTTCTCTGAATTTAAAAAAAAATTTCGTATCAGGTTAGTCACAGGCTCCTCCTGGCCTGGGTCATACCCCAACACGGTACTTGAGGTCACTCCAAGAACAACTCTATAGCCCTCTATGTCGCTGCGTACCTCGAACAACATTATTAGCTATAAGCGGCGCCAGACCCGCTACAGGATCAATTCCTTTGAGAAGACAACATCGCTCAAACGAAACAGTATACCATTTTAGTTGATTGCGCGAGAATGCATTGCATTCGCTCAGCAGCTTCACTCGAAAAAACCTTCCTCTGTATCTTTTTCCATTCTCGAGAAAAGTTTCGGAGCCTGTCTCCTACGGGTAAATAGTTTGAAAGTCATATCTTCTCCGTGACAATTTCTAACCTTTCGACAGAAATACTAACAGCGCCGACATCAAGAGTACTTTTTGGCAACGTTTTCTCCAGAATTCTGGGATAATTATGACACGTTTCTCTATTGGCCAAGTCAGTTGCAGTGGCCCTTTGGTCAGTTGCAGTAGCCCTTTGGTAAAGCCCTCTTGTCCTGGTATGAAGTTCTTGCACATACGAGCTATCTAGCTCAGAAATCAGGCTTTCAGGGAGCAATTGACTTTCAAACGTGGAAGGAGCATAACGAAGCTGAAGCCATTTTATGAGCTGCCTGTGGCCCCATAATCTCAAGAGTTTTGTTAGTTACGGAGGCGGGTACTGCGGTTGCAACTTAGGTCTAAATCTAAATCTCTGAGCTAGTCCGAAGAGGCGTACCCTCTCTGAAGACATCGTCTCCAACAACTGCTTTACATGTCGATTATGTAATTAATAACTTAGTATTAGTAATAGAATATTGTGCTCTGGACCCGAATGTGCCGTTCTTGACAGCCTGTGGCACCACAGAGTGACAGTGTGTTGGACTCACACTCTTGTGTAGGACATCGCGACTTTTCTTGGGAATGCCTCTACACATCAATTGCTGGCTTCTCCGCAACCGGACATTCACTAGCTGCGGGAATAGCATCAAGCTCTATTTTGTACGCCTTCTGCTTGTACTGAAACCACTGCTATAGCGAAAGAACCAGTGAGTCCTGAAACTGATCTAATCTCTGAACCCTGGACCCAATACACAAGAAATTAGGCTAAAAAGGACGAAAAAACTATATAGTGCTATGCAATATATCTTCCAGCTAGATTTCCCGTCTTGGTGTCTATGCTACAAAATTTTACCAAATCCTTATTTGCATGAGTTTCTGCTCTAACAACAAATAACAGTCGAATATATTTTGGCGTTGGTACTTCTTGGCATTGATAAAAACTGTCCTTGCAAACTGATTTATGCCTTTCGGTTCAAGTAGAATTATTAGAGGGCGCAGACGCCATTAACACAATCAGCGCATTCGTTTCAACCCTCAAATTAAGTAGGCATCTCGGGAAAATCATCCGTGACTAATTCTCTCTGACTGTTTAGTTATAGCGATTCATTAGCGCCATTTTCTTTAGTCTGAGTAGATTAAAGACTTTTAAGGATGTCTGGGTGATGAAAGTGGCCATGTTGCCTATTATTCGATCAGTACTGTGTTTTTCACCATAAACTCAAAGGTCTTGAGAAATCGAAAAAGTATGTCATTGAAATTTTTTTGTATGACGTAATGTAAGCAGACCACGACTTGCAGAAATGAGTGTCACAGATTATTGACATGCTGGAAGCGGGGAGCTCTGTGAACAAGATTGCTAACAGATTTGGGTGCACCCACCCTACCATACACCGTTTGCAGCATCGATACCAAGAAAGTGAAAGTACAATACATCGGCCTCGAAGTAATTACGGCTGCACAAGATCGACACGTGTGACTTATCCATTTGCACAAAAGGTTTCAAACAGCATCCGCGACAGAAGATGATAACATGATGCAAAAACAGTAACCGGTTAATGGGACTGACGGTGGCGAAGAGACTAACCGAATGCGGAATACACGCAGATCATATTGCAGAGTAGTGCAATGTGCACGAAAGCTGGGTGCGAAATATCAGCGACGCACAGTTGTCCCATCGCAATTGGTTGCGAGTAACGTTTTCCGATGAATCCCGGTTCAGTTTACACCGACATGACGGCGGACAGCGCATATATCGGAGAATCGGAGAGCGATACGTTCAAAAGTGCTCTTTCCAGGTGACAGATTTGGCTCAGTCATGGTTTGGGGTGCAATAAGTTTGGCTGGAAGTCACAGCTGTTGATCATTGATGGTAATCTGACTGCATATCGGTATACCGACACCGTACATATCCGGCAGGTGGTAAACTATATTACGTAAATTACAGCAAACAATAATTCAACTTTATGCAAGATAACGTGCGACCGCATGTTGGCCACAAATTGGCTATTAATATTTACGAGGGTCCTCTCATGAATTGATGGGAGTCGATAAATTTTAGATTGTCCATGGTGATCGCAGCGGACTTTCGTACAGTGCTTGGAATGACTGACAGCTTCAAGTGTTTGAATTTTCCTAAATTCTCCATAAGAACATGACTGCTGTATCCTCGTTGGTTGTGAAATAGGACAGAGATGACGAATGAATTCCACTTATCTTGTTGGTCCATTCTTAAGAAAAACTGTAGGTTACATTCACTATGGGCTACTCCACGATATTTTCTACTGATCCGGCACCGAATTCACTCCCATCAACTCATGGCAAATATAACACTGAGTAGCTTAAGAAAACTGTTTCTTATCCTCAGCAGTCGTTTCAATGGGTTTTGTGTTGCTCAATCGATTCACAATGTGATCACGTTCATCCAACATATAATGTAGAAATTTGTGGACAGCATGGCCTCCAAGGTAAAGTACACCATCATGCTTCTCATATTCACTGACGACGACATAGGCAAAACTGTTGGCCTTGTGATGTTGATACTTGTCCTGTATGTCACATTTCTCTGTACAGCACTGAAAGTCAGCATAAATAACAAAGGGTGCCATTTGTTGTTTTGAAATGTCGTTGAATCGAACGATTGTATCCTCTGGAAATGACAGTTGCTGTGCTCCATGCTTCCTACAAACTTCACGATGTTTGTCCAAAAGATCTTGTCGTATAAATCCATGCAGACAATTGAAGCAGTAAAATGTTTTGCGATGATGTTTTGAACGATACTTCATGAGTCGACTAAAGTTCTTAATCAGGCAATAATTCTCTTCTCATTGTTACTGGTGAGCAGTAAGTTGATTTCAGTGTCACTGTCATGTTGACTTAGGCGACTTACGTGAATGGGTACTATAACATGATTTTTCAAAACAAAAATATTGATGGCAACGTTGTTCTTCTTCTCAAATTTAGGAATTTGTTAACTTGGTGTTGGAAATGTTATATCTTCCACATTTAATTTATGTTCAAACGGTTGTTACTTGTACTGCCCATTTACATAATCTTGCATCGGATGTAGATGAGCCAATATAGACCATAGGAAGCATTTGTTGTCTCTGTTCTTGATGTTGATAGCACCCTTAGTATTCTTTATCTTCTTTGGCAACTCAATGTAGCTAGAAGCTTGCAAGGGTTCTAATGTAGCTGTATGAACTTCAATCTGGAGAATCTTATCCAACACCCATCCAGATACTTGAAGTTCATGCTCATCACACTTGCTAAACAAATCCTCGAATGCATTTGGTAAATCGTTATTAATATCTATATCATTGAATGCTCTTAAAGTCTGAGTGCTCAGATGAGTGTTATTCACACGTTCTATCAACACTTCCTCTTCATTTGTTGCTTTTTTCTTGAATCGAGCTAAAACGACAACGACAATAAACCATTTTGTTCCATTGTGTAATCCTTCTTTCAAATGTCGGGTGATGCGATTTTCTTGCAGTCGCATTTCCAGCAGCAAGTCAGGTTCATTATCAGGTTCAAACACTTCTTGATGTGCATGTCCACCCAGGCTTATTCTTCTACGTTTACCAACTTGCATTACATCTTATTTGAGTGTTTCTTCTTTTGTTTCTTTAAAGGAGGTTGATCTGACTGATCAGCTAATCTTGTTATACGTGTATTTCGCATTTGTACTGCATTTGTACGAATATCATCACATACATGATCTGCATACTGTTCAGCATTGTTAAAGACGTCGAAGCAAACATGAAAGGCGATCAGTTTTTCACATCTATATGTCGCAGATTCATCTAAATTTTGCAGGACTGCATGGCACCATTCACATTCTTCATTTGAGATATTCATTTTTATGTTATCACTTCACTGTCTTGAAAGTAAATGGTGGAAATCACAGAAGTTATGCTCATTTGAAATTTTGACCAAGGCGTCATATATGATGTCATCAGTAAAAAAACTTAAAGCAACAAAAAAAATTAATAATAATAATAAATAAAAATAAAAACGGTCTTAAAATAGACGTCCAGAAGTCTTGTTACAAAAAAATAGACAGGCCAGAAGTCCCCTTCCTAAAATAGACTTAGGGAGAGTCCGAAAATAAAAAAATGTTCACATGGAACTTCTAGACCGGCTAAAAATCTCATGTATACATCTAATGAAAGTGAAGGAGAGTACGGGCCCGAATGTCAAATTTGTGTGTTGCTCTTTTTGCCTTCGCTTCAGTCTCTGAGACCTTCCCTTTGACTTGTGAACTGGTACTAATAATCAATCATTCAATCAAATCCAATTATTTTCCACGGTTAAAAATAAAAGTGAGGACCTACTTTTTAAAATATCTACCAACTCTGAATACAAACTAACTTTGTAGAAAATGAAAGAAATGATAGAGAGATTTCACCTAAATTTCAAATTTCTCTACAACAAAGAGCAAATTTTAATAACGTACGTACTATAATACTCGTACCTTACAGACTGACCATAAACCCAAAGCCAGGCCACAGACCCACAACCTGACCATAGAGCCTACAGCCTAGCCATAGCCCCATAGCGTGGTCATAGATGCTAAAATCAGAAAGTGACTGGGGGTTACTGAAATGTGACTGTAGAAATGCAATTAGGGCACTGGGGATATGACAGGGGGACTACGTAAATGTGACTAGCGGACTAGGGGAATGTAACTGGTAATGTTATATTAAGTTCATCACACCATAAATAATATTATTGTTTTATTTCTTGTCTCCATTGTCAAATTAATTATTTTATTTGTTGTGCTGTGCCAAAATGGAACGAATGCATCAGATTCCCTGATCCAAAGAATCTTTCTATTTAATATTTGCATTGATCGAGATCAGTAAATCATAAATTGTCTCTTAAAGGTCGAAAATAGGTTTCCTAAATCCCAGTTTAAAACCTGTTATTCTCAGACCTGTTAGGCAAACGCATACAAGCAATTATACAAACAGTTTTTGAAAAAAAAGCAAACGACATTTACGTGACACACAGTAAATTTTATGAAGTAAATCAGAGTTTGCAGCAGAGAAAAAGAATACACTTTTTGTGTTTCTTAAATAACTGTCCTTTCTTTAATTGTCACGAGTTACTAAAGATAATAACAATAAAATGTAAAAAAAAAAAAAAAAAAAAAAAAAAAAATGGACAAATATATTAAAGTACTGCAGAAAAGAGTAACAACTCAATATGAGCGATCTCCAGTTTCCATTCCTTTGTTGACACTGATCCTGTTGCATACTTTGGTTACTAGAAAGGAAAAATAAGGTTGGCGCAGGCCGCAAAACATGCCCTAAGTTCAATCTTTCGAATGTAAGACACAGTTGCTCTGGGCATACTGTTTACTGTTCTTTATTATATTTGTGATAGTTTTTACCACCAGATGGACACATCAGATCAAAGAAAGGCGAATTCGAGTTGCACCACAGCACACAAAATACATTAGTAGAACATACATGGGAATCTTCTGGCTTTTCCGGCTTTTTTTTTTTTTTTTTTTTTTTTTTTTTGCCAAATGGACGACTTTTTTCGACCCCGTTCCCATGTATGGTAGAACCAAAACGGTTATATAATATCGATAAAAACAAATACACCGATAACTGCAACACAAAGTCAGACAAGCACAGCCCCAAACCGGAACTGAAAATCCAAGATGGCGGCCATAATACTTTCATTCATCATGGCTTCTACATGTACTGTTCTTAATCACCAGATGGCGGAGGGAGCGGAGAAACCACCGGAGTACCAGGCGGATCCATCGGACAAAGACCTGCTCGTTTTTAGACCCGATTTCTCGGATGTACCGCCGCCACCAGCGTATGAGCCGCCGAAAGTCGAAGGCGATTATAAGGCTGGAAACCAACCAGCAGCTGGTGAGTCTGTCACACCAACCAGCTCCTCCCCCCGGCAGCTGGTGAGTGTCCTACACCAACCAGCAGCTGGCGAATGTCTTACACCAAACAGCAGCTGGCGAGTGTCTTACACCAACAAGCCCCCAGCAGCTGGTGAGTGTCTTACACCAACCAACAGCTGGCGATTGTCTTACACCAACCAGCAGCTGGCGATTGTCTTACACCAACCAGCAGCTGGTGAGTCTGTCACACCAACCAGCCCCCAGCAGCTGGCGATTGTCTTACACCAACCAGCAGCTGGCGAATGTCTTACACCAATCAGCAGCTGGCGAGTGTCTTACACCAACCAGCCCCCAGCAGCTGGTGAGTGTCTTACACGAACCAGCAGCTGGCGATTGTCTTACACCAACCAGCAGCTGGCGAGTGTCTTACACCAACCAGCCCCCAGCAGCTGGTGAGTGTCTTACACCAACCAGCAGCTGGCGATTGTCTTACACCAACCAGCAGCTGGCGAGTGTCTTACACCAACCAGCCCCCAGCAGCTGGCGAGTTTCTTACACCAACAAGCCCCCAGCAGCTGGTGAGTGTTTTACACCAACCAGCAGCTGGGGATTGTCTTACACCAACCAGCAGCTGGCGAGTTTCTTACACCAACCAGCCCCCAGCAGTTGGTGAGTGTGTTACACCAACCAGCAGCTGGCGACTGTCTTACACCAACCAGCAGCTGGCGAGTTTCTTACA
This sequence comes from Protula sp. h YS-2021, assembly GCA_949752745.1. Taxonomy (NCBI): domain Eukaryota; kingdom Metazoa; phylum Annelida; class Polychaeta; order Sabellida; family Serpulidae; genus Protula; species Protula sp. h YS-2021. The sequence goes on from OX457033.1 coordinate 35,336,854, forward strand.
CCAACCAGCCCCCAGCAGCTGGCGAGTGTTTCACACCAAACCGCAGCTGATCAATCTTTTACATAAAATGGAATCAATTTTGTCAGCAGTAATGTCACAGAAGCTCGTTATTATAAAATAGCCGGCCTCTGAGGTGATCAATCTGTTATGTGAAAACACAGAGCGGATGCATATTTTAAAAAGTAGTTCCTCTCTATGTGAGTAATATTTTCGTGGACTCCCCACTCCGACTGCGGAGTTAAAAGGTCATATAGACAACAGACCGAACCGCCGTAGAGGTTGGCAGTTTGACAACAGCGCACAAAATCTTTGTTGTTGTTCGGCTTTGCGAGAGCCCACGGGTGATATTTTTCGTTCCGTGTTCGCACAAATGGTTTGAATACTGCAGGAAAATGCTTTGAGTCCTTTCAAAAACCAATATAAAATAATTATAGTTATTATTTATTACTTCTTAATTACTCACCGAAGCAATTTTTACATCACTTGGAATTTCATGGGTTAGCCTTCAAAATATGCCAAACCTAAAATGACTTAGCATATTTCAAAGGAAATAACCAGCTTCAAGCTTTTGCTTGGTGAGAAGAAATGACGTCATACACATGAAAATGCTGTGATTAACGCACATATAGTGTGGCTGAGGTATTATATCTCATTATATAACCAAGAATCAATTCAAGTTCAAGAACTATCGCTTGTAGATCCCTAATATCTCTTGGACTACTCCCCCCCCCCCCCCCCAAAAAAAAAAAAGCTTCAGGCCAGAACTATTGACGGATTCATTGTGTACAAAAACGATGAGTTATCTAATACGATCAGTGACTGTTATGAAATAGTTATACAATCTAGAACTCAGATTAAGGTCTTCCACCCCCTCCCCCCCCCCCCCACTAAACACACCCCCTCCCCCCTTCTCCACCGTCAGACAGCTGTGTTTTGGCAACAGTCCACCCAGATCATTTATCACTGTTCGACAAATAAGGCACCGTAGTCACAGTCAGTGAAACAACGACCTATCCACTTCTATCATACATATTTGAATGCTACGGAGTATTGTGTGCGTACTGAATATTGAGTCTATTCCAAAATATGACAATTCTTTTTTTTTTTTTGGCGTTGTTGTCCAACATCCAACCTCTACGGCGGTTCGGTCTGTTGCGTAAAATGCCTTTTTACTCGGCAGAACCACCGGGGATTCCACGAAAATAACACTTATTAAAGGGGAACTACTTCTTACAAAATCCATGCGCTCTGTGTTTATACATAACAGACAGAGCTTATCAGAGGTCAGCTGTTTTATAACAACGTATTGTGATTTTAAATGACGAAGTTTACCACACCTATTTTATGTTCAGTACATTTCGCCCACACGGCTGTAGCAGGTTTCTTCATCTCCATATCACTGACGCCATCTCTTTATCACCTACGCCATCTCAATATCACTTACGCCATCTATGTATCACTTACGCCATCTCTATATCACCTATGTCATCTCCATATCACTCACGCCGTCTCCATATCACTTACGCCATCTCTCTATCACCTACGCGATCTCCATATCACTCACGCCATCTCCATATTACTTACGCCATCTCCATATCACTTACGTCATCTCCATATCACTTACGTCATCCCCATATCACTTACGTCATCCCCATATCACTTACGCCATCTCCATATCACTGACGCCATCTCCATATCATCTATGCTATCTCCATATCACTTACGCCATCACCATATCACTAACGTCATCTCCATATCACTTACGCCATTTACATTTAACCTACGCCATCTCCGTATCACTGACGCCATCTCCGTATCACCTACGCCATCTGCACATCACTTACGCCCTCTCCATTTCACTGACGCCATCTCCATATCACCTACGCCATCCCCATATGACTTACGCCTTCTCTATATCACACCATCTCCGCATCACCTACGCCATCTCCATATCACTGACGCCATCACCATATCACTTAGGCCATCTCCATATCACTTACGTTATCTCCATATCACTGACGCCATCACCATATCACCTACGCTATCTCCATATCACACCATCTCCGTATCACTTACGCCATCTCCATATCAGTTACGCCATCTCAACGTCACTTACGCCATCACCATATCACTTATGCCATCTCCATATCACTTACGCTATCTCCATATCACACCATCTCGTATCACTTACGCCATCTCCATATCACTTACGCCATCTCTTTTTCACTGACGCCATCTCCATATCATTGACGCCATCACCAAATCACTCACACCATCTCTGCATCACCTACGCCATCTCCAGTATCACCTCGACCATCTTTATTTCACTTACGTCATCTCCATATCACTTACACCATCTCCAGTATCACCTCCACCATCTCCATTTCACTTATCTCATCTCCATATCACTTACGCCATCTCCAGTATCACCTCCACCATCTCCATTTCACTTACGCCATCTCCGTATCAGCTACGCCATCTCTATATCACTGACGCCATCTCCATATCACCTCCACCACCCCTATATCACTTACGTCATCTGCATTTCACTTACGCCATCTCCATATCACTTACGCCATCCCTATATAGCTTACGTCATCTCCATTTCACTTACGCCATCTCCATATCACTTAAGCCATCTCTGTATCACCTACGCCATCTCCATATCACTTACGTCATCTCCATATCACCTACGCCATCTCCATATCAGCTACGCCATCTCCATATCACTGACGCCATTTCCATATCACTTACGCCATCTCCATATCACTTACGCCATCTCTGTATCACCTACGCCATCTCCATATCACTTACGTCATCTCCATATTACCTACGCCATCTCCATATCAGCTACGCCATCTCCATATCACTGACGCCATTTCCATATCACTTACGCCATCTCCATATTACTTACGTCATCCCCATATCACTGACGCCATCTCCGTATCACCTACGCCATCTGCACATCACTTACGCCCTCTCCCTTTCACTGACGCCATCTCCATATCACCTACGCCATCCCCATATGACTTACGCCATCTCTATATCACTTACGCTATCTCCACGTCACTTACGCCATCTCCATATTACTTACGCCATCTCCATATCACTTACGCCATCTTTTTTTCACTGACGCCATCTTCATATCATTGACGCCATCACCATATCACTCACACCATCTCTGCATCACCTACGCCATCTCCATATCAGTGACACCATCTCCATATCACTGACGCCATCTCTATATCACTGATGCCATCTCCATATCACCTACGCCATCTCCATATCACTTACGCCATCTCCATATCACTTACATAATTGGTTTTGCATACGTACTGAAAACCCATTCCGTCAACGTCTCACACATGTCGTGTGACTAATGACGTCATGTAGACAAAGTCCGTGTCAGTTAAGTTTGGATTCGTCCAACAATGGTTTTCAACCCCGTGATTGATCTGGACCAAGTGATGACATAAATATACAATTTAATAACGTCAGTATTACTTAGCGATTAATTTGCTGTTTTGTTATTGCCAGCTGATATACGGGTATTATTTGCTGCCTACCTTTTAGCTCAAGCCCAACCGTTACCAGACAAGGCTGGTGGGAGCACGACTACACCGACTACAGCGACTACCCTGGGATTCGTCGACTTCCTGCCACAGTGCACGCTGAAACACAGGACGAATCCGCAGTATCAGGACTTCAAGTAAGCAGCCAAAACGTGACATACAAAAAAACAAGAAAAAAAAAACAAAAACAAAAAAACGCAGGATTATTGATTCCAGGGCAGTCATATGTCGCCGACACAGTCATATGCCGATGACAGTCATGTCGACGACAAAGTTATGTGGCGACGACACAGTCACATGCCGATGACAGTCATGTCGACGACAAAGTTATGTGGCGACGACACAGTCACATGCCGATGACAGTCATGTCGACGACAAAGTTATGTGGCGACGACACAGTCATATGCAGATGTCAGTCATATGATGTTGACAACACCGTCATATGCCGACAACACAGTCATATGCTCTACAAGGCATAATTATAACTTACCATAGCAAATACACACCGCTCATTTTGGTATGGCGCGTAACTCGGCCATTTCCGATATTGAGACAGCGGATAATACTGCTGAAGTATATGCACTGTATTAAAATACAGCTTTCCTTCCGTTGTACGTGCACTGGCACAGGAAATGAAATACGCGCACGGGAAATTAAACAGTACACTATTGGACAAATGTTCAACTCATTCTGACGTCATTCAGATGCACATCTATCGCGTTACTTTAGCTGTTGTTTATCTTTATACCTCTGCGTCATCACTGATTTAGCACTCAGAACAGGTATTCACAAAAGTTAACTGTGCAGTTAACTGCACTCCTAGAAGCGAAAATCGGTTGGTCTAGCTGAATCGCGCAAACAATTTTAGGTGGATTTTTGTTTGATGAATATTTTAAAGTTTTTAATTTACTTTCGGATGTTCTGGTTGCTTACGGAGCAGTTAACGGAATCAGTTAACTGTGCAGTTAACTTTTTGTGAATGCGGCCCCAGGTCAATTTCTATGGCGCAAAATCTGTGTGAGGGACAAGCAGCTTGTTCATAAAATAATAGAAGTATTGCTTTGGAAAAAGTTAACTAAAATATTGCCAGAACACACAGTTTATTAAAAAAAAAAACAAAGCAAACAAAAACAAACAAAAAAAAAAGAAACAAATGAAAAAGCGGCAAGGGATTTTGAACGAGTATTTGTAATTATGCGGTTAACCGATTTTTTTTTTTTAGGGGTATTTGGTATCAAAGATATACGAATATCTTGACATTTACCGTGTACTGGCATGGCATTTACCGTGTATGACTTGACATTTACCGTGTACTCACTTGACATTTACCGTGTACTAAATTGACATTTACCGTGTACTGACTTGACATTTACCGTGTGCTGAATTGACATTTACCGTGTACTCACTTGACATTTACCGTGTAGTGAATTGACATTTACCGTGTACTGAATTGACATTTACCGAGTACTCACTTGACATTTACGGTATACTGAACTGACATTTACCGTGTACTGACTTGACATTTACCGTGTGCTCACTTGACATTTACCGTGTACTGATTTGACATTTACCGTATACTGACTTGACATTTACCGTGTACTGACTTGACATTTACCGTGTACTGATTTGACATTTACCGTGTACTGACTTGACATTTACCATGTACTGACTTGACATTTACCATTAGCTGACTTCACATATCTTTTGTAAAATGTTGTTTTACTCAATCCCTGTTCGTAAGCACAGCTTATGATTTATTTATTTATTTATTTACTTACTTATTGTTTTTCAGGGTTTTGATGTCTATAGTGAACGACTGGTTAGCCCTGAATCCACAGTACCACGTGATCACATGTGAATGTCTGGAGCGACCAGTGGACAAGTTCGGCAAAGTTGAAGCCGTGAAGTCGATCTGGGTGCAAGGCCCGTACACAAAGCAAGCGTTTGTGAGAGGAGTCAGGTGCGAAAATGCCGTCGGATAAAAAAAAAAAATCTTTGTAAAATTGAAAACTTTGGAGGCGAGGGGGAAGAAGAAATCACGATCGTCCCGCCTTGACTCGTTTGTCGTGATACCTGTGACCATTATCCGTGATGTCTGTGACTGTTACGTGTGATGCTTGTGACCATGGGTCATTGTATCTGTGTCACAGTGGACGTATCAGATCAGCAGATTCACTAAGCCGCTGAACATTTTCTCAGGGATTTTGATGACTATTTAGCAAAAAAAAAAAAAAAAAAGAAAAAAACACCCTTCCACGTTGTGGTGTATATGCTGCTGATTCGCTTAGCGACTTTGTAGAACCGCTAAAATTTACACAGCCGCTGATTTCGGGCCTAAAAGATATCACAGATCCGCTGAAAATATGCAAGCATGACTGGATGAGTGTTCAATACGTGCATTTAGGAGTCATGGTATCGTTTTGGGGGACCTGCGTATTTGTGTGGCCACATTGTGCTCTCCACAAACTAACTCCTAACCTAAAATCTGTTCGTAAAAAGAACTCCCTAACCCCTAATACTTACCTTATTACCTTACACCTTACCTTATATGGACCTCGGACCGATTATGTACCGCGAGCATTGACTTGACAGTAAGGACCAGTGTTTGCATTGCATTGCAGTGTTTGCTTCTTTTTTTTTTTTACTTTCTAGCTGCGGCAGATGGGTCAATTGTATTTGAATAAAACAAAGACGAGACCTAAAAACAGACCTAAAAAAGGGAAGGGGGAAAACAACACAGGCTTCAACAATTTAAGTCTTTGAATTATTGTTCCGTTTGCAGGCTGTGGTTGGTTCCCAACGTCGGTAATCAGCCACCGCAGAAGATCTGGTACATCAACGCCGTGCCTTCCCCGACGGGCAAAGATGTCTATCACGGTGACGTCACGCCTCCCTCCCCTGCCCCCCTCCTCCCCTCCCCGACGGGCAAAGATGTCTATCATGGTGACGTCATGCCTCCCTCCCCTGCCCCCCTCCTCCCCTCCCCGACAGGCAAAGATGTCTATCATGGTGACGTCATGCCTCCCTCCCCTGCCCCCCTCCTCCCCTCCCCGACGGGCAAAGATGTCTATCATGGTGACGTCATGCCTCCCTCCCCTGCCCCCTCCTCCCCCCCACCCCCACCACAGAAGATCTGGTATATCAACGCCGTACCTCCCCCGACGGGCAAGGATGTCTATAACGGTGACGTCACGCCTCCCTCACCTGCCCCCCTCCTCCCCTCCCCGACGGGCAAGGATGTCTATCACGGTGACGTCACGCCTCCCTCCCCTGCCCCCCTCCTCCCCTCCCCGACAGGCAAAGATGTCTATCATGGTGACGTCATGCCTCCCTCCCCTGCCCCCCCTCCTCCCCTCCCCGACGGGCAAGGATGTCTATCACGGTGACGTCACGCCTCCCTCCCCTGCCCCCCTCCTCCCCTCCCCGACGGGCAAGGATGTCTATCACGGTGACGTCACGCCTCCCTCCCCTGCCCCCCTCCTCCCCTCCCCGACAGGCAAAGATGTCTATCATGGTGACGTCATGCCTCCCTCCCCTGCCCCCCTCCTCCCCTCCCCGACGGGCAAAGATGTCTATCATGGTGACGTCATGCCTCCCTCCCCTGCCCCCTCCTCCCCCCCCCCACCCCCACCACAGAAGATCTGGTATATCAACGCCGTACCTCCCCCGACGGGCAAGGATGTCTATAACGGTGACGTCACGCCTCCCTCACCTGCCCCCCTCCTCCCCTCCCCCCCCACCCCCGCCACAGAAGATCTGGTATATCAACGCCGTACCTTCCCCGATGGGCAAGGATGTCTATCACGGTGACGTCACGCCTCCCTCCCCTGCCCCCTCCTCCCCACCCCTACGGGCAAAGATGTCTATCATGGTGACGTCATGCCTCCCTCCCCTGCCCCCCTCCTCCCCTCCCCGACAGGCAAAGATGTCTATCATGGTGACGTCATGCCTCCCTCCCCTGCCCCCCTCCTCCCCTCCCCGACGGGCAAAGATGTCTACAATGGTGACGTCATGCCTCCCTCCCCTGCCCCCTCCTCCCCCCCCACCCCCACCACAGAAGATCTGGTATATCAACGCCGTACCTTCCCCAACGGGCAAGGATGTCTATCACGGTGACGTCACGCCTCCCTCACCTGCCCCCGTCCACCCCTCCCCCCCCCACCCCCGCCACAGAAGATCTGGTATATCAACGCCGTACCTTCCCCGACGGGCAAGGATGTCTATCACGGTGACGTCACGCCTCCCTCCCCTGCCCCCCTCCTCCCCTCCCCTACGGGCAAAGATGTCTATCACGGTGACGTCACGCCTCCCTTACCTACCCCCGTCCACCCCCCCCCCCCCCGACCCCACCACAGAAGATCTGGTACATCACCGCCGTGCCTTCCCCGATGGGCAAAGATATCTATCACGGTGACGTCGCGCCTCCCTCACCTGCCCCCGACCACCCCCTCCCCCCCCCCCGACCCCGCCACAGAAGATCTGGTATAATACAGCCGTGCCTTCCCCCACCTCAAAGCTGTCTATCATGATGACGTCATGCGGCCCCGCCCCCTCCGTTCGCTTTCCCTTCCCCCCCCCCCCCCTCTTTCGCGGACGAAAAAAAAACTTAAATAGGTCACTTAAAAGCAAGGTTTGAAAGTTTTAAAGACTCAAGGGCTACATCGTCTTGCCGTGTGAAATAATTCTCTTTTTTTTTATATATTTATTTGGTACTTTCTGCATAAAAATACATGGAAATTATAGCTAAATACACCGGAATAATTTGAAATACAAATAAGACGAACTTTTCCTTAGCAGAAGATACTTGTTCACCAACCTAATGACATCTATTAATAGCTCTTCTTTTTCTTTTTTCTTACCAGGCAACTTTGCGGCAGCTTCGGGCCACCGTTCTGTGGTGGGCGGCAACCTGGGCGGGGCATGGGCTCCAGGTTAGTCACACCTCACCTCTCTATTGGTTCTTCCATGGTGGGTTTGGGGCGGGGCAACCTGGGCGGGGCATAGGCTCCAGGTCAGTCACACCTCGCCTCTCTATTGGTTCTTCCATGGTGGGTTTGGGGCGGGGCAACCTGGGCGGGGCATGGGCACCAGGTTAGTCACACCTCGCTTCTCATTGGTTCTTCCAGGTGGTTTTGGGGCGGGACAACCTGGGCGGGGCATGGGCTCCAGGTTAGTCACACCTCACCTCTCATTGGTTGTATCAGCAGCAGGCTTGATACGCTGATTTGATTGACTGACGGGGAGGAGGGGGTTGGGTTAAAAGCCTTCAGTTTTATCGACGATCCCTAAAGTCCTTAAAAATCCCCGGACACTTATTTTTTCTGGAGAATAAAACCCCCCTTTTTTTGTAAGTGGATCCACTAAAAACCTTAGACGTTTTCAAAGCTGCTGGGAAGTCTGAGTATAATGCCTGAGTATAGTGCCTGAGTACAGTGCATCAGTAAACAGTATGTTTTATAAATTACTGGTGTCATAAATAACCATATAAATGACCAACTGACACGGATTTTGAATTTGAAATTTATGTTTGAAATTTTAATTACTTTTCAATGCTCGTATTAGAAAAAAAATGTAATTATATAAAATAGCAGTTTAAATAGTGATATGAAAAAAACCACATAAGCTTGCGGACTGATGTGAAAAAACCCTTCCGCAGTCTGTAGCACTGGTAGCACGAGCTTAAAAGGTGAATGCGAACTGTGCACAAGGCTGAGGGATGGTTTAGGGACCAGTCCAAACGCGAGTGTGGTCTTCTTTCGCGTAGCTACATTGTGTTGGCGATGTCAACCACACGCTTTCAGTACTATGTAGCGTGACGTTTTCGATACTGGTAGAGCGGTGAGTACCGCCGTATATCTACCGCTGAAAATATACCACTGTTGTTCTGTGAACGCGTGCTTGCAATTACGACGATATAACGCTGTGTGTGTGTGTGTGTGTGTGTGTGATGTACAGAGAAAGGGCCGGGTCACGCGCGCCAGGATCTGCAGGAAGTCATGGTGTTTGAGGGGCTTGATGAACTTCTCGCCAAATTCAATGCCAATCTGAAATCCAATCCAGTACCAGGTAGCTGTTGTTCCTTTGAAAAATCTTGACATGGATTTTTAAATTGCCAAAAATACACGTAAGATACTCGATTTCCTTTTCACACATCGAGTTGAAGCTCTGTATAAATTATTTCATGATCGTTATTCTCTCATCATCATCATCATCATCATCATCATCATCATCATCATCATCATCATCATCATCATCATCATCATCATCATCATCGACATCATCATCATCATCATCATTATCATTTCAGTCGTCATCACCATCATCACCATCATCAGCATTATTATTTTTATTATTATTATCATCATCATCACCATCATTATCATTTCAATCATCAACACCATCATCAGCATTATTATTATTATTATTATTATTACTTTTAATGGCAGGCCACGTGCTGAACATGGACTGCAGTCACATGCTGTACAGCGTCCGCAGCTTTTTCCGGGCTTCTTTTCAATCAGCCATCAATCCCGATAATTGCTATTGGGCATGTGATTTAGACTCAGCTGCCGTCTACTTGCAATTCATCCGGGTTTTCTATGTCTCCGGAGCGCCGGAATGCGTGGAAATCGGTAAGTGACTGACAGCTGTGCCAGAAAGGGAAGTAACTGATATGTAAAAACGTTCAAAAAAAAAAAATCCGTACCAAAGCAGATATTAGAAGATACAGAAATCTTCTATTTTCGCCCTTTTGCTGCCTGAACAGTGCTGATCAGTGACGAACAACTGTGCCACAAAGGGCAATAATTGATATGTGAAAGCTTTTTTTTCTTCTCTTTTTTTCTGAACAATGGGGTGATGCAAAAAAAAATAATAATAAATAATAATAACAATAATAATAATAATAATAATAATAATAATAAGTACCGAAAAAAGTCGATATCGAAGGGAAACACAGAAAATGTAAGATTTCCGTCCCTTGCTGCCTTCCATTAATTATCAGTGCCTTATCAGTGTTGATAAGAAGATTTGGCAATATAATCCATCTGCCCCTTTGTGTTTTAATAAAGCAAGCTGTCACATTTTACACACCACAATTTGGATGGGATCGTCTTAATTCCCTTGTTAGTTTGTTATTTATTTATTTATTTGAATTTTCGTTTTCTTTGGAGGGGGAAAGATCTGTGAATTTACGGAAAATTTCTTATGTAACATTTCTTCTGTAATAGTTGTTATGCTTTTTCAATATTATATATATTCACTCGAGAGTTGTTTTTTTTTTTTTCTTCTTTTTTTTTTTTTTTTTTACAAATAATACTTTTCAATACAGTTCAAATTTAAGCTATTGATACAGCCACAACTTTCGATTTATACGAAATTTTGAATGGTTATCATTTTTTTCTTGCTAGAAAAATAATCGGATGGAGAATTTTTTTATAGATTTTTTGGTGAATTTTTATAGATCTTTTTGTCAACACTTTTGGAGATGTATGTGTTTGTGTCTGTAGGCCTGCAGGATTTTGCCCCGGATTTGAAGAAACCCGGAACGACGTGGGAAGATCCGGAATTTGAACAGCAGTCGGAAGTGATGGCGAAAACAACCCAGTGGCTCCAGGCCAACAAGGTGTGTGGCTGCACCCGACCACCCACCCCGGAAAATAAGATCCAACCACCCATCCAAACAACCAAATACAAACACCCACCCAGTGGCTCCAGGCCAACAAGGTATGTGGCTGCATACCACCACCCATCCCGGAAAATAAGATCTAACCACCCATCCAAACATCCAAATCCTAACACCCACCCCGGAAATACAGGCAAACAAGGGCTGTGGCTGCACCCGACCACCCAACCCCGAAATACAAATCAAGACACCCATCCCAGGAAAGACAAATCCAGCCACCCCCACCCCCCCCCCCCCCCCCCAGAAATACAAACAGCGATCCCGGAAATACAAATCCAAACACCCATCCCGGAAATATAAATACAAACAGCGATCCCTTAAGTACAAATCCACCCCCAACCCAACCCACCCCCCCCCCCCCCCTCCGTCCCGGAAATAGGACTGTCTTCAGGAAATGATTTTTTTATGTATTCGCGATATATAATTTCGATGTTCGTTGATTTTTCATGCATACGCATGGCTTCCTGTTATGGTCAAACACAGAACCAAACAGACAACCAAACTTGTACGATTTGTTTACATGATAAGACTTGATATGTCTCTCAATGCGGTTTCACAAGTAAATATGACAACAGATGTTATGAACAAACATACAACCTAACACAACCAAACACACAACCAAACACACAGCCAAACACATCAATAAAAACGATAACAACCAAACACAAAACCAAACACAACCAAACACACAGCCAAACACATCAATGGATACGATAACAACCTAACACAAAACCAAACACACAATCAAACACATCAGTAAATACGAAAACAACCAAACACACAACCAAACACATCTATCAATAAATATGATAACAACCTAACACAAGTAAACAAAACCAAACACGCAGCCACACACAACCAAACGCATAAATCACTGTGATAACACAGCGCTCTTTCTTTGCGGTGATTTCAGAACGTCAGAGTGACCAATGTCTTGACAACAAGCTGTAAAATGAGTAAGTATTTTGGCTGAACATTTACAACAAATTCGAACTCTTTTGAGACCAAATGTGGGCCTACATTGCCCAGTCATTTATAGAATTAAATATAAAAAAAACTGCAAGACTTTATTTATTGTGATTCATATTGATGACTGGCTTAAGCCCCCCCCCCCCCCACCCCCCCCCCACCCCCGGGAGAGGAATTATCAGCGTGGGTTCTGTCTGCTCGTCCGTTCGTCGCCCGGCCGTTACTCCCACACTGATGGCCCATCTCCTGTTATATAGAAGGTATATAGCTGGCCTGTCATAGTTGGTTTAGAAGCCCATCATTTTAATTTTGACCTTGGCCTAATTACATCGGGCGCCATCTTGGATTTTGGGGGAGTTGTGCAGTCGATGATGACTCGTTGACTCTAGGTTTTTTTTTTTTTGTTTTTTGTTTATAGCAAACGACGGTATCAACTCGAGGGAGACTTTCTATAACACGGGCTTCGATTGTGACTACTTCATGCACGTCATAAGGTGAGTGACCCCCTTTTGTTGAAATCACACCAAATCCCACCCTTTGCGATAATCTCGTCGCCGTCTTGTACCAATCAAATCACATGTTTTTGGCCCAGCTTACGTTACACGTAAGCTGGGGTATTCCTATCGGTTTGCGGGTGGCGTCCGTTAGTTAGTTAGTTAGTTAGTTAGTTCGCTGTAAAATTTGTTTCAAAATGCATCTCCTCCTACAATTTTAATCCGATGTCATTTATTTTTGGTGTGAGGCATCCCTAAGGGGTCGTGCATACGGCTTGTGCTTTTCTAGTTGATCGGATGATTTTTGAATTTAAAAAAAAAAAAATTAAATTAAAAAAATTAAATTAAAAAAAGTAAAAATGTATCTCCTCCTACATTTTTGACCCGATGCCATTTATTTTTGGTATGAGGCACCCCTAAAGGGTCGTGCATACGGCTTGTGCTTTTTTAGTCGATCGGACAATTTTTGTATTTTTGAGGATTTTTTTAAGCAAAAATTTTGAAAAAAATGCATCTACTCCTACAATTTTGATTCGATGTCATTTATTTTTGGTGTGAGGATTTCCTAGGCGGTCGCGCATACGGCTTGTGCTTTTTTAGTTGATCGGGTGATTTTTGAATTTTTGGCGAATTTTTAAAGAGATTTTAAAATGTATCTCCTCTTACATTTTTGACCCGATGTCATTTATTTTTGGCATGAGGCACCCCTAAAGGGTCGTGCATACGGCTTGTGCTTTTTTAGTTTGTATTTTTGGGGAATTTTTCAAGCAAAAATTTCGAAAATAATTCAAAATGCATCTACCCATACAATTTTGATTCGATGTCATTTATTTTTGGTGTGAGTGGATACGGCTTGTGCTTTTTAGTCGATCGGGCAATTTTTGTATTTTTAGGGAGTTTTTGAAGAAAAAAACTTCAAAATGCATTTCCCCCTACAGTTTTTTTTTTTTTTTTTTGGTTTGAGGCATCCCTGAGGGGTTGAGAATACGACTTGCGCTTTTTAGTCGATCCGACAATTTCTGTATTTTTTGGGAATTTTTGAAGAAAAACTTCAAAATGCATTTCCTCCTACAGTTTTTATCCGACTTCATTTATTTTTTTGCTATGAGGCATCCTTAGGTAGGTCTCACATACGGCTTGTGCTATTCGACTCGACTTGGGAATTTTTGATTTCGGGGGGAATTTTTGATGAAAATACCTCAAAATGCATTTTCTCCTGCAGTTTTGATCAAACTTCATTTATTTTGTGGCTGAGGCATGCTTAGGGTGTCGTGAATATGGCCTGTCTTTTTCAGTCGATGAGAGAATTTTTGAAGAAAAAAATTCAAAATGCATTTCCTCCTACAGTTTTTATCAGATTTCATTTATTTTCGATATGAGCCGTCTCTAGGGGGTCATGCATACGGCTTGTGCTTTTTGAGTGAATTGGAAAACTTAAAAAATTAAATGAATCTCCTCCTACAGCGCATAAACGCAAGTTAAATGAACTTGCGCAGTAGTCAGATTTAACAACTGCACATCGACGCAAGTTAAATAGACATTCGCAGTAGTCCAAATTAAGTACTCCGCATCGATGCAAGTTAAATAAACATGCGCATTGGTCCGAAATGTGAACTGCGCATCGACGGAAGATAAATAAAGATGCGAACTGGTCCAAAATAAGCACCGCGCATCAACGCAGGTTAAATAAACATGCGTACTGGTCCGAAAAAAAAGAACTACGCTTCGACGTAAGTTGAATAGACATGCGCAGTGGTCTGAAATGCGAACCGCGCATCAACGCAGCCTAAAGAAACATGCGCACTGGTCCGAAATACGAACCGCACATCGAGGAAAATTAAATAAACATGCGCAGTGGTCCGAAATGCGAACCGCGCATCAACGCAAACTAAATATATATGCGCACTGGTCTGAAATGAGAACCACGCATCAACACAAGTTAAATAAACATGGGCAATGGCCTGAAATGCAAACCACGCATCGACGGAAGAGAAATAAACATGCGATCCGGTCCAAAATAAGCACCGCTCATCAACGCAAGTTAAACAAACATGCGCACTTGTCCGAAAAAAAGAACCACGCATCGACGCAAGTTGAATAGACACGCGCAGTGGTCTGAAATGAGAACCGCGCATCAACGCAAGTTAAATAAACATGCGCAGTGGTCCGAAGAAAGAACCATCAATCGACGCAAGTTGAATAGACATAAGAGTCGGGCATCGACGGGACTTAAATAAACATACGTTCTGGTCCGAAACGCAAATCGCGCGTCAACGCAAGTTAAATGAACCTGCTCACTTGTCCCAAAATGCGAACTGCGCATCAACGCAACCTAAAGAAACAGGTATATTGGTCCGAAATGCGAACCGGATATCAACGCAAATTAAATAAACATGCACACTGGTCCGAATTGCGAACCGCACATAAGCGTAAGTTAAATAAACATTTGCACCGGTCCAAAATAAGTACCGATCATCAACACAAGTTAAATAAATATGTGCAATGGTCCAAAATGCGAACCGCACAGCAACACAAGCTAAATATGCAAGCACACTGGACGAAAATAAGCACCTTGCATCAACGCAAGTTAAATAAACATGCTCACTATTTCGAAATGCGAACTGCCCATTAACGCAACTTAAATAACATGCGCACTATTCAAAATAAGAACTGCGCATCAACGCAACTTAAATAAACATGCGCCCTGGTCCAGAATAAGAACCGCGCATCAACTCAAGTTAAAGAGATATGCGCATTTGCCTTAAATAAGAACCGCGCATCGACGCACGTTAAATAAACATACGCAGTGGTTCGAAATGCGAACCACGCGCCAACGTAAGTTAAATAAACATTTGCACTGGTCTAAAATAAGCACCGCGCATCAACGCAAGTTAAGTAAACCTGCGCACTTCTCCGAAATTCGAACCGCGCATCAACGCAAGTTAAATAAACATGCGCAGTGGTTCGAAATGCGAACTACGCTCCAACGCAAGTTAAATAAACATTTGCAGTGGTCCAAAATAAGCACTGCGCATCAACGGAAGTTAAATAAACATGCGCACTGGTCCGAAATTCGAACCGCGCATTAACGCAAGTTAAATAAACATGCGTAATGATCCGAAATTCGAACTGCTCACCAACGCAAGTTGAATAAACATAGGCACACGTCCAAAATAAGCACCGTGCATCAACGCAAGTTAAATAAACATGCAAACTGGTCCGAAATGCGAACCGCGCATCAAGGCAACCTATGGAAACTTATGCACTTGTCCAAAATAAGTACCGCTCATCAACGCAAGTACAATAAACATGCGTATTGGTCTGGAATAAGAACCGCACATCAACACAAGCTAAATAAACACGCGCACTGATCCGAAATAAGAACCGCCCATCAACAGAATGTAAATAAAGATGCGCATTGATCCGAAATAAGAACCGCACATCAACACAAGGTAAATAAACGTGCACACTGATCCGAAATAAGAACCGCACATTCACAAAAGGTAAAAAAAAACATGGGCGCTCGTCAGAAATGCGAACCGCACATCAACGCAAGTTAAATAAACATGTGCACTGTTCCAAAATGGGAGCCGCACATCTACGCAAAATTAAATAAACATGCGCACTTGTCTGAATAAGAACCGCGCATCAAGGCAAGTTACATAAATATGCGCACTGGTCCGAAATGCGAGCGTTGTTTGAAGGTATCTATGGCAGACTATCCAGTCTACCAGAGATACAAAAAATCTGTTTCCCATTTTTCTGGGAAAGAAATTTGTGTATGCATTTATCGGTCTATGTTCTGGTCCGGTGCTAAATTAATTATTGGGCTAGCTCTTTGCCGTCTCATCTTTTGAAGCCCAATTTTTCAGGAAAATTCCCTTACTCATGGACGCTGGAATTGGGTCTTATTGCTTTTCGTAAGCTGGGACTTTGTCCTTGGACAAACTTGTTTCTGAGTCACCTTTTATCCCAGTTGACTGGATGTTGAAAGTGTGGTTTTGTTTAGTTCTTGTCTATGACTTTCTTACGGTGTTGTCATTTGAAGAGCAATGGTTTTTTTTGTGCATCAGCACTGGCAGATCCGGGGGGGGGAGGAGTTCAGGGACAACACTTCGTGCTGTCATAAAAAAATTTGACTCAGTAACTAGTGTTTTTTGTTTAACTTGACACCCCCCTCCTCCTCCCTCCCTCTCACCCCCTCCCCCTCCGCCGGCCAAATTCTGTACCCGCCGCTCTGTAGTCTAGATTTTACTTAACCAATTTATCAATGCATTTAACCGATATATGTGTGATTATCCTGTGTATGTTAAATGTGAAAAAAAAATAGTTAGGGATTACCAAAAACCAGTGAACAATCAACAGTTTGTTTTATTGGGTTAACTTCACTCAGTGCACGTTATTAAAAGTACATGTGTACTTTACCAGGGTTGCGTACGTGAAGCCAGGAGTTTGCGACATGCCGTACATCAGTTGGCGCTCTTTCATCCCCGTTCGTCATTCGTTGAGAACCAGCGAGCCTCTGTCGGCCCTACTCGTCAGGATCAACCAATGTCTGTCCGTCATGCGTGCGTATATTGTCCTCCTTATGCATGCGCAGTTGAAGAGATTTCCAGGATCCCACTTCGGGATAAAATATAAAGAAATAAATAAGGAAAATGTATGAAAGGTCGTGTTTCACTGCCGGGGACGGATCTGTAAGGTGTCAATGCTTTACTACAGTATAGGAAAATTTATTCATGGCATTATTAAAATGGTTTTCCAATCCAAAACGAGCTCTCTACGCCCATTTCATTTTGGTGTTTTTCTCTGGTTACTGTCATGCATTTTTGTCTCCTAAAACTGGAGTCCTGTTATATTCAACGCAGACGAAACTGAGAACCGGTTTATCGCTGCTGCAGTTGTCCGTAAAACCAAAGCTCTCGCACCTCTAGAGAAAGGCCTTTGCTTAAACCTTAAACCGTCGATCAGTCAAGTAAAAAAAAAAAAAACAAGTAACAAAATAAATAAATAAATAACTGATTTAAGATGATATTTTCTTGTTTAGGTAAACGCTAGTGGTGTCAGTTTTACGACCGGGATTTTATTGTTTTAGCGCGCGAGCGTGGACACCGTGAATGACGTGTTTCCGGTTGACTTGGTGTCGGTTTTACGGTTGGGATGTTATTGTTTCAGCGAGCGCGCAGCTGTTGAGCGTAGACACCGTGCATTACCTATTTCCGGTCGATCTGAAGATCCCTGTTGAGACGGAAACGAGCACACGGCGGATCAAGGGTCAAAAGGGCCAGTACTGGATTATCGGCCTACAGTGAGTAAAAAAAAAAAAACACGCGTGAGGAAGAATTCTTCGCCACACGTATATCCTTGACCTTCACCACATTCAGAACCGGAAATGCGGGCCAAATTAGCGATAATTGGAGTATTTCTCACTACCTAATACCATTACTTGTTTTCTTTGCTGTAATGGGGTAAAATGTAAAAAAAAATGTTTTTAAATACGAACGAGATGCATCTCAGTGATGGCCTGATTAGAAAATGGTTGGTTTTAATCCTCAGATAGGGGGGAATTTGGTCGTAGATATGCAGGAAAAAAAAAAGATTGATAAAACGCATTTCTGCCTCCAAACAATTTCGCTGTGCCAGGGGTTGGGGGATTCCCTGCCGCTGATTGGCTGATTGGATGATTGGATGATCTGCTGTTGTGACGTTGGCGTGTGGCGAAGACTGGGTGTAAAATAAAGGGCGAAAGTGTAGTGGAGGGTGTCCGCCTTATTTCGTAGCCACATTACCTTCACTTACTCCTAACCTCAAACCTGAACATCCCCCCCCAAGCCCTCCCCAAGTTCACCCTAATGCCCTTACACTAACACCGATATCAAGACTAAACATTTAAGCAAAAGTAGCGATCAATTGGTTACGTACCTCTAACATGACCCCCTCCCCATCCTCCCCTCCTCCACTCCCAAATCAAATGGTTCCCTAACCCTAACATAACCCTCTCCCCCTCCAAACCTCACCCTAACCCCCTTACAAATAAAACAGTTCCCCAGCCCTAACACGGCTCCCTCCTCCCTCCCCCAAACCTTCACCCTAATCCCCTTACAAATCGAATGGTTTCCCCAACCATAACATTACACCCCTTCTTAATCCCCCAACCCCCCCCCCCCACAAACCTCACCGTCACCCCCTTTCAAATCGAATAGTCCCCCCCTCCCCTGCACCCGTCAAAGCGAACAGCACAATACGGAATATTTGTATCTGCATGTGACTTGTCCTACACTCGATGTCTTAAGGTCAAGGTCACCACGGCATTTGGTAATTGAAAGGTTTATAATTTAATGACATAGCCTAAAAATAAAAGATGCCGCCACTGGAAATTTTTTATTTAAGGTTTTAAAATTTAAAACGCGTTTTTAAATAACAAAAAGTCAAAGAGTAAAGCCCCTTTGACGGAAGTGTAATGCGCTTTGATTTACTTTTACTTCTCTGACCCACAAGCCCCCCTCCTCCTCTCCCTCTCCCTCCCCCTTCCCCTCCCCCCTCCCCCTCCCTCTCACCCCCTCCTCCCCAGTCAAAAAAACTGAAAAAAGAAATGAAAAAAAAACGGTATGAAAGTGCATGGGTTAGAAACGACGGAAACTCGAAACTATCAAAATTTCTTTTTTTTTTTTTTATTCATACTGGCCCTTGGACCCCTAAATGTAGCTCATATGTAGTACTGGATGTGAGGTTCTGCACAATGTTTGTTTGTTTGTTTGTTTTTTCAGCTTTTATTTCAAAGGCCCAGCTCCAGATTCTGGCACTATGCCAGCGATTCCCGCTTTCGGCCCTCCGCTAGGGAAAGAACGAAAGCACCGCTCGAAGGGATGCTGCACTGTTTTATAAACACACTTCACCGTTACTACAACCATTAAACAACTGTGTAATTTATCTTATAAAACGCTCCAAATGTTCAAACCAGTAGAGTTTATAATGGTTCTGCTTGGAAAATATCTCGGTATATAAATTAATTAAAGCGGGTTTTTGTTCGTGTATGAACTTCGGTTTTTTTGGTATGAAATCGTATCATGTGATGGTTTTGTGCTGGCTGTTCTGTTTAATGAACAGATTACCAACACCACAGAAGCAATGTTTTAGAACTGACTGATTGACGGCTTGACTGTCCGAATTGAGACATTCTACTCCTGCTTCCATGTCAGCATCCCGTGGTGTAAATGGTTACCTATAAATAAGAAATAACATTAAAACCTCTCAGTAAATAGCCTATTTATGTCAAGGTTATGCAGAGATAACACAGTAGAAGACCAGACCTGATAATTTCTTTGGGTCGAAGGTTCGTTCCAGACACACCGTACGGCACAGACGTCTCGGTGTTTCTAATTTGCGAGACAGGGAAAGGCTAGCCATAGCTGTTTCTTAGACTTCTTTATTTTGTCATATTTCAGCTTTTTCATACAGGTTAAAAGTGTAGACGTACGGGCATTTCAAACGCATTTATATATAAAAAAGAAAAGAATAATTTTCTTTTCCCTGCTTTTTTTCAGAACCATTTATCACTTTGTTATATTTGTAAATAGTATCGACCTATTCTCCTATTGGCAGATGGAATTTCAGCTGTTGAAAGCTGCAGCTGCAAGATTACAAGTGTGGCTATTTTTGTTTCCGTGTGCTTTCAGACTCTACTTTAAGGGGGACGTACCGGAAATCTATGGCATACCGGCTTTCGGACCGCCGCTGGGGCAAACACAATCCTCCATCTGTAACTTGTTATAAAGTCCCTGAAAAAAGTGGGAAAAAAAGCGAGGAGAAAAAAGCCAGGGAGAGAAAACAGACAAAAGACAAGGAGAAAAAAAAAGAAAACAGACGAATAGGGGAGAAAAAAATGCTTGGAAATGCCTCAAGCGCTTCCGGAACTGTTTGATTCGCATTTCGCAGCTTTCAGGAATTTGATTCGCGTGACAGAAGAAATGCGCATAAAAGCACGTTCTAGTTTTGGTAAGGATTTCATTTGAGGAGTTGAAATTCAACCCTCAAAACGAGTTCACATTAAAATTATGAGTGAAAACGAGAATTACCTGAAGGAATAACAAGACTTTAGGGAGGGGATTTTTTTTTTACTTATCGCTATGGGGCCTTCCCAGTGCTAAACGAAAACACAGACTTTATAAAAAAAATGTGTGGAAATTGGAGAGGGTGAATCGACTGCGTTCCACACTGTGGCCAGTCTTCACGAGTGAGTGCTGAAGGAGAGGAGGGGAGAGGAGGGGAGGGGAGAAGAGGAGAGGGGAGGGGAGGGGAGGATTTAGCTCGAGCAATCCGTGTTGTTTTTTGCTGACACAATACACGAATACAAAGCACGAATACTACACGGATACAGTACACGAATACAACACGAAAACAAAGAAATTAGGAAGAAAACTTTGTCTGTCTTTTGTGTATTGGAAGATTCCTTTTTTTTCCTCTTTCTCTTCTTCTTCATATTCTTCCTGTTCTTCGGTTCGCATTCTTCTTCTTGCATATCTAATTAGATATGATCGACTGTATATTATATATATATATATATATATATATATATATATATATATATTATATATATATATATATATATATATATATATATATATAATATATAAAATAGTAATAAACAAGTAAGTTTGTGGCATTTTCACCGTTTCTTTGCTTCTATTTATGGTCAGTTTATGTATTATTTTGGTGAGAAAGTTTATTTTTAGAAATTTTTTTCACAAAACTCTATGTCAAATGTTTTTGTACCCACATTTTATGTCAATTTCTCGACATATAGTCTAGGCCTGGTTTTCCATAGTTAAGCGTATACGGAAACAAGGTCTAAACTAATGCTCTGAAATTCACCACTTTATGTTTTTGCATTTTCAAATTAAAAAAAAAAAGAGTTGTAATTAAGAGGACCTGCTGCTCACCACACATAGCATCTATAACCAAGAAATATTCGGAGAGATCTCACATAGTATTATAGTATTACAGACTCACTCTCATACTCGCTTTAATTGGTTTAAAAAAATATGTAATTTTATTGTTATTGCATTTTTATTTTTCTATCTATTCTTTTGTTTTATATATTTTTTATCGCCGGGGGGGGGGGGGGGGGGGGGGGGGCGGCTGAAAATATGTAACCTTGTGCTTGAGTGTAGTTTGTGGCGAGTTTTGCAGTTTGTCAGTTCTGTCTCAGCTAATGGCTTCAAAGGAAAATTATCCATCTGTTTGTCCTGTTGGAGGGGAGAGGGAGGGGGGGGGATTCTATACGGAAGACCAGAGCCGCCATGTTTTGTTCTTTAGACTTAATGGGACTAAAAAGTCTGTACTTAGACTTCCATAACTGAGTACTTTAGACTTGCGTGGTATTTTGTTGGTATTTTACTGGCGTTCGAAATGAAGTATTACATTGTTGAAAGGGTTGGCCTTCACCTGCCGCAGTAGTCCTTTTGTTTTGGTCGAGTTCGTTTTCGATTGTAAAAAAAAATGATGCGCAGAAAAACAAATTGGACGCCAATTCATCAATGAAAGAACAAAGTCTAAAGTACTGAGTTGTAACTCGGTACTTCAGTACCGTTAAGTCTAAAGTACTGAGTTGTAACTCGGTACTTCAGTACCGTTAAGTCGAAAAGAACAAACTTGGTCTGGTCTTCTGTAGTTCTAAGCCATATATCGTTGTTGTTGCGTTCTGTGAAAGCCTTGAGCTGTGATTGGTTTATTCTTGTTGGAGGGGAGATGGGGGGGGGGGGGGCTAGGGGTAATGGAGGCAGGGGGGGGGGGGAGGGGAGTGAGAAGAGGTTCCAAGTCATATATCGTTGTTGTTGCGTTCTGTGATAGCAAGTTGTGATTGGTTTATTCTTTGTGACTGGTTAAAAAATATATGTCTGTAATTGACATGTGACTGTAATTGATATGTGACTGCAATTGATATATGACTGTAAATTGATTGTATTTGTCATTAACAAACCGTTGTTTATGAGTTGCTGTTCACTTTCCTGTACGAATGACATTAGTCTCGTAAATGTCAGTTGATTACTGATTTATTGCGGGTTAATATGAAGCGTTATTGACCAGTAAGAAAATGGTGACCTTTAGGTCCTGGTAACTAGAAACAAGTCAATACATGCTTAGTGACACGAATTATCTGGCGTTTTTAATTGCAATTAACTGAAAATATCGATCGACTTGTACGTTCCCACCGACTTATAGACTTGGAAATGGACCAACCAGATTACAGCTTTCAGC
This sequence comes from Protula sp. h YS-2021, assembly GCA_949752745.1. NCBI lineage: Eukaryota > Metazoa > Annelida > Polychaeta > Sabellida > Serpulidae > Protula > Protula sp. h YS-2021. The sequence goes on from OX457033.1 coordinate 35,359,830, forward strand.
CATGTCACGTGACAAATATAGTTGATCAACCATATATGTAATTTTCCTTTCTCGTTGACTGTTGTACACTGTAGCGATTTGTATGATGTATACCGAGTAGTATTTGGTGTATCTGTGTAAAGAATCACGTGATAAACGTCACAAAAAGCTGTGATTTTGTTATATAAATCTAAGAATTTCGGTTACCATGGTTACTGTGACAGGAAATAAACGTAATACGCTTTCTTATGCCTCAAACTGCGTGTTTCTACACTAAATACTAACCAAGTGATAGCCAAAACAAATTCGAACCATTAAATTTAAAAGTAGCCTAGTTGGCATTGTTACCATGGTTACCATGAGAAAAATCAGGAGAGTGATAAGCTTTGTCATGTATGAAATTGCGCCATTTTTTAGCTGACAAAACTGCGAAGTAAAACAAAATGTGAGAAAATGAAATTGTTCCTCGTTCGTTGAGAAATTCTGAACGGTTTGTCTGCAAAATGACAACAAAGACGCACGATACAGACGGTCTCTGTCTTGGTTAATGCACGGATTTCTGTTTGTATAGAAAAAATATCTAGTGTTCTTTAAGCGGGGTGGGAGGGGAGGAGGGAAGGGGGGACAGTTCAAACAATTCTGCCCCACTGAAATGAATCCCTGAGGCATTATTCGTGCTCTTGGGGATGAATCTCATTGTATTTTTAAAACTGTTTTTTTTTTTAATTATTTGTGGTTTGTTATATTTTTAAATAGAATTATACAAGGTAATAATAATAAATGGAGAAAAGTAATGTTGTGTTTCTATGGAGTTCTTTTTGTCCGGAGGGTGGGGAGGGGGGGAGTGGGGATCGATGAAGTACGCACGCAGTTATTTCAAATTTTAGAACCTCTGCCAACCCCCGCACAACCACCCCCCCCGCACCCCCCCCCCTCCCACTTTCCAACCGTGTTCGCAATATTTGTGACGTCACCTACTGATGCACAGGGTCCTTATCACACACCACCATCCCTCCTTGTTCGCAAAACTTGTGATGTTACCCTTTCACTAGAACGTTAGGCACTGACTAACGCCACCCCCCCCCCCCCTCCGCCCGCCTCCACCCGCCTCCGCCCGCCGTCATGTTCGCACAGTTTTTGACGTCATCCTTTAAGAAAACAGTGGATCTAGTACACAACCAGTAAACATTCCAGCGTCGATTAAGCAAACACTGGAACTGTCCGCTTTTTCAGCTGTTTCCGTTTTTTTTTTTTTTTTTTTTGGGGGGGGGGGGGGGGGCTTCAAATTTATGGTCTCCGAGATCGGTGCAAATCCGTTGAGATCTAAAATGTACTTTGTAGGACTGGGGGGGGGGGGGGGGTGTATAAGGGCTGATACTGAGGCTAACTTGAGCAGAATTTTTGACAATTTAGCCAATAAAAAAAACAGAAACCAAAAAAAAAAAAAACATTTTTTTTGGGTTGTTTACATAGCGGCAAAGAACAGATTGCACCGAAGGCAAGAGGTGCGAGAGGGCTTTTCGCACCTTGCAAATATCGTGCCCCACGGGCCCTGACAAGAATACGAGCCCCGAGCGAAGTGTCGACCAAACTGCGAATCCTATCAGACATAGATCTTTTTTAAAACCGGAATTGGCATTGCCCGCGTAGACCACGTCTTGCCTCAAACTTACGCTCTTTTCTCCGCTTTTTGGGACACACATGGTAAAACATATGATACCATGCCTCCCCCCCTCCCCCCCCCCCCCCCGGGAAAAAGTCGCACTTCCAAACGCGCCACAAGCGAGACGATCTCATAAACCACCCATGAACCAAATCTGAAAAGGAGGTGGGGGGGGGGGATTCATTTAAAATATGTCAGAAAGGGAGTCAGTATCTTTCCTTTACATTGGTTTATTTGGTGTGATGCGAGTGACAACCCATAAAATATAGAACATAAATTATGCTAATTAGGCTGTTCCGAGCAGTGAACAATATTCAATATAACTGTACTTGTCAAATGTAATGTATCCAAAAAAGCAAACATAACCTTAATTCGAAGGTAATAACTTCTATCTGCCAAAAAGGCAATAAATTCTATCTGAGGAGAAGGAATATCGAGTGGGTAATAACTTTCATTTGATTACAAGGAGGTCTTAAATGAAATAGAAAGCTTCTATATGCCTCTGTATAAATCAACACTAGTTATCCGCCGGGCAACGGAAGGATATAGTTTTCCCTGTCTGTCCGTCAGTGCACAGTCTCACGCGCCTACAGCCCACATTAGAGGGTGGATTCATTTAAGATTTTACCCAGGTCTGCTCCTAAGCATTCCGCAGTACAGTGACCAGGATTCGACCGGATCCGAGCAAAATTGACGAAATGGCAATAACTTTTAAAAAATGCAGAAACGGAATTAGGACTTAGCATAATACGTCTCAGTCTCCCGCACCTACAGAGTGCCCAACCCCCCCCCCCCCCGACCGAAACCCCCCCGGGCCCAAACCCCCCGTCAAACCCTCCCCCGCCAAAACCCCCCGGCGGCCTACCCCCCCCCCCCCGACCCAAAACCCCCCCGTCTCAAAGAAAATGTGTAATAATAATTTGTTATGGCGCCTGTTTTCGCACTCGTACGAAACATAGCCATTTGCCAGATTTTTTTGCTTTACGTACAAATGCCCTTGGTACAATATCTTTGGATTCCCTTTAGCAGATGTGATGTATTCCATGATGGTAGCATGATTTTTCACAGCAATCTGGGTCACAAAAAATTACCCATTCAAGTGAATCACAATGGATTTAAGTCACATCTACCGCAAGAGAAATTGTAATTTGTAAACGCGACTGATCTCGCAACCGGCATATGAATTGCAATTTTTAATGTGTACACACTCATCAATCGTAAGAGCAATTGCAATTTCAAAAACTGAGTGCTATCATCAATGGATGTATGAAGTTTCCTTTATAACGATAATCAATTCCTTCAGTGGTTCGGAAATTGCAATTTTAAACGCCGTGTGGTCCCTTCAATGGGCATTTGAAGTGTAATTAACAACGTGGATGTATCGCAATTACAAAATATAACATAGACCTGAGAACCGGGGGGTTTTGGGTTGGGGGGGGGGGTTTGGGCCTGTTCCCATGAACCTCTACTTCACTGACCACAAGGCTGTATGGTGTTCCTTGGAACAGTTTTCAAGAGGAACATCATAATCAGGCGGATTCATGCTTCTCGAGCATCTAGTCTTACATGAACAACAGATCCTTACAAAAATGGCCAGTTCTGGGTCAACAGCTAGTTTTAGCCAGATGCAGAAACAAGACTTTGAAGGTAATTTAAGCTGAGTGCTGGCAAGCACTACAGCGTAGTAGTTGGAAAGTGGGGGTTTAAAACCAATTTTACGACTTCTTGGATAGACTCTTTACTACAGCGTTTTGAACCGAATAAATCGCCAGGGAAGGACGGATTGACCACAGAATTTTACGTGGAATTTCGGGATGCACTGGGAGACAAATTAATTGAAGCGTTAAACTTTGGCAAAGACAGACATGAGTTTTCGGTGTTTCAAAGAAGGGAATAATAATTCTTTTGGGAAAGGGAATATATAATTCCATCTTGCTCGTGGTCAGGAATCATGACAATTTGCAAACACGCTTAGGATGTCGGTGTGCCTATATAGTCTTCTAATACCAAGTTAATGTTGCATTATTGTTAAGCGTATGTACCAATAGATAGGAATTTTAGAGACAATATATTCTCTTATTCTTAATCCTCTTCGCCTCCAGGAGACATGAGACCACAACCATCTTCCTTCATCTGTCTCTGTCGTGTGCGGCGTGCTGAGCTTCACCCCAGGATAACTTCATTCCTTCCAGCTCGGTAGACACGGTTTTAAGCAAGGTTGTTTTTTGGCCTTCCGCGCTTCCTCTTTCCAGGCGGTATCCATTTGAGCGTTGTTTTCAGAATACGGTGCTTGTCCATTCTTAGCATGTGTCCTAGCCATGTGTTCCACCCATGTTTGTTTGATTTCTACGACCATACTTCTGGTGTTCGTCTGGGCGTGTAAGTCTCGGTTTGATATTTTGTTTCGCCAGTAGATGCAGCATATCCTCCTCAGACAACCATTATAGAATGCATCAACTTTGCTCATATCTGATTTGGTGACTCTCCAGCATTCCGATTCGTATAGCAGAACAGATTTAACATTATCATTGAAGAGTCAAAGTTTGGTTTTGAGGTTGTGTTGGTCTGATTTCCATATCTGCCGGAGTTTGGCGAACGCACCTCGAGCTTTTCCAAGTCTGACATGCATATCCTTTTTAACGCCGTTGTCCTTTGCGATAACACTACCCAGGTACGTAAATTATAACAGAAACAAGTATAGTCGCTGTGGTATTTATTCTCATCACCTTGGTCATTGCGGTGCGTGTGTTCAGACCAGCTTGTTTTGCAAAGCGATAAAGTTGGTTGGTTTTCTCTTGTATGCGGGTGTTGCTTGTAGCTAACAGCGCAATGTCGTCTGCGAAATCAATGTCTTTCAATTGCAAGAACAGAGTCCAGTGTATGCCTCTTTGCTTGTCAGATGTTGTTTTGTGCATGACCCAGTCTCTGGTGAGCAGGAATAAAAGTAGTGATAATATGCAACCTTGCCTCACGCCAGATTCGACTTCAAATCATTCTGTTAGGTCGTTATTCAATATGACAATGCATTCGAAGTTGTCATAGAATCTCTGCATCAGGGTGGACGACCTTGTCCGGTACTCCATACGATCGGTACTATCCACCACAGTGTGTCTCGGTGTACGGTGTTGAATGCCTTTTTGAAATCGACGAAGTTGATGAAGAGTTGATTATTCCATCCAAGGCTTTGCTCAATGATGTTGCGAAGGGCAAAAACTTGGTCTATGCACCCTCTGTTTTTTCCTGAATCCGGCCTGCTCCTCTCTTAGGACATTGTCAGCGGCTGCCGATATTCTTCCAAGAAGTACCTTGTAGAATACTTTGTTAGGGACTGACAGTATGGTGACACCACCGCCAGCTGTCACAGTTTTGCAGGTCGCCTTTTTGGGCAGCTTTACAATTAGTCCTTTCGAGCAGTCTTTAAGTATGATATCTTTGCTCCATGTGGTTTTGAGGAGATCTGTCAGTACTTTGGTTGTTGTGTCTGTATCAGCTCTTAGCATTTCCGCCTAAATGGAGTCGTGACCAGATGCCTTTCCATTTTTTAAGCTTTGGATTGCTGTTTTAACTTCTCCGGTGGTTGATGCGTGTCTATCGCTGTTTAAGAGTGTGTTCTTATTTTGTATGTCTGTTATGTCATTAGATTCTGGATGGTTTAGAACCGCTTGGAAATCTTCAATCCATCTCTCTGCCTGTTCCCGTTTAGTTGTGATAACCTTTCCAGTTAGGTCTTTGATAGGTGTCGATGTGTTGGTGGTGCTGTCACACATACGTTCTGTGCTTTTTTACACGGTGCTCAGGTCACCTCTAGCATCCGAACCCTCCGCGTCATTTGCAAGCTTTTCGATGTAGTTTCTCTTTTCGTTTCTAGCACTTTTCTTTACTTCTATGTCTTTCGCTTTATGCTGTATTTTCTCCCTTATCCTCGATGACCTTGACGGTAGGACTCTTTCTCTTAACTTCTTCCTTTCTTCGATTTTCTTACAGGTACTTGGTGTTATCCATTCTTTATCGCTTCTCTTCTTGAACCCCAGCACTTGCTCTGTTGTTTTTTGGTATCTGCCTTTAATCATTTTCCATTTCACTTCAACATCTTTGCTGATGTTTGTCTTTTCCAGTACATCGAAGCGGTTTTTCAGTTTGATGCAAAATTTCTTCTTGATGTTTTCGCTCTTGAGCTTCTTCATATCCAACTGCCGTCTTACTGACTGGCGGGACACCGCTTTCCTTAGTTTGAGCTTCTCAGTGCCGATAACTAAGTTGTGATCGCTGTGTACATATGCTCCCCTGTACACCCTGACATCTTGTAGTGATCTAGGCCATTTGCCATTAATGATTATATGGTCAATGTGGGTGACCTTTTTGCAATCCGTTGATGTCCATGTGTACTTGTGTATATCTTTATGAGGAAAGATGGTCCCACCGATGACGCAGTCGTTGTTCAGACAGAGACTGATCAGGGGCTCCCCATTGCATTTACCTACACCATGTGTTCTCATTGCACGTTCCACAGCGGTGTTATCATTTCCTACCTTGGCGTTCATGTTTCCTATTATCAAAAGCATGTCATGGGCAGGCACGGTGGTAATTACGTGTTGTAGTTGGTCACACCAATCGTCTTTAATTTCCTCGTCTGTCTCATTGGTTGGAGCGTAGCATTGTAGCACAGTTAGTTTGCAGTACTTGGATTAGAAGCGTGCTCTGATAATCTTTTCGCTGATAGGCTCCCATTCACATACCCATTTAGCACCCCCACATATAGCCCACGTCGGCTATACGTGGGACATCCCGTGTTCCCACGGAGACAATACGTGTGCTTTCGTGGGTTGTCCCATGTAATTATGTGGGCGCTTGGCGATTTTGAAACACGTTCCGACGTATACCCCACGTGGGCTGTCCGACGTTGGCTATACATAGGCTGTCCTACGTTGGCAGTACATGGAACAGCCTACATATAGCCAACGTAGGTTTTAGGTGAGATGTCCCACGAAATTAGGTGGGCTTTTGGCGATTTTGAAACACGTTCAGACGTATAGCCCACGTGGGCTGTCCCACGTTGGCTATGCTTGAACCAGCCAACGTCCCAAAGTAGATTTGTAACAATTCATAACAACCCAGTTAACATCTCGCCTGACCATTGCTTTAACCATTGGCCATTAATCTTTCAAACTACACTACAACCCACCTGGGTTTGAACCGGGAACCTCTAGTATCCTAATCGTCGACCTTACTTCTACACCACGGGACATCCATGTAATAATCAATGTTATTCTTCCCCCAAAAGCTTTTCGTCCTCAGCAGTTTATTTTTTACATTGTCCATTTTGTTAACTGTTTACTTTTATAATTATTTGTTTATCAAAACTCGTTGTGTTCTGCTTTTATACCGGGTATTTGCTTATATGGAATATCATTTAGATATCCTTATATAATAAAAATATTCAAAATCAAATGAATGATGTATAAATTCAACATTAGATTTTGCAGGTATATATTAACATCATAAATAGTATCTGCAATGTGTCAAAAATGGTATTTAGTTTATAAGGTTTTCCATGAAGGTCCAAAACACAACATCCAATAATATTGATTTTTCATAATGCTCCAGTACAAAACGTTGAGTATACGTGGGAGTAAGAGGGAGCGTCCGACAGTGGGACATCCCACATAATGCCCACCTGGAGCCGACGCATGACAGCCGACGTTGGCTACACGTGGGCTGTCCCACGAAGATTATACGAGGGAGTAAAGAAGGGGCGTCCGACAGTGGAACATCCCACATAAAGCCCACGTACAGCCAACGTTGGCCACACGTGGGTTGTTTTGGTTTTTGGCCCAAACAAACCATGTGTCGCACTATTAACTTCCTTTGCCGGGCTTTCATTAGGAATGATCATGCTACCAACTGTTCCATCTGGTCGGTCTCTAACTCCGGTGAGCCCAGTCTGTCCCAAGCCAGAATAAAGGAGGAGGGTTGGGCATGGGGCTAACTCTTCCACCTTGTAAAAACACTCTAGTTACGGAAACCACACCCTAAACATCTCTGGCCTGAAGCGAACTTGAACTATATGGGCATGTCGAAATTGGAACAATCCTTTTAAAAAAATGTTATCAATAATTATATACATGTATGCACACACTGTACACCGGTTTGAGCAGGTTATCTGGAAAATCGGTATATAAAAATTCACTATTAAAACTATGGAATGCCGTTTTCACATTTATTAGTGAATTATTGATATCAAGAATTAATTTTTGATCTCAAAAATTGATTTTTTGACATCAAGAATTAGTTTTTGATCTCAATAAATCCATATTTTGATATCAAGAATTCATGTTTGCTATCTGTAATTGTATTCTTGATATCTCTAAATGTATTCTTGATCTCAAAAAATAATTTTTGGTATCAATAAATATTTAGAGATATCAAGAAATATTTATTGATAGCAAAAATGATTTTAAGATATCTAAAATTGATTTTTTGAGATCAAAAAATTCAATTCTTGATAGCAAAAATGAAATATTTGAGAGCAGAATATTAATTTTGAGCTCACTAATTGATTTTCTAAAAATTGATATCAAAAATTTATTTCAGATATCATTATTTCAGACTGATACATTTTAAATTTGTATTTTGAAGTCTGCAAACGATTTTTTGATCTCAAAAACTGATTCTTGATATCAAAATATCAGTCTATTTTTTTAAATAAAAAATTCAGAAGCGCATATCTGTAAATAAATAATAGCCGTCCTTGTATAAAAAATCTTTACTTTAATTTTTTACTGTAAAAAAAAAAGAAGCAATTCTTCAGATCAAAAACTATGTTGTTATTATTGATCTCAACAATTCAAATTTTCGTCTCCAAAATTTAATTGACGATTCGTTATATTTTATGTGAATGTGTGTCTCCCGTAAGATTTTTTAGGTTTGTAAAATTGATTTTTTGATCTCAAAAATAAATTTTTGCCATCTAAAATTCAATTATTGATAGCAAAATATAAATTAATGAGATCTAAATTGATTTATTGATATCTCTAAATATATTTTGATATCAAAAATAAGCATTAAATGTTAAAATGGCATTCCATATAAAACTCAGTATTATTATTATATTACGTAATGTCGTGTAGATTGAAGAAATTTAATGAACTATTATACATTTGTAAATGATAGAACTCAAAGGAATCAGTCCTTATTATTTACATATTCAAACGACTGTTAACGGAACATAAAAGTGATGCTGTGCCATCTAGCAAGATGTTACCTGTATGTAAAAGGAGAACATAACGGTGTGTGACTGTAGAGTGAAAGAGAACGTGGCGTTAACCCAAAATTAAGCCGACGCAAAACACTACTACCTGAAGGTAGCGATGTCATTGCGCATTGCGCACTTACAGAGCCGCTCCTAGAGACGTTCGTCGGAGAGACCAAAGACTGTTTACTACTAAGTAGTTTATAGTCTTTGGAGAGACCCATGGGCTGCGTTACCCTCAAACAGAGCATTGGCTCTGATGACTACGACTTGAAACCCTATTTACTTTCCTCCTCGTTCGTTCACGGGTCAGTCACAAAGGCCGGCCTTGTTTTGTGAGGAGCTAAGGAAAATAAACAAATGAAAAAAAAATATTCCATTTGTCTCCTCTCAGACGTAAGCCGTTACTTTCTAATGGGATTAGATAGAGGAAATAAGAGGCTTAAGTCGAGGACTGGCCAGAGAGAAAATATTGCAGAGAAATAACAAGATGATCTTTTTCAAGCGAGCAAAGCCCTATTTTATTTCTCCATCCTCGTTCGGTGCTGAACATACAAAAAAACAACAACAACAAAGAAACAAAAACAGACCAGGCGGGCTCTACAAAATTTTAAATGAGAAAAACTTGACCAGCACCAGGTCAAATTTCTTGAAAATGAAAACGAGATACCGTTTCTCTCCCTTGCATTACCCATGTGTCCACCTCCCTTCAATTCTTGGACTGGCACCGCCCAACCTCCCCGCCCCCCCCCCCCCCCACCCACACAAACACGCGATATCTGCTGAATACTGAAGTACACTTCTGTGGGCCGTGCTGACTCACAGCGGGGTACTTCATTAATAATTAAAACAAAAGTTAATTAAAAATAGTTAATGGTTAATTTACAGACTTACAATTATTCACATTATTCAGTTGTTTACATACAACATATCACATACAGATACAGTTGTTACATACCACACCGAATAATATATCCTAAATGTTATAAGTATCCTTGAATCACAATTGTGCGCATTTCGCAAAATTTGAATTTTATTTCAACAGCAAATATGCCAACAAAGACACTTGTCATCGGACCAAGTAACAAAGAGCATGAGGAGATAACAAGATAACAAGAGCTTAACAATTATAACAAATTGTTTACGTATTAGAGAACAAGGCCGAAGGCAGGGGAGGGGGGTTACTGATTGTGGTAGCCCCGCTAACATCTTCAACATTATGTCTCAATCACGTATCAATAAAACAAAATAAAGAAAGGAAAGCATATGTTGGCATCACTAACTGAATGCACAACAAACACAACTGCGTCAAAAATACCTTTAAAAATATTACACGATTTTCTATTGCTTCAGCCGGTCACAATGTCCCCATGCATACCCGTTATATTCTAAACAGCAATGAGGTTCGGAAATTTCCCAGCAGAGATTTCGTCATTCTGATGCACGGTTCTATCCGAATTAATATTCGAATATATTTTATCACAACCCTCATACAAATAAAAACGCTACGCACGAGGAGAGGGGGGTCCGCCCCCCCTCCACCCCCCTCCCCCGCCCACATCGGCACGTTTGTTTGCTAAGGCATAAGCACCATCATAGAAACAATACATTTTCATACAAATAATTCACACAAAAACAATACGTGTTTTTCTTTTCTTTAAACTAAAGTTTGGACGCCTTTTTTCTTGATTACATGACAAATAAAGGCTAATTAAGGTCATGATTGATCAAAATACTGATGTTCAAATTAAACAGAAATGAATGGTTGATCTATATGTAAAAAATGGAATCCCGGAGAGTTTCCAGCGCGGAGATATTCCCCCTATTTTGAAATGCCCGGAGATTTTTCCCTTTCAGAATGGTTTATGTGTCTCATGCTTTTAATCATGTGCATTAAAAGCATCATGGTTAATCGTGGTAAGCAGCTGATCTCAGGGATCAGCATCCGCGAAATGGTTTTAAGCCGGATAATCTGTAATTCCCTGCATTCACTGAGTAACATTAACGCACATTATTCAATCAATTCAACATCTGATCTGTGGTGTAACTACCACAGAATTTCGTGTAACAGATTGGGGATTGTTATAAGCTTGATTGGATTTGGACACAAAATTAGATTATAGGCTGAGTAAAGTAAAGGGGTGGAAATTAAACCCGTGTTTGCCCAAAAGATGTTACTCATTCTGTGGTGTTGGCTGTTGAGAAGATGTCAGCTGAGTATTGTGTACGAAAGCTTGTGTTTGAATATGTGACTATTTTTAAATAAGCCCCCCCCCCCCACCCCCCGCCTCTATCTCACTCTTTTCTAAACAAAGCAAGATAATAAAGCTTCACCCCCCCACCCCCCCCCACCCCCCTCCTCGCGCAAACCACTCTTTTATCAAAACACAAAGCTCGTAGCACAGGTAAGTAATCCCGTAAACGACTGTTCTTTAAATGAGAGTGGGGAGGGGTAACTTAGCCGTTTTTGTAAAAAAAAAAAAAAAAAAAAAAAAAAAAAAAGCACGCGGGAAAATATCCGCTCTCTGCACAAAATGCGGGAAAAACTCCGCGGGGGAAACTCTCCGTCCGCCAAAAAAAAAAAAAAAAAATGAAAGCAAGAATTCAAAGCGAATCACTCTGTTCAAAACAAATATTTCATTCCAAATCTCAAACACAAAATAATGTCTATTTTTGTATAAATGTATAGAACAGCACCATGTCTGCTTTTTATGCTAGTGTAAACATGAAGGTTTCACAATTGCAATTACATATAATCTCCATAGGTTTTAAAAAATACCCGTAAGATTTAATGAACATTCATTATGTAATAAAATGTCAAATCACATTGACGCAGAGCTCGTTTCGGGATGGGAAACTATTTCAACATTGTCATGAATAAATTTTAATTTCCTATATCATGGATACGTCATACGATATCGGAGAAACACGTATGACTTTTCATCTGCTTTTTTTTCTTATTTGTTTGACGCAGTTTTATTTCCCATTGGGATTCAGCAAATTTTCGCCGGTGAGCATGCGCAATCGAAATCATGAATTGCCTTATTTATCCCAATAGCTTTGCAGTCGAAACGACACATTAATCAGGAAGACCCATAAATTGAAAAAAATGGCTTATATAAAAAAAGTCCTAAATGTTTTTGATAATACATTATAGATTCGGCATAGCACTTTAAAATTTTGTGTTTATTTGAGAAATCCAAAGTCGTAATAGTTTTGTTGTAGTCTGAAGAATTTCTTAAAAAATAAGTTTTGATTGAGATCTTGACTTTAATTCCCAGTAAATATTTTAAGGCCGATCTAACGTCGATTTGAGGTTGCGACATCGATACGACCAAAACACAACACCAACTTTTTTTTACTTTGGTTGTGAGTGGTCGGGACCAGAGATCAACGCCTAACCCATGTCTTTCATACAGATTTAAATAAACATTGGGTAAGCAACGTTATCCAGACGTTGTTTTTGGTCGCAACCAAAACGCAACTTTCTCCGACGTCTAATCAATGTCGTTGAATCAATGCTGAATAGATGCCGGAAAATCGACGTGGATAGACTTCGAAAACAGACGTTGTATAGACATAGGATGCATCACTCCCCCCCCCCCCCCCCAAAAAAAAAAAAAAAAAACCTCTCCATGGGAGCCATGTCAGGTGACGTACGTCTATCAATGCGGGAAGGTAGACGTTTTATTTTACTGGGTCGTTTAGTTATCTACGAGAGTTGAGCCCCCGCCGTTTCCACACCTTCGGGCCCAACTTTATTGGAATTCCGTGAAGCGGCACGCTTCTGATCGTCTTTTTCTTCCTTTACAAAGCTATTCTGTGTGCTGGTTCCAAGTTGGCTTTTCTCATCCAATCCTTTTATATCGGCACCTAACATTTCTTCGAGATATTTTTGATCCGGTGGGGCCACTTGTAAGCAGACCTGTAGCCACGCATTGAATTTATCTGAAATAAAATATTTAAAAAAAATGGTCAGAAAAAGAAACTTGTTCATTTTCATCAAACAAAGTATTGATTGCACATTTAGTAATTTGCTAATTAAATTCTTGTATCGTTTAGTTCTGCATTTCAAACAATAATTTAAATAAATTTATTAACACTGTCTTCCATTCATATAAAACAACAACAGTTTTGGGCTAGCAGTTATTAAACACAAGCATCATTTTGGCACTTTTTTTTTAAATTTGATCTTTTATAGACATTTTCTAACTGTCAAAGCGGAGACACACACAGTAAGAATTATTGCATTGTTAATGTGTCTCGTCAGTTTGTTTGCTTGTTGTTTTTTTTTTATTTATCCCGAATAAATAAGTTGTCCGAATAAATAGGTTGTTCCGAATTAACAGGCTGTTCCCACTAACGCTCAGTTTTCACCACATTGCCTCAGAATGATCATGATTCTCACCCATGCCCGGAATTTCTTTCTTGAAGTGCACAAATGGAAAATAGAAAATAACACCGCCAACGATGAATAAGAAGGCGTAGAGAAATTCAATTTGAGGAGCCTGTATCACTGGTGCAATAACAATGAATATAGCGACAGCGCACGCTATAATGGACAGCGAGACATGGCACTGAAATACAGGAAATAACACATAAATTATGCCTAAGAACATTAATTAAAAATATCGTTCAGTTGTTTGTTTAAAAAATGATCATATTTGAAATCACACTCTCAGAATCCGTTGAGATCCTCGAAATGTCTTGCGAGAGCACGCCCCTTTATACACTTGCCAGAACTTTACCAGAAATACTACCCAAGCCCATTTGTAATCTATTGCTTTATTTATGATATTCATTTACCTGTTATTTGCCCATGAGCGTCGCAGTGTTTGAATTTCGCTAGGGTTTGCTCAACGTACGCGACTAATAATTACCCAGTTGACCTGGATTATTTGCATATGGAGAGTTCATGACCTGACCTACTTTGATTCGTTCTTTGATTGGCTGACACGGACGAGATTAGCACGGGAAAGCACGAGAGTGTGATTAGGCTTATTGCACAGGAAACTTAACAACGTTAATGTAAACAAATGCTTCGTTGTATTACTATATTGCATTGTCAGTATTCTTAAGCTTTTATATTTAATACGCTTTTAACGTGAGGAATATAAATGACAATCTGTTATCAAATAACACTTCTTGACCGAATTCTGAATTCATTCTTTATGGCTTGATTATATTATATACATATATTATCCTTAAGAAATTCATTTGCATTCTAAAATAAGTTTGTCATACCCTATACGGTCTAGGGGCATCGGGGACTTTGAATCGTAAATACACGTGACACGCGAATACGAGCCCATAAAACATCCAGGCAGCAAAACTGAAGAAATTGATCAGACTGCCAATGTTTGAAGGGAATGCCATCAGGATTGCAAGTGTGACCTGAAAAAGGAAAGCATAAAACTTCACGTAAAAATGAAAGAGGACACGGGGACTGTATAGAACGATTTTATATTTGTTTCTTTTTTACTAGCATATTCTTGATAGATAGAACTCACAATTTTATTGAAAACCTGGATTTTATTAGTGCGATTTGTCAAACGTACCCCATTTTTTTTTCTTGAGCACTAATCTGTACATGAACACAAAAATGCCAAAATAGGAATAAATAATGCGATTTTGTGGGTATAGGAGGAAGTTTGACTTTGTATAAAGACTGTTTCTCAAGCATAATCTGTTCAACTAGAAACTGCATTCGACCTTGTCGGCTATTTATAAGTCAACTTTGCGTTTGTGCAAATATTTCTCTTATGTGTGCACTGATCTTTAAAACGTATGATGTTTCAAAGCTGAAAATAGCAACGAAATTTATCGTTTTATATATATTCTTTTCCTAATTCCGAATTTTCGAAAGTGCCATGAACACCTGCAAACACATCTTTTGTGTACTTTCCATGGCGGAAGGGGGGGGGAGGGGAAAAAAGGAGGTTATATCATATAAAAGGGGGGAGTAATTTTCATTAAGTCTCCTCGTTTCCTACAAAAAAGGGGCGTTGTGTTAAAAATTTGACATTTGAGAGTTTTTTTGCAAGAAGTAAAAACTACTCATTTTACGTCCAATTTTACTTCTTGTGTGTGCTGTGTGCAAAATGGGTATCGTGTGCAAAATGACACGTTTCTTGAAAAGTTTCAACTAAGCAAACACAATTCAGAAGCAAACAGTGCTTCTCAAACAAAGTGTTTTTACAGTTGATTAATTAGCACATTAGAGCAATTTATCATGTTCCTTAATACATTGTATACATGTTAAATGCTTTATTCACATTTGAATCAGAATATTTAGCTGTAATGTACGATGTAACATTCCTCATGAATTCATATACATCTACAGTAAAACCTGCCTACACCGGACAACTGGGAGACTGGCGGATTTTGTCCGGTATTTCAGGGGTCATGTAAACCAATGGGGAAAAACGGGACTGGGAATTCTTGTCCGGTATTTGCAGTTGTCCGATATTTCAGGGTTTGTCAAGAATGAGGTTTTACTGTAGATTCTACTTCGTTTCGACTGATCACATACGGGGTTTGGGTAACTGGTTCAAATTGATTCATTGGAAATACGAACATAATATATAATCTTATTCACATTTCTTTTTTAAAAGATGGGGAACAGTTATTCGTTTTTATTGAAAACAAAATTTGACTTCTTTCAAAATCCTTTTTTCCATAAGATTTTACTTCTCATTTCTGAAGTTTCTCAAACGTAAAATTGGAAAAGTTAACCTCTTGCAAAATGTCTCTATTAATTCAAAATTAGCACTGCGGTCAATTTAAAAAGTCATGATCATAAGTATGTACGTAAGTGCCCCCTCCCCCTTCCCTCCCTCCCTCCCTCCCTCCCTCCCCCACCCACCCCCCCCCCCCCCTTCGTGCTCAAAAATAATCCGGAATAAGATGAAATATTTATGTGATATTCCAGCTCAAAGTTGAAAAATGGCAGAAAAACACGCGAATTTTTTAATGTGACTTCTGATGTAAAAACATTTTCTTTTAAAACCACATTCCTACAAACCCACATTCCTAAACAAACCACATTCCTACAAACCAACATTCCTAAAAAAAACACATTCCTACAAACCCACATTCCTAAAAAACCACATTCCTACAAACCCACATTCCTAAAAAAAACCACATTCCTACAAACCCACATTCCTAAAAAAACCACATTCCTACAAACCCACATTCCTAAAAAAACCACATTCCTACAAACCCACATTCCTAAAAAAACCACATTCCTACAAACCCACATTCCTAAAAAACCACATTCCTACAAACCCACATTCCTAAAAAAACACATTCCTACAAACCCACATGTCTACAATACCGGCAAACAGTCATGTTGCTTTGATACAAACCGTGAACAGAATGGCAGGCGTTGGCGTGTAGTTCTTTACATTGATCATCGACAGGCATTTAACCATGTGTTTTTCACGACCAGCAACATACAGCAGCCTGGTCAACAAAAATATCCCCCGCCCCCAATAAATGTTAAGATATTGCAGGCAGAACTTATGTTGACAGATGTTGACAAAAAAGATGAGTAAAAGGCCTGGAAAGGCCAAGCCAAGAAAAAGTAAGGCAAAAAAAAAAACAAAAAAAAAAACAAAAAAAAAACACACACACACACACACACATGACCGTTTCACATTCTTTCTTCGGTTAACTAAAAGCGCAAGTAATCACGAAACGACCTGGCCGCATCTAAAATATTAAAAAAACGACTACCCTATCTTGTTTACAAAATTAGAAAGCAAACAAATTTTATCCGGATGGCAGAAAAAGTACTGGAAATGGCGCTTCGTATGATAACTGTTTTTTTTTTTTTTTTGAGCTAGTGCCTTCGGAGCTTGCTTCTTTATACAAGAAAAGCTTACAACTCTTTGAAATAGCAGTCCATAAATTGATGATATAACTTTTTATGCACACATAAAAGTTTTTAACATAAATTTAGGCTAATTCCTGGTCGTTGAAATTAAAAAAAGAAGAAATATAGACCTGCCCCGTCCGTGTCTAAGAAGAGAATGCCAAAATTGTTCCATTATTTATTTATTGAGCGTATGTGTTCATATAATAATTTTACTACAAAGAAGTGAAACGATCAGATAAAGCTTTCATTAAGCTGCGGATAACTTATGCTATGTGCCTCTTTTGTTTATTGTATCGTAACTCGGTTTGTATATATAAAAAAAAGAGCGTTTAATAAACGACAATGCTATTATGGCTGCAATGAGGGATCAAAGGGAGGGGGAGGGGGGGTAGATGGGTTCAGAATTTGCAACCCCCACCCCATGAAATTTGAAACAAAAATAGACTTTTAAACTTCATGTTTTAAACAAAAAAGTGTGACCGGTAAACTAGTTACTTCGGGTGATTTGTTGAAGTGGTATTCCCCTCCACTCCCCCCCCCCCCCCCTCCACCACCTCCCCTTTGGCCAATACCTGTATCCGCCAATAGAATATGTTTTTTTACCTCCTAAAAATTACGTATCGAATGCCCAATTTTCTGTAACACATAGAATTTATATTCTTAATTTTTTATGATAGGAAATTTCAAGTTGTCATAGCAACAAAACATTGGAAGTAAAATCGGCACCTTGCTGTTCCAAAAAGAGCACCATTTGCCGCCCCAAAGGTTGACATGGCAACGAACAGCGGTATGATCCATGCGATCTTAGGAATAACAAGCTCCGCCCACGTCTGCGAAAACAAAGAGTGTTGACCAATCAGATTTGGCTAAATTTGTGAGGAGCATGTTCATTGGACCATCCTTGATGTCATCAGTTTAATGAAACGGGCTATGAATTTTTAAATTCTGTGTACTGATTGGTTAATTTCGCAAGTCATCAATTTATTTTCTCAATGTTCATCGAAACACAAAAGTCGATAGATATCGCAGTTATTTGTTATCAAAACGCCAATATGATGAAGTCATGTAACAAAGCAGATATTGACTTATTTCAACATAAAAAAATATTATTGACCAGTTACGAAAAGGCTCGTGTTGTAATTAATATATTAATTAGTAACTTGTGCAGGAGAACAAAAGACGTACGACAGCAACGGCTGGAGAGGCTAGCAAATCGTCAGTCGACATCACCGTGAAGTAGGAGACATTTGTCAACAAGTACAAAACAGTCACTAACGGAATACCGATCCAGATGGCCAGCGGTAAATTCCTCGATGGATTCTGCAGTTCTTCCGTCACGTAATTTAAGTTGTTCCTTTAAGATAAATACACATAAATAAACAAAACTATTATGTGGTCAAGATTTACAGACGAGTGACATTGCGTAGATATTTGTCAAATAAGCCATGTTTTTTTATGATTATAACGTTGAAAACTGCAGCTTGTTTTCTTGTGCAGTTCAAAATAATAATAACAATTAATAACAATATTGATAATAATAATAACAATAATAATAATAATCATAATCATCATCATCATCGTCATCATCATCACCATCATCATCATTATCGTCATCACCATTATCGTCGTCATCATCATCATCATCATCATCATCATCATCATCATCATCATCATCATCCCCATCATCATCATCATCATCATCATCATCATCATCATCATCATGAACTTCATCATCATCATCACCATCATCACCACCATCATCATGACTATATGACACTGTAGACTCACCATCCGTCGTATGCCCACATACTACTATAAAACCCTATGGCTATCTCACCAATGTTCGTATTAGTCCCTTCAAACCCCGTCTCCAAGTATTCAGTATAACCTAAAGCCAAAGATAGCAAACGTAAACATATAACCTTGCTTTTGGCACACAAAGAAAGCCTCAAGGATTATGCCAGAGCAGCTTAATAAATTATGTTTAAGTTCGTATCTGTAGTAAAATTTCAAAATAATTTTTAAAAACGTTAGGTATAGCATTAAGCTTCTTGTTAAAATTTTTATTTTTTTTTTTAAATTGATGCTTTAAAAAAATATTTTCCAATAGTTAATCATGACAAACTTTGAGAGAGTTCAGTTGATTAGAAAGTATTTGACCAGAGTATAAAAAAGCACTTGTTCTCCTTAATAGCATCAAAAAAAATTGTCACTATGTTTGCGTTGCTACAACTAGTTATGTATGAGTTTTAAAATATATACTGGAATAAAATGATAATAATAATAAAAAAAAACTTTGAGAGAGTTGTGTGACCTTGGAATAGTTTGACGATTCCACCAATGATAATGATGGCAAGAGCCAACAGCTTAGCCAGGGTGAAGAAGATCTGCACTGTGTTTGCAGCCTCTACGCTTGTAATGTTAACCGCAGCTAGCAACACTGAAAAGTACAAAAAAGGTACATGACTGGGGGGCGGGGGGTGAATGCTGCAATCTTATTGATCGATTTCCGAGTCGCTTGTAATGTTAACCGCACCAAAGACCTTCATAGCCTTCAAGGTCTTTGACCGCACCTAGCAACATTGAAAAGTACAAAAAAAAGTACATGACTGGGGTGATTGCTGCAATCTTATTGGTCGATTCCCAAGTCGCTTAAAATGTTAACCGCAGCTAGCAACATTGACAACAAAAACTGCATGACTGGGGTAAATACTGCAAAGTTATTGTCCGATTCACAAGTCAATAACTTGAAAATGTTGACTTTAACGCAAACGCGAAGGATGGTGCAGATATGACATTTAAATTAAGATATTTTTAACCAGTTAGATAGTAAAGAGTTTTTTGATTGGTCATTAATTTTAACTTAAAATAATTCAGCATCTGCTTAATATACAAAGTAATTAAAACGAGAAAAAACTGCCACATGAATCTACCCACTAAACATTCTAACGTCGATCGCGCACCGGAAATGTTAGCCAGGACAGGTCCCCTTGAAAGCAGACCAAAGTGAGAATGTGAAATAGTGGAATTTCAAGAGGGCGCAAGTTTTTTTACATCTACTCAAAAAAGTCTTCATGGAAATCAACTTTATGCATATCCTGTGTGACTGTATAACGCAAGGGTGGGGGGTGGGGGGTGGGGTAGGGTTATGAGGGATGACGCTGTGATTGTCGTTGACTTGATCGCGATTCTGGATCGATATTCGATACCGCTACAACGTCGCTTTTTCCGACGTCTAAACAATTTCGGGAGATAAACGTTGTTTCGACTTCTATTTGCAACCTGTCTGAAACATTGATTACACGTCGCATAATCGACGTCTGTTCAACGTCGGAAGGTAGCCGACGCTTGGAATTCCACAAACAACCAAAAATTCAAAGTTGATCTGAACGTCGCAATGTTTACTGGGTATCAGCCATCATGGCCGAATGGTTAGCGCGTCGGACTGGTGGCAAGAAGGTTCAAACGTAACAGCATTCATGGGCTCATGATGACCGAGTGGTTAATGGATAAGACTGGTGGCAAGAAGGTCGTGAGTTCGACTCCCCGTAACGGCAGTTATGGTATCCAAGTTAGAGGTGTAGATAGCAATTAATCTTATATGTATTACCATGAGTGCTAAAAAAAAAAAAACGCGGAGAAAGAGGGTGGTCCGAGCTGAGTCCCCGTTTCGATTTTTTTAAAGGCGGATGCCACAAAAAGGGGAGTTCTTTCGGAACTAAACTCCACGTTTGTTTTAAAAAACAGTGCTTATTGTTTAAAAAAAAAATAGCACTCCGCATTTAGTTGGTGTTTTAAGAAGTCGAGCTGCTAGGTGAGTGCCCCCCTCCCCCCCCCCCCCCTCTGCACTGGGGTGGTGCACTGCAGACAACATACCCGCGTCTCTGCACCCAGGGGGTACTTGGGTACAATGAATAATGCATGTTAAAAGACGGAAATTTTAAGCGCCAATTATAATTAGTAGCCACGGGACTCCTTAAACAGGTGCGCACATGCAATTCAAGGGCCAAGGATAGGCAATGTGGGAATCACTTTTAATCCTAAGTGGGGAAAAAAAGCGGGATATAAATGATCGTGTCATTTTTTGTTCAGTTGATGTACTTACATATAATGGTCGTGGTAAGGAGTTTCGTCTCGAGTTCAGGCGGGGACCCACAACCATCATTGAACAGCGGTACCAGTAAGTATTCGGAGCAGGTGAGCGCGATGACGGCGACACCTGACGGCTTCAGCACAAACGCCGACACCCAGGCGAAAAGGAAGGCAAATACAGGATGGATGGAATCAAGCAGGTAGGAGTATTCTCCCCCCGATTTCGGGATCATCGTGCCGAGTTCGGCATATACCAGTGCCCCTGAAACACAGTGGTTTTTTTTTTAAACTACACTTGATTGGCCTAAATACTTCGATTGGTATTATATGTTTTTTTTAACAATTGCATTCATCAAAGCATGTTAGCGATTTCCCTACATACCAATAAACCATATTGCAACCACATGTTTTAGCTAAATTATAGCAACTCATCAGCCATGTGCTACTGTGGGTAGTATACGGTAAATATATGGTGCCCATATGGTAATCGTATGGTAAACATGTGGTAAATAAGTGGTAAGCACACGATGAACATATGGTCAGCATATGGTGAACATATGGTAAACATAGGTAAACATATGGTTGCCATATGAAGTGAATTGAAGGTCAACTACTTGACAACGGGTGTTTTCCCTAAGGTCACACTTAACACATGTTACCATATGGCCACCAGCATATGGATAATGACGTATAATGTGGTTGGTAACCATAAGGAACGCCATTATCCATATAATCACACATAAGACAAACGTAAAAAACAACTATTATTCTCAATAGATATGATAGCCATTTTAGTGATGATTTATGATGTTTTCAGATGTCACTTGACTAAGTGATCAAAACTATTCGCTAGGTTTTATTCAGTGTACACAGGACATAGTTCGCAGCGTTATGAAAACCGAGAATAAAAAAAATTGACCTGACACGGTAACTGTGTCAAGAGTGAGAATTACACAACACCTGAAACGGATCCCGTGGGTGGGCACTTGGTGTTAGATGTGTTACTGTGCGTGTCTACTGGTACGCACCGCCCCCCCCCCACCCCCCTGCTACATCTCACCCCCCCCACCCCACACCTCAACCCCATACTACATACCCTGTAACAATAGCTATGAACTGGCACAGCGCTTGGTATTATATATGGTTGCTGTGCATGTCGATTAGTAGGTACCGCTCCCTCCCCCCCCCTTCCCGCTACACCCCTCCCCCCCCCCCAATTCCTCATCCCTCTCAGGCAATGGATACGGGATGCGCCGTAACAGCAGCTATGGCTTGCCGCGACACTTGGTATCATATGTGTTACCGTGTGTGTCAAATCGCCCGTGCCGCAACCCCCCCCCCCCCCCCCGACACTACCACCCCTTGAACGGGATCTTGGACAACAGTACGTAGC
Organism: Protula sp. h YS-2021; assembly: GCA_949752745.1. Taxonomy (NCBI): domain Eukaryota; kingdom Metazoa; phylum Annelida; class Polychaeta; order Sabellida; family Serpulidae; genus Protula; species Protula sp. h YS-2021. Next base: position 35,382,085 of record OX457033.1, read on the forward strand.
TATGAACTGACACATCACTTGTTTATCTATAACTATACTTCATGTTGAAAAGCCATCACCTCGATACAGGATTAATACTGAGATAAAAAAAGCCCAAACAAGGCTGATTTATGTAGATGTGGAGATTGATATGATGTCCCCGGAGTGGGGACGGGGGGGGGGGGGGCACTTGGTATCATATGTCGAACAATGCATGTAAAAAAACAATCAAAAATAAAAAGTGAGAGAAAAGGGGGGGGGTAATTTTACGGCTAGATGCTGTCCGCGCGGAGTGCCAACTTGCTTTTAAAAAGACAAGATTTTCATTCAGTACACTGCGTTTTCCACAAAAGGGGGGTGGTTGGGGGTGGTGGGGGTGTGGGCGGAGGGTTCTTTTAAAACTGCATTCGGAACTCCTCGCTTGGTTAAAAATCCGGATATAGTTAACAACTCAGCACTCTGGCACTTAGGGAATCGTTTTAAAAGATCATGGACACGAGTGGTAACCAATCTACGTTAGTGCCCCCGCCCCCATACGATGAAGTAATAACTGAGTTTGTTCACTTATGAATGTATTTTATTTCCTATCGTCAAGTTCCTATCAGTACTATAAACTGTTTTTCTTTAATTTATGCTTAATTTATTAATTTATTTGTTTATTTATTTACATAACTGAAAGACTTGCTGATAACATTACTACTAAGTTTACTATTTTAATTGTTTGTTTGTTTGTTTGTTTTTTATCAATAAAGAGATAAATAATATCAACAAACCAATTCCAGATATAGATTTACTTTCCGGCATCTGCTATTCAATTATTATTAAAAACAATCGCATTTCATTTGAAATGAAATGAAATGAATGTTAAAAAAATCATGATTTATAGTTTTACACTTTTAAATCTGAACGGCATTGTTTTGTGGCTGAGCAGTCTTGGGTGTTTGCGAAAAGTAATAATAATATTATAATAATAATAATAATAATAATAATAATAATAATAATAATAATAATAATAATGGATGGTTGACGTCTTCAAATTTTGCGCATGGGGTGGGGCAGTACTTGAGGTCATAAAATGTGAAAATTTTTTACTGATAACCTGTAACTAATGTGTGTAAAAACTCCCGAATATCTCAATTTAGACATCAAGAAATGGAGCCGGTTTAATGAAACGTTTTGACCCCCAAACAAATCGACCCCCCGGTCGATTTGTTTTAAAACAAACAGACCCCCCGGTCGATTTGTTTTAAAACAAACAGACCCCCCGGTCGATTTGTTTTAGGAAAGCCCGCCGTAACAAAAAAAGACCTCCCCTATAATAAAATGACCCCCTCCAAATAATCATGTTTAAATATAAAATGGAAGTAAAAAGGGTGCATATGGTTTTTAAATACTATTTTAAGCATTTTCTAACTCTTGATGTAGAAAATTATTATTTTGAGCCTTTGAAATGCTATTATATCGAGCTTGGACAGATTTTTGGTGACTCTATGTTAGTGGTGTTGGAAGTGTTTTCGTGTTTGAAAATGTAGATGTTAGTTGCTAAATAAATTATTATTCATGGATATAGTTTTTATTTCAATTAAAGAAACTAATAAGGTGGCCATATGTGGAAAGAAATAAAGAAATCAACAAAAAATAAGAGGGTTAAAACATTTCAGGGGGTCTATTTGTTTTAAAACAAATCAACCGGGGGGTCTGTTTGTTTTAAAACAAATCGACCGGGGGGTCGATTTATTTTGGGGGTCAAAACGTTTCCTTACACCGGGATTAATGTCAGTGTATTTTACGGGACAGCTCATAAATTTCTTTGTGCTATAGAAAAGAATGAAGGACATGCGTCAGTTTGAACTTACCGAATAAAGAGAGTATACCTCCAGCCAACCAAAGCGTGAGACTCAGACCTACCGACCCGGCTCCCTCCACCACACCTTTTGGCGATATGAAAATTCCAGATCCTGTAAAACAACAATCAAACAGTAGTTAAAACAGCACCTAAGAGAGTGGACAAAAAGCAGACAAAACAGTACACAAAAGAGTGGACAAACAGTTCACGAGAAAGTGAACAAAATAGTACACAAAACAGTAGACAAAACAGTACACAAAAGAGTGGACAAAATAGTACACAAGAAAGTGGACAAACAGTAGAAACCACTGCAATTTTCTTATGGAGCTTATGAAAAAGATTTATTTATTTCAGATTCCTGTTATTTAAGATTCTTGGTATCCCAGATTCGTGTTTTTTGCACGCTAATAAGTGAACAAGAGTTATTGTACGAAAAGAAATGAATAAAAATACTCTTACGTATGGACTCTTTCTCACAAGTCAAAAGCTAATTTTTTTTTAGGAAAATAATTCGCTGCTAATTTAGAACAATTATTATTTAACCGGTAATGCATACAACACCAAAAAAACCGAACAAAATAAATTCAAATAGCGGGGAAAAATCAGCGAGACTATTTACCGATCATGACTCCGATGATGTAGGATATGCCTCCCGCTAATCCTAGCGATTTCTTCATAACCATGACCGAGGTCTCGCTTCCAGCTGCCGAGACCATGCTCCGCATGCTAACCTCGCTCCCAGACCGCTTACGGACATCCATTACTACAGTTCTCCAAATGTGGTGCTTTCAAAGACAATCACTGCCTAATTTGTGCCTGACTGATTTTCTGTAAAAAGATATATTCTTTTTTCTTCAATTAATTATTTTAAAATATTTAATGAAAAAATACTAATTTCTTTGAAAGTGAATCTGTGTAATTCTACGGTTCTGTTGATGTGGCAATAAGTGTAATTGGTATCTGGTTAATTTTCTTAAACAGAATGCATTGCTCTTATTCTAGCAATCATTCAAATAAACAAAACCACTACATTTACGTCATAGCCAGTTTGTGTAACTGGAAATTTTATTTAAAAATCCTTATGGATTTACTCGACTGACATATTTAAAGTTTAAATTATTGATAGCTAAGCCCTAAATGCAGGGTTGAGATTTTTGCATTGGTTTGAGACTAATTTTTCTGATTATTTTTTTTTAAGTAAATAATAAAAGTCTTGTCGTCAGCTTCTGTCCAGGGCATTTAGCTAATTAATTTAATTAATTTAACTTTAATTAATTTTCGGGACAGAAAAATTTTACTCCTGTGCTATCATTTTATTTGGAATATGAAATTAATTCTTTAAATCTATAAACGGTTTCTCAAAAAAAAAAAAAAAAAAAATCACCGCTCCCCATCTTTTTTGTTTTTTAAATTATCACAAAATTTCTACAGGTTTGTGCATTAAAACAACATTGTAATTAAAATAGAATAAAATTCGAATGAAATATCAACAAACTTTATATTTTATAAAGTTATTATCCAGTATCCATTTAGCTACATGAAGCTGTCTCAATTTGCTAAATATAACTACAAAGCTGCTTCTAGCATCTTGTTTTAACACCGAGAAGCTGATCACGTAATAATAGAATGAACTTGAGACGGTGATGCAGCATATTTTATTGTTTTGATAGGGGTGAGAGATAGCCTAATGAAAAAATAGAGCAATAATACAGTATAACCTGTCCGAATCGAATTTACGGTTGTGTGCTACTGTATATGCGTTTTGTGGGAAAGATTATTTCCAAAACCATAAATTTTCTGATTCAGTCAGGATGTCAGGAAAACTATAGATTCCCTGAATTTTACCTGAATTTTAGAGCTTAAAACATAAAGTTTCCCTGAAAATGGAAAGTAATTTAAAAAGATAAGAAGTATAATTGAACATTAATTGAATTGTTTGTAATCAATTACAATGTTTCAAGTGCAATTGTTACAAAATAGAATTAAAAGAGAAGGCTTACTGATCGGACCTGGCGTTCTATTGGAAATCAATTACAATGATACATAAAAAATTTTTTTTTCGGAAGACAAATTCATGGTTGCAATTATATATGAAATTTACGTAGTGACAATGACATGGGTAATTGTCTTTTACTGTCTTTCCCTGATACATTGTTAGCGTATTTATGCTGTCGTACTCCGGAAGCCAATACGTCATCAGCTCTTTGTCCTGTTCCGGTCTTTGATGGATCAAGGGCTAGGAGTAGGGTGAAAACAAGAGTTCTGCGCCACTTTGTGACGTCATACTGTCTGGAAGTGACGTCATACTGTCTGGAAGTGACGTCATACTGTCTGGAAGTGACGTCATCATGTCTGGAAGTGACGTCATAGCGTCTGGACCGGAAATGCTGTCTGGACCGGAAGTGACGTCTGGACCGGAAGTGCTGTCTGGACCGGAAGTGACGTCATAGGCGTGGTCATGGCAACGAAGTAAACATGCCGCCATTTTAACTTTGTAAAAAGTGAAAAATTGAGATAACTTCCGTTATACTTGGTCGATTTACATGAAAATTTCACTGTTTGATTCAGTTTTATATCTAGTTTTGCTATAAAGTGGTCACAGGCTATTTATACCGGTGGCTGTATGCATTTTTGTAACATGCCGCCATTTTAATTTTGTAAAAAGTGAAAAATTGAGATAACTTCCGTTATACTTGGTCGATTTACATGAAAATTTCATTGTTTGATTCAGTTTTATGTAACGTTTTAACATTAAGTGGTTATAGGCTATTTACACCGATGGCTGTATGCATAATGTGACATACCGCCATTTTAACTGTGTAAAAAGTGAAAAAGTGGGATAACTTTCGTTATAGTTGACCGATTTACATGAAAATTTCACTGTTTGATTCAGTTTTATATCTAGTTTTGTTATAAAATGGTCACAGGCTATTTACATCGGTGGCTATATGCATTTTTGTAACATGCCGCCATTTTAACTTTGTAAAAAGTGAAAAATTGAGATAACTTCCGTTATACTTGGTCGATTTACATGAAAATTTCACTGTTTGATTCAGTTTTATGTAAATTTTTAACATTAAGTGGTCACAGGCTATCTACACCGGTGGCTGTATGCATTTTTGTAACATGCCGCCATTTTAACTTTGTAAAAAGTGAAAAATTGGCATAATTTCCGTTATACTTGGTCGATCTACATGAAAATTTCACTATTCGATTCAGTTTTACATCTAGTTTTAACATTAAGTGGTTATAGGCTATTTGCGCAGCTGGTTGTATGCATTTTGTAATATGCCGCCATTTTAACTTTGTAAAAAGTGAAAATTTGGGATAATTTTCGCTATACTTGGTCGATTTACATGAAACTTTCACTGTTTGGTTCAGTTTTATATCTAGTTTTTGTTATAATGTAGTCATGGACTATTTGCGCAGCTGGCTGTATGCATAATTTAACATTCGCCATTTTAACTTTTTAAAAAGTGGAAAAGTGTAATAACTTTCGTTATGGTTAACCGATTTGAATGAAAATTTAACCATTGAATTCAGTTTGATGTCTTAGTTTACAGTAGTTTGCATAGGTGGGTTGTTGGAATGGCGCGCGCCCACCATTCAAACATGTGTTTGAATTATTTTTACGTCAAACTATTGTTCAACAAGTTGTTTAGCAATTGTACAACAATTGTTCAACAAGCTGTTGTTCAACATGTTCAACATGTTGTTGAACATGTTCAACATGTTCAACATGTTCAACAACATGTTCAACATGTTCAACAACATGTTCAACATGTTCAACAACATGTTCAACATGTTCAACATGTTGTTGCATAAGTTGAACATGTTGAATATGTTCAACTTGTTCAACAACATGCTGTTTAACAAGTTGTTCAACAAGTTGTAGTTCAAGCAAAGAAAAAACAAGACATATGTTGAATAGGTTTAGTAATACATTTAAATACACTTAAATACACTTAAATACACTTGAATACACTTAAATATATACAGCTTAAATCTATAACAATATTATAACATTTATTGATTTACAAAGTCTTTATTATAATGTTTAGTCAAATAAGTCTATTTTTCTTCATCTGCTTCACTCTGTTCACTGGCATCCATATCACTTTTTTCGTCACTGCTTTCATCTTCCTCCTCCTCATCTAGAAGCTCTTCAAAGAATGCATCGTTTCTTCTTATAGCCGCCTTTAGTGCCTTTGAATACTCGTAATGTTTTTCATCAACAAAGTAATTGAAGTCTTCTAAAATGGTTTCATAATGTTCGTTTTGTTGTAGACGTTGGGCATATTTGAATAGTCTCATAAACAGTTGTTTAAGTCGACGCTTATAAATGGGTCGAAAGTCATCAGTTGCTATTTCACGCGCATCTTCAAGCCCTTGTTCTTCATATTCTGAAACCTTTTCTTGAAATTTCTTATCATATTCATCGTAGACTTCTTGAACCATATCATACCAAACAGAGTCTGTCTCTGACTCACTTTCAGAGTCTGTTTCTGACTCACTTTCAGAGCTGCTGTCATCATCAACCTCACCACAATGTTCCATATGTTTGAACAAAGCTTCTTGACTGTTGTATAACGCACCACATTCTGTACAAGCATGTGCATTCTTTTCAGTCATGTTGACGCTTTGACTTTCCATAGAAGATTCATCTAAAGTTTCAGTGATAGGTGGTTTTACAGGGTTTTCCATATCTATCTCCAATTCTTCTTCTGAAGTGTGAGCATCCTTTAAGTGTCTTTTAAGACTTTGTGGCCAGTTGTAAGATTTCAAACAAATGTTGCATTTATACATCCTTTCGGTTCAACATATACTTTTCAAATGATGAAAAAGCCTTTAAACATAGCCTTATATACAACTTGTTGAACAACCTGTTGAAGAACATGTTGAACAACATGTTCAACAAGTTCAACATGTTCAACATGTTGTTGAACATGTTGTCTACGCCTAGGGTTAGGGTTATGCCGCTTAGGGGAGTCTAACGTCATAACGTCTTTATAACGTCATCATGACGTCATTATGACGTCATCATTATGACGTCATAATAACGTCATTCGAACAGGCGCGCGCTTTATCCCAAAAAATGACTCAACAGAATTTATTGCTGTTTGATATGGATGAAATGCATGTCTCACTCTTCCTTTTATGCGACTTAGATGTAATCAGAAAATGGTGTGTAACTCGTCAAAAATGCCAAACTTGTTAAAATTGCTGAGTCAGCAATTTTAGCAATTTTAACAAGTTTGGCATTTTTGACGAGTTACACACCATTTTCTGATTACATCTAAGTCGCATAAAAGGAAGAGTGAGACATGCATTTCATCCATATCAAACAGCAATAAATTCTGTTGAGTCATTTTTTGGGATAAAGCGCGCGCCTGTTCGAATGACGTTATTATGACGTCATAATGATGACGTCATAATGACGTCATGATGACGTTATAAAGACGTTATGACGTTAGACTCCCCTAAGCGGCATAACCCTAACCCTAGGCGTAGACAACATGTTCAACAACATGTTGAACATGTTGAACTTGTTGAACATGTTGTTCAACATGTTCTTCAACAGGTTGTTCAACAAGTTGTATATAAGGCTATGTTTAAAGGCTTTTTCATCATTTGAAAAGTATATGTTGAACCGAAAGGATGTATAAATGCAACATTTGTTTGAAATCTTACAACTGGCCACAAAGTCTTAAAAGACACTTAAAGGATGCTCACACTTCAGAAGAAGAATTGGAGATAGATATGGAAAACCCTGTAAAACCACCTATCACTGAAACTTTAGATGAATCTTCTATGGAAAGTCAAAGCGTCAACATGACTGAAAAGAATGCACATGCTTGTACAGAATGTGGTGCGTTATACAACAGTCAAGAAGCTTTGTTCAAACATATGGAACATTGTGGTGAGGTTGATGATGACAGCAGCTCTGAAAGTGAGTCAGAAACAGACTCTGAAAGTGAGTCAGAGACAGACTCTGTTTGGTATGATATGGTTCAAGAAGTCTACGATGAATATGATAAGAAATTTCAAGAAAAGGTTTCAGAATATGAAGAACAAGGGCTTGAAGATGCGCGTGAAATAGCAACTGATGACTTTCGACCCATTTATAAGCGTCGACTTAAACAACTGTTTATGAGACTATTCAAATATGCCCAACGTCTACAACAAAACGAACATTATGAAACCATTTTAGAAGACTTCAATTACTTTGTTGATGAAAAACATTACGAGTATTCAAAGGCACTAAAGGCGGCTATAAGAAGAAACGATGCATTCTTTGAAGAGCTTCTAGATGAGGAGGAGGAAGATGAAAGCAGTGACGAAAAAAGTGATATGGATGCCAGTGAACAGAGTGAAGCAGATGAAGAAAAATAGACTTATTTGACTAAACATTATAATAAAGACTTTGTAAATCAATAAATGTTATAATATTGTTATAGATTTAAGCTGTATATATTTAAGTGTATTCAAGTGTATTTAAGTGTATTTAAGTGTATTTAAATGTATTACTAAACCTATTCAACATATGTCTTGTTTTTTCTTTGCTTGAACTACAACTTGTTGAACAACTTGTTAAACAGCATGTTGTTGAACAAGTTGAACATATTCAACATGTTCAACTTATGCAACAACATGTTGAACATGTTGAACATGTTGTTGAACATGTTGAACATGTTGTTGAACATGTTGAACATGTTGTTGAACATGTTGAACATGTTGAACATGTTCAACAACATGTTGAACATGTTGAACAACAGCTTGTTGAACAATTGTTGTACAATTGCTAAACAACTTGTTGAACAATAGTTTGACGTAAAAATAATTCAAACACATGTTTGAATGGTGGGCGCGCGCCATTCCAACAACCCACCTATGCAAACTACTGTAAACTAAGACATCAAACTGAATTCAATGGTTAAATTTTCATTCAAATCGGTTAACCATAACGAAAGTTATTACACTTTTCCACTTTTTAAAAAGTTAAAATGGCGAATGTTAAATTATGCATACAGCCAGCTGCGCAAATAGTCCATGACTACATTATAACAAAAACTAGATATAAAACTGAACCAAACAGTGAAAGTTTCATGTAAATCGACCAAGTATAGCGAAAATTATCCCAAATTTTCACTTTTTACAAAGTTAAAATGGCGGCATATTACAAAATGCATACAACCAGCTGCGCAAATAGCCTATAACCACTTAATGTTAAAACTAGATGTAAAACTGAATCGAATAGTGAAATTTTCATGTAGATCGACCAAGTATAACGGAAATTATGCCAATTTTTCACTTTTTACAAAGTTAAAATGGCGGCATGTTACAAAAATGCATACAGCCACCGGTGTAGATAGCCTGTGACCACTTAATGTTAAAAATTTACATAAAACTGAATCAAACAGTGAAATTTTCATGTAAATCGACCAAGTATAACGGAAGTTATCTCAATTTTTCACTTTTTACAAAGTTAAAATGGCGGTATGTTACAAAAATGCATATAGCCACCGATGTAAATAGCCTGTGACCATTTTATAACAAAACTAGATATAAAACTGGATCAAACAGTGAAATTTTCATGTAAATCGGTCAACTATAACGAAAGTTATCCCACTTTTTCACTTTTTACACAGTTAAAATGGCGGTATGTCACATTATGCATACAGCCATCGGTGTAAATAGCCTATAACCACTTAATGTTAAAACGTTACATAAAACTGAATCAAACAATGAAATTTTCATGTAAATCGACCAAGTATAACGGAAGTTATCTCAATTTTTCACTTTTTACAAAATTAAAATGGCGGCATGTTACAAAAATGCATACAGCCACCGGTGTAAATAGCCTGTGACCACTTTATAGCAAAACTAGATATAAAACTGAATCAAACAGTGAAATTTTCATGTAAATCGACCAAGTATAACGGAAGTTATCTCAATTTTTCACTTTTTACAAAGTTAAAATGGCGGCATGTTTACTTCGTTGCCATGACCACGCCTATGACGTCACTTCCGGTCCAGACAGCACTTCCGGTCCAGACGTCACTTCCGGTCCAGACAGCATTTCCGGTCCAGACGCTATGACGTCACTTCCAGACATGATGACGTCACTTCCAGACAGTATGACGTCACTTCCAGACAGTATGACGTCACAAAGTGGCGCAGAACTCTTGTTTTCACCCTACTGCTAGGACGTAAAAGCGCGGAATAAACATTGAGAAAAAAAGGTATTAATAGCGCGGAAAGAAAGTAGTCAAATGCGCGTGTCCCTTAACCTGTAAAATGGGTGATTTTTTTTATACACCAGGGAAATTGGTTAACACAGTTGTGTACGTAAATGGATGTGGATCTTTATTCATTTCAGTTGGGAGTTTTATTCACACAACCCGTCGGTTTTCGCATTTCTGCAAGTTGCTTGCTGTATACAAACCACGAATTACCTCACCATTAGGAGCCTGGATACGCCAAACCCAGCAACCAAAATAAGAGCAAGAAAAACTTCAGTTTCTCCAGAGACAACATGCGAAGATGACAAATCACGACATTACGCGCAAAGACTTTGTTAGGAGTATCGGACATAAATTTCGAGCTGTCACTTTGTAAATATTGAAGCAGTAATTTGAGTCACTTGAGACAGTTTGAGACATTTAAATATTTACAGTTTTGTAGATGGTGCAACTTGTTTGTAATTTCACCTGTAGATGGACACTGATAGTGGGGTTAAAAAGCTGTGTAATTTCTGTTTACCACCGTTGTCTTTTTATCATTTGCGTGTAAACCTGTGATTTTCCTCGTTATGGCCACATAAAAAGATTTGTGCATTAACGTCTTTTTTCTTCGCGCTGTTACGTCCTTTTTATCCGCGCTTTTACGTCCAAGATCCGCGCTTTTTGGGTGTTTACCGGATCAAGCCATTCCTATATAAAGAACGGGAAAACTGTCAGCAAATATCCGAAATCATTTACAAGAATACTGACGAAAAGGACAAGGTCTCGGAAGTACTGAACACTCTCTCTGCCAAGAAAAAAAGTACCTGACTGAATACGAAATCCCGCTCAATTAAGTTCTTGAGGTAAAAACAGAAAGTTCAAAGAGTAACTGGCAGAGGTACTTGTTGAGAAAATACGAAGTTCTTGATTATGGTGACATTTAGAAAAATCATCAAAAAATCGGAAAACCATGAACCCAAATACTTGGTGCCTCAGGACAACTTTAAGATGTGATCAGAATGGTCAACATTGCCACTGGTCATACGGGCAGAGATGAAATGGTTAAGAAAAAAAAAAATGCACAAACGTTATCGAAGATGCCTATTGTTCTTTTCAAATATTTCGTATACCCTGGTCTCACAAAAGAATTGTGTTCGACGAGTGGGGCAGACATCACATCGACACATGGGAGCATCACATCGACACATGGGAGCATCACACCGACACATTGGAGCATCACATCGACACATGGGAGCATCACATCGACACATGGGAGCATCACATCGACACATGGCAGCATCACATCGACACATGGGAGCATCACAGCGACACATGGGAGCATCACATCGACACATGGGAGCATCACAGCGACACATGGAAGCATCACAGCGACACATGGGAGCATCACATCGACACATGGGAGCATCACATCGACACATGGGAGCATCACATCGACACATGGGAGCATCACGTCGACACATGGCAGCATCACAGCGACACATGGGAGCATCACATCGACACATGGGAACATCACATCGACACATGGGAGCATCACAGCGACACGCGGGAGCATCACATCGACACATGGGAGCATCACATCGACACATGGGAGCATCACATCGACACATGGGAGCATCACATCGACACATGGGAGCATCACAGCGACACATGGGAGCATCACAGCGACACGCGGGAGCATCACATCGACACATGGGAGCATCACATCGACACATGGGAGCATCACATCGACACATGGGAGACAGGGAAAGCACAAATTTGTTATCGTTTACCATGACCATTCAATAAAATTCTGTGTGCTTCGTACTCCGCCGAGCAAATGCGTAGTCCGTGTGGCTGTTCACCTTTTGGGCATATTTTTTTAACTTTTGGATCACCAATAATTCTATAGTTCGACAATGGAACTCCCTATACAAGTGGTGTGCGAATTAAAAGCTCTGTGACCAGACCTCAGGACTGACCATGGAAAACCCCACCACTGGATTGTGATTGTAAATAGAGATCACTTCCGTCAGTAAATAAATCATGTTAATTTTTTTTTATAAACTTAGTTGCAATTTGGGCATTTTAAGCAAACAAACCTTTTATTTATTCCTTACAAATATTGAGGACTTGGTAAATTTTTATATTTAGAAAAATTCCAATCGTCAATTTGTGGTTAATTTTAAAAAATAATACGACGCTCCTCAACAATACAACCTCTCGCAACCTCTCCAACATCAAAAAATCATTGCCCAGCGCATGAGGTTTAAAAAGCAATTCATTTAATGAAACTTTTGTTGAGGGGGGGGGGGGTGCTTCCGTATATAAATACTTCAGGTAACAAGCTGTGTGTACTAGAAACTTTTGTGTACAAACTACTACGAATAGTTCACTTTCGGGGGGGGGGGAGTAGGAGAGGGTTTTAGGAGGAACTTTGTATCATATGTGTCACCATGCGTTTCCAAAAAATAAAACCAAAAAAAAAAAAAAAAGTTGAGAAGGTTGGGGAATAATTTTCCTCCAGTACTCTGCGTGACCCACAGTACTTTCAGTATTACACTCCGCATTTGGTTAAAAAAGGGGGATATTATTACAAAATAAAATGCAGTGGCACACTATTTCGGTAGCTGATGTCTATCACAATACATTGAGGGTCATCCAATAACTAAATAGAGGTCACATAAGTTTCGTAAAATGAGTACCAGTCTACTTCAGTGATCATTTGAACAAAAAATCGAAGTGGTTGCATCCAACAAAGAAGACTGTATTTGCATCTCAAAAGTTATTGAAGCCATGACTTAAACACCAAGACATAACTCTCAAACGTTTCCGCTATAACTCTGTAATTGAAGGCAAGTTATTAAACGAAAAAAAAAATAAATGAAAACAAACCTCTGTGATTTGGAAGTTCGCAATAGGGTGGAGGGGGGGGGGGTGGAGAGGGAGAAGAGCAAAGTATTTTCCTTGATACCCTGAAAAATTGCTGCGCCAAGATGCTGTAATATGCGTTTCCATTTTTTGTTGTTGAAATATTGCATAAAGAAAAACATATCCATTTGACCGTGATTGTTGCTAGTGGTCTGAAAATGGGACCATGATGTTCCTAGTGGTCTGAAAATGAGACCATGATGTTCCTAATGGTCCGACAATGGGTCTGTAATTGTTCCTAGTTGTCTGTCAAAGGGGCTATAATTGTTCCTTGTGCTCTGACAATGGAGCTATAATTGTTCCTAGTGGTCTGACGATGGGGCCATGATTGCTCCTAGTGGTCTGTCAATGGGGATATAATTGTTCCTGGTGGTCTGTCAATGGCGCCATGATTGTTCCTAGTGGTTGGCAATGGGCTACAATTGTTCCTAGTGGTCTGTCAATGGGGCTATAATTGTTCCTAGTGGTCTGACGATGGGGCCATGATTGCTCCTAGTGGTCTGACAATGGGACTATAATTGTTCCTAGTGGTCCCTCAATGGGGCTATAATTGTTCCTAGTGGTCTGACAATGGGGCCATGATTGTCCCTAGTGGTCTGACAATGGGGCTATAATTGTTCCTGGTGGTCTGTCAATTGGGCAATAATTGTTCCTAGTGGTCTGAAAATGGGCCATGATTATTCCTAGTGGTCTGAAAATGGGGCCATGATTGTTCCCAGTGGTCTGACAATGGGACTATTATTGTTCTTAGTGGTTTGCAATTGGGCTATGATTGTTCCTGGTGGTCTGACAGTGGGGCTATAATTGTTCCTAGTGGTCTGACAATGGTACTGTAATTGTTCCTAGTGGTCTGTCAATGGTTGCATGATGCTTCATAGACTTTTTAAAAAATCGAGGCTTTGTAACTTCAGTGATTTAATCTTGTTTTTTTCATGACCAACCTTTCTAGCTTTTAAGTATAAGGGGTGACCTTGTTAAATATATCAAGGTTAGCAATGTAATCAAGTCTTTCACATTACGGCTTAAAATGTGTTCATCTAAGTCGATTATATTACCTTTTATCTTGACTGCATATATTTAAAAATAAATAAACATTTCCACAAATTGCTATATACTTTACCCATAAAGTACATTTTTAACGTAGGTTTATAAACTCAACGCGCGAACACTCCCTTTCCTCGTAAGTTAATAAGGACTTAAGTAAACGAGATTTGAACAGACACTGTCATAAGCCAGCCATTTTAACTAACAGCCAAAGCCGAGTCTCACTGTGAACAGAAATGAGGGCTGGTCGAAACCAGGTAAGCCTGGATAAGTCAGACTGGATTATTTAAACCAATTAATTAGGTCAAAATGCCAGACATATCGAGAGACATCAAGACATGCAGAGGTACATATAGACAGACATACCGACAAATATGCAGAGACAGACATACATATAGATAGACATATAGGCAGACAGACATACAGACAAGCGTGCAGATAGACAGACATACAGACAGACATTCAGATAGATAGGTACATAAATAGATAGACAGATAGATAGATAGATAGATAGATAGATAGATAGATAGATAGATAGATAGATAGATAGATAGATAGATAGATAGATAGATAGATAGATAGATAGATAGATAGATAGATAGATAGATAGATAAACATACAAACAAAAAGACATCAAGGCAAAACGACAGAGATAGATACAGAGAAACATACAGACATGCGCACAGACATGCCGAGAGACGGATAGGCATACATACAGACAGACATACTGGCATACAGACAGACATACAGAGAGACAGACATATGGTTGGACACCCCATTAAGCTTTCAGTGGCTTTCTTAAGTGCATACAATTTAGGATAACTCCAGCAATAAATAATAGAAGCTGGTAATAAAATTGTAAATTATTAGATAATTTTCACTAGAAACAAGACACAATGAAGTGTTTACATCAGCCATCAAAGTTGAAACTGATAAATAAAACTGTAAGTTGTACCCTATTTGAACAGTTTGTTGAATAAGGACGGCGCTGTATATATTTTGACTTTCTATATTTTTGTACAAGCCAAATAGTATATTTTTCTATATTTACAAGCAACATATTTCACAGATGAGAATCAAATTACACAATAAAACTTCTGTTCTCTTGGCACTTAGAACAATAAATAAATGCATTAAAGAAAATAAAACAACAAAAGATAAACCAACAACCAACAAAGCTCTGGTGACAATCGCTATGCTTTTCCCTGCCCTGGCGACAATCGATATCTTTAACCCTGCTCCGGCGACAACCCTAATGATTTATGCTGTTCTGGCAAACAAAACAAAGCACGCAGCAAATTTGTCGCTATCGGGGAAAATAAAAATGTCTTGATTCTAAAATTTCGAGCATAGGGGTGTTTTCCAGTTTTGAGTCCTGGCTTCAGTTAACTCTTTCTTTCAGGTATTGCAAACATGGGTATATATCGATTGTGTTCTGTGACCACATTGATCATGTTGCGTATTGCAAGATACAGTACTCTCTTTTTTTTAACAATGAACTCAAAGTAAAATAAAGTGGTGAATTCCGCATCTGTGCAAATAATTATTTTAAAATAAAGTTGAAATTGTTTCATGATCTTGTTTCCCTGTGAGTAAAAAAGAGATGGTTGTATCTGATAGTTTCTAATAATTGTCTCGAGACAAATCCTGAGTCTCTATGCAAAGTGTGTGTTTTTTGTTATTTTCTGACAAAGTGCCGATCAGCCAATTTTTGTTATTTTCTGATAAAGTGCCGCTCAGCCAATTTTTGTTATTTTCTGACAAAGTGCCGCTCAGCCAATTTTTGTTATTTTCTGACAAAGTGCCGATCAGTCAATTTTTGTTATTTTCTGACAAAGTGCCGATCAGCCAATTTTTGTTATTTTCTGATAAAGTGCCGATCAGCCAATTTTTGTTATTTTCTGACAAAGTGCCGCTCAGCCAATTTTTGTTATTTTCTGACAAAGTGCCGATCAGTCAATTTTTGTTATTTTCTGACAAAGTGCCGATCAGCCAATTTTTGTTATTTTCTGACAAAGTGCCGATCAGCCAATTTTTGTTTTTTTCTGACAAAGTGCCGATCAGCCAATTTTTGTTATTTTCTGACAAAGTGCCGCTCAGCCAATTTTTGTTATTTTCTGAGAAAGTGCCGATCAGCCAATTTTTGTTATTTTCTTACAAAATGCAATTCTCGTGCAAAATGTATTCATTTGTGACAAAGTTCAGATCCATCAATTTGCGTCAATTCAAAAATTAAAACAAAAGAGACGTTGGACCCTCTACTAGAGACATTTCCACTGGGTACAGTATTAAAAGACTGGATTTCATAATTTCTGATAATTTATTTGGACAAGACCCTCGTGCTTGATTCATATTTTACCTTTTTATGACAAAGTATTATTCATCAAATTTCGGCCCAATGCAATACAATAAGACGGCCCATATCTGCGCTAAATATATATAGATATATATCTGTGTCTGTAATTATTATTTTGCTTAACCTTTGATCAAGAAACTATACCAACGCCACTCTACCCTGAACGCTACTTTTATGAAAGTGTCAGAGAAACATCAATAGTGGCTACTTATATGTGGGTCCTTCTGTTAGTGCATAACGTAGTAAAAACTTAGTACATAAGTGGTACAGAAATGGTACAGAAGTGTACAAAAGAAGTGAGAAAGTAGTACAGAAGTAGTAAAAAGGTATTACATAAGTAGTGCAGAAGAAATACAAAACTAGTACAAAAGTAGCACAAAGGTAGTACAGAAATTGTACAAAAGTAGGACAAAAGTCTGTCATGAATAATATGGCAGTTGCGACTTGTCGGAAATGGGCTCCATCTTTCGACTATACTTTCGTTGGATAAAGTATGAAGAAATGATGAGAACAAACATCAAAAATATCATTTTATTGGCATAAGTGAGTTTTGAAATTAAAGAAGTTCTTAAATGGGTTATTTTAAATTTGTTTTTCTTTTATGTTTGTACATGTATTATATTCTATTTGTGAAAATACCTCTAGTTAGGTGAAGACCTTTTTTGTCATTTGTGTGTAAATTTTACCAAATATCTTGTCGTCGGAACGTCAAAACTTTTCTGTAGATTCCAATACGCTTATTTAGCTACAGGAAAGATAAGCCTTAGTAAAAGCAAATCTGTGATGATCGTGGATAATTCTTGCATTGTATAGATTCTCTCGTCATTATCCATCTTAGCATAATAATTCTTCAGACGTGTCAAGATGCATCAAGGACAATGTGATACGGGACTATTAGAAGGCTTGCTGGCGTGGCCACTTGGAGAGTGATATCATCTAATTTTTCACAAAGAAAACTGTCATGACAGGGCTATCGTATGCAATTAGTTTATCTTGTTTTCAAATCGTCTGTTTTCGTCATACTTGAGAAAAAATATCTCCTTAAAACTGCTAAAATTCTACGAAATAGACCTTGTTTGTCTCCACAACACAGCAACACAGCAACACAGCAACCTCGTAACTAACACCACGTCATAGCATTTAATTTTAAAAAGTATTTTGGTTGACTGATATTTTTGACCAGCAAAGAAACAATATTTCTAAATATGACCCTTAAATGCGGAATGGTAACTTTGAAATATTACCTATTTATGACCCGCCTAGCACAATCCTGAAAGAGCCCCCTATTTTTGCGTAAAATGCGGAGAACTGAATGAAAATTAAGTCAACTGTTAAGAAAATTGACACTGCGCGGACCGAATCTGGCCTCAAAATTACCCCCTCCCCCTTTTACGCGTTTCTTGGACACGCATGGTAACGCATAAGGAAGAAAGGGCTCCTGCCCCAACGCTGGAGAGGTTCACGTAATTGACACGAGCAAGCCCATTCATTAAGCATAATTTAAAAACTATCATCGTTGGGCTATGCTCAACACTTATGGAAATTTTCTAGTTGGTTGTGTGTCTGTCTGTGTGTGAACAAGTTTTCAAAATGCTGTTCTTCCTACAAATCCTTCTCGATTGCATTGAATTTTTAAAAAGTGTTTCTCCTTAATCAGGCTTTTATTTTTTATTGACCAAAATTGATCAATTTGACCAAAATTACGTCAAAATATTGACCAAAAACGGTAAAATTGCAAAAGAAAAATAACTGCTCCTTCTCGATGGACCTTTAGCAGTTGCCTCACAGCTTGCCTCGATAGCTGACCCAGTAAAATATTGGACTGATAATCACGAGGCAGTGAATTAAAGCCCCGCTGAGGGCGTACTTTTTCATTATCTTCCTTTATCGATTTTTAGGAACTATTTTAGTTCTTCCTCCCATAGAATCGGTAGTTTGCGCTTTCACCTGCGAAACATCAGGTTTTGAGTTCAAGCCCCTATCTGGAAGCAATTTGTGTGGGTGTATGTGTGTGTGTGTGTGTGCTTACCTGATATATTTTTAGTGTTGCTCCTAGATACTGCTCTAGATACTTTTCCTTCGAGAAAGTAAGACCAGATATTTGAACATTGCGGAGTACTATTTTTTATTTATTTTTTTAGTTTTTTATTAAATAAACAATTGTCATTTTTAAGTGAGAAAAAGTCATTATTAGTAGTAGTAGTAGCAGTATTATTATTATTATTATTATTATTATTATTTTAGTCATAATTAATGTAAGCAATTTTTCGTATGATTGTTATTATTATTACTATTACCAATATATGCAAAAATATATTTTTGTGCATAAAAATATCTTTACTCGACACCTGTCCATTGCTTCCACATCTAAAGCGCAAGGGTATTGAGATGATAATAATTGTGTGTGTGTGTGTGTGTGTGTGTGTGTGTGTGTGTGTGTGTGTGTGTGTGTGTGTGTGTGTGTGTGTGTGTGTGTGTGTGTTTCGCTTGAATACTTTATCTTTAATGTTGCTTATGGTGCGCAATAATACCTAATATTTTTATGTTAATACTTTATATATTGTATTTCTACAACGCAGTTATGGTATTTTTGTTATCAGTTAGGCAAAAACTGACCAAATAAAATGATCGCTTCAAGAGAAACGCAAAAAGTGCTATTCGTCCAACAAATCCTGCCCGATTACTTTGATAGCAGTGCTGCCCATGAGGCCACCTTCTACCATATATAAAATTTGTTATAATTCTTCGTTATTTCCTTTCACCTTTGTAATGTCTTTACCTGCAAGGCTCAGCACAATGTCCAGGGACATGCTTGTTTTTTGAAGCAACAAAGCAAATATTAATGAACTTTAAGTAATTTATTGCTGACTACTTGCAACGTTTCTCTTAAACGTCATGAGTTAAGACGACATATATGTCATATATCATTTCTGCAACATCATATAAATGGGGAGAGGTGTAAAGGAGTAAATAATCTCAATATCTTCCCAGTATTTTTGTCAGTTTTTAAATAATATCTTTTTTATATTCAACATGTTTTCTGTTTCTAGGACAATTACTGCAAGACGAAAAAAACCTTGAAAAAAGCAGCAATAAGTATAAATTTCAAATATGGAATGGGTAACTTACAGTACTCGTCGCTCTAATGGTAGCTCCAAGTCAGCTATTCATTATTTTTATTTAATAGCGGGTCACTTCTTATAGGTAGTAATAAGGCAAGTCACACTTTCAAGATCGGTTTTGTCAGAATCATGAAAAAATAGCATCCGATAGCATTTATGATGTATTCATTTATTATTCATGACATTCATTTTCTTGCCACTTACCCATGCAGAATTACGTACGTTGAACGTACGTACACTTCACAATATAAAGGATACAAAATCGACCCAGTTCTTCTTCAGCTGAGCGATTTGAATTTATACTTTGATGCCAACGAGAGAATCGGGAATTTGTGAACAGTCTTAATTTGTAGAGGCAGAATATGTCCTAGTTCTATGAAAAGATACTTTGTGGGTAGGAGTGAGTCGTGTGATTTTCTACACAGAAATCGTCGATTTTCAAATCGAATGTCTTCATTAAAAACAGAGCACAGAGGTTCTTTATTTGTATGAAAAGACTGCAGTATCAAGGCACTATAAGAACTTAATATTGTAGCTTTATCAGTACAACTGCACTGTAATTAGCCTAAACAACTCAGCTGTTAAACCCCCTTACGGATATTTATAACAATCTCTCACACGCTTGTTGGTTGTTGGTGAATCTTGCTTACATCTTGACCTCTTAATGAATAAAACTGACTCGATTAGACAGGATTCATAACATTTTAAGCCACTGAAAAATAGGGAGACGTCATATTCGGTGTTTTGAGTGTTTTTGCATGCTTAATGAATAGCTTAACATGCTTTATGAATAGCTTAGTATGCTTTAAGAATGCGTTGACATGTTTTATTAATAATTAAGCATGTCTTTTAATCAAAAAGTGTTTCGGTAAGCTCAGTTCGCCAGAGCAGCGATTCTGGTAACCATAAGGTCCGGAGTTCGAATCCTACCACGGATAATAAGCAGAGGAATGACCTTCACTCCGATAGCCTCAGCTAGGCGAATGCACTGAGTTAGCTCACCTATCACGGAGTTCAAAATTGAGTCTTTCAGCTATACTTTTTAAAAATACTTTATAATCAAAACATAATCAAGAGATTCATATGCAAAAGATGTTTGTTAGTTATAAAAATAGGCCATATGATCTTGTCTGTTAAGCGGAATGCCCTCTTATGCATTCCCGCAAAATAACAAACAACTTATCAATAACATTTGGAAACAAATAAAATACTTAAGAAGTATTTTTCAGCAATTACAGTCATAGTTATTTATATACTCGCGTATATTAGTATATTTGTATTCAGTGTCAGTATGTGGTGCGTTGTACGTAATCTGAGATGCGCAAAGTCTATGTTTATTTCAGTAAGTGAATTTATCCAATGTTGTACATTACTTTATTCAATTAAATTAATTAAGTGATAATGACATTCTATAAAAATTCCTCTGCCAGCAACCTTAGAATAAAATATTTAATTTTGATACTTGGTTCTTAATGCGATTCACTTACCTCAGTAGTATTAATTGACATGTTTGGTTTTCCAAAAATGTAGAAAAATAATTTTATAGAATTGACCCATTTTGGAGACACGTATTTGTTCCATTAAATCAAGAACAACTTTTCCATATTATCAAGGTTAGGTTAATTGTTTATGAAAAATTAAACAAGTAAACCAAGTGTAAAAACCAACAGCAGCTGCAGTCATTAACCAATCACGGTGAGATATAACCACATGGAAATGTAGTTATACTTAATTATTTACATCAGCACCTCACTGAATAGAACGTGTACGCTAGTGAAATTAAAACTAGCGCTTTTGACTGGTCTTTTGAACTGTTTGGCATCAGTTGCCCCACAATAAACCAAATCAGACTTTCAACATTCGTTCAACATATCGGACACAAAGCCTTGCCAGTGTATACCTGTTTGTACACTTGCAAGAACATTGCGAAAAATGCTGTCCGAAATCCGTTATTATATATACCTTATCAAATGGAATTAATTTGTCTGTCACACTTGTTTAATGCTGGTATGTATTGCTACATAAAGTATGGAAAATTACCCCCAATTGACCTTGATGATTTGGGGGGAATTCCGGACCTGACAGACTTGAATTTTGTGTTGTTTGGTTGACACCGAGGAGATTATCGAGAAGAACGAGAATCTAATTAGGTTTATTATAGTTATTATATGAGCAAACGAAAGCTACTACACAATATAGGACACTGAAACCTGATTAAGCGGGGATAATCTTCTCACTTTTTGACCTATAAGGCACTTAATGATTTCAGGTCCACAGTAAATACAAGATTTGATTAAGCCGTACAAACCACAAAAACAACGTTACAATCGCGCAGCTACGAACTGACAGAAGTATCAAGATACCATAACAAATACGCAAAAACGTGCATTTCGCAATACAGAAGCTCGCCTGTACGATGATCCCGCAGGAAAGTGTACAAATTCTAATGAAACTCACGGTCATGCAGCCACGGACTGATATGTACCAGATATCATAACAACTACGCAAAACGTGTATTTCGCATTGCAGAAACTACTACTTTAACGAAACTACTACTCTGCGCTACCGCTGCTATTGCTGCTGGCCCTAAAATGATCCCCCTCTATCTCTGCGTGTGTTTGAGCATAGAAAAGCATGTGTTACTGATTGACGCGCATCCCGTTTATATACACTTCCATAAAACATCAAAGGGATAGGTTTCCGCATGTAGAATCGAAATTCGGTCTAGTTTATCTTGAAATTATGGCAGCAGCTCCTTTCTTTAATTAAAAAGGATTCTAGGGCTTTATAATGTTTGAGCTTTGCTTTGAAAGTAGTGAAATTTAGGTGCACAGCTGGTTCCATCGTCCTTGGATTTTTTATTTGCCATATTTGAAACGTAAAAAAAAAGACAACAACAAATGGAAGCAAACAAGCAAATCGTTCCCATAATAATAACACTCATGACAAACGTCGATTGAAATGGTCTTTGCGTTTGACAAAGGGCATATTCAGAGTTATCTAATTCTTAGTTATGTTGATGAGATGTTAAGTAAGGACAAATAACTCTTGTACACATTTCTAGTTACCATATCTGCTCTGCATATTGGCCTAGTTTTATTCAGCATTACAGTAGGTCTGCTGTTATTCGAGGTACCAAAAGAAAAACAAACAAAAAAAAAAAAAAAAAAAAAAACTGGTTACAGGACCACAAATACAAACAGCCCAATCATGCAGCGGTGGCCTTAAGAGCAGTCTTCACTCGCAGATTAAGTGTTATTTGATTTGTCAAATCATTTTCTTAATCTGATGCAATGTCACTTTGGCTTCTCAGTTTTGTGTCATCTGCATGTTCAAGTTGTCGATTAATGAGGTGAAATCATGGATCGAAAACTATAAAATTTATTTATTTATTTTTAAATTCAAGACAACAAATAGACTCAATCTTAATTAATAAGCCTCAGTACGGTATTTTCCATTTTATTATTTTTGACAAACCGGGGACCAAGATTGGTTGAAAGGTGAGAATATTCCAAAGGTGGCCGCCCACGTAGAGCGCTGGTGGTTTTTGCTAAGTCATGGACATGCATGGGTGGGGGGGGGGGGGGGGGTGAGTGGAGGTGGGTGGGGGTGGGGGTGAGCGGGTGGGTGGATGGGTAGGGTGTGCAGGTGGATGGGAGGGGTGGAGTGAGCGGGTGGGTGAGCTTGAAGGTGAGCGGGTGGGTGGGGGTGGGCGTTTGGTGGAGGTGAGGGGGTGGGTGGGGGTTGGGGTGAGCAGGTGGGTGGGGGTGGAGGTGAGCGGATCGGTGGGTGGGGTGGGGTGAGAGGGTGGGTGGGGGTGAGCGGGTGGGTGGGTGGTTTGGGGTGAAGGTGAGCGGGTTGGTGGGGGTGGGGGTGAGCGGTGTGTGTGTGTGGGTGGGTGGAGAGTGGGCGGGGAAACAATGGTACGATGGATATCTGAAGAGCTGGTGCTCTTGATGTTTTATATTTTTTTCACAGATGTCGGGTGTAAATCGTCCGCGTCATCAGCAACCTTCGCATTGTACGCGCGTCATCCATATCATCCGCGTCGTCCGCGTCATCCACATTTTCCGTATCAGTCACATCATCCACATTGCCCGCGTCATCCGCATCGTGGCAATCTGGAGCGTATAATCTATGGGACCATTTTCTCATTACAGCGTTTGATGCACTCCCCCCCACCCCCCCCCCCCCTTTGATCCATTCCTTTTGCACAGGACTTCCGGTTTTCCCCTTAGCAATATCACGTGATATCTCGTGACCTCCTATTGCGTCAGCAGTCTTAGGCATCTGATCTATGATCGATTTCTGTGGTCGTTTTGCCTTACTAATTTCATCGCGTCGTAGTGTTTTTAATTGTTTGTTTTTTCAGCTAACAACCCGCTAAACATAAAAACGTTTTGGTTTGGTTGTGAAAAGGTTATGACGTTTTCCTAACCAAAAACGAACCTTTTTTGGTTGTAAAAACGCTATATTCAGCAACCAAATGAAAACGTTATTTTACAAACTAAAATCAAACCTAATTTGGTTGTAAAAACATTACATTTACCAACCAATAAAAACGTTTTTTTCCAAACCAAAAACAAACGTATGGTATCAGAACGTTATTGAAATTGATTTTTAAGAAACATAAACAAACAAAAAACAAACGTTTTGTATAAGAACGTTATCATATCAATTTTAAAGAATGTCATATTTTAGATATGAATAATATATTCACAATAACAATAATTACATTTTAGATGCGAAACGTCAAATTCAATTCACATATATTTAACTAATTACTGTAAGCTATAACTAAGCATTAAGTGTGCAGAAAAAAGCCCATAAAAAGGGAGGGGGTAGACCTTGGTGGAATTTCCGTACGGGGGAGTTGTTCGGGAGAGGGGGACTTGAAGTGGGAAGAGTAGGGGTGGTGGGAGTTGGTTCAGGGGAATTGTCTTAGACGCACATTTCAATGGATGCGCCGTGGCGTAGAGGTAAGTTCGTTGCTTCGGATGCCAGAGGTTCTCGGTTCAATCCCAGCCAGGTATGAATGTTTCGTGCGATGTTAGTTGCCAAAAAGTTAATGGTAGTTCTTAAAAATGAAATATGATGTGATGATGGAGCAAGATGCAGCCTCCCAGAGTTGATGGATATTTGTTTTAAATAATTTGTTTTACGCACGTTTCACTTCACGATGAAGGTTTTCTTAAGGTTGTGTAGGAAAAGTTCTGAAGACGTTTTCTATAAAACGTTTTTAGAACGTTGCGAAAAAAAAACGTTTTTCGGCATTTCATATACAACCTTTAGAAAACGTGTTTTGCAATTTCAAAAGGTTCGGGAAAAAACGTTTTTAAAACGTTATTTCAACCAAATTTGTTTTACTGGAAATATCAAGCCAATTTAAAGAACAAAGCACACATTCTCAACTAGCCAACCAAAGACAAAGGAGGAACTATATGTTCCTCAAAGCGGAACACTGGTGAGTAACATTTCTCACTCAATGGCTGGAAAAAAATGACTATTTATTTTAATATAAACATGCGAAAAGTGTTTTATATGCGTTTTGTGAATTTCTTGTTAAATGAAATAAACATAATAAATTCGGCACCATTTGAGTGTCATTCTTATGTAGTATGATGCAGTTAGTCGACGGGTTGGGGATAGCGGGAATTTCCATGGACTTCTAGATGGGTCTGAGGGGGGAGGGGGGGGGAACTTTTTGGAAACACAAGATGGTAACCTAGAAGGGGTTTTGGTTTCGATCATGCAGATTGTTTTCAAGTGGTGTTTGATAAAAAAAAAAAAAAGATATACAGGAGCCGAAATTTTTCTTGAATTTCTTTTTTTTTTTTTTTTACTTTTTTTCGAATTTAGTCGTCAACCTCATTACTACGAGGAGAAAGTTAATTATATTTATCATGAATCAATTTGTGTAGATAATAGATAATAGATAACAGATTACACTTGGTATCATCTCTTACTGGGTGTAACTCTGATCTATAATCCACACTGTGTCGATTCACCTACAAATCATGCCACTGGCTGCTTGCAAAAAAGAAAACAAAAACAAACAAAACAAAAAAAGGGGGGGAGGAGAAGAACAAAGCTTTGTTTCTGACTGTGCCAGATGTTGAACAATTAACGTTGGCGTCTAATCACCAACTACATTAATTTAAGAAGAAATATTAGTTAATTTATATTCCTTAATCAAATACATAAATTTATAATTCGTGAGGTCGTAAAAATAAAATGAGGAAAAACTAGTAATATGGAAATCCCACAGAGATCTATTTATAGGTCTCGATGAGTGTGTCGTATATTTCGCCGTCAAGTTCATAGGACGCGGAGCATCTGTATCATACATTTAAAACTTATTGTGTCGTAATAAAAAGACAACGGAGTTACTTTCGGTTTACTTGAATATATAGGTTATCAGTGAAGGTCATGTGAATGGCGGGCACTGTTTTTATATATTTCGGGCTTTTTCCTTTATATAATAAAACAAAAACTACCAGAACATCCATTAGTTATTTTTACGGTAAAGCCACCATGGCTGATTAGCAGATGTTGACATAGTATGAAATATTGTTGACTCATACGACTGCCACTGGTCAACATTTTCGCAAAAAAAATGGTCATCATCATAATGTTTGATCACAGATAACTGCACTCTCAATTTTAGCGTTCCAGTCAACATTGAAAAATGATTGATGTGAGAATAGACCAATCAGATTGCTGCGTTTACCCATCTAGTCAACACCGTAGAGTAAATTTTAAAAGGACAATCCTGTGTTTTTCCTCACAGACGAGCGGGGTGAGACGGGAGGTGGGGGGTGGGGGGGGGGTGAGGGGGACGCTCACCTAGCAGCTGGTTACCATACATGCCCATGACTTTTTAATGCGACCCCTAAACGTTAAATTTGAAATAATACCTCCTTTGTAACAGTTCTGAAAAAAAAACCTCGCCTTTTTCATTGAAACGCGTAGCACTGAATTAACTCCCTCCCAACCAACCCCACCCCCCACCCCTTCACCCACCCACACCTCGGGCTTTTTAAAACGAAACTGGCGCTGAGTGCGGACAGGGTCTGGTGTCAGATTTACCCCTCTTGCTCCACGTTTTATGCATGCATGGGTCACACAACTGTTAGTGTCAGTGCCATACGAGGTCAGAAGTTTGTATGTGAGGGACGCACCCGAGCATTATTCTGTGTGGTATTGTATTCTGTATTGACAACCAGCACTTGCGCGAGGTCCACCCTGTCCACCCACTCTCCCCCCCCCCGCCCCCCTCCCCCCCCCCAGAGTACAAGCACGGTTCACCCTGACCACAACCACCTCCCGCTATCATCCCTTCCCAACGCTGTCCACCTGGCAACACCCGCAAATTTAGTCAATTGCCAGTTATCAACAATTTAAACATTTATTTTGCTAGGATAATTAACCTTCTGCCAGCCTGCCTCCGTACCAGTGCGGGTTCACCCGGCCCACAACCCCCTCCGTACACCCCCGTCCCAGCGCCGTTCTCCGTGTACACAACCCCCTCCGCCCCCCCCCCCCCCCCTCATCCCGTCCCAGCACGGTTCACCCTGCCCACAGCCCCCTCCACTCCCACCCTCCGCCCAACCCGCCACAGTGCAATCTTTCTCCTTCTTAATTAATTAATTCTCCAAAAATCAACAATATGTTTTCTTCTTCTTCTTTTTTTTTTTTTGGGGGGGGGGGGTGGTGGTAATTACATTAAATAACAAATTCCATAGATCTTTTCAAAAAAATAACTGCGCACTTCCGTAACTGGGCCCCACTGTTTTCCAATAGTAACCACAACAAGTTGGGTAGCGCCCTCTGGCCGATAACTGTCTGTTGTTATATGACTGAGGTCAAGTGTTCCAAGACAATTTTTCACTGTTTCTCGTGAAGTGACATGTGATTATTATCACAGCCCAAAAGTGAACGAAGAACTCGGATGCAAAAAACAAAAAAAAATAGTAATTAGATTCTTAAAGAATTCACTTCTCGATTTCCGTGATGGATAGTACCACTTACTCCGGTCAACTGTCAAACTGATAACCAACGATTTATTTTCGGTATTACGCTTTCAATTAACCTTTCAATACATACACATTATATTAATTAAAGTGGCGGTGCCCAGGTGCCGTCAGAGTAATAAGACAGTAAACTTGCACTGCGCTTTTCTTCCACAAGATGTGGTGCTCAGTTTAATTCTGTTAGTAACTTATTTCATCCTCAATATCAGTTTTGTTCTGGGCTGCAAGATATAGTGTGTGTTTGTTCCGACAACACCACAGCATTCCCAAACAGTCGTCCTAAACAGTAATCCTAAACAGTATTCATAGACAGTATTCCTCCACAGTATTCATTCACAGTATTCCTCAACAGTATTCCTCCACAACATTCATCAACAGTATTCATCCACAGTATTTGTCCACAGTATTTGTCCACAGTATTCATCCACAGTATTCCTCAACAGCATTTCTCCACAGTATTTGTCCACAGTGTTTGTCCACAGTATTCCTCAACAGTATTCCTCAACAGTATTTCTCCACAAGATTCATCAACAGTATTCATCCACAGTATTTCTCCACAGCATTCCCTCCGACTGTCGATGTGAAATGGGTAAATGATCATTTGAAAAAAAAACACCGATCCATTAATTGTTGATCAATTTGAAAAAAATACTAGTTTTGTACATATGTATTTTTACTGTGTGAAGCTTTAACAAGAATGTCCATGGACACTGCGTCCAGCCGCAACATTGCTATGAAGAGCAATCGGAGTGGATTTGTGTTAGGAACAGCTTCGTCCGCGGTACGCTCGTTTTTGTCAATATTTGGCGATCAGTTTTTGCCAAACTGATCGCAAAAATACTACAACCCCACTGAAAATCTGCCTAAAAGAAAGAAAGAACGAAAGAATGAAAGAGAAAGGAAGAAACAAACAGTTTTTATACAGACATTTTTCAGATAACTCTAATATATATATATATGTTACAGCGGATCTGTAAATTTTTAGCAGCTTTGTAAAGTCGCTGGTTTTACGCCTAAAAAATTTGACAGATCCGCTGAAATGAAATTGTGTAAGATATCAAAGGCACTGATTACAAATTGCAATTACAAGTGCAATTAAAAGTGTTTTGTTTATAGGGATCTGTCGTATTAGGTTCGCATGAACTGTGTAATTGTTCTGTATAATTGTAATCAAAATTGCATGATTCATGTGCAATCGATCTTTTAATTAACTGTTCAAAGACTTCTTTGATTTTTTAAGTGTGACTGTGCGGGATCGAAAAGGTGTCAGTCAAATAGATGCACGTGTTTCAAGTCAAAAGTGCAGTGCAATTCTAGATGCCACTCCAGTCCATCTTGTTGCAATAAAATGTAAATGAAAAGAGTGAATATTCAGACACCTATGCAAATTTAAAATGGTGTATTCTCCCTCCTTTTTTATTTTATCTGAGAATTTGTAATTGTCACTACGAGGGACAGAAAGGGTGACAGTGGTGCGTTAGTTTTAAGTTGTTTAAGTGTTAGCAATTTTTGTAGGTTTATTTAGCTATTTTAGTAGATATTTTCTTCTCATTTGTAATGTAAATTTAAATAAGTAAAGCATAGAAAAAATAAACATTTCTTGACTCAGGTGATCAACAAATTAAGGGACCAATTCTCACGACTTATTTAACTTTGATTACACGATAATTACCATTAATTCCAATTTCAACTCATGAACAATACAAAGAAGCTCGATGCGACACATGAATAGAAACAAAAACACTTTAATTGCAATTTAAAATCACACACAGTTCATGCGAACCCAATACGACAGACCCCTATAAACAAAACACTTTTAATCGCACTTGTATTTGTAATTGCAATTTGTGATCAGTGCCTTTGATATCTTACACAATTTCATTTCAGCGGATCTGTCAAATTTTTGTAGGCGTAAAACCAGCGACTTTACAAAGCTGCTAGAAATTTTCAGCAGCTTTGTAAAGATCCGCTTCTAAACAAGATCTCTAAATTTTATCAGCTCTTGACAAAGATTCACTGGGCCCAATTTTGGTCAATAAAAAAACATAAAAGCACGACATTGTACATCTGCAACAGGTACTATATATTATCTGTGTTGACTTCAAAACACTTGAACCAATAGTTGAAGAACTTGCTGAAGAAACCCACCCCCTCCCCACCTCCCCCTCCCATCCAGGAGCAAACTGAACGGTTTTATAATAAACGTTTTGATAAAGGGCCAATGAGTCAATTTTTGCCCGATTAAAAAAAATAATAATAACTAGAACCTTATTTCGCTAGCGAAATGTTAAACACTTGACAAAAATTAATGCAAAAATACTTCCTTCAATAGGTTATTTCTTGAATAATGTATTGCAAACACCACAGCTTGAATACGTCTTATAAGCCGAGTAGTGTTTGGTTTTTGTTGGCTTAAGGTTTTATTGACTGAGCAGGCATACGCAGTGTTATCTATTTACGCAGTGAGAACGCGCACAAAGCTCAGCAACTGTGTTCTGTGATGTACTGCATTTACTTGCAAAAATACACTCTTTTCACACGGCGTTTTAACAAAGAAAACGAAACCGAAGACGAAAATAAAAAGTGACATGCACACGTTCAGATCAAGCCCTTCATAAGTCCTAGGTTTCATGGTCCTAGGGCCCATAGTGTCAGAGAAGAAGAAGACACAAAAAATCGGAAAAAGTGTCAAGAAGAAAAAAAGGACGAACGGCTGCTCGCACAAATTCATATAACTCTTGCAAGCCAAAGGCTTCTCAAGTGTTAATAACACACATCCAGGAGCAAACTGAACGGTTTTATAATAAACGTTTTGACAAAGGGCCAATGAGCCAATTTTTGCCCGATTAAAATAATAATAATAATAATAATAATAATAATAATAATAATAATAATAATAATAATAATAATAATAATAATAATACAAAATATGGGCACACAATCAAAGTCTTGATACGTTATTTTGTTTCCATATTTGACAAACTTTCAATAACACGACATTGCACAAAGTTCCAAAAGCACTGGGCTTTGTTGTTTCTGCAGATATGTATGGACAAGTTTCGATGCACATTTTGGACATTTTATGTACATATTCTACAAAGTGTTCAATCTTGTTAAAGGCTTTAAGTCAACTATGCTAGCAGCACTTTCCACCACGTCACTGTTTCCAGCCAATCGCATTGCTTCTTACACTGTGGCCGCCATCTTACTTGCGGCCCAAACCA
>OX457033.1:35413041-35451294 GCA_949752745.1 Protula sp. h YS-2021
GGGGTCATGGTTGAGTAGGTCAGAAAACAATAGCAGAGTGCTTTGATTGATATTGCATGGGCTGTTAGCAATGCTGGTGTTGGTCATTTGTTGTATAGGGTTAATGTTCGCTAATGGTTCCATGGGGGAGGGGTAGGTGGGGTGGGGCGTTGGGGGTGGGGGTGGGGGGGGGGTATGCCTCTTCGTATATTGTTTATAAAAACATGAGTTTTCTCTGGGCAAAATATCGTGTAGCGTTTTCCTGAATTTGTTTTGCCAAAATTGAGGGTGGGGGTGCGGCTTTCTCTCCCGGGGGGGGGGGGGGGTTATTTTTGTCGGAGGAAGAGGGGGGAGGTTTCTCCGTCCATATGCTAATACAATCTTACTGGTCACGGTACTATGCGTGTTATGATGCCGATAAATTATTTATTTGTTTATTGGCAACGGTGTTCAATCTGATATCCTATGACTGTTCTCTGGTTGTGGCGTAACAATCCCACTTCCGTCCAACCCCCCCCCCCCCCCAAAAAAAAAAAATAATAATAAAAAAAATAAATAAATAAACTTCGTGTTTTTACAAAAAATGTGGCTGGTAAACTCGCTATTTCGGGTGATTTTCCAAGTTGAATTCCCCCACACCCCCACCCCCACCCCCTTGTGAAAAACCAGTATCCGCCACTGTGAGAGTGATAAATTAGCTATTGGCTTCAAGGATGTGGATGTATTATTCACGAACAGCCACAAAAAATACCCCTAATAGAATAATAGAGAAGGCAGTTTCACGCTCGGAGTGGCTAACCTTATGCACTCAATTCACGGATAAACTTCAAATACCAAAAGGAATCAAAAGGCAAATGAACTGTAGATTTGGAGGAGAGGAGGGGGAGAGCGGGGGGGGGGGGGGTGAAGGGGGGTGGGGGAGGTTGATTCCGAGAGGGGGGAAACTGCTGTCCATAAATCGATTAAAAAGACCAGCGCCCTGTATTCAATAACATGGCTCAAATTCAAACACGGTCTAACTGAACTTCACTTGATTTTGAGCCGCCTCCATGCTGGCTAGACTAATTCAGAGCTTGAGTTTTGCTCATTGAATGATTACAGTTTGGCTCAAATTTTTGAGTTTTAGCGTGAGTTTTAGTTTGAGCCATGAATACGGGTGCTGGGTCGATATTCAGTAACTTAGCTGAAACGGATACTCAGATTTTGAGTTTGAGCTGCGAATATTAAAAAAAAAAACAAAAAAAAAAAAAAACAACAACAACAACCAATACTCAAATTGGGTTTAAAACATGATTTTCCAACTCACAATGCTCAATATAATCCAGGTTTAAGCTATCCCTTTCAGTAACGTAGCTCAAGCTAAAATTTTGAGTCAGAACTCAAAATTTGAGCAACGTACGAGCTTTACTCATTCAGTAAAAATAAAAGCTAAAAACGAGCCCATACTCAATCTCACAGAGCCAGTAGTAAAGTGTCTTAAAATGAAATCCTTTTGTTTCTTGCTCTACCACGTTTCAAGAACTTTATTTCGCTCATCTGAAGTTATGCAAGCAAATATTTCTGCCTCCGCTGGAAGTTTAAATGTATGAGAGTGTTTCGTCGCGTAATGAGATTTATTTTTAAATGCTTGGTTCTGATTCAAATGTAAGGGCAACGTTTTGTTTTCAGACGTGTGATTCTGTCTCAAGGCCACAGGTCAAGAGTCGACCTCACTCCGCACACACGGTAAGTCAGGGAGGGACAGAGTGAGGAGCTTATCCGTCTGTCCGCATGCTTGTCCGGGCTATATCTTCGAAACATAGATCGGATTCCTTCGAAATTTCAGACAGTGATAGAGCACATATTGAAGGTGTGCAACGCCGTGTTTTTGTTCGGTTTCATGAAAAAATGTCAGAATGACAGCAATATTAAAATTGGGTAAAACCTAACATTGATATACTTTTTTCCGTCATATCCTAAGCTATGTACAGGTCGATTCTTTTTTCAAAAATTTTACACACATATACATATGGAATTTGTGCAACGTGGCGTTTCATCTAATTGTCAAAATGAGAGTACTTTAAAATTTGGTAAAACACATTTTTATATAAATTTTGTCCAGGCTGTGTCTCCCAGATGTTGGAAATTTTCGAAATAATTTGTTTTTTAATATAAAAAATACCTTATGTCGAAATTTATAAATACAAAGCTGCAGGAAGTGTAAAAAAAAAAACGTGTTTAAAGTGCAGCAGTGTGAAACTTTACACACCGACCTTAGCAGCGATTTCATAGGTCATCCGCGCTGCCGGGGGATCGTGTCTCACTGAGACTATAGTTTACCCCAGTTTTACCTCCTCCCCACCCCCGCTCTCTCTCCCCCCCCCCTCCCCCCCGCAGTTGTAAAACCGCTGTTTAACTATTAACACCCATGGTCATATTATTCACAACAAATTACCATTCACATTGAATTTCAAATTGAATGATATTTTGGAATAAGACTCTGCTATGATCGCCCTCAACCATCCCCTCCCCCTCCCCCTCTCCCACTCCCCCTTCCCCCTCCCCCTCACTCCCTTCCCCTTCCCACCAACTGCCAGCCATTCGCCCCAAGTGCGTTGTTGTTCAACAACCAACCTCTTCGGCGGTTCGGTCTGTTGTGTATAACACCTTATTACTCCGCAGACCCAATGGGGATTCCGCGAAAATAATTCTCATAAAAGAGCGGAACGACTTTTTTAAATATCAATCCGCTTTGTGTTTATACATAAAAGATAGACATCATCACAGATCAGCTTTTTTATAACAACACCCCATGTGATGCTTACCCTGTTAATTGAGGCGTTACTGTTTTTACTACCGGTCAGCCAAGCGGGATTGTGTTTTGTTTTGTGTGTGTTTTTTTTGTTTGCCTATAAAATACACATCATTGTCTTTTTTTTTTTGTTGTGTATAGCCTAGCACACACTGCAGTCACAGGATGTCCAAGGACATGAAGCCGGCCACCCCAGTGACTCGCAAACAGTATGCTATAAACTTGTCAGTCTTTTAATTGCAAATCTCTATTAGGAAGCATCTTTGAACTGTACGTGTGGCAGTAACATTCAAGCTGAGTAAAATGAAAATATGTGTATTAAATGTATATGACGTTTCTGCTGCTTTTTGATGCAAATGTGTGTAGAAAGGGATGTTTTAGTTTGATTCGAGCAGTACCGAAGGGGATGAGAGTGAGAGAGAGAGAGAGAGAGAAAGAGAGAGAGAGAGACAGAGAGAGAGAGAGAGAGAGAGTGTGTGTGTGTGTGTGTGTAAAGGTCTGTTAAACGTGGCCCGTCATGTCCCAGTCAAGTGTGTCTGATCGATCGATCAATCAAGTGTGTCTGATCGATCGATCAATCAAATGTGATCTGGTCGAACTTTCAATGCGATCACAACAGCATGTGTATTGACTTCAGTCGTTCTCTACATTCCAGCCATGCTGTAATCATATGCATAATCAATGACGTCATGATTTTTTTACAATTTTCTCTTTGCTCTTTCAGTTCGAAAACAGACAGCGTTGCTGCAATTTTTGCAAGTGAAAGAAATTACAGTAAGTTTATTTTCATGAATTTTGCCCGAGCCGACTATCGTCGGTGGGCTGTGCTCATCACTTCTGGGGTGTCTGTGTGTCCGTTATACGTGTCTGTGTGTGCGTAAACTATTTTTCAAAATACTACACTTCCTACATTTCTGGTCTGATTGTTTTGAAATATAACAGGAATGTTCCCGGAGTATTCTCCTTTTATTTATTTTATTATTATTATTATTTTTTTTTTGGCCAAGATATTTTCCAAATTTAAGAAAAGGCGAAAAATGCTGCTGTTCCTGCAAGTCCGTCCTGATTGCGTTGAAATTTAATAGGAATGTTCTCCTCATGTGCCTGCTTCAGGTTTATGTTTTGTTTGTCGATGTGGGGAAAATTGGCCCAAATATTGCCCCCCCAAAAAACGGTCAAATTGCAGAAAAAATCACAATGTGCTCGTACTTGATGCTTCTCTACCAGTTTGCTAACCACTTGATCGAATAGAGGGGGGTTGAGTGGGGACGGTTCACTCAGTTGCTTCGAGCGTTGGTCTGGTAATCGCCAAGGTCCCGGGTTCTATTCCAGCTCGGGCGTTCAGGAGATTAGGGCGCTGGTCCAGTAATACCATTTCGATTCCAGTTCGATTCCATTTCTATTCTGTCTCTCTCTCTCTCTCTCTCTCTCTCTCTATATATATATATATATATATATATATATATATATATAGAAACAGACACAAACTTACAGGGGAGCAACATCAGCATATTATTATATGATTTGGGAAAATATAGTAATCTGATTGGTCGATTCCCCAGATCAATAATTTTTCAATGTTGACCGGAATTCAAATGTCGACGAATATTGCAGTTGACGTTTCCGTACTGATCAATAATATTCCATTTTGATTCGACACAAGTCAATATTTGCCAAATATCTGCGCCAAATATCATGCATGCACACATATTGCGCAAGAAAAAAATTGGTGATTGGATTTATACGATGAGCCTCTTTAAAACGGGGATTTCGGTCGCCAAGTTGTTGTGGTTTGTCGTCTGCAGAAAGCTATGGGAATTACGCCGGCGCCGCCGCTCACAACAGGGAGATCAATAAGCGCTACGGGAAGGACAGCAAGCCTGCTGACGTCATTGAGATATGGACGCGCAAGGAAGACTTCGTAAGAACTCGTTAAATAATGAACCCCCATATGCTTTGTGACCTAGTGGCGTTTAAACGTCGACTTCTTTTGAATTAATGTGGCTCTGTCTGGTGCATAGTTTTGATCTGACCACTTGGTAAATAGCCTCACCTCAGTTGTCAACTCTGTATGCGCATTTTCTACCACCGGGATTAGCAATATGACAACCACTTTTTGGCGACCATACAAGCTTATGATACGTAATTTACCAGATCTCACAGCTGGTCGCAATGTTCCTGGACATTCTTGTTTGACCATTCTGTATGTGCACTTATAGTGTAGTATATTATATTTAAGAACTCATAGACGTGCAAATGCGTGCAAGTGTTTGTGGATGGAAAGTATTTCTTTTTAAGCCCCAGATTATGGGTTTGATACAACCATGTATTAAAGTATAAAAATAAGCCAGTTCACGGTTCCAAGTGCGCATGCTCAATTGATAAGATTTCCAGGGTTGCCAGTGACGGGGGAGAGGGAGAGGGGGGCGGGGTGTAAAATATGAAGAAATAAATAAGACTGCATTGCGATTCGTTTCTCTCTGTCATGGCGGATCTTTTAGGTGTAATCTTTATTCTGATGTGGAAAAATTTACCCACAAGTCAAGTTGTGTTGCCCCCACCCCCAACCCCCCCCCCCCCCCTCCTTTCTAGAATGGGATAACGGTGTTCTGTAATATATAGCCTATATATATGTATATATTAATATATTCAAATATATTCATATGAGGTAAAATGTCGTAAATTTGTAAACCGAAGGCGGGGCAAGTGGTGGAAAAAGGATGTGGGAAGGGGGAGGGAGGAGAGCAATGGCTGGCCAATGAAAGTGTTTGACATGTTCGGGTATACTGATGTTGTGCATTGGCCGCTCTAGTTTATCCTTGATATATTTAAAAATGATCTTTAAATCTAGAACAAGTTTTTTTATCTAGTTTCAAGTAATTTTGATATTTTTCCCGTTAAGTGTGGAAGCCAGAATCAGTTTATTCGAGAAGTAATGATGTAAATGTGTTGTATATGTCGGTCAATGATGGCTATGCACTGGGCAGGAGTACGAGACGGAAGGTGTGAAGGAATGCCGGGAGATACAGGACAGACTGACGGAGAACGGGGTACCAGTCTCCCTACAGACGATCACCAGGTAATCACACTCCACTCATCCGCTGACATCAGCTGGGTAATGTGTGGCATATCTTACGAGTAAACACCTACTTATACACTTCTCAAAACTTTACAAAAATACTGTCCGAAAGCATTTATTTATTTTCATTCAGGACATTTATTTGCCTGTTACTTGCCCATGAATGCCGCAATGGTAGAATGTCAGTGTACACCAAAAATTTACCCACTTGACCTAGTTTACTTGAAGGGGGGGGGGGGGGGGTCTTGACCTGACCCGACTTTAATCCGTGTTTTGATTGGTTAATACGGGCGAGATTATCGAGAAGCACGTTACTGCGATTGGGCTTATTGTGACGTAATAGTATGGTAGGCAGGGCTTGCGAAATACGAATGGAATGTTTATTTGTGACGTGTTTCTTGTGGCTGTGTTTGTTATTTTTTTTTTTAATGTAAGAAAATAATTCACCGGTGCTGATTGTAGCCGTTGCAGGTTTTTTTTTCTGGGGTAGGGGAGAAGGGGGGTGGCAAGAATAAATTCTTCTTGCCAGATAAGATTATTTAAACAAGGATTGTTCTGGATTTTGTGTCCTGGAAATATATTGAAACTAGAATGAATCTTGACTGCCACGGAGTATGTGTTTTATGCCATCGGTTTATGGTGTGCCGTGGCCTGGTTTATGATGACGTGTTCTGAGGGCTTTTACCGCCCACAGAGTGTGTATTTTATGCCGAGGGTCTGCGGTGCCGTGGGTAGGTGTGCGTTTGTGTCTTTGAGGGCACCTGCTGCACACGGACTGGATATTATACGCCCGGCTGGGTAGGTGGGTAGGTGGGTAGGTGTGCGTTTGTGTGTTCCAGGGCACTATTGCCGCCCACGGAGTACGGCTGGGTGGGACCGTCGTATAAGAGCACCATGCGGCCGAGTCGCCACCCGTTCTCGTCCAAGTGAGTCACACCTCGCTCTGAAGATTAACATATGTAGAGTGAAGCCTCATTACCATGTTCATATTATTAACCGCGAAGAAGGGATAAGGGAAAGGATAGGCAGGGGATAGGGGGAGGGGTAGGGGAGGTGAGCGGGGAGGGAAGGGGAAAGTGAAGGGAATAGGCGAAAGTTAGGAGAAGAGACAGTGGGGGATAGGGTAAGGATAGGGGAGGGTTAGGGGAGGGAATAGTGGGGGATAGGGGAAGGTTAGGGGAGGGAATAGTGGGGGATAGGGGAAGGTTAGGGGAGGGGATTCTGGAAGGATAGGGGAGGGTTAGGAGAGGAGATAGGGGACGGAAGCGAGTGTACGAGTTGGGTGATATATAGCAAAATTGCATAGTGAAAGATAAAAAAATACAAAAAAGAAAAGAAGAGAAAAAAGGTGTCGTCTGCTCGAGGCCTGATGACGACACGACTCTCAGTCACGTGAGGTGTGAATGCCCAGCTTTTGGCGCGCTACTTTTTTCTTCCAAGCTGTGCCACCAGATTTGGCTTTAAGCTTTACACTTTAAACAAAACGTATAAAACGAAAATAAAGAAAACAGAAAATATCTTGTCTTGTTTCACAGGAGGTAGAAAAATTAAGTAAAATAGATATTAGAATTGTAAAAGGTTCAATCTTTCGTTCTGTGCGTAATTAATACACACAATTAATAGCTGTGATCCGCGTATTTCAGCCTGTTAACGAAACCGGAGACGTGGCTTCCGGAAGAGCACAAGAGGCTGAAAGAGGCGGAGAAAAAAGTCCGTGAGTAGCTTTATGTCTTGTATTCATACGCTGTGGTGATCCATGTTGCTGGTCAGAGAAATATGTGCGCACGGGACTAAAAGTAGTACTTTCAGTCAATCTTTAGGTCAAAATTTGCCTTCTGGTCTATATATATCTTCCCAGTCGCAGGAAATAAGTCCGTGTATGCTTTGTTGCGGGACATAAGTGGCGTTTGTTTACAAAATCTCCACCCCCTAAACATCTATGGACTTTTTAGCATTCTGACCAACATTTACAAATGAGTGACTTGAGAATCGACCAATCAGATTGCAGCATTTACCCAAGTCATGTGACACTTTCTATATATATATATATATATATATATATATATATATATATATATATTTATATATATATATATATATGCAAGTTCAGTCGTTTCTAATTCTCATAAGACTATGTAGTAGAAGCCCAGTTGTGGAAGACCCGTTGTTGTGGACACCCCTGAATTGACGACACCTTTCGTCCTTTCGTCAGTCTGTTTTAAAACTCCATTGGCTTCTGTAAATACCATTTATGAAACTCCTTATAGACAAAATGATCACTGAAAATCATACCATATGGCAGTCATTATTTGACAATTTTAAAAGGATTTTAATGGAACGTTTTGTCTCCGAAATATTGTGAATAGTAGAAACAAAAATAAATAAAAAAACTGAGCAAGCAAAGATTTGCTGATGTAAACAAACAAACAAACAAAAAAGAGAAATAGAGAAAGAACAAAAAAGAAAGTAAGCAAAGATTTGCTGAAATAAATAAATGTTCGTTTTCGTTTACTAAACGTAACTGAGATAACTATATGGTCGTTTTCGTTTACTAGACGGAGTTTTCGTTTACTAGTCGAGACCGAGATAACTGCACGCGCGTTTTCGTTTTGCTAGATGAGACTAAGATAACTACACGTTCGTTTTCGTTTGCTAGGTGAGACTGAGATAACTACACGCGCGTTTTCGTTTGCTAGGTGAGACTAACATAACTACCCGTTCGTTTTCGTTTTGCTAGGCAAGGCTGGGATAACTTCACGTTCGTTTTCGTTTACAAGGCGAGACTGAGATAAGTACACGTGCGTTATCGTTTGCTAGGCGAGGCTGAGATAAGTACTCGTTCGTTTCGTTTACTATGCAAGACTGAGATAAGTACACGTTTGTTTTCGTTTACTAGGCGAGGCTGAGATATCTTACATGGTTGTTTTTGTTCGCTAGGCGAGGCTACAGCGCAGCTACAGGCGCAAGAAAGAGAGGAAAGAAGACAGGCAATGTCGGCCAGTGGAGCCGGCGGCAAGAAGAAAGGCAAGAAAAGCGGCAAGAAAAAAAGCAAGAGACCCAAAAGCTCCTCGTAAAATCCAAAAAAAAAAAAAAAAAAAAAAAAAAAACAACTACAACAACAAAGTGTTTGTATTCTGAGAATGTGAGCCGGGATAACTTTAGGGCGATATTTGATTGATCTGATGACAGTGAATATGATTGGCTAAAAATTTTTGTCTCGACTGTTGTGATTGGACAAAAACCTTGCTGTCATCAGATCAACCAATCAAGGCCCATTGGTAGTTACATGCCTTGTCCTTTGACGCAATCGTAGGAAATCTGATTTAGTTTTGTTTTATTTAACAATCACTCAGTAAGCTTGAAATGCGTCGACCTTTTTGTACAACGACCTTTTGTGCAGAGGAAGTGTCTCTTGTTAGTGAAGATATTTTGAATATACAGTTTTGCTGTCCCTTAAAGGGAACACAATGAAATATATTTGTGTATCTCCTCATTCCTGTTCATGCCATTTTCAGTTCGGGAAATTTCCTTTATTATAGAAAAGCCAATGGGTTTTATTTTCGTTAAATTGAAAGAAAAATGGCAAAATTTTGCCTCGGTCATCTTATTTAATAAATATAGTAATAAAAATGAGAAAGATATCTAACCAAAAGGCTCAATTTTCTAACCCATCGGCAATGTTTTTTCAACTCATACCTGGCGATTTGCCCGTGATTTTATCTGTCGGAAATTGAGATTGAAATAAGATATTGCTAAAAAATTTCTTGACACTCATTCAAGCTTTTGCGACACTAAATTCTAGAGGGAATTTCTGTTCTGCAGACACGACACGTTGTAATCTGTTCTTGATCATGGTACGGCAAACATGACACTGTGTGAGCTGTTCTTGATCATTGCGTGGCAAACATGACACTGTATTGATCATGGCACGCAAACACGACACGGTGTAGTCTGTTCTTGATCATGGCATGGCAAACACGACACTGTATGATCTGTTTTTGACCATGGCACGGCAAACACGAAACTGTGAGCTGTTCTTGATCATAGCATGGTAAAATCACGCCTGTATTGGGTTATTGTAAAAAGAAAAATGACATAGCTTTTCCAGCAGTATTATTGTCTGTGTTATTAGGACTGTTGCGCAGGTCCGCTGTTGTCAGCATAGCCGATCCATTATTAGTTGCACTTAAGAAAGTAATTTTCTGATGGTACATAAAAAAAGCTGTTGTTTTGCATCTCACTTTGTTTTGCATCTAAAGCTGACCCGAGATCTCACTCATTGTATTGTTTATATTTATTTGTAATTTTTTTAATTATGTAGTACATCAGTGGTATTGTATAATTAGTTTGAAGTTGTTTTTGATTCAGATACAAGAGAGAGGAGATAGAATTGGTTAGAGTGGAACATAAATGGTGACAATAAAATGTTAAATTCCGACTCCACTAAATAAACCAGCTGGTAATTTGGCAACCCTTTCGACTCAAATATACCCTAATGTGCAATATTTGACAAAAGAAATTTGTGTTGAACCACGGAAGATGTTCTTTTTTCATTTCATCAATTTGGATCTACTGTAGCCATTCGTTCTCTCCCTCCCCCCCCAACCCCCTCCCCCTTTCTTTGTTTATGCCCTAGAGCGAAAAAACCAAGACATGAAAAAAGAGAACAAACAACTTAAATTGAAAACACCTCTTTGCACTTAAAAATGTGTAATAAACAAAGCTTGTCTTTCATGCGGATCTGAGTTTAACTTGGTTAGAAAGAACCATACCATAAAGAATAGTTTTGTTTTTGCATCCCAAACTTAGGATAAATTTCTCCTTTAAAAGGACATATTCAATACTTTGTCTGCATTCCAGGTAAATCATTCCAGTTAAAACACCTTAAAATTTTATACACATGGCCGGCCGGTCGATTTTTTTTTATTTACTCGAAATTTATCAGACAGTATGTATTTGCCTGATTAGTATCCCGACCAGGGGATGAAACACAAGTTTATGTTTCTCTTCGCCTAAAGTTCGTTTTGTTCTTTTGTTTCTCTGACTATCTTAGTTAGCCTCTTGCATCGTATGGAGATGCAGTTAAAAAGAGCAACCGCCTGTGATGTATGTTTACAAATTTGCAGCACTCTCCGTCCAGATCATGATACTGCTTGTTGTTGCATAAGTTAGCCATGGAAAATGTATATTTTACACAAAAATTAAACGGATGTGGGTTGACGGTTAGCTCAGTTGGTTAGAGCGTTGGTCTGCTGATGTCAAGTCTCGAGTTCGATTCCAGCTCGGGGTGGTAAGCAGGGGACACTGGCGTTCGCTCCTTGCCTTAGCTGAGCGTATGCGGTGGGTTAGATCACCTATCACGGAATTCAAAATTAACCCCCACTGAGGCTTTCGACCATCCCTTTAAAAAAGATGTTTTAGCCAAGTTACCATCGCGAAATCTCTTGTACTAAGTTACTCTGGCAAAACCAAGGCTCTTAATTGACATTGATTTAATTTTAAGCGACTTATTTGAATGATTGCGTACTGTGTAGAGAAGATATTTGATAAAATATCTAAAATATTTATATAATTATATATATATATATATATATATGTTACAGGGAATCTGTGAAATTATCCCTAGTGGATTCGTGTAATAATTTGCTCAATCAATTTCGATGTTTTTATTGAGAATTTTCATGTTTGCAATGTAGTATTTAACCGAAATTAATAGTGGTTTTTGAATTAATATACTCAAAGCACTCGATTGCCAAACAGTCATTCATGTAATACTTCAGTCCCTGAATTTAGCGATATTTTTTGTCTTATGTAACTTATGTCACATTTTCCGCCAAATTCTGTTATTTTGGATGGTAATGTTATAAATTCCAATGCCTTTCGATGTGAAAAGGGATACACAGTTTTGAAGAAACACTAAACAGCCTTCCTGAATGGGTAATTTTTCAAAATAGTTTTATATATGAGCTCAATATATAAGCTCAATATGAGCTTATTCATTACACGAATTCCCTAGGGATTTCATGAAATCCCTAATTACACAGATTCCCTGTAACATATATATATATACATATGAAATATATATAAAAGATAAAATGCTGCTGCTTTGTGTACAGCTTACTTCTTTATAGTCTCCCAAAATGTTTCGGTTTACAAAGGCAAGCTTGCTTGGACCTAGCCTTGATATTTTTGCATTTTTTATCAACGCCATGTGTTATTCATTATTAATATTCTGACTTTGTTTGCGGTTGCGGGTAGTTATCGTTAAAAATACTGTATAAAATAAGCAAATAATAAGGAAATGCACCAGTTTACTCTGGGTGAATTGCAGTTAAAACATTGCTTGAAAACATGTTGTTTTCACTTCTGTTTAGCGCTATTGTACAATGAAAATCATCATTTGTGCATGTTACTACTGCTAGTCCTTTACTCCGACAGTTGCTATATGACTTCTGTGTTTATCGTGTACCACTTGTGACGTCACGCTGTATTGTACTGTGTTTGTAAACAATGTTAGCTTTGTGTCTGCTTGGTTATTTGTGCATTTGGGATTACTTTCGTAGTATGTAAACATAGTGCATTATTTACCAAGAAATAGTCTGTGTAGAAATAAGCCTTTACCTAGTTATATCAAAACTGTGCATATAATTTCATATGAAAACTTGAGACATAAGTCGTTAAGTTGTTCTTGATGACACTTAGATCTGTTAAAATATGTTGTATCATGTTTAATTTCTTACGTTACATATGTACGCCAGTTTGTACTTTCGGATATCCCAATAGGGGCTATGTTGACTTGATCGTTGACTTGTAGTGTAAAGAAATGATAAGGGAAGAACATCAAAAATCCACTTTCTTTGCATGCATTCGCTTCCAAATGTGATAGGTCCCATTTTGAGTTTTTAAAAATGATTTTACATGTTGTTCGGCATGCCTTATAAGCTGCTTCCAAACATGCTTCTGGTAAAGTGGAGTTTTGCAGCCTTTTATTCTGACATTTCTTCATAGAACATCGTATTATTTAAAATAAGAGTTCTGAAGTAAAAAGGAAACCAGATATTTTTTGGTATGTTATTCCGGAATAGACTACCGTTAATTCGAATGTCACAGAAGTCAATAATGCTTCACTTTTCTTAAAACAAAGGATGAAAATAAGTTGAACAATATAAATTCTTAGTTTTTAGTGAAAGAAAAATAAAAATATTGAAAAATTGAATTTTCTTACACCAAAATGTGAAAATAAGATGACCAATGTAAATTTTTATCTTTTGGCGAAACTAAAATAAAAATATTAAAAATCGAAGTTAATTTGACTGTTTATTAAAATGTCGGCAGTTCAGTATTAAAATACTTATTGAAATTTTAATTTTTTTAAAATTTACTTGTAATTTTATTTTTTTTTATTTTTATATTGATGAGGCAAGAAAATAAGTTGTTTATAGAGTCTGCAATAATAGTCTGAAATAATAACAAAAATTCGATTTTTGTGACCTTCGATTTATCGGTAGTCTATTTCGGAATAACCTACCAAAAATTATCTGGTTTCTTATTTGCTTCAGTATTCTTATTTTAAACAATGCGGCTGTTATAGGTTTTAACTAGAAATGTTGTGGTCGAAACGTCGAAATCTTTCTGTA
This sequence comes from Protula sp. h YS-2021, assembly GCA_949752745.1. Taxonomy (NCBI): domain Eukaryota; kingdom Metazoa; phylum Annelida; class Polychaeta; order Sabellida; family Serpulidae; genus Protula; species Protula sp. h YS-2021. The sequence continues at coordinate 35,426,528 of OX457033.1, forward strand.
AATCCACTGGAAAATTTTCGATGATTGGATCAATGTCCTGAAATTTTGATTACAACTAGAAACAGTCTTGTTATACACTGTGAAATGGTTCGAATATTTGGCTAAATGGCTCAGTCTCAAGGTCACCACTTGTATAAACTGACCACTTTGATAAATATTTTGCAGTTTGTTGATGCTGACTAATGCTGGATAAAATGCGAACTTCATTTAACTCCCCGGTTGTAGACACCACTGAGTTAGGAACACTTTGTTTTAATTTGTTTTCAAATATATATAAATGTCATTTAAAGTAGTAAGATGCACTAGCCTGTATTGTTTATGTTTTTACAAGCTTCTGTCCGTGTCTTAGTACACATTACATCTTATTTTTACTTTAGCTGCCTTGGCCTATCTGTGATGTATCACTATATGCCTATGATATGAATAAAGTAAAATGCTTGAGAGATATCAGAAAAGGTTTTATTTAACTGAGTTACATGTAACTATCTCGTTCAGTCCTATTCTAAACAACAGATTCGACAATCAGTTTAACATACACACACAAGATCAGAAACTCAACAGCATAAAACATTGGAAAGGCACGCAAAGTCACAGAAGTTTTGATGTCACATTGCTTAATTGGTTTCTATTTAAGTATAAGAATGTAATTGACTCTAGGTCTTGGTCAAATCAACTTAAGTCTACATGAAACTTGCTTTCAGCAAAATTTGTCAGTATTCCATGAGTTGCTAGCTTTAAGAACAACTACATATAGATGGTTTAAAACTTTTAATAATGATTATCTTTCTATACCAGATTTTGTATAAAATATACCTTTATGTTAGGGCTGTCATAGTTATTTGGATGAGAGAGGGTGGATGACGCTACTTCAATAAACTTGACAGTTGATTATTTTTATACAAAAGTTGTTATTTTTCGATGTAAAATCGTGCCCACTTTTGAAGCTTATTATACTTAAAATGCTTAAAAAGATAAAAGTGCTTATTTTATATAAGATTCTAGTTAAGCATAGGCACCCCCATTACATTATATACGCTAAGAATTGCTCTTGACATAACGTATGCTTTTCCAAGCAACACAGGAACAAAGCCTTGAACATAAGGTAATCATTTGGTGCTGATTCAAAGTAATCACGCAATGGCTTGAACAAGTGTAAAACAGTCAATGAGAATACAACACTCATTATCAAAAAGAATTTGTTAGGAATGTCCTTAATGTACTAAATAGCATCGTGCTTTTGCATGATTCAGTGGTGATGAGAATGATCAAGACCTTGATTGTCAATTTGTAATGCTTCAGCTACAAGATTACTTGCTAAGTAGTTAGCGTACATAACAGATTTAGCTCAAAGAAAAATATAAAACATCGCATTATTTAAATAAGTATTCATCAAGCAAATAAAAGGTTTCATGTGCTCTACAGTGGCGAAATTAAGTGCAGAAGCTAGAGTTTGTATATACCAACATAGACTAACGATGCGCACTCTCATTTAATATTGACTATCAAAGTATCAGAGAACCTGAGTCTGATTAAAAAAGACAATGTGACAATAATGCATAATTTCGCAAAAATAAGTATCTTTATTATATTTTTAAATATGTATATGTATATTTGATACATTTTTATTCTTAATAATATGCCACATAAAACTGTTAATTATACACAGTGTAACATCGGTACTAAATCTGAAATGAACTTACCGGAATGTGCAATGTAAATTATTGATAAGTGGATGGCATAAGACAACCGAAACGAATAGTGAAAAAATCACAAAATGAATTCGATACTGTCATCAATGTTTATTTATTTAATATGTTTGCACGTTTGTGTGGTGCTTGTGCACACACAGTGCGAAGTTGAAGTTGAAAATAAAGCTTCGAAAAGTGCGTCTTTTGAAAGAATGAAGACCAATAATAGAGTTTTCGTTAGAATAAAAGCAAGATTACGCGTCAGTGCGATAGAGACTAAGGATTTGCCTTTCACTGACAAGCACACTTTCCAAGCGGACAGATGGGCCTGGGCGTTGAGCAAAGATAGGTACAACAGAAAATATGTGGTAGTGTATACGTAGTAGAATGCTCGTGATTCTTGATTTTTAGGGTAGTCTGATTCAGACTGTCTGAGTTAGTTATATGATTTATTTAACGACACGACCGACCCTTAGCGGGTTACATTGTGTCAGAACATGTCAGTAATCAGTGAATAGAAGACAATGCTACAAGTTAAAATCAAGGTAAGCTAAAACCGTGTATATTCTAAAATCATGGAATAAAAAGCGACTAGAAATACTGATAGAAGTTGATTTCTTTTTAAAATTGTATAAATTTGCTAGGTTCTACTTCATCAAAGTGCTGCTTCAAGCCGTCAGCTCTGAAATGACGTGAGCGGCCGTCTTAGAAATCGGTACAGTCTATTATATGTTTCACTGTGTAAGGTTCCTGACACCCGACACAGTCGGGTGCCGGTTCGCCTCTTAAAAGATGCTTGTGGGTGATATATGTATGTCCTATTCTGACTCTATGGTAAACCATTTCATCTCGCACACTGTTAAGTGGTGGGGGCTTTTGTCCGACTAAGAGGTTTGTTTGATACAGCTTGTTGTTTCTTTGTTTGTTCCATCTTTCTTGCCACAATCTTTTTGTGTATCTTGTGATGTGATATTTAAAATCGGAGGCTGGTATGAGCATATCGGTACGATTATCATTTAGAGCCTCTTTTGCAGCTTTGTCGGCTGTCTCGTTTCCTCGGATACCCACGTGACTTGGAACCCAGCAGAACACTATGTCTTTGCCAGCTTTGGTGGCCTCGTCATACCTTTCCAAAAGGTCAAAGATAAGTAGGTTTGATATTTGTAGGTTTTCAATTGATTGCAGGACGGACATCGAGTCCACGCATAACATAAACTTTTTATATCGGCTGATCTTCACTATCTGGATAGTAAGATGTAGAGCTTTAATTTCGGCTGAGAAAATAGAGTCTTGTTTTGTAGTCTGGAAGTCTTGTTTTCAAGGTGTTGTTTTCAGTTACAACGGAAGCAGCCGATTTGTCGTCGAGCTTTGAGCCGTCCGTGTAGACGAAATTATAGTTTTTAAATTCTTCCTAGAGCTCTGCGAAGATTGATGAAAATAGAAAGGAGCTAGTTATTTCCTTTGTCAGCATTATTGAGGTGAGGCTGAACCCTCGCTCCAGATGGAGGTATTACGGTAGGGCCTTTTTCATGGAAGCGAGAACAATCTGATCCAAAGACTGAGTTGTACGTGGGATTCTTCTTATTTGCATAAAGCTTTTTTGTGTACTGCATAGCGAGTTTAACTCGACGAATGCTAAGAGGCTGCTCATTTGCCTCTACATGCAGGCTTTCTGCTGGTGATGTTCTAAAAGCATTTAGACACAGTCGTAAACCTTGATTTTATATCGGGTCTAGCATTTTTAGGTATGAAGGTCTTGTGATCCATAAACAATGCTGCCGTAGTCTAATCTAGATCGTATCAAGGCTCGGTAAAGTATTGTTTTGTATCTCGATCAGCGCCCCAGATTGCCTGAGTGTATCCTTAAAAAATAACACGCTATTACTGATCAAATTTACAAGTTGTAAATATGAAAATATCGTTGCTCTACTTTGTAAGATGGATTCTGCAATGATTAAACTGTGCAAGTTCATGGAGACTACTGTTTTTCTCCAAAGCATAGCTAGTCTGGTAAACAAACAAAATGAAAAGAAAACTATGAATTTGAAATGTTTCTAATTTGCGACTCCTATTTGTCAACGATTAAGCTGTGCAAGTTCATTGGGGCTAATCTTCTTCTCAACAGGTATTTACTGTGCTTGCGGTTAATTTTTTTAGTTTAAATAAACCTAGCTAGTATAGTGCATAAAAACTAATTAAAAAAAGTTGTATATATAAAATCAAAATTGTTGACGCGTATTTTGGAAAGATTAAGCTGTGCTAAATGGGACTATTATTTTTTTCTCTACAGATATTTGCTGCGCTTGCCATTAGATTCCGACTTTATCTCCTCATTTCTCTTGGCCCTCAGAACATCTACGTTAGAACTGGTGTTGAAAGAAAACTTGCAAGGCTGTTTAGAATTGTTAGCTGCCGAGGAAGCCATAACTAAAGTATTTGTTCAATAAGTTCAAGCCTGATGTAACGCATATTAATTCTGGATTTAAAACAGACACACTACTCAACTGGTTCTTTTGAAATTTGTATTTTCATTCGCCAGACTATTTTCTGTTTCTTTTATATTCATGGCTTATTTGCGCCACGTATAATTGTATTATTTGTTTCTGGCTGTCAGTTAAAATTAAGTAATGCATCTTCAAAATAATTCAACAAAATATTAAGGCCTCTGTTTATCGTATTTAATCTGTTTATATGTATTGTGTTTTTTTAGAACATAAAGTGTTTAAAAAATATGTATTTGTCAGTAAATTTCTTAAATTCAATGAAAGATTCACAAACTAGTGATTTAAATAACGTTTTGTCTAATAGAGAAGTCTCCACCCTGAAAGGACAATTAACTAGCAGCTAGAACAAACCAAAGTGACCAAAAATTTAACTTAAATTGCTACTTTATTTTTTGCTTGGCTCAGGTAGGGGAAGCCATGTTACGTGATGTGATCGCCGCTGAAAGTGCGACCTTAACTAATGACGAAGAACTGCTTTGCAGATCAGCTTATGCCTTCACTCACTACTTTTATTCAACGCAAAATGGTGTTGGATACAGGTAAACAGTAACTATCTCTGGTGTAAAAGACGCACATTTCTAAAAGGGCGGCGTCTAAACTAAAGCTTCAATTCATAAAGAAAAAATTCTGATAATTACAATTTTTCTGTTTGCCTTTGTAAAGTTAGTCAAATGCACAAGTATATTACTATATTTATTGATTTTCAAATTTGTTGCTATTGGTTTAATATCTATCTACAAGGTTCCCGCGCTTTTAGCTAAAAAATCCAGAACTTTCTAGGGCTTTCCAATACTTTTTGAGACAAAGGTTGGTTTATTCCTATGACGTTCGTGTGAATGCAGCAAGTGAACTTTCATACGCAGATAGATAACGCGCTCTCACTTGGTGCATGTTGTAATTTTATTTAATTGAGGTTTCAATTTCTAAGACTTTCAAGGACTCTTTAACAAAATTCCGGGACTTTCAAGACGAAAGACCCTGCAGATCTGTCTGTCGTCTTTCTGTGTGTCTGTCGATCGGTCTCAGAATCTCTCAATCTGTCTCCATGTCTGGCTATCAATGTCTACTTATGTGTGTCGGTCTGTCCATGTCTGTCAGTCGGTCTATCTGTCCATCTCTCTATCTCTCTGCCTTGATTTTTTTTTATGAGTGCCTCTTTATTTATGATTACCTGTGGGTATGTAACAGTAATTTTCATTTTATGTGGTCGATCGTCACAGGTGCTGCAGAGAGGACGAGACACAAGAACTAAGTTGTAATGACTCGCTTAGCGATGGCTGGCAGCTCACCTACCTCGCTCCTGTGTTATTACTCGTTTTTGTCTATATAATTATTATTTTAAAACTCATTAAAAAGTTCAATTTTTATCTGTTCTTTAAAGATCTGGACCATTTGTCACAGATTAAAGGGTTAAATAAATTGAGGAATTCGGGTAAGTTTCAAAACAGGGTGTTAATAAGGGGACAACCAGACGTGTTGCTATGCTTAGGTGTGCCCTTGAAAATTCAGAAATTTATTATGTTGGTAAGGCGGCTGTCAATTTTTGCTAGTATCTTTGTGGTATTTTACGGCTATATTGTGTTGTCTTGGTTTTACTATAAAAACCATGAATCCATTCACGTTTTAAAGAACGATGGTGAAATTTATGTCAATATATTTGGTCATGTTGGTTGGATTTTTGCTGAACATGCATCAAACAGTTTAAAAGCCTATAGTTGGTTTGAGTTCTGTTTTACTCTGTCAATTCCTGTACTCGTGGGATTAATCTTTCTAATTTCTCTTGGAAGGAAAATACAAAAATCAAAGCCAAACAAAGCACTTGAAAATGTCGAAGAAATAAATACTCTGGATCGTATTTCTGACTTTTTTGAGAATATCAACTGGGAGCCTTTCTTTAAAGTTAATTTATTTGCCTTGGGTATTATCACTGTGATTTGGGTGTTATTTATCGGGGGTATTTACTTTGCGTACGTTGTGTTTTTCACAGCATTTGCTTTCTGGGTAAATTTAGACGGCCTCGTTTTATGGATAGTGCCTGCAGGGGTATTAATTTATTACATTGCTGGGGCGTTTAAACCAATCCACAATTACTGTGTAATCGTGCGCTCGAAACTATTTGAGGCTTTTGAAGAATATGACCCACAGAGTATCACGGGGGAGGGAATGGAAGTGTCTATACCGAGACGTCAATTTGATGAATTTTACATCCCCAGGGTTCGCAAAAAATTACTTGGCATTTTTGCAAATCTATTTATTGGCGTTGCGCTTTTGGCAGCATTATATGCTGTCCTACTTTTTCAACAATGGCCAGAATTTAGTTTGGATATAGAATCTACGGGCATTGTAGGGGCCAATATTGCAGTTATTCTACCCGTTCTTGCAGCTTATGTTGTTGTAAATAGCGGCCTGTCACAATCGGAAGAAGCACTTTTGCAATTCGACGCAGAGCAGTTTGTAAAAGAAAATGCTACATTGAGGTCGGAAGGAAAGAGCAAAGAAAAGAAATCCTTCAAGAACTCACTACAGCATGGAATCCACGGCTTGAAAAATGCTGTCCAAAGGCCACACCTTAACATGCCCTCACGGCAGAACGGCATTAGAGAAACAAGTTAGTGAACTCGAACCTTAGGCTCCTAGTTAGAGAACTCCAACAACGGGCCTAGCCTTCAATATACAGAACTTAAACCTCAGGCTTCATGTATTGTTACTGTATTAATAATAATAATGATAATAATAATAATGATAATAATAAACATATAAAAAGATCAAAATAAGTTATTTACTTTTGAATCAACAGTTAATAAGAGGAAATTCGACAATTAATCGATACCGTTCACTTATTTTGGATATTAGTATATGGATTCTAAATCACTAGTTAAATTTTATTCTTGCTAAAATAAATGTCGTTACGATGCGATATAGATTTGAATTTTTCTCCCCCGACGTTTTCAGTATCAATAAATAAGTTTTTAAATCGTTTTATCTTATATTTGATACCTTAAATAAAAATAAAATCACAAATTGGACGCATTTTGTTATGACAGTGATAAAATTGCGAAATAACATCAGACCAACAAGGCCTACTTTGAAACACATAGAATATGATAATTGTTCGATCTCATTGTCGTAAAACTTAGTGTGCTCCAGCTGTCATGACCTGACACAGGGGAAACAGACGCAGAATAAATAGTTTGCATGACTAATCTAATATCCTCTCTCTTTCTCTCTCTCTCTCTCTCTCTCTTACTCTCTCTCTTATTTACATAAACCTGTAACGTCTATTGTTGCCTTGGATGTTAAGTACGCCCTTCTATATTTGCCTCAATATGTGTAAAGTAGAATGTATCGTGACCACACGCACACCAGTCATACGTTATAACAGGGACTCTTTCACGACTACCAGAGCGCGTACAAAGGAACCAGTAGTATACTTGTAGTGCATGTTACGACGGATAAATTCGCACAGCGGTACTCGCCGCTCTTTCAGTATCGAAAACGTCACACATAGCAGTACTGAAAGTGTGTACTTAATATTAACATAAGAATAGAACTAAGCGATTTAGAACATGACAAAGGGGTGAAAAAATATCAAATTTCCAAGAGAACATATTTGTACTAAATATCCTGAAAAACAAAAATTAAAACCACACTCGCGTTTGATTAGTAAAACCTCCTCCCTTAGCCTTGCGCACTGTCCACACTCGCATCAGTGCTACAGGCTGCTAGGAGCTGTTTTTTCGGATCAGTCACCTAGTTCGTGTGGTTTTACCGTTCGAGATTTTACTGCACTCTCGTGAGAAAAAAAGAGGCATAGACTGTGAGTGATAGACTCGTTTATTCTGGAAATGGTTCTCCTCACGAATTGTCCATCGACGGGTCAAAATATTCACGAAATATTTACAAAAAAAAATAAATAAATAAATAAAATAAAAATTTTAAATGAATTCAATGACACTGCATTTGCTTGTTTTGTCAATAGTTTTATTTATTGTTTGTTTTATGGAAAGGAATCATCAACATACAGCAATACCACTCATCAATAATGATCAATACAGATCAATGAGATTCCAATGAACTACGTAAATGCACAAACAAAACATTGATCTGCAGATATCAATTAATTTTCGGTCCACATGATGTATCAGTGCGAATATGTTGACTTTCAGGTCAACATTTTCCCAAATGGTCACCACTATGTTCATGTTGGCTCAAATAAATCGATATATGCTTTGTTACATGACTTAACTGACGTTTTGACTACACATATCTGTAATATCTACCGACAGCTGTGTACCGGCCAACACTGAAAAATTACTGGCTTGCGAACTGACCAATCAGATTACAGCATTTACTGTAATGTCTGCCGACATCTGTGCACCGGCCAACATTGAAAAATTACTGGCTTGCGAACTGACCAATCAGATTACAGCATTTACTGTAGTATCTACCGACATCTGTGTACCGACCAACACTGAAAAGAATTACTGGCTTGCGAACTGACCAATCAGATTGCAATATTTACTGTAATATCTACCGACATCTGTGTACCCGGCCAACATTGAAAAATTACTGGCTTGCGAACTGACCAATCAGATTACAACATTTACCTTCTGAGTGACGTAACAACTTAATTTAATTTAATCTGCACAATTGCAACTCTATAGCCCTAAAAACTCATCAAACACCGCAAATGAACTCTCCCTTAAAAAAATAATGGATATCATCTTTTTGATATAGCGCTTTTCGACTTAGTGACTGGAGTCAAAACGGCATCAAGAAACTCGAAGCTAATGTTTATGAATTCGGGTCCCATAGCATGCGTTACTAGACTATAGTTCTTACTGTAACGGTCCATGGCTTTCTTTATATAAGGCTGAATATCTCTGCAAACAAAAATAAAATTTTTTTATATTATTTTAGACAGTAGATTCCACTCCATGCAATCGCGATGACACAGTAGATTCTTTAACAATTAGCAGATGTTGACTTATTTTGAGTCAACATTTTGGTCAACAGTTTCGTAACTGGTCAGTGATATCTTCATGCTGACTCGAAGCAATTCAATATATACCTTGGTGCCTCCTATATATATAACTCCAATGGCGTTCTGGTCAACATTGCAAACTTGTTCATTCACTCAAATCTTGTAACAAAGGACACTGATGTTTAATTCCATTTGAATTCACAGGGTATTTAAAAAAAATTAAAATTGAAAGCAGCAAGAACCCTAAACCTGACAAATATTTTACATGTTTGCGTGCATTTTCTTGAACTCACGCGTTTAATTAGTCTCAATTCAGAACTCCGATGATATGTAAAGAAAAAAAAACGAAGAAAGAGAATAATGAAATTGTTTTTACCTAACAGCTTTCGCTTTTGATTCGGCTGTTGCGTGGCTATCGGCAAGTGTGCTGTGCGCATGCAAGGCGTCGCTCACTGCGTCCGCCAGACCTTCCAAGTCCGCGTATTCCGTCATCAACTGTCGGAGATCGGCGCATAAAACCTTTCCTTCTCCTGTAGCCAAAAAAAAAATAATATATATATTGACCACTTTAAAACGTATTTTGTCGAACATAGTTTTGACATATTTCAAAACGGCTTCTTGAATGGAAATAGATCCGGAACTGGTAGGCAGAATCCGGAATAGTTCCCTCGTTTCTGTTTTGCTTCTGGATTCTTACTTTAAATAACACGGGGTTACTCGAAATGAAAACAATAACTAAAGTAATTTGTTTACTGTGAGAAAAATTAAGTTATTAATGTGCTTCATACATGTATTTAAAAAAATATTCAAAAGACAGTAAATACGATGATTCTTTCCAACTGACTTCACATGTGCAAACCAAACAACGTCAACAAAAGTAGGAGCATATTCATAAAAAAATTATAATATAATTATAATATAATTATAATATAACTATAATATAATATTATTATAATATAATATAATTAATCATAATATAATTACAATAACTTTAAAATAAGAAATAAATCAAGCAAATGACAAGTCATAGGTTTTCTTTTGGTTAAGGGTGACGTAAGGCATTACGTCATCTTAACGCAAGGCATTACGTCATCCTTACGTAAGGGATTACGTCATGCTCGCGTCTATTCCCGGAACAGACTCACGAGGCTAAGTCGGATGAAAATGTAAAAGAAAATCACAGAAGTGGCGTTGTCCTTTATCTAGGTTAGCATATTCCACTATGCCAACTTTTGCTGTGCAGTCTTGTATTGCGAATAACACCAAAATTTAATTGCTTATTTGCTTGCTATATCCTTATTTTAAATAATACAGTGTTAAATAATAATCTGATAATAACTACCTTCACAGATAAGTGTAAAGCAGCTTTTCACTTTGGTTTTGTTGCCCACCTGGAGGGCACAGCCCATGTCCACGCATTCCTTTACCATCTGGTTGTAGTCATGCTTGGGTCGGCGTAGGTACTGGTGGAGGAGTGTGATTGACAGCTGCTCCGGTCCGCCCATACGTCGCTTGATCTCGGGCCCGCCCACCGTGTACCTGAGAAATAAAAGGTGAACACCAGCGCAAGGTCACAGTACAGCGGTGATTGACAGCTGCTCCGGACCGTCGACGTCACATCCGGATACGAAGATTAGATGAAATACTCCTCCCCTCCACCCTCTTCCCCTACTCTCCCACCACCCAGACCCAAGTATACTCTGTCAAATTACACTGAAATATATAGTATATTGAAAAGATAATCTTTGTACTTTGGGTACACACGGTACTGAATATGAATGATCACGATATGTGGCAAAGTAAATCAAGAAAATATAAAAAAAAATGATAATAATAAAAAAACACACAAACAAAAAAAAAAAAAAACAAAACAAAACAAAAACAAGCCCTGGATATCCTCACCAGTTCATGTGGTAATACAGCTAAATTTGGAAGCCAGTTCTATAAACTGATCAGCTAGCATTGCATCGTTTGATATGTTACGGCTTATTCTGAACTGGCTATTTTGAACCCCCTTCCCCCCTAACTAACCGCTTACCTTACGTCATTCGTTGATAGCAGACCCTGTACGTCGAACCCTTCCTCACTGCCCGCGGAATAATCTGAAAACAGACATTTCCGTTGCTGGGGACTACTTTTATATCACTGCTCCCTTATGTTTTAAAAGTAGGTCATGCCAGAAAATGTAAACCAATCAGACTAGAGCAGTGTGCATAGTCCGCATATTCCCAACAGCCACCCCCCCCCCCCCTCCATCAGTTAAACACGGCCATCAAAAGTCAATCAAGAGCTGAAATTTTCTAAGTCCAGCTGGTCCATTTTCCTTGGACGAACTTGGCCCATTTATAATACCGATCTGTGTTTGTTCCCACAGAAACCACATACCAAGTTTCATTAAAATCCTTGCAGCAGTTTTTAAGTTATCGTGTTAACAAGCTGTTGATGACAGACCGACAGACGGTCGATCGCATATATATATTCCCCACCCGTGGGGAATAAAAAACGAATTAAAGTCGGTGAGGTCAAGAAGTCTGAACCAATCAAAGCACGAATTAAAAGTCGATCAGGTTAGGAATTTTCAACCAATCAAAGCGCGAGTTAGAGTAGGTCATGCCAGGAAATGTCACCCAATTAAAGCACGAATTAAAAGCCGGTCAGGTTAGGAACTTTCAACCAATCAAAGCGCAAATTAAACAAGGTCATGTCAGGAATTTTCAACCAATCAAAGCACCAATTAAAAGTCGGTCAGACCGGGTATTCCACAAATAACCTGGGTCAACTGGGTACACTTTCCATACTTTATGTGGGATACCGATATTGAATACGGACACGATACCGACATCAAACCACTTGCGACGTTCATGGACAAGTGACATGCAAATGAATACCTTAAATTCAAAGAAAAGATAACGAATGCTTTTGGGCAGTATTTGGGCAGTATTTGGGCACGTCTATAAGGAGGAGCACAATTACAAGATATTTCAGTGCTTAACCAGCTGACCTCACTGGATGTTGACAATGTGATTTGGCTTATTTTCACCCATGAATTTTCCGCATCCACTTTCAACAACAGTGGAATAACTATAGCAGGAGGCAGCGGTGAAATCACGAAGGCATTACAGTCTCCCTGCTTGATCTACGGTGGGTTCCAACGACTCTATTCCCTTATTGTGTTTTAGCTTTTCTTTCATTTGGCAAAAAAAAAAAAAAAATTACACATAATCAATATCTTACTTTTCCCTTTACAAACTAGAGCAGTGTGCATAGCCCACATATTCCCCACAGGCCGCCCATCAGTTAAACATGGCCATCAATGGTCAATCAAGAGCTGAAACTTTCCAAGTCCAGCTGGTCCATTTTCCTTGGACGAACCTGGCCCATTTACAATACCGATCTGTGTTTGTTCCCATAGAAGCAACATATCAAGTTTCATGAAAATCAATGCAGGAGTTTCTAAGTTATCGTGTTAACAAGCTCTTGATGACAGACGGACAGACCGACCGACAGACCGACACGCGGTCGATCGCGTATTTTCCCCACAGGTTCTACCTGTGGGGAATAAACGGATATATTCCCCACAGGTTCTACCGGTGGGGAATAAATAAAAAATTTCCCTTTACAAAACACTAAATTTGCGTAACAAAACTAAAATGTGTAAACAAAAATCATTTTTAAAAACATTTAAATTACAGATTCAAATGACTTGCCTATTTCATCCAACTTTTCCGATGACGTCATATCGACCTCGTTGTTGCTTATTCGCGTCGTGGCAACCTGGCATGACGTCATAATCAGATCAATCACCTGTGTCACGACCTCTGACCCCAGGTTGTGAGTCACGTGATCAAAGTTTGTGCAATATTCGCGAATGTTGTCTTTCACTGCTGCCATGACCTCCCTGAAAGTATTCGAGTCACAAGTCACGGGTGAGCCACAAGTTCCTGAATAAATTAAGCTCAACCTCGATCTCGTACAAAGTCGAGACTCCTCCTATGCTTAAGCCTTACTTACTGAATAAGCAAATCTCATAACTGGTGCGGGCTGAGCGTGAGTTTGAGCGTGATTTTGAGCGTGCGTTTGAGCCTCATTATTGAATAAGTTTTTAGAAATATTGTGTTGGCAAAAAATAAAAACAATAAGAAACAACAACATCAACAACACGATCTCCCACATTACAATCTGTTAGCTGGCTTAGGGATATTGCAAGGCTGCGTGAACAATAGGGAAACGTTCTACAATGAAATAACATTTATAAGATACACAGGAAAGTTATCGTCAAGCAACCTTCTCAGCTGGGCCCTGTGACTTTGGACATGTACCGTTTCACCAGAACATCACGACAAGTCAGGTGAAAAATGAACGAGGACGTGAAATTATGCAGAGAAATGAATTTCTGAGTCTACTTTTCCGCCATTTACAGCGTAAAATGGAATATGATTGGTCAATGCTTGCCCACGTGACTTAAACCAATGGCAAAAATGGAATATGACGTGGTCACGGCTTATTCCACGTGATTTGAGCCGCTGGCCAAAAACGGAATTTGATTGGTCACTGCTTATCATACGTGATTCGAACCGCTAGATCAAAATGGCACATGATGGGCCACTGCTTACCCCACGCGATTTAAGCCGCTGTATCACAATGGAATCCACAATGGAATCTGACTGGCCGCTGCTTACCCCACGTGATTTAAGCCTCTACATGACAATGGAATCTGATTGGCCACTGCTTACCCCAAGTGATTTCAGTTGCTACATGACAATGGAATCTGATTGGCCACTGCTTACCCCCACGTGATTTAAGCCTCTACATGACAATGGAATCTGACTGGCCGCTGCTTACCCCCACGTGATTTCAGTTGCTACACGACCATGGAATCTGATAGGCCGCTGCTTACCCCCACGTGATTTCAGTTGCTACATGACAATGGAATCTGATTGGCCACTGCTTACCCCACGTGATTTAAGCCGCTGTATCACAATGGAATCCACAATGGAATCTGACTGGCCGCTGCTTCACCCACGTGATTTAAGCCTCTACATGACAATGGAATCTGATTGGCCACTGCTTACCCCAAGTGATTTCAGTTGCTACATGACAATGGAATCTGATTGGCCACTGCTTACCCCCACGTGATTTAAGCCTCTACATGACAATGGAATCTGACTGGCCGCTGCTTACCCCCACGTGATTTCAGTTGCTACACGACCATGGAATCTGATAGGCCGCTGCTTACCCCCACGTGATTTCAGTTGCTACATGACAATGGAATCTGATTGGCCACTGCTTACCCCACGTGATTTAAGCCGCTGTATCACAATGGAATCCACAATGGAATCTGACTGGCCGCTGCTTACCCCACGTGATTTAAGCCTCTACATGACAATGGAATCTGATTGGCCACTGCTTACCCCAAGTGATTTCAGTTGCTACATGACAATGGAATCTGATTGGCCACTGCTTACCCCCACGTGATTTAAGCCTCTACATGACAATGGAATCTGACTGGCCGCTGCTTACCCCCACGTGATTTCAGTTGCTACACGACCATGGAATCTGATAGGCCGCTGCTTACCCCCACGTGATTTCAGTTGCTACATGACAATGGAATCTGATTGGCCACTGCTTACCCCACGTGATTTAAGCCGCTGTATCACAATGGAATCCACAATGGAATCTGACTGGCCGCTGCTTACCCCACGTGATTTAAGCCTCTACATGACAATGGAATCTGATTGGCCACTGCTTACCCCACGTGATTTCAGTTGCTACATGACAATGGAATCTGATTGGCCACTGCTTACCCCATGTGATTTAAGCCGCCGGCTAAGTCCGGGGATGTGCCTTGTGTCAGCAGGCAGGCGAGGTGAGAAGCGAGAGTCTGAGACGGTAGAAACTGCTGCAGCAGCTGAGCGTGGTCCTGAAGCATGTCCTCTACCTCTCCTTCACCATGTCAAAAACGTCAAAATAAAAAAAAAATAAATAAATAAAAACACGACCATATACAAAGTGCAGACAGCTCGAAGGCCACAATGCGGAGGGCCTCCGCGGCGCTGCGAGCCTGGGAGATTAGTGTGACCCGAGATAGTCCTTTTTTTTTAAATATTTAAGATGTTTTTTTCTCTCTTTTTTGTTATTTTTAAATATTTAACACATTTTCTTCTTTTCTAATTTTTAAATATTTCTGAGCTTTTCTTTTTTGTTAATTTTTGAAATATTAGTTTTCTTTCTTTTTTTATTTATTTTTTATTTATTTTTATTTTTTCATGACCGAACTTAAGTTGTCTTGCAACTTTCAATACTGAATGCATTAAAAGAGATTTAACCTGAACTCCATTAATTAATTAATTAATTAATTAATTAATATGAATTAGCAGCGCCATACCTTCACACAGTTTAGAAAACGAAGACACCACTGGTGGACATTTGGGAGATTCAAAACCCGCTTTCGTCAATTCGCTTCTCACGAAAGCGATCGTTTGTTTCGACGCCTGGTGCGAGGCTATCTGGGCGATATTAGAGGCATTCAGGGTCTCCGGGCCATAAATCCGTCTCCAGATCTCATCATGCCCTAATTCGTAACTACAACCAGAAAACGCAACACAATTACAAGAAAATATATACAGATATTCTTAGGCATATGGGGAAATGGGGGATGGGTGTGGGGGGGGGGGGGCGGGGCGATAGGGGAGGCGGCGAAAATATTCTGAAAGTTTGCCACACTTGAAGTTCTGTAAATTACTGCCTTTTAACTATCCAGAAATTGGTGCGTCCGTTGGTACACACACACCGAAATCGAGTTGTGCACTGGTATCCTTATCAGATAAGGCGTTAGATAACAATCTTCTGAAGCATGATGATGTCTCGTGCTCAGTCTACGAGACTATTTTCTTATCTATTAATAATTATTCATTAGTTACTGCACTTGAAGCGCAAAACGAACCGAACTACTAAAAAAAAAACAAACTCAGACGTATTTAAAGGGAAATGCGGGTATCTCTGCGCCATCTAGCGACCGAAACGAGCATTACATTGAATATCGCTGAGTTTGAATTCAAGTTTACACAGTATAAATAGCTACTAAATCCGTCTAGATGGAATTTTTTTTTTCCAAAGACAAACAGGATTGTGTCCAGAAATGGTCTGTGTTGATATTTTGTTCCTAGAAGGGCCTGTGTTGATATATTGTCCATTAAAATCATATTACACTGTTTTTACCATTTATCCATCGAGTCAATGGGATTTTGTCAAAAAAATTGTATAATTCTCCTATTGATACGGTGACATATATTTTTTATTCGCTTAAAACATTTCGTACGACGTGTTCTTCAAACAGGGAAAAAATGAGGCAATTGTCAATTGTGCTTATGTTTGAATTTTGCATTTTGATTGAAATTTCTTGGTTTTCCCAATGGTTTCTATAGTAAAAGTACGCGACCTTTCAGTGTCTTTATTTCTCTTATAACATCGGTGACCCCCCTTTTTCTTTTCAATTTTTGAATATATACCCTCAAAGCATTAAACTGTGAAAGTATGAAGGAACTGTCAATTGTAGGCGAGATACCCGCATTTCCCTTTAAGGATGGGATTGCATGGGTTCGTTGGGACACTGAACGAAATTTAGTTCTGTACTGGTAGCCAGATCAGAAACGACGTTACAAATAATATTTTGACGTATGGCGATGTCTTCGGCTCAGTCTAATATCAAGAGATTATTTTTTAGCACTTGACAAGCCTTTGGCTATATGAATTTGTGCGAGAAGCCGTTGGTATCTTTTTTTTTCTTGGCAGTAATCGTGATTTCTTGTGTCATCTCCTCCACTGGCACTGCGGGCCCTAGGGCCACGAAACTTGGGACTTAGGTGGAACTTGATATGAACGTGTGCATGACACGTTCTATTTTTGCTTTCGATTTCGTTTTCTTGTTAAAAACGCCATGTGAAAACAGTGTATTTATACAAGTAAATGCGGTGCATTTAACAGGCAGCAAAGAACACACAGTTGCTCAGCTTTGTGCGAGCTCTCACTGCATAAATAGATAACACGGCGTATGCCTGATCAGTCAATAAGACCTTAAGTCAACAAAAACCAAACACTACTCGGGTTATAAGACGTTTTCAAGCTGTGTTGTTTGCAACATATTATTCAAAAGAAATAACCCATTGAAGGAAATATTTTGCGTTTTAATTTTTGTCAAGTGTTTCGCTGTCGAAATGAGGTTCTAGTCTTGTTTGCTGAAAAAGTCTTTACCACAACTTTTCCTCCTGATATAAAAAAAATTATAAGTTATATAAGCATCTCACGTTTTGTGTGCTACTGCGGAGAGCAGTGACGTCACACGGAACATGATCTTCCTCGATGACGTCACGTCACTCGATGAGTCAGTCATCTGTTTCGGTTCCATAGGCAATCTGTCCTCTAAATATAGATTCTCTGAAATGCATCGATAGCGACTAATTAATAGATTAATTAGTTATTAATTAATTAATAAGTAGACTACCTACTGTCTCCCCCCCCCCCAAAAAAAAAAATCGGTTTCTTTGACTTCATTCCACAAGATCAGACTTTTAACAAGGCCGGGAAGAAAATAAAAAAAACTGACACTGCCGGTCGGCCACATTTTTATTCATTTTTTCTTGAAAAAAAATTAGACCCAGCCGGGTCAAACGATTGATTTCTTTTTTAAAGGAGACATTTTTCACACTACGCAGGGGCACTCTTTTTGTCATCTGCGATTTCAGTGACAGCCAGGGGTTGAGAAACAAAGTTATTCTTTTTCCTCGACTAATGTTTTTATTCCTAACAATGACGTCACACAACTATCACGTGACTGATTTTCAAGAACATACGCCACGAAAATAACCATCATTCTATTTTTTTTTAAATAAAAAAAAGAGTCAAAGCTTCTGCACACTTTTACAATATACGTCACAGATGTATTGTTCTTTATCCTGACCAGTCATTGCCATCACGTGACGTACCTGACTGCACCAGCGTCTCGCCGACGCCATCTTGGATCTCGACTTTGGCCATTTTGGAATAATCTGTTCTCTCTTTTCCCGCCAGACGGGAACTTTTGCGTGGGGTCCTAAAAACACAAGAGACAACTAGAGCGACCAGTGCACACAAACCACAGTGCACCCGAACATGTCCTAAAAACCACAAGGCATAACAACCGACGCCATCGCCATGAAAGAGAGTCAAATTAAAACCACCATATTTGATAACAGTTTACAAACAAGAACAGAAATTTCACGACATACGCACATCTGTGACGATGTGTGACGATGTGTGACGATGTGTGACGATGTGTGACAAGGTGTGACGAGGTGTGAAGAGGTGTGACGATGTGTGACGAGGTGTGACGATGTGTGTTGAGGTGTAAAGATGTGTGACGAGGTGTGACGATGTGTGATGATGTGTGACGATGTGTGAAGAGGTGTGATGATGTGAAACGATGTGTGACGATGTCCGCGAGGTATGACGAGATGTGACGATGTGTGACGATGCGTGACGAGATGTGACGATGTGTGACGATGTGTGACGATGTGTGAAGAGGTGTGATGATGTGTAACGATGTGTGACGAGGTGTGACGAGATGTGACGATGCGTGACGAGATGTGACGAGGTGTGACGATGTGTGACGAGGTGTGACGAGATGTGACGATGTGTGACGAGGCTCAAACGTTCCTTTCGCAATTCCATGGCAAATAAATTGCGAAAAATATCCCACATCTTACGTATAATTTGACAACTGTTTGATTTCCCTTATTCAAAACAACAAACAAAACAAAACAAAAAGGAGATTGGGTCAAGGTCAAAATAAAAAATAACCTGCCCCTACCCACTATGACAGGGCATCTCTATACCAAATGTCACAGGAAACGAATTGTCTTAGTGTGTTTATCAGCAGGCGATGGACGGACAGACAGAGGCCAAAACTGTAAGCTGAGAGTCCCCGGGTTGGCAGCTAATTTCAAAAGGGCTGTGGGGGGGGGGGAGGGGGGGGGGGAGGGGGGACTTACAGTGCAGAAAGACGCAATGTGTCTGTGCCTACGGCTTGTTCCACAACAACAGGAATGCTGGCGTCCTCGAATGGGATGCTGGACGAGTGATCGTCATTCTCGTCGCTGATTGGTGGCTTCATGTCTTCCTCTTCTTCTGCGCGACGAAAATATCAGTATGAAATTCAAACTGTTTATTTTACTTTACTTTTAGTTTACTGAAAATGTCTGCTTTTCTGACACTTGTAACATCCCCATACTGTACCGTAATCAAATATTTATTTATTTATTTACTTGTTTAGATGGTGAGGGTGGGGTGGGGGCGGCAAATAATATCACTATAATTCCAAATCGATCATAACCGGGAGATTACACACGGGCTTGCTTTTGTTGCTGTTTTTATATTGATCATCCTAAAACACGCCGATCAGATATTCGTGGACAGCGCGTAGTTTTCTCCCAACCACACCCTGGCTATAGCGGCCATGCTTCCACACTTACCTTCCTCTTTTATTCTTCGTTTTCTGCCCCGGCCCTAGAACACAATTCAGTGACACAACTCTATGAGTATATAAACTGAAAGTAGGGTAAGAAGCCCATCTCCACCTCCCTCATTGTTAGCTACTGACCGGGTATGTAAAATTGGGGGTGTTTTTGATCAGGGGAGGCTTATGACCGAGCTACTTTTGAACGGAGTGGGGGGTGGAGGGGGTGGGGGATTATGAGCAGGTTGCTTTTAGGCAGGGGGGGTGGGGGGTGGGGGGGAGGGTGTTCTTGACCGTGGTAGGGAGAGGACTTATGACCCGGATGTTTTTGACCGGGGGGACGGCTTAAGACCGGGGTGCTTTTGCACGTATTGTGGGAGGGAGGGGTTATGGGAGGGGGGTACTTTTGCCTTAGGGTGCTTTTGATTGAAGGGGATTGCTTGGACAACGATTTTTATGTCAAATCTTACACTGTTCAGAGCATTACTAATTATGATCTGCAATCCACACATAACCCTAACCCCAATCCATTAATGTTACAAATAAAAAGAGACAAACGTTTTTTTTTTGTTTTATAATTTTATGAACTTAAATTAACATCTTTCGTTCTAGATGCCAACAGCATTAGATATTAGAAAATGTTGAAGTTAAAAAAAAGGCCAGGAATTAAAATGAAAAGCTGAAAAGAGTTGAATTAAAAGCTGTCATAAACCCAACATATGTGAACGACGAACAGCACGAATTCATGTCGCGCCCTGGCACCACCTCCCTGGCTCCATGCCGTCGGGTGTACCTTCCCGAGACCTGTACATATCGGGACGCTATCATACAGGCCCCTACACGTACCCTTGCCGCCTTCCCGGTCCCTGCACCGCTGATCTACAGCCCCCCCCCCCTCCCTACACGCACCCTTCCCGCCCTCCCGGTTCCCGCGCCGCTCGGGACGGGCATGGAGAAGAGCTGTTCCACGGGGATCCAGTCGGGATTGCGTAGCTCCTCCGCCGTCTTCTCCTCGCCGTGGCCGTGCGTGCACGACGTGTAGTGTTTCACCATCACATTCGGGTTTTCATACTGCCTGCAAAAACATCCACGTCAAGGAAACGAAATACTCGTCTGTAACCACAAGTATAAGAAATAACCTCATGTTTAACCACATGTATAAGCACATTTATAACCATATGTATAACCACATATATAACCACATGTACAACCCAATGTATAACCACATATGTAACCACATGTGTACCACATGTATAGCCACATATGTAACCACATATACAACCACAAGTGAGATACTATCCACCGGCCTAATCGTTAGCAACAGGTATGATTATTTTGAAGGGCGGGAAACTGGACCGTTTTTCTGAAGCCTAGTTTTAGTTTGCAAAGTCGCTATTAAACGTGCTCTATACAACTTTCTTAGGCGCCTTGAAACATACTGCCTTACTGTGAGCTCAGCAACACCCCCCCCCCCCCCTCCGCACCCCACCTTACTTCGTCACAATTCAGTTCAAAATTGAAAGCACGTGACATACCCCGGGGACTTTTATTGGCTTGGTATCTACGTCACCAGCAAAACCCTGCTGCCATTGAATGTTTGTTAATTTCTATCGTGGTATGCAAATAAATACAAACTTGAAGGGTTTAATTGGTGGCGGAGGGAGGGGAGGCAGCGGCGGGGAAGGGGAGGGTGGAATTAAGGGGGGCACCTGCATTTTACCTTCCGCATTTCGAGCAGGCGTATCTCAGCATATGGTAGTGCGTGATGCGCTTGTGATCACGTACTTTGTACTGGGTCATAAACGCTTGGCGGTGGGGGGGGGGGGGGGGGGGGGGAGAGGGGTAGAAGCGGGGGAGGGGGGATGGAGGGGGCACCTGCATTTTACCTTCCGCATTTCGAGCAGGCGTATCTCAGCATATGGTAATGTGTGATGCGCTTGTGATCGCGTAGTTTGTACTGCGTCATGGACGCTTTGGGCTGGGGGGTGAGGGGGGGGGGGGTAGAAGCGGGGGAGGGGAGGGGGATGGAGGGGGGCACCTGCCCATTACCTTCCGCATTTCGAACAGGCGTATCTCAGCATATGGTAATGTGTGATGCGCTTGTGATCGCGTAGATTGTACTGCGTCTTGAAGGCCTGGCTGCAGCCCTCTACGTCACACGCGAACGGTTTACTGTCTGTGGGTAAAACGACGCAAAAACCAAAAACATTCCCCGCCTTTGTTTTCACCGGAATGCAATATATATATATATATATATATATATATATATATATATATATATATATATATATATATATTGTATACAAAATCATACTTACATGATTTTGAAAAACCAGTTCCGATCTGACAAAACATTTTTGCGCGGGAAAGCTATTTGCGATAACATAGGGTTTATTATATTTTTGCAACACTGATTCAAATTGTGTTCTTAAATTAAATATCTTAAATTTAAAGCCATCAACAAAATTGGAAACAGTATTTACTTGCTTGGACTTTATTTTCATTGGCTGAACCAAAATTTGACCTTTGACTTTATTAAAACAACATTATTTCCCAACGAATACACATACTCCCTCAACAAAATTTAAAAATACCCGTTACTTGTGTATATTTAACAAACTCAATAAACATTACGCGATTTGACTTAAAACACTTTTGAATAATGTCACATTGTTTCTACACTGCACAAATGGTTAAATAATTCAATTTAATTTACCCGAAAAATCAACTTTTATAGTTTTTTTCTTACTTTCTTTCTTTTACTTTTTGCTTCTCTAAAAATCCCTGACAGGATTTCAGTCAGAGCATGCGCACTGTAAACTGTGATCTTGTTTATGGAGCATAACGTTACCATTGTGATGGTGCGCGATATGCTCGTCCAACCGCGATTTGCGCACGAACTGCTTGTGGCAAAACCTGCACGTGAAGATGGAGAGCGGCGTACGAATACAGGTCTTGTGCACATAACGCATGTGGGAAATTAAGTAGTTCTTCTTCATTAAAAGTAGTCCGCACTTCCAGCACTTGAATTTGTCACCTAGGAAACCAACCAAAAATAATCAAATGACAGCGGGTGTGAGAACCCTTTTTAACCAGTTATCCTTGGCTTCAAAAGAAAAAAAAAAAGAAAAAAAAAGCCACACCAAAAAACTGCTGAAAGCGACCGCATATTACGGCTCAGGGGTGCTGAAAAAAAAAGTTGATGGTTGAATAAGATGAATCTATTTTATAACTTCTCGCACACAACCGAAGCACCTTGTACGAAAAATGTAATGATGCTAGTTATAGTAATGTCTAAATTTTGAAACAAAATACGAAAATGATACTATTGAAATGAGATGATATTTTTTTTTTCAAATTTAGAAAGAAAAAATACCATTATTCCTTACGAAAATTAGAATGATGTCATCTGTAAAAATGCCGATTTTTTAAGGACAAATTAGTTTTTTTTTAAATTTCCAAATGTTCTTCCGTAGACAGTAGCGCATAATCAGACAGTGCAATGGGACTGCGAAAATTAAATTATTGAAAAAAAAATAGACCTGTAAAGTTCAAATCAGTCCCGTTGACCTTTCGCAACATAGCCAATAAGTTCTTATAAGTATGGGGAAGTTCATGACGACAGGGTTGGGGTCTCTGTGTTCCCCTCACCCCCACCCCGCCCATCCCCTTCCCCCCCCCCCCCATCGTGGCTACACGTGACAGTTACTGACCTTCCTTGAGTATGGGGAAGTTCATGACGACAGGGTTGGGGTCTCTGTGTTCCCCTCAACCCCACCCCGCCCATCCCCTCTCCCCCCCCCCCCCCATCGTGGCTACACGTGACAGTTACTGACCTGCCTTGAGTATGGGGAAGTTCATGACGACAGAGTTGGGGTCTCTGTGTTCCCCTACCCCCCCCCCCCCCACCCCCACAGTGGCCACACGTAACAGTTACTGACCTTCCTTGAGGATGGGGAAGTTCGTGACGACAGAGGTGGGGTCCCTGTGTTCCTCTCACCCCCCTTCCTCCCCGCCCCCCCCCCCCCCCCCATCGAGGCCACACGTGACAGTTACTGACCTTCCTTGAGGATGGGGAAGTTCATGACGACAGAATTGGGGTCCCTGTGTCCCCCCCCCCCTCTCCCCGACCCCCTCCCATCGAGGCCACACGTCACGGTTACTGACCTTCTTGAGGATGGGGAAGTTCACGACGACAGAGTCGGGGTCTGTGTGTTCCCCTCACCCCCTCCCTCCCCTCCTCTTCCCCCCTCCCCCCCCCCCAATCGAGGCTACACGTCACGGTTACTGACCTTCCTTGAGTATGGGGAAGTTCATGACGACAGAGTTTGGGTCCCTGTGATCCCCTCACCCCACCCCCTCCCTCCCCATCCCCCTCCCCCTCCCCTCCCCCCATCGAGGCCACACGTGACAGTTACTGACCTTCCTTGAGGATGGGGAAGTTCATGACGACAGAGTTTGGGTCTCTGTGTTCCCCTCACCCCCTCCCTCCCCACCCCCTCCCCTCCCCCCATCGAGGCCACACGTGACAGTTACTGACCTTCCTTGAGGATGGGAAGTTCATGACGACAGAGTTTGGGTCTCTGTGTTCCCCTCACCCCGCCCGCCCCCTCTCCCCACCCCCCCTCCCCCCCCCCTCCCCATCGAGGCCACACGTGACAGTTACTGACCTTCCTTGAGGATGGGGAAGTTCATGACGACAGAGTTCGGGTCTCTGTGTTCCCCTCACCCCCTCCCTCCCCACCCCCTCTCCCCGCCCCCTCCCCCCCCCCCATCGAGGCCACACGTGACAGTTACTGACCTTCCTTGAGGATGGGGAAGTTCATGACGACAGAGTTGGGTCTCTGTGTTCCCCTCATCCCCTCCCTCCCCACCCCCTCTCCCCGCCCCCCCCCCCTTCGAGGCCACACGTGACAGTTACTGACCTTCCTTGAGGATGGGGAAGTTCATGACGACAGAGTTCGGGTCTCTGTGTTCCCCTCACGCCCCCTCCCTCCCCCCCCCCTCCCCATCGAGGCCACACGTGACAGTTACTGACCTTCCTTGAGGATGGGGAAGTTCATGACGACAGAGTTGGGGTCTCTGTGTTCCCCTCACGCCCC
>OX457033.1:35451494-35508778 GCA_949752745.1 Protula sp. h YS-2021
CACTTCAGATACGCACGCTCCGACTGGCAGCTTTTATCAGGGAAGAAAAAAAATAATAATGACAAGAAATAGAGAAGTTCAATTTTCTTGCCGAGTTTAAAATCTTGAGGTATGTTATATGGCATAGAAAAATATATGTGTGGGTTTTTCCGTCTGTTGTTCTGTCTGCTTTCTTACCGAAACTGCTCTAAATCTTCTTGAAGTTTAGTTACAGGTGGCTCAATTTGAGTACCATTAGTCACATGAGAACTCGCGTATATTACATTGTTCATCCAATAACAAACACTGAATACCGTGCGCTTTTTCATTGGTCGGCTCTCCTTGTTTGACTGTGACGTCACTCTTGGCCTGCTCCCCGGCGCCAGGCACGAGGAATGCCTCGCTCGTAATCTCCCTCATATTACACAGCCATCGGTTCTCATCCAGCTCTAACACTCCCGCATTGGATTCTAAAATAGACCACGCCACTTTATTGATTGATTGATTTATTGTTTTCTTTAACATCGTGGCATGAAAATCTGTTATATTTCTTTAAGTAATTAAAACAAGCGCACGACTTTACTGTGTTGCTGGAAATGCTGGTTCCTGTGGAAAATAGCAGCTGAAGTTCAACAGTTACATAAAGGGCGTTGCCCGCTTCCTCCCTCCCCCCTCCCTCCCCCCTCCCCCACGCCAACACATACAGCAATCAAGTCCAAATGAAACACCATGTTTTTATGTGATAAACGGAGAAAAATCTCTTGCATTTATATTTTTTACTATTGTTATTATTATTATTATTATTATTATTATTATTATTATTATTATTATTATTATTACTGAATTACTCTTGATGTTAATTCAGAAACCCTTTCACTTAAAAAGAAAAAGTTTTGTTCTGGCATTTTGAAACAGGCACGTTGTAAGAGGTGCCAAAAACACGTTCCAACCGACCTGTCTCTATGTCGATGGCGGTGCAAAAGTTTGGTTGTTTTCTTATGGTCACGCTCACAGGTGTGTCTAAAATCAGAGCCAAAAAAATAAATAAATAAATAAAAATAACACAGCACGTAAAGGCAAAAAAATCAAAGCAAACGCAACAAGCGAGCTATTGAGTCCGTTTTTTTTTTGTTATCAATATGTCATTTTTTTAGGATCACTAAAACGTTCACAGCAACGGGGATACTTTCACAATCAATAATCATTAGCAGCTCTGAAACAAAAGTTTAAATTAAATTGAAATGAGCACAGGTTGTTAGTGTCTGTTTATTAAGAAGAAGCATGTATCCATTTATATTTTATTGAATGTGGGTCATACAGACATAGGAGATCACATATGAATGTGGTCTGGACCGAGGCTGTGAAATTCGCTATGGTTTGAAACCCCAGTCTTAACTGCAGTCCAGACTGAGTTTGCTCCAAATCAGGTCTAGACTTAAGTTGTGAAATCGACCCAATATGTCCTCCAAAAATTTCACGAGAATTCATTTAAGCGCATCCACGAAAGATCAGGAATGGCGCAAACGTAAAGAGTGACGGATAGCTCAGTTGTTTATAGGCCTGGTCTAGTAATCCTAAGGTCCCGGGTTTGAATCCAGCTAGTCATGGTAAGCAGGAGAATGACTTTCGTTCCGAATGCCTCGGTTGGCGAAAGCAATGGGTAATATCAACGGTCACGGAATTTAACATCGAGTCTTTCGGCCATCTTTGTTCATTTATTTTTAGAAACAAAAAGGGTTTTACCTTGTGACATCAGCGCGCCAAACGACAAGACATCTTCTACGTGAAGCTGCTGGTAAAGTTCAAAGATTCCATCTGGAAACACCAGGCTCAATTGGGGTAAGTTTGGAATTACAATCTGAGCCATTTTCCGCCAGCAGCATAAAACATTCCCCTGGGGGACACCTTTTACGTCAACCTACAGTAAGCAAAAACACACGTTAAAAATCAAATGAGGTAAACAGGGATAATTGGCGAACACACGTTTGAGGGCTTTGTAACAATGCTGTCTCAAAGTATTTATTATCATTTTTTTTATTTATGACATTCATTTGCTTATCACTTTTTATGAACCTGAAACAAGACAGGCAGGCAAATTTGTAACCAAATTTTCTAGAACAAATCTCAAAACACATTGTATTTCCGTAATAGGCGTAAAACTGTGGAATGGATTGGATGCAGACCTTCAATCGTGTAAATCACAAAATCATTTTAAAATATGCTACAAAAATTTGTGCTTAAGTCGTATGAAAATAGCTCGTAACTCTGTGGTAGATCAGACCATGACAATTCTCGCATTTTTTATTGAGAACGAACTTTCTCAGCAACAAATGTGCCTCATAGAATGTTCACGCTTAATATATTTAATGAATTATGTTGTTAATCTGTTTATTTTACTTTTTTCATTATCTGGCAGGTTTGGTTATTCAATAATATGCAATGACTACTAAATTTTAAAGGTAGGCCAATTCTTATAAGTGAAAACCTCAATGGCCTACCGTTTCCACGATGAGAGGTAACAATTTTTATGCATGTATTTGTGTACCCAGATCTACCAGTATGTTTATCTTTTTTGGAAATAAACTATTGATTGATTGAACATATTTTCAGTTTTACTAGTCCCGAGTGACCCTAGTCCATCACCACTCTTCTACCCGGACTAGGGAGGTGGGAGTCACCTGGGACTACAGTTTTACCAGTTCGGCGTGCTGTTCAATTTCATGTTTCTCTCCTTGTAAAGAAGAGCTGACTTGGAGTTAGAGCTATACTTATAAGCCAATTCTTACTTTCAGATCTTTAAGATGGAGTTGTCGTTTCGACTGCATTTTTGGGGTAGATAAATGATAAAGAAATGAAAAGGGGAAAACATCAAAACTCTAATTTTCTTTCAACGTGCACACTTTTATGCTTAAAAGCCATCATGTGATCTTTTAAAAACTATTTTACATATTATTCAGCCACTTTAACAGCCAACATGTGAATATTTTTCTGGTAAAATGGAATTTTGTTGATTTTTGCCAGTTTTTTCTATCATTTCTTTATATCCTTATCCCAAATGAATTCTGTCGAAACGCAAAAACTTTCAGGCGAAAGTTAGCTCCAAGAAGCGGTACTCTACAAAGTTTCCGGGCACCGCTTCAAAGCCTGGCTATATAATGATAAGCAAGTCAACTGCGCTCGCTCTGAGGCACCCCTGTGGCTACTTTATGCGTGAATCAACCACCCATAAGTTTTTATTGGCATTTACTAAAGGCCCTCAAAGTATAACGGTAATGATATACAACTTCTGTGTTACGCTTTCTTTAAAAGAAAATAACACGGAAATAACTACAATTCTCCCGCAATAACTGACATTTGTTTGTATACAGGGAGCATACTTTATTACGTGAAAAGGAAACAATAATTTTTGCAATTATCCACCAAAAAACTTTTGAATTCATATTTCAAAAGAACGTAAAAAATAAAACGTCAAATATTGTGGGTTTACAAAATAAATTTATACCTAACTTTGCATTTATCAACTATTTTAGTATATATTTTACAAATAAACTATGACCCCTTTATTTAAATTTTTGGTCATCTGACTTTGGTCATGTGACATTTAAAGGCCAGAACGTAAACAAACATTTGACAGGTGGGTGCGGAAGCTAATTTTTCTGCACTTTTATGAACAAATAAAAAATATACAGCTCACTAAAAATTGTGCCTGTTTTGCAAAAAGGGTATTTTATGCATGAACTTTCAGTAAATGTTTGAATTATTGGGATTGGTATGCAGGATTCGTGCCTCAGAACATATGAAGTTGACTCCTATTAGTGGGACAATGGAAGGCTTCGTAGCTCTGACAGAGAGATATACAATGTTATACAAGTCAGAGCTACTCGGAGCTAGGCGAAAGTCTGTGTACAGTACGAATCGGCTTATTTTGGAGTTTTTAAGAAGTGTTCAGTTCTAATTGCCTACATGTTCTGAGTATAAACTATTTTACGATATTTCCTCTATTACTTCTATTAATATGTTTAATCAATAGTTTGCTGAAATCATCAGGTATCATTAAGTCTTCTTTTATCGCTCAGCAGCTTGAGCGAAAATATGAAGCTAATAGGCTATTTACATTAAACTTAGTCAGACCGAAAGATGTGGGTAATAATAATACTAGTCATCATCATCATCATCATCATCATCATCATCATCATCATCATCATCATCATCATCATCATCATCATCATCATCATCATCATCATATTCATCATATTCATCATATTCATCATATTCATCATATTCATCATATTCATCATAAACAGTGATAAAAGTGTAAGTACTTGCGTACTGAACATGTAAAATATGCTGCATCATAAATAAAGAAATATTTAGCAGATTCCTAAGCAACATAGCACGGACTAGCGATTTCCCCAAAGAACTGAAAATTGAATTTCTGACACCTCTACAAAAACCTGGAAAAGAAAAGGGATCACCAGAAATTTTAAAACCGGTTATATTTCTATGAATTTTCAGGAAAATTCTGGCAATTATGATAATCAACATAAATAATAATGGTCTCGGAGAAAGAGTTATGCCGTTTAAACCGTTCAAATTTTAGATCGTCTTCAAAATGTCTTCTCGCCTTTAAGGGATTCATTGAGAAAGGTCCTTACCTCAAAAGACTACGAAATTCACATTCTAGTAGTAGGATAATGGGTGTTCTGGAACAGGAAGTGACGTCATAATGGCGTCATAAGGTGTTTTAGAATCCCCATGGGTTCTGGAACAGATGTTTTAGAATCCCCATGGGGGTTCTGGAACAGGTAATTGATAGAGCGCGCGCCCATGCCAATGGCGTCATCATGACGTTATCATGACGTCATCATGACATCATCATGACATTATTATGACGTCATTATGACGTCATCATGAGGTTATCATGACGTCATAATGACGCTATGACGTCATGACATCATACTAAGACAGTCCTAAGCAGCATAACCCTAAGTCACCTGTCAATCATCATGACGTCATTAGTCACGTGACCTGTCAATCATCATCAGTCACGTGACCTGTCAATCATCAGTCATGTGACTCTAACCCTGTATGAAGAATATTTTCCCGATCATTAACCTTCCGGCCTGAATGGCTCACTTGGTAGAGCAGAGGACCCGTAAGCGGACCCGTGGGCAGAAGGTTGGTGGATCGATCCCGCCCTCTTGCATCACTTTCATCTTCTGTCTATGATATTATTGGGGTTCTCAATGTGAGGACCTCCCCCCGGGTCCTCAATCTGATGACCCCCCCGTGTCCTCCATGTGAGGACATCCATCATCCGTCTATCATACCATGGGAACCACCCCCCCCCCGGGTCCTCCATCTGAGGACCTCCCCCTAGGATGTGATTCAGCAGCTCTGTAAGAGCACATTGTGTGTGCACATGTGTTTCATTCATGCTCTGGCTCCTGTCGGATACACATGGAAAAAAAGTGAAAACAGTTGCTCTTGCCTGTTGTACTGTTGTGCTGTTGGAGAACAAGTGAAGTATTGACTGGAATACACATAGGAGACAAAGTGAAAGATTGGTTATTCTTTGGAAAAGGAAGTGAAAGATTGGAGACATGGAGACGAATTGGCAAAAGAGTTGCGGTAAGGGAATTTTTTTTGCGACTCTGTGACATGATGTGGCATCATGTGACACTATGTGACCATGTAACATCATACGACTATATAACTATGTGACAGCATGTAAGGGCTATGTGAACATAATTAGTCTAAAGTATGCATGCCATTGTCAAATCGTTCAATAGACCTGCCTTGATAGCTCACTTGGCAGAACAGAGGACTCGTAAGCAGAAGATTGGTGGTTCGATCCCACCTCAGGGCAAACTTTTTTTGTTTAACTTTTTTGTGACTCTGTGACATTATGTGACATCATGTGACTCTGTGACATTATGTGACAGTGACATTTTTTTTAACATAGTAACTATATTTCTATGTCTATTTTCACTAATATTATTTAATTAGTCATATTTCAGTGGTTCTATTACAGTAACCACACACACAGATAGCGTAGGAATAAGTACATAAAAGACCTCAGAGCGTGGAAACGACCAATAAATTTCAGAGTGCACTAATTCAGAGAGTGGAAAAACGATCAATAAATTTCAGAGTGCACTAGTTCAGAGCGTGGGGGGGGGGGGGGGAACCGATCGATAAATTTCAGAGTGCACTAGTTCAGAGCGTGGGAAACCGATCGATAAATTTCAGAGTGCACTAGTTAGAGCGTTGGAACAATCAATAAATTTGAAAAGGAATGGGATTTTCCCTACGTTAAGTCTAATGTTATGTTTTATGTTAATATTATTTTAAAAATGGTAGTTCTAGATCAACTTTAACAAATTTAGTTTTTGATAACATATGATGTATAAACTAGGTTTTAGCATTTTACCAAGCTACTTATTTGAATGTTCTAAGGTTATAGTAGTAGGAAAATGGTGGTTCTAATCCAACTTTAACAAATTTTATTTTTTGACAACATATGACGTATAAAATGAGTTTGAACATTTTACCAAGTTGTAGTAGGGTAAAAATCAGGTTTCTAAAGCAACTTTAACAAATTTAGTTTTTACACGTTTCAGACGATTCTTCTAACAACCGTTCTTTATGCTTTCAGCTCACATGGCTCTCCGCTAGTTGTCTCTGCAGTGCATGTGCAGGTGGTATAAATGTTATGAGTGTGACCTACATTTCATCATATCAGTTTAAGCATTTGATGAAGCAACAACAACGACAGCGAGTTCGGTCAAGGATACATCCGTCCTCTGCGTTGAATGCGATGTGAAATTTCCATCTTTGGGTACCTTTGAGGGACATACATATAGTAAAGCTGAGATGAAAACTATATAGTGAAAGATGCTCGTGAAGAGCATGGGAGAGGAGCAAAGAGACGAAAGATGGAACAAGATGATATTTGGCCATACGGTCCAGTCCTCTGTATGGGATGCAATGTGGAAAGTATATCAAGATTATGAAACAAAGTAATGAAGGAGTGGTAAACATTCGCAAGTACCTCAGAGATAAGGGGTCTGGAAGAAACCATCCTACGAAAAAGGGTATTTTTTTGACAATACCTGAATGGAAAATGTTGAAGAAGCAAGTGAAAGAAGTGGATAAAAGGCTTCGAAGACAAGAAGACGACGCATAACAAGGTATTATCATCATGAATGCACTCGTGTTTAACGGTGGTGCTTACGTTACTGTAAATGAGAGGAATGAAGTGAAAATAAGTTCTCGGATAATAAGCTCTGCTTATCGGTTTAAATCTGAAGTGTGGAAAGACTTTAAAAACATACCGCTTAAACCTGGGTTTGAACGTAGACTTGAAAATAAAGTTGAAGTTTTAGTGGTTGGACATGATTCTGACATACGTGTTAGATTCTGGAAAAATCTTTTACAGGATTATCCTGAGGATTCTCTTGGAGTTGTGCCAGATACTCCATATTCAGATTTGATTGACTTTGATATGAAGAATTGGCGCGCAGTCTTACGATTCCTAGAAGCTGCTCACTCTTCACCATCTTCCGAGCATAAAAACGTCTTTGCAGACAAGGAGACAGCTCATAGTTGATCTGACTTTTGAACGAGATGGAAGACTTTTTATCGGAATATGAACCCACTACAAATGGATTCCCATATCTGAGAAACTTATGTGATGACATTGTATTAAGACATTTTAGAATGTACATCATTCTATCACCTGATGAACAATCCGTGTTGAAAGACCATCTAGAGAAGTTCAGGATACCTGGCTTTCTCCTTATACTCTCAGAGGATTTAGAAGCGCGTGTGACTGAGAACTGTCTAGACGTGTTTGTACGATTTCGCCAATATGACGAGCTTACAGAACGCTACGACTACATCACCCTCAACACAGTGGAATGGTACGCTCTGTTACAAGCATTGGATTGGAAAGAACCTGACGCTTGAATTCAAAGAGGAAGGAGTGCAACTCATGCGAGGCACCAATTCCATTGAGCTGACACATCCCATGTGTGTTATGGTGATGGACATTGGCATGAATGATCATGGATATGAACTGAAACTGTCTGAATACTAAGATGTTAAGATAATAAAGTTTGGTAATGGACAGTGTTATGTTAGTTTTCATAGCATTGACAAACGCGGGTGTAATGTCTTTGATACATATATTAATTTAGATTGGTATGAATGGCATTTGTTTATCGATGTATTGAATGTATTTGTGAAATAAAAGTTTAATGTAAAAAATAATTGTTAAAATGTAAATAATGTATAACACAATAAAAAAAGAATGTTGTATAAAACTGTCTCTTTTATTTACAATATCCATAATAAAATTAACAATTACCAACAACTTAACTAATACAACATCAATAAAATAATGGTTTATAATGTCTATATACAAAATCCTTTACAACAAAATCACCATCACTTCTTCTTAATACATCAATGATTTCAAAAGGACTATGTCCTCGAGATCTTTGAATTATATGATACACACAATAAAATTTACATGTAGATGATATTGGTGTTTGTAATGGAACTGAATTATAAATGAAATTAAACTTTAAAAACTTATTCAAACGACTGTCTGTAGGTAAAAGTCCATAAGAGTCAAAATATTCTGCAAGGTCTTCGTCATAATATACTGCTACAAAATGCTCTCCTGGCTCATCGTGATCGTCCGTGTTGATGACATAGGCACCTCGTTGTAAAGATGGTAACTGATCCATGGCAAACACACCTTGAAACAAGTCTTTTGTCGCGGTATCATGGCATAGTATGGCTTCTATCTGCTTCGTGTTCATGACTGGCAGTCAAATTGAATGCTACGATTTGCACTTATTTCAACAATGTTATCAAATTCAGCATAGACTATAATATTGACTGTATTTTGCAAGGCACCAACAAAATTCATTTCTAGTCGCAAATTCCCATGTTCGATAAGGGCATAATGATCATCACTATCATAATCAGGTGTTAAGTCAAACGAAAATAAAGAATAACCTCTAGGCCAATCTTCCCGTTTTATAATGGAACTTTTCTCACCATTCAATCTATCAAAAGATTTGTAAAGATTTTCAAAAGCATCAAGATATTTGCCTCGATTTATATCAAGCTTGAGAGGTTTGGATAGGACTGGTTCACCATCAGAGTAAAGCTGCATAAAACTAAGATCAAAATGTTCAAAATTGTATGGATTTCTCAATACTGTCCCAGCAAAGCATTCATTATGAACCATTCCAATGACAATACGTTTTGATGATTGACCTAGAAAGATTGCAATCCAAGTGGAATAGCTAAACCTTTACATTCTTTTCTAGTAATAATAAACTTAGCAGGACCTTTCATCAATGCATCTGTATGTCCTAACTGAATACTTGGACTAACCCTCACTTTGCGAATGGTTAAAAACCCTTCTCTCAGTTCTACTTTAAAACAATTATTTGCAGCCATTAATACATATTCATCTTTTTTTCTATGTAAACGTAATTTCACACTAATACCATTGGGAAGATAGCGATCCTGCTCAAACAAATCTACCCTTAAACCACCTGTAAGCATAAACTCACGGCTTAGACGTGTATACAAATAACGATTATGTAAACCATTATTTCCTGTTTCAGCTAGATCGCCACCCTCAACATTTACATGAAAACCTGATACATATCTTTCATGATTAGCTCTTTTCACCTCATGAGTATTCATTGACCCGGCAGTATCTTTATAGATATGACGCATAGAGCGCTCAGAATGGAGACTTTCTTCATGAATGAGATGAGATATGATGCTGGTATAACCATGGGTATTGTTACTATGTGATACCAATGGATCATTTAGAAATAATTCAATATTGGACCATAACCCATTAAACAAATCATTGATACATGATACGTTATCGTCTACATCACACGGTGTTCCATCAGCCTTTACAATGCAGAATACAATATGGAGTTTACTGTTCTTTAGATCTAGATATTCTTCTGTACTCGCAGGAATGTAGAATTCTATTGGGGTACCCTCTCTAATGGTAGTTAGTGGTTGATAGTCTACATTATAACTTTTTTCTACAGCAGTTTGCGTTGGTGGTATGCGAAACCATTGTAATGGAGAAAGACTACATTCACAAGAATGATTACGAATTAAAGACATGATTAAAAAATATCTTTCTTATATTTTGTTGATGTTATCCGTTTAGCTGCCTTTCGTCTTCTGACAGGTTTTGTTGGTTTCGCTCTCTTTTGTCCTCCTAACCCATCACCAAACACAGGTTGTGCTACTCGACCTGTAACATCTTTCGCGACATCTTTCGCAGCCTTTTTAAGATGTGGTGCAACGATTTTAGCCCCTGCCTTAAGCAGTGGAATAGCTTTGCGAGCCAATGATCCCAGTATTGAACCAATACCATCTCCATATTGTATTCGCGCTCCTTTAAATCCTGGCAATTCTCCACCCACCTGACGAAGAAAATGGTTCCGATATATAGATGGATTGTATGTGTATGCTTTTATAATGCTTTTGGTCGAAAAGGAAGTTTACAGATCACCTTGCCAGTTTAAAATGGAACATTATGACCTGTGTGGTCCTTAATATTCATTTCTATCACGTCAAATTTGGATGTGTTTACAGGAACATAATGAGTTTCTCCATAAGTTTTCATGATAATGTCTCCATTATTACAACAGAACGTAGCAAAGGAACATAATAATCGCCAACAACTTGTGGCTCACAAATACTACAGTACACATAAAGTGTATAAAATCCCTGTTTCACATCAGCTTTATGTTCAGCTGTGCACGTTTCAGTACACCATTGATCTAGGATAAATCCTAAAATCTCAGCTAATCCAGCGGAGAATGACACTTCAAAGTTAGAAATAGAAAAACTCGTCGTCTAATTTTATCATACTTTATCCGAATAGCTTCTTTAAGGTCATCTTTCATAGAATTAGCCGCTTCTTCATTGACTGCATGACATATCTCTTGTATGGATCTGTAGTAAACATAAGGAATAGTGATTGTGTCAAGAACAGAATCTGTAAGTGGTTGTTGTCGATACTGAATAGAATAGTTCATTCCATGTCTCATGGTTGTCCATGCATGTGGATACTGAATTTCAGCTAAGGCCACTTCATATTTTCCGTTCAGATAGATGGTTCGAGGCATACGAATTTGATAATTTGAAGTCTTGTTGTTGGGATAATAGTTCATACTAGCATTGCTGGGCAAAGTAATGTAAAAACTTGTTGACTCCATGACAGCTAAATCGCTTATGGGATGTAGATAGACTAGATGTGTAAATACATAACTTCATGTTTGACACTCGTCATCCTCACTCTCTACATTGCTGTCTACATTGTTGTCTAAACTGCTATCTACATGATCTACATTGGTATCTACAACTTCTCCCTGACAACAAGCACTGACACACCTAATTTTTACAGGAATAGTATTTTTATTTCCATTTTCTTTACAACAACAACACCATAACTCTTTAATGCATGTTAGAAAGTTTCCCATCCTTCTGGAAACAACCTTTGTTGACGTTGTTGTATCTCTTTTGTAATATCTTCACGAGTTGTCTTTTTGCTAAAAACAGTTTTTGGAATAGCAACCAATACTTCTTTCAACAAATCATTAATGTTGGAATTTATAATGACAGTACCCGTTGTTAAAACCAGTTTATTTTTATCTGTCCATCTCGTACCATATTTCTTAAGTTCTGCCAGAAGTTGTGTTAGTTTTACATGATAAATAGGTTGAAAATGGTTTAGAAACTGTTGGGACTTTTCTGATTTTTCTGCTTTGGATGATGTAACACACTTTTGTCGTTGTTGTTGCGACTGAATTCTTCGTAAATGACGGCCAAGAACCTGAGACATTTCTATTGCCTTTTCACGAGTTCGTTTCCCACGTAAAAGTTTATTCACTTTCGTTTTGATTTCACCATCTTTATCCTTCTTTTCTAACAGTATTTTATATTCATATTCAGGAATGAGGACCGTTTTCATAGTATGTTTCATTTTAACAGCAACTGAGCTAACAAGGATAATGCAAATTTAGCAATAGCTCCAATGAATCCTCCTTTCTGAATAACCAACTTCTTTTTTCTTTGAAGTGATATCTTCTTATCTGCCAGTGTGCGTAGGGTATGACGTTCACGCTTGAATTCCTTATACCTTTTTGAGCTTAAGGGTAACTGTCCTCGCAATATATTCAAACAAATTTCAAACAAGCTAGTTAATTCCTCCTTAGCTTGTTGTAGCAAGAATTTACGTCGTTTAGGCCCGCTGCGTGCGAGCAAGTGAAGGAAAGGTTGATTAGCTTGAATACGTTTAGACGTCTTGGCTGCGAATGGTCAAGTGACTTGGTTCTTGTTCATACGCTAATTTATCAACATATACGTAATGTGTATCTTTTGGTAAAATGCCTGTACGAATACTTAGTTGATCATTCGTCTTCGGCTTCAGATCAATGAATAAATAGCCATGAGGTTTGCTGGTAGCATCTTATAGGCTTCTATGAGAAATTGAGATTTTCCAGGATACATTTGTCGCGCTAATGTACTTATTTGTTGACTGTCTCTAGGATTTTTAAACAGAATGATGTAATGTGTATTCAAACTAATATTTCGCATTTCTCTACCATGATGGAACAAATTTTGCACAATAAAAATAATGCTTTGATTTTGATGACTGCTGTCAACACTAAAGAGATGTGTCATTCGCTCATCACGATGACATTTGGTCATTAAGTCATCAATGATGAGTAAGTTTGGTTTTTTCGGGTTAAAACGCTCTTCAATATAATCTGGAATGCCTTGGTAAAATCCCACACCTTTCATTCCCTTATACAAAAGCTGATCTGCTGCATAGAGCCATAAAATGGTTTTTGGAGAGGGTTTAATTAACTTTTGTTCCAGAAATTCCCTAACTAGAGAAGTTTTACCACTGCCTGTAGGTCCAAAGACCAAACATGTGAATGGATGCTTCATTTTCTAATGTCTGTTTCTTTCACCCAACTGTTAAACTTCTTTAGCCAACCTAACCACTTCACAAATAATTCTTTAACACCTCGTCTTTTTCGTGTTTTCAAAACCTTTTCAATTCTGTAGACTAATTCAATATCTTTTGTCACTTTCTGCAGTTCTTCATAGAAATGTCCATCAATATCTTCGTCCAAAAAGTCTTTCACACGATACAAGTGTATTCCTTGCTTCTTAAAACGATGTGTGATAATGAAGACTTCTTGCGTCCACTTTATATGATAATCCCGTTGAAATATATATTTCATGTGAGAAATGCGAACCTGATCACCAATTTTAAATTTGTAGGGTTTTTTCTTCTTCTTTGGTTTTAATTTCAATTTGTCTACATGCATATACTTCCACACTTTCGAGTCGTTGTCTTTACGAATATCTGCAGGAGCATACTTATTAGGGAGGGAGCCATGAGGTCTACGGTTGTAATTATACACTAGGTCTGGAAGGATGTCCATATATCGATAAGTTTGATTATGTAGGAAATATCGATACATCAATCCCTTTAGAGTACGAATGACCCTCTCAGCAAAGTTGGCTTTGGTTTCATTCTTTGTCGTATAGGCATGTATTCCCTCCTTCTTTTTCCCATCTGTTTTTAAATTCAGTTCCTTTATCTGACCTTAGAGTTCGTGGTCTTCGTTGTGTGTCATGAAAAATCTTTTGAAGGGCTTCTAAAACGCTGGTATGTGATTTATTAGGTATTGGCTGCACACATAAATATTTGGAAAACACATCAATTACAACCAATAAAAAGCGGTTGTCATCATCATAGGGAGCTATGCTTCCCATGTCAGCTAAATCAATATCCCACATGTCATCAATTTCACGTGTAATCACACGTTGCCTTGTAAAACTGTATTTTAAAGCTTGTAGTAAACTGAAGGCATTTTGATCCTGTAGCCATTTCTTCACTTGCGAATGAGTGACTGGTTGATCATGTTTTTTTAATATGTGATGAAGTTTGTAAGGACCAGCAAATGCCCCGGGTTTACCAGGTTTAAAGTAAATATTGGTTAAGTAGTCTTTCCACGTCGACATGTTAACACTAAATGATTAACACTTGTCAACATATCTTGCATTTCATTTTTTTCTTACAACTCAATCAACATGTTTTTATAACTCAATCAGCATATCTTACAAATCAAGTATTGATACAATGGTGTGGATAATTGCAGTCCATTGATCTCCAATGAACATTAACCAACTACTTAATTCATCTAATGTGATAGCATCTACACCATATTTTTCGCAACGTTTTCTAACACTTTATCTAAATGAATGTAATATTTAGCCTCATTCCTATATGTATAGACACATGTAGAATGACAAGTATGTTCTGAACACTCTTCATTTTGACAAGCAGGACATACTAAACATGCAAATTTTTTACAGCTAAAAACATTTCTTCACAATATGTTTTTGCACAATATGTTGTCTCAATGTAATGTCTGCCATTATACTGCAATGTAGATTAACCACCCTCTCACTTCATCAAACAGTCTTGGATCAAATCGAGCAAAGTGATATGCTGCTTCCACATCAAACTCCTCAGCTCCGTTAATGTTTGAAAGCACACACTCTTTCATGAAATCCTCGCGTAAGTTATGTACATTCAACGTGGAATGAGCAAGTTCCCAATAGATGTCAAAGTGTTCCAGTTGTTGTTGAATAGATCCAAAACGCGCCAGTTCACTTATCATGTAGTCCACATACTTGTCCTTGAAATACGTTTCTACATCGATCTTTGTTTCACATATCCATATGACAAGTCTACACACTATGACGGCTGGCAAGCAAATGACTTGCAGTCTTACTCTGCGGATACTGTTAGTGAGCCGCACTTGTTGCAGAAGTTGTCTGGTTCACACAACTTGCAATTGTATTTGTGGCAGTGACAATCATAATCCTCAGCATATCCGTAAGCACCACAATATTCACAAGACCAAGTTGATTTTGCACGTCCATATTCTCCAATCGAACTTCAGCCAGTCTTTTCTTGGATAGCTTTGAGACTTTCATCCCATTGTCCTTTTGCAGCTTGACAGGAGTTTTCTTCCCGTGACATTCCGTACATGGCTCAGGTTTGGCGAATAAGACTGAGTTGATGTTATCCATTTCCTGAGGCAATGTCTCCCATTCACCATCATTCATATTGATGTAACGCGTATATTCTTTCCCTTCAAACAGTGATGTTTGCACAAAACCCACATAGCGCATGTCCAAGTATGAAATGACTTCAAGCCACTTCGTTTGCGTTAAGTACAGTTTGAAGCCAATGTTGCGGAAATTTTTCAATCTCTCACACACAATCTGCCACAAGGATGGTGCTAAAGCAAGCCATCTCTCTCCACGTTTGATTCGAAGAAATGGTCCAAATTGCCCATGCTCCACAGTAATGATTAAGTTTGCGCTAATTTTAAAGCTGCTTGTCTTCTCCATGGCTGTGCATTAAATGATGACTTCACTTCACTCTTCTCCTTTTATACCATTAGAAATTGCACAGTCAGCTTTCTTATAGTTCTTCAAACATTTTACAAAGTTTTGAATTCACTTCAGCTCGTCCATTGTTGAATCGAACAAGTTCTGATGCATTCGTTGTCAATGGAACGTCATCATCATAATGTAAAATAATTCTAGCAGCTACAACTAGCATGGGCTCAGCTGTCCAAGTTGTATTCGCGCGGATAAATGCTGAATCAATGTCATAAGTTGATGGTAAAAGTAGTTCTTCACATTCGCGTAGAAACGAGCGGATGAATTCATCTCTTGGAATTATCTTTCCAACAGCTTCCCAATGCTGATGCAAATTTTCTACTTGCAAAATCCAATCAGATTCAAAAGCAGGAAGCTTTGAAAACACATAGTCAACATAGTTCACTTTGAAGACGTTACCATGGTCTCTACACATCGGTGATGAAGTAATGTTGGTATTGCTAATGATCAGGTGACAGCGAACACATTTATACCACCTGGACATGCACTGCAGAGACATCTAGCGGAGAGCGATGTGATATGAAAGCATTAAGAAAGGTTGTTAGTAGAATCGTCTGAAACGTCCAAAACTAAATTTGTTA
Source organism: Protula sp. h YS-2021 (assembly GCA_949752745.1). Classification (NCBI taxonomy): domain Eukaryota; kingdom Metazoa; phylum Annelida; class Polychaeta; order Sabellida; family Serpulidae; genus Protula; species Protula sp. h YS-2021. The sequence continues at coordinate 35,467,613 of OX457033.1, forward strand.
AAGTTGGTTTAGAGCCATAATTTTTACCCTCCTACAACACGGCAAAATGTTCAAACTTATTTCATACATCATATGTTGTCGAAAACAAAACAAAATTTGTTAAAGTTGCTTTAGAACCACCATTTTCCTACTACTATAACTTTAGAACATTCAAATAAGTAGCATGCTAAAATGTCCAAACTTATTTTATATATCATATGGTGTTAAAAAACTAAATTTGTTAAACTTGGTCAAGAACCACCATTTTTCCACTACTATAACTTTAGAACATTCAAATAAGTAGCTTGGTAAAATGCTAAAACCTAGTTTATACATCATATGTTATCAAAAATTAAATTTGCTAAAGCTGATCTAGAACCACCATTTTCGCACTACTTTAACTTTAGAACATTCGAATAAGTAGCATTGTAAAATGCTAAACTTATTTTATATATCATATGTTTTCCAAAAACTACATTTGTTAAAGTTGGTCTAGAACTACCATTTTCCAACTACTATAACATAAAACATAACATTAGACTTAACGTAGGGAAAATCCCATTCCTTCTCAAATTTATTGATTGTTCCCACGCTCTGAACGAATGCACTCTGAAATTTATCGATCGGTTCCACCCACGCTCTGAACTAGTGCACTCTGAAATTTATCGATCGGTTTCCAACGCTCTGAACGAGTGCACTCTGAAATTTATTGATCGTTTTCCCACGCTCTGAATTAGTGTACTCTGAAATTTATCGATCGGTTCCACCCACGCTCTGAACTAGTGCACTCTGAAATTTATCGATCGGTTTCCCACGCTGTCAACGAGTGCACTCTGAAATTTATTGATCGATTCCCACGCTCTGAGGTCTTTCATGTACTTATTCCTACGCTATCTGTGTGTGTGGTTACTGTAATAGAACCACTGAAATATGACTAATTAAATATTATTAGTGAAAATTGACATAGAAATATAGTTACTATGTTAAAAAATGTCACAGTCACATAATATCACAGAGTCACATGATGTCACATGATGTCACAGAGTCACAAAAAAAGGTGGCCCTGAGGTGGGATCGAAACACTAGTCTTCTGCTTACGAGTCCTCTGTTCTGCCAAGTGAGCTATCAAGGCAGGTCTATTGAACGATTTGATAATGACATACATACTTTAGACTAATTATGTTCACATAGCCCTTACATGGTGTCACATAGTTATATAGTCATATGATGTTACATGGTCACATAGTGTCACATGATGTCACATCATGTCACAGAGTCACAAAAAAAATTCACTTACCACAACTCTTTTGCCAATTCGTCTCCATGTCTCCAATCTTTCACTTCCTTTTCCAAAGAATAACCAATCTTTCACTTCCTTTTCCAAAGAATAACCAATCTTTCACTTTGTCTCCTATGTGTATTCCAGTCAATCCTTCACTTGTTCTCCAACAGCACAACAGTACAACAGGTAAGAGCAACTGTTTTCACTTTTTTTCCATGTGTATCCAACAGGAGCCAGAGCATGAATGAAACACATGTGCACACACAATGTGCTTTATAGAGCTGCTGAATCACATCCTAGGGGGGTCTCCATCTTATGATAGACAGATGATGGAAGTCCTCACATGGAGGACCCGGGCGGGTCCTCAGATGGAGGACCCGGGGGGTCCCCATGGTATGATAGACAGATGATGGAAATCCTCACATTGAAAACCCCAATAATATGATAGACAGAAGGTGAAAGTGATGCCCGAGGGTGGGATCGATGCACCAACCTTCTGCCCACGGGTCCGCTTACGGGTCCTCTGCTCTACCAAGTGAGCCATTCAGGCCGGAAGGTTAATGATCGGGAAAATATTCCTCATATAGGGTTAGGGTCACATGACTGATGATTGACTGGTCACGTGACTGATGATGATTGACAGGTCACGTGACTAATGACGTCATGATGATTGACAGGTGACTTAGGGTTATGCTGCTTAGGACTGTCTTAGTATGATGTCATGACGTCATAACGTCATTATGACGTCATGATAACGTCATGATGACGTCATTATAATGTCATGATGATGATGTCATGATGTCGCCATTATAACGTCATGATGACGTCATTGGCATGGGCGCGCGCTCTATCAATTACCTGTTCCAGAACCCCCATGGGGATTCTAAACCATCTGTTCCAGAACACCAATGGGGATTCTAAAACACCTCATGACGTCATTATGACGTCTCTTCCTGTTCCAGAACACCCATTATCCTACTACTCATTCTTATGCTTGATATGAGACAGGATCTGCAAATTTCCTAAGCCGCATCTATTTTTACTACTTGACACAAGGTAATGGAGCAATTGAATCATTTTCGTCGCATATATATTACTTTTAAAATATAGAGAAAACTCACAAAAACATAATCTTACGATTTTATTCAGCAACATCTATCAAATCATTGCTATACACAGCACCAAGGTCCAACTTATATTCTTAATAAACTATATGCTGAAGATATAACCTGGGCTTCAACTTCACTACAAAAATATTTAAAAAAAAAATGAATTGAAAATGCCAATGATGGTCCTGAGGAAATTAAATAGGTAACAACAAGAACATTCAAGAAAATAACATCTAGCCAATAGTGTGTGCCACTTTAAAATTGATTTTTATGCTATTTTTTTTTGTAAAAAGCCAAAAAAAAAAAACGAGAATCTTCCAGTGACAAGTAAAAAGCTATTTTCTACAAAACAGTTGACTATTGGCTTTAACAAAACGACTAGAAGACAAAATCGACATTTTTCAAAGGAAATTTATTCGTTCAATCATTAATATAAAGTTGAATAAGAGAAATTTATGCTCAAATAACGACCCACACGCGATAACAAGCAGCACTACAAATAATTTGAAGAGCAGAAGGTTGTTTTTCGAGTTCAAAGGCAACAAGGCCGCTATAGCAGCAAATTGGACTCTTACCATAACCGGACTTTGCAACAGCTTCCAACAGACCACGGAAGATTATCAGTAAATATGGTAATTTGTGTTTTGGGGCCATCAAAGAACATATTGAGCAATGCGTAAAATAAGCACAGACGACCAAGTGCTTTACTAATGTCTAAACTTAGCAAAACGTGTCATTCAGTCAGTTCTTTGTAGCTATGAATTTGACACCAATAAATTTTCTAAGTGATATTTTATAACCAGACCAAGCTAATGTTAAATGTTTAATTCGTGGTCTAATAACTATTGACAGTTGAAAAGACCTGCCTTTAAACACCTAACTGATAACCGAAACCAGTGATATAAATTTTGGAGTTGTTGTGGAAATGACGGAGGTATCTAATTAAGGCAACATCGAGTTGCATAAAAATTTGTCAATTACAGGGAACTAATAATAATCTTTTTGGTTATTTAGCCTTTTGCTGAAGAGTTAAAGAAGAAGTGTAGACACCTATCTGTCCAAGCACAAACAGATTAAAGTTCTAATGCTACATATTTAGGAATTTGGGCAGTATGTTTGGCCCCTTACAATAGACAGCAAGGTAGATGTGTTGAAATATTTCTAGGATAATGAACGAAATAGTTTATATCAAGACCCTCTGGGAGTATATGTACTAGCCCTAACAGAACTGATAATACAAAATACAGCTTCGTACAAGCACCGTTTCATTTATTTCTGAAATATGACTGTAAAATAAACAACTATGGAAATTAAAAAGGCTGCTATGCTTCCAATAGCACAAACAAATCGCAGTTAGGCGACTGGAGTGGTTTTCATTGGTCTGGTATTGCTAGTAAGTTTTATGAATAAATGTATTCATGAGTAAGTTTACAAATTTGAAAACCATTTTTTGCAAGTGATTAACCCAGTTCTTCTCTTCTATCATAAAGTCGAAATAGACGTTTCGATTTATTTTCTATGCACATTTAGATATCACTAGTCGTGAACAGAAGAACAACTTAGTTGTGGATAATATAACACAATAGGGGTGCAAAATATAATACAATAGGGGTGCAATGTGTTCGAAAATACTGCCCTCTTCCTTTTTTCTATCATTTCATTACGTACGAATTGCTAGGTATATAATAAAACGTGGACTGACCGGTTCTTTATCTGAAGGGAGGGAGCACTTGGCATTATATGTGTTAAAATGAATGCCCAAAAGAAAAAGGGCAGAAATAAAATTAAATTAACACTGAAATTGCTCTGAAATGTATGCAAAAAAGTAAACATTCCTGTCAAAAGTAAAACATGACGTGATCACTCGATTTGAGTTAGGTGATTTAAACAAGTCAAAATTGTTGATTCGCAAAATATGATACCTCTCGGATAGCTTCACCATTCACGATGCATTATGTCGAACTAATCATCAGTTGTTCATGGCTTTTCTATAACATACCGCTAATATAGCTAGATATTGTTTTTATGCTCGTTTATTATTACTATTATTATTGTTATTATCATCATCATTATTTTAATTTTTATTATTATTATTATTGTTATTATTATACATTAAATGTATTCATTCAAGTATCTTTCCTGGAATTAAACTTTGTGAAACATTTAAGTCGAAATATTAATACAACATTTTTAGTAATATTACAGGATGCAAACAGGCCCACGTATACCCTTGAATATCCTGTTTAGCTGAAAGTGTAGAAGAAATTAACCATGGAAATAACGTAACCCATCATGGATAAGACAAATTTAGACCAATTCAACGCATGGTCTATTTTGGGGCTTCAACTCTTTATAATTAAAAATTAAAAATAAATAAAAAAGATAAACAGGTCCACGTATACCCTTGAATATCCTGTTAAGCTGAAAGTGTAGAAGAAAATAACCCATCATAGATAAGACAAATTTAGACCAATTCAACACATGGTCTATTTTTGGGCTTCAACACTTTATAATTAAAAATTAAAAATAAATTAAAAAATAAACAAGTCCACGTATACCCTTGAATATCCTGTTTAGCTGAAAGTGTAGAAGAAAATAACTATGGAAATAACGTAACCAATCATGAATAAGTCAAATTTAGGCCAATTCAACGCATGGTCTATTTTGGGGCTTCAACTCTTTATAATTAAAAATTACAAATAAACTTCAAAAATATTGAAAATTTGAAAAGCAAGTATAAGCGTGGAAACACATACCTTGGTCTACATGAGATATAGGGTGTGTGTGTTTGTGTTGGGGGATACTTTCCAAACTACCCTGCCAAAAAATCTCATTGCTCGAGCAAACGCCAAAATGACGCCAAGGAAGTAATTGTGTCGTTTACTAAAGGTCATATTTAATTTTAAGGTGCAGTTTATGTTTCAAGATTCTTCGAGAATGGACTCTTTACAAATCGGACCACTTTTCAGTAGTTTTAGGTGTTTTCAATGATGAAGAACTCTTCTTGCTGACCACAGAAAGACAGTCATACAGATGTTTTACTGGAATCTGGCAACGGCGCCTTCAGCTGTCAACCTATGAACCCTGTAAAATCTATGCAAAAAGTAGTCATTGTACTCACTTTTCGGGGAGTATATACTGGAATATATGGTGTATGTGTATACACGGGGTTTGTATGTATTGGAGCTGGGGGGCTAATGCTCACAAAATATAGGTGGGAATATTGTGCAGTTCAGAAGATTGAACACCTATAAAATGTTATTACAGTTGCAGTTTCCAAGCCGTGTTGTTTCTGATGCTATACTTGGGACAGAACTTAAGTCACAGTAATGAATTTTCAGTCAAAATAAGCTTAAAAAGCAATAGGATATTTTGCCATTTAATAAAGCACTTGGTTTGGGATAAACAATAAATATCAACACTACCTCTCCCCATCCTATCATTTGGGCATAATTCTTTTTCAAGAACAACACAATTTGCTCAGGATTCTGCACGGTTCTTGAAAAATGAAACAAACAAAAAGCAAATTGTACTTTTTCATTATTTCGATGATTCCTAATTCGTTCACTCAGAAATATAAACATTCTATGAAATAAGTTAATGTTACGTGCACTGTGTTAAAATTAGCCACAGTGCTAGGCAGAAAAAGCATACAAAAATAATTTTTGGAGAGGTGCCTCATGAAAAAATTAAAACATATTGAAGTAAAATATTCATCATAAAAATAAGTTATGCCATTTACTATAGCAGGATAATTGTAGTTTTTGAGAATAAAGAATTCGAATAGGGCTGTCATGTCGGTCAGGTTAGTAGGGGTATCAATGGAATTTTCATGTCGTTCGTCTTAAAATTGGCATGACTGACTGATATAATATAGCGTTTCACTCATCTGATATTTTGAAAGAAACATCCTTTTGTTTAGCAAAGCAACCATTATAACAGTGGAGGATCCAAGATTGGAGGAGATGGGTGGTTGGTTCAGGGCCTTAATTCATAAAAATTGCACTGATAAACTTTGATTGGTAAAACAATCTGAAGTCGACATTTTGGATGAATTTAAAAAAATTGAATTCTCCATGGCGGAATTCTGTATCCGCCACTGTTATATGCATCAATATTATTGTACAATTTTCTTAAAATATTGAGAAGACGTGCAAACTATAAAAATGTAATAGCCTGATCAACAAATATAAATGCTGTGATTGTTTAATATAGGTGCATCCTGAAGTTTGAATCCTGTTCACATATCACTTGCAAAGTAACAGTTCAATAACTCAAGGCACAAATTTGTTTTATTGCACTGCATCCAATCTGTATCGAAACTGTGATCGAGATGAACGGAGAGGAAACGAGAGGAAAATTAAGCTATTTGAACGCTCATGTCGTAGCGTAATCTTACTGTGTTGGCAGGTGCAATGAATTCAAGGATTGTCGGTGGTTGTGTCCAGTCTACCACTGCAACATAATTCTAAATGAATCCAGGTTAAATATGTCATTATACATCATGTTAGAGTGAAAAACACAAACTCTATGCAATTCTACGTATGTTGCGAATTTTTGTTTGAAATATTTAAAATATCTAAAAATTGAAAATTAAGATGTTTTGTCTGACTTTAGGAGAGATTCTTATTTATCATATGTATTTTCTGCACCAACGACTTGTATTCTTTTCTGACCCTTTTCATTTATTTTTTATTTCATTCATAGCTTTTTGATTTATGAGGTTATTGGCAGTTTGTTTGCATGTGTTCTGACAAATGTACACTTCCTTAGTGGTACCCTGCAGATAATTGAAATGTAATGTCAATGTTAGCAGAGAGGTATTCTTTATAATACTGTTCTGTAAATGGGAGTGGTTATGTAACAAAATGTAAGTCGAGTTTTAGTGTGTCTGGTAAACTAGACAGTTCAAAACAGATGCGACTTATCACGATAACTGCTGCCAGCAAATTTATTTAACCTAAAGTCACGCCCATTTACATCTGCCAAATACATGTTGTAATACAATGAGGCCATCAAAGGCTTGTCATAAATGTCATATCTCTATGAAAATGCATATATAAACAATCAGTCGTTGCTGTGTTAAGGTTGTGTGAGGCTTTTGAGAAGAATTCTCCGGATAGAAAAAAGGTGGAAATCTTAGAAAAATGAATAAGCTTATTATTGTGGCTTCTCTATTGGGCATAGTCGTTGTCGCCATGGCAGGTCCAAAGTATAACACCGGTTATTTTGGATACGACGAAAACAATGATCGTCTTGATGACAGGTAACTATCACATAAAATCACTATTATACATTAATATCTCAAAGTAAACAATTTAATATTTCAAATAAGTTAGTAATTATTAGACTTAATTAGGGGGCTGTCTCTTTACAATTGAAAAATAGCACACCACGAATGAATAAATTATTTGATGGAGAATAATATACCATGCCAGTATGGCAGACGAGTTTTGAAAATATATTGAAATTAATATGGCCTGTTGTAGCTGTTGTAGCCTCTTGATCTTTCAAAAATATGTAAAAGTTAATGTGACCTATTTCAGTAATTCAACCTCTCAATATATATATATATAAATTGACGTGACCTGTAATAACTTAACCTGTCATAATATATTCACAAATTAATGTGACTTGTAGTAAATTAACCTGTCAAAATAAATCAAATTGATGTGACCTATAGTAATCATGCTCACGGGTGACGCTACAAAGCAATACATTTGCATTAGCCGATTAAACTATTGAACATGTCTAATTTTGGTTTTTCACACCAAATAAGTACTGTACAAGTGACATTATAATTCTTACTATAAGCATTACCTGATATAGCTGATGTAAATTTTACTTTTTTATTTTACCACTGAACAATGATTAGATCAGTTAAAATTATGAAGTATATTGAAAATTGCGGTGCAACGAATACTTTTTCGAGAAGCTGTTTCAAAAATAAGATTGGTTAAAGGTAGGTTTTTTTACTGTAAGCGCAAAGCGATGTACAGTTTTCTCGGATAAGCCTATTTTATTCATATTTATAGTAAGCACCACATGCAAAAATTTAAAAAAAGCAGAAACAAATCAATATAATGTAAAAGTTTTAACATTATTTAAGAACAGAATGTTGTATTTTAATTTTTCTAATTTCTAATATTTAAAGCTTCTGTAGAGGTCTAGTCACTATAAGTCATTTTAATGTACACTTAAAGTTCTCACTTTTGATCCAATTTTTAAAAAGGAAAATTAGAACCTTAATAGGCTGTAATTTTGAATTCTTGGATAAGACTGTTATTATAAATTCTGAGACAGAAAGACCTAACCCAATGCTGTTTCCAAAATCGGTTCTCGAGGGCATATGAGATTCCTTACACCCAGGCCAGATTTTTGAGTCGTCAGCCAGTGAATAACCAGTCCAATGCTTTGCAGCTTTGCCATTCCCCACTCCACTGCCAGCTCCCGTAATCTCTCAGCATAAAATGACGATATCAACCTTTATTATAGAGCGATTTTCACTACCTTAGACAGTTCTGATCAACTATAACAATATAAGCCATACATTCATTCAAATCAATGTGTTCAGCAAATTATCAAGCAATTATACAGTTCTCTTTGTACCGTGTTACTTTTACACATATTCAGTGGCCTAAACGATGATAATTTAATCCCAAGGACAGCTGAATATTGAGAGAATATCAACCAATTACTTAATGATAAATTAAGTGTTTAGGGTCTGGTCAATAGACCGTGGAAATATTAACATTATAAATTAATAATATATTATACATATATATTATGTTATGTTTTGTGTTAGATTTGACCGTAACCGTGACGGTAAACCTGATTACTACTCATCCTACTACAGGACCAATGGCAACTATAGACCAGGCTCCTATTATTTCAACGACTATTACAATGGACCTTTCGGTCGTAACTATTAGTTACAAGGTAAGAAACTTGAAAATGTTGCATTTAGTAAGACAATGTTAATACGCAAGCTTTCGTACCGGGTGTTTCCGAAAAAAGCCCAGGGCTTCTATTTGGGAACAGGCCAATTTCAGGCGCTCATTTAGAAACCAAACAGAAGCCCCGGGGCTTCAATCAGGAAACAGTTTCCTAATTAGAGCCCCGGGGCTTCTATTTTTTAGATGGTGGAGGGGGGGGGGGTTGTCGATAAGTTTTTATTGGAAAAAAGTGAATTTACCATCAACCTCTTGTTAAAGCGCTACATGCTGCGGATATTCGCACAAAATGTAACAAAACACACAAAACAACAGTAACTATAAAAGTCTGGTAAAGTTGGGGTGCCTTGTGCAAAGCACAGGATTAAGCAACGATGCAGAACGTGTCTAGGGGTTTGCCTCACATCTAAGGATTAAGTGCACCGTGTCTTAATTGCGAGTAAACACGAGTTCTAAAAAGACTTGCAGGGGAGGAGGGGCAACATCACGCCGCCCTTTTCAGTACTCGGCCCGTTATATTTCCAGTAATACTCCGGAGTAAAGGTGGCAGTGGGGAGGGGGTGTCTGTTCGCCAGCACAGGATTAAACAACGACGCAGGATTAAACAACATGTTTAGGGGCTGCCTCATAGCAAAGGATTAAGTGCACCGTGTCTGCTTTGCGAGTAAACACGAGTTCTAAAAAGACTTGCAGGGAAGGAGGGGGGGCCTTTTATTAGGAAACTATTTTTTCAGGTCTTTAGTTTAACTCCAAATAGAAGCCCCGGGGCTTCTATTGGGAAACAGTTTCCTAATAAGAGCCCCGGGGCTTTTATATGGGGGGGAGTTTCTTTTCGGAAACTCCCGGTACTACTTGCTACATTTCGCTAAATACACCAGTGCAAATACTTTTTTCAAATAAAGTGCTGCTATATAAGTATCGAATATTACGATACAAATATTGAATGTTGCGATATTACGATATTAAGATAATATGATGTTGCGATATTACGAAACATGAATTGTTTTACATTTTACCTTGTCTTACGGTCATTTGTGTTAAACGATGCCAAGTTATCTATCAATATTATTTCTAAAAATAGCCACACCTTGACAATATAAGTTGAAGTAGAATACATGAATTGTATTTATGAAGATTTTAATGTTAAAACTGAAAAGCAGTCATTAAATTTTTGAACGTCTTTGCAGAAATCATTTCCTGTTTGAATTTTTAAGAATCAAAACTATTGAAAATTAATAAATCGATTAGACATAATTTTAGGAAACACTGCAGCTGTTTTGCATTAAATCTAAGTGAATAAGGCTTACGTTCCGAGTGGACGTTTCTGAATTATTGGCAATATTAAGCTATAGCTAGGATAATAAAATTAAAATCAATTTCTTTCGATTTTTCAGTGAACAGAAATTCATGCAACTTTCTCAGAACATATCTACAGCTTTTCAAATTAAAACTTCGAAAGGGTGTGAAACAAATGTGGATTTTTCTGCAGCTGCTCAGATTAACGACTCTAATGCCTCAATGACTGGTAAACTTGAGCAGACGGATACAAATCGGCGTAAATTATAGTGTGAAATCAAAAATGTGTAAAGCGCGTTATTTTGTTCAAGTTGCTATGTGCAAGTCAATGGGATTATTTCAAACGTTAGTTTACTTTGCAATAAAATACACAAAAATTATTCTCTTAATCTTGTATTCTTTTACACGAAATGTGATATCATACACCATAAACCAGATGTGTTTCTTTCTCTGGTTATTTTTTTAGAAAGACGCCAAAAGAGCTTTTATGTAAGACTAATACTATTGAACATTGATAGTTTTCATGAACTACCAGAAGTTATTATTACACAAATAGAGCTATATATTAAATCTCTGATTATTACTGATACTTTTGGAATTCTTTTTATTGGACAGACAGATAATGCACAGAAAGTAACATATAAAAGGAAGTAATATCAATTTAGGCAAGTATATATATGGCGCCATATATAGCCCTCAAATTATAAGTTTGAATATGAAAAAATGTATAGAAAACAATCTATAAAACTAGTAATATCAATTTTTGCAAGTACATGACGTGATAATATCCCAAAATTAGGTTCTTGAATATACTAGTAAATTATTATTATTATTATTAGACTTTCTTTTTACGCGCTTTTCAAGCTATATAAAAGCGCTACAATAATCAAAATAATATAGTCATAGTACAATCAACATAATACTGACATAATACTGATATTGTCTAAAAAAGCACTCAAATGCAGGTAAGATAATACTGATTTGAAAACTAAAATTACACAATGCTTTAATTAAACGCAGTATGATCTCTTAAATAAAAAGGTCTTGAGATTTTTTTTAAAAGTGTTAAAATTATCTGTTTCTCTCAAATTTTGTGGTAATTTATTCCAAAGTCTCGGCCCTGCAACCTCAAAACTTCGATAACCTGCTGATTTTAGGCGGAACCGTGGTTCAACTAAAAGACGCTGTGATGCTGAACGGAGGGGTCGGTTTGGTTCATATGGGACTAGGAGTTCACTAATATATCCTGGGGCAGGACCATATAGTCCGTTATATACCATTGTGACATCTTTGTACTCAATACGTTCTGGTACAGACAACCAGTGAAGTTTGATTAAGGCTGGTGTTATGTGCTCATTTTTGGGTGTTACAGTTACCAATCGGGCTGCTAAATAAGGCCTTGTAATCACACTGCCTATTTCGAAAAAAAACAGAAAAATGATTCAAAATTAACTTTGTGTTTGCGCAAATGTATTTTAGATAACTTTGTTGAATTAGCAGTTATGTTAATGACATGTCACTGTCAACAGCACAGACCAAATTGAAGGCCACGAATTGTGTGATCTTTGGCTAAGACCTTTTCATTGATATCAGTCTCTGCCAATTCAAACAAGCAGCGACATGTCCAGTTTGATTGACAAACATTCTTTTTACGTGGCAAAATCAATGTGTTTGGTGACACTATTGATATGTCACCAGGAAATATGACAGTACTAGCACATTTTATAGACTCATCAAGAATTGCGCACAGGTTTGTGATACCAGAGCACTGAACACACTTTGGCAAAACCATTAATTTATGATAATGTAACTGAATTTGAAATTGGCAGCTTTCGATAAGACGGTAGTTGTTTTGTATGACAAATGGAAAATTAATATTGTATTTTCATTTATCGTTGTTCATGGCACTTACCATCGGCATTGCAGAGAAAATTTACTGATATCAAACATACTACTCTGAAATATCAGCAATTAATATGTGGTCATAAAATTTAAAATCTAAAGTGTCTATTCAGAGAATTCGGCAAAGTGAACTAATTATCGCCCTGTGCAGTATTTGAACTCCAGTTACTTCATTTAGAACAGTAGCGAGATATGCTTTATATGTGGTATAAGAATTGTCAATTTTAACTGTAATTCCCTGATTCAAAATTTATGGTTTCACCCCAGTGAGGGTATGTACCGAAAAACTACATGCTGTTATTCAATCATAGACTGAAGTCTCTTTTATTCTGCTTTTATATCTATATACTGCTGGCAAGAAACAAATCTCTTTCATTTAGTTCTTTTTTCATATACTGGTGAGCAAGGAACGCTTCAAGTCTTGCAGATTAAATTAAACGTCAGCCACCTGATTTATGTCAGTTTTTGTTCCCCAAAATCTTATGCGTATCTTCTATCACAGCGTTCTTATGTCTTGCAACATTTTCTATCGACAGTTCGTGATACACTGAACCTTAACCGTAACGGAGCGCACGTATGCATTACTCGTAAGCCGTGAGACAATCTATGATAATATAATTGAACAATGCAACTGAAGTCACAATTAAGTGTTCAAAAGTAGATGTTTCATAAGAAACAAAATTAACTATTTGTAGAAATGACTTAACTGAAAAACAAAATTTTAACGTGTATAAACTCAATTATTTTTATTGTACAGCGCCTAAGCAAGTGATTGCTCTAAACGCTAAGTAATGATTTATAAAATAAATTATAGAAAATACGTGTACATATAATGATACATAACAAGATTTGCGACTTTCTAATGCAACATTTTTGACACAATAACAATGAATATTAATATTAACTATGTGCTATTCTAAAATATTGCGTCTTTAATTGTTTTCGGAACGTTGCGACAAAAGGAGTTCATTTTATGGACTCGAGTAAAGCGTTCCATATTTTGGTGCCGAAACCTCAAATGATTGGTCTCCACGCTCTTTCAAATCTGTTTGGACACATGTAGTACAGTTTGTGTTTCGGGTCAAAGCGACTGGTTGATGACAAAATTTTGAACTCATTGAAACAATTTTGAATATTATTCGGTATCAAATAGGCAACTAATATAATGTTATCTTGTTTCTTATACCCAAGTATAAGTGTGTGATAATTAACTTTAAAAACCCAACACAATGTATTTTACGCTATTTTATTTACTTCTTCATCTACGAGAAATGTTTTTAACGTGATTTTAAGGGCTGTTCTCTCCACAAATTACGCGTAACACTTCAGCAGATGTTTGCAATCCAGTGAGCAAAAACATGAAACTAATTTGTAAAGACGACACATCTTTGTGCACAAGACCAGTATTTACTTTGTTGAACAATTATTCTTCATAATATGCACACGACACTACTTTATTTTCTGCACACGATACACCTTTACTTTATGAACATCACTCTTCTTTATTTTATGTACAATCAACTGCACAACCATGTCGATAAGATTTGCAGGGAAGTGCCCCTCAATAGGTACAACGTAGAAAATGACCTACACGTGGCCTAATAGTGCACCCATTATAAGTTTTCATGCCATTCGCCAGACATATAATCTGCCAACCGCATGACGTTTTGATGTGGCCTTAAAAAAAAAAAAGATTCTTCATTGCAATCTGGTATTATTATTATTATTATTATTATTATTTTTATTATTATTATTATTATTGTTATTATTATTATTTTTATTATTATTATTATTATTACTATTATTAGTATTATTAGTGTTATTAGTATTATTAGTATTAATATTAATATTATTATCATTATTATTATTAGTATTATTGATCCTTTCTAGAAATAGCCCACTCCCGTTTTTAATACTGTTTATTGCAAAGAAATCTCGCCGGAATTCGAGATGATCTAAAAGGTCATTTCTGATACAAGTTCCCATCGTGAAAGATTTTATTAAGTTGGAAATGTTGAATCGGTCACCACTAAATAGTGCCAAACGTAGAATAAAGACTTTAAGATATATATATATATATAGATCTGCAACCAGCAATGGGGGGACCATGCCTTATATATAGCACTTAGGGAGACCATTTGGAATAAATAGTATATGATTTTTAGCTTGTTATCAAGTGGCAACACACAAATTTAATTTTAAAACAAAAAATATTATATTCACTATGATATAGAATCATTTGTTTTTGTTTACTGTGTACATTCATAACGTTTAAACACGCTAAGAATTAAGGAGACCTACTTTTGGTCTCCTTAAATTTTTGGTCTCCCTAATACTGTGGTTTTTAGCAAAACTGGTCCCCGTATTGCTGGAATGATAATATATATATATATATATATATATATATATATATATATATATATATATATATATATATATATATATATATATATGAAAAGACTGCAGCCAAAGATATGAAACATCAAATTAGCACGAAGCATTACGTTGTATTATTGATAATAACTCAAAAAGAAATTGTTATATCAATTAATTATTCTATGCGTTCCAAAAACTTAGCGATTAAGAGTTTCTCAACAGAGGCAGTTGCATTATTTGAAACTGGAAAAGGAATTTAAAACATTTTTAAGAACCATATTGATAGATACTTTGTGTTTTAGCTGTTTCAATCAATATACTGAGATCAATACTGAATAGACTCTCTTAGGCATTTTAGAAAGTTGCTGATTGGACCAGTTAGTTTACAAACTGACTACAATTTGAACTGTTTTTTTGCAATGTTTACTATAACACATATGCCTATCTGATTCTTTTCAATTCAAAAACACAAGATATGATTAGTTCCAAAGGTCAATGTATTATAATATTAATTATAACCTCAATTCTATCTTAAAACAGACATGTGCGAAAAAATATCACAAGAATGATTAAATACATAATATTTAGCACTTTTTGGTGTCATACCCACGTATGAGGGTAATTTTGAGGGCAAGCGAAGCCCCCATCCCGTAGTACCAGCTTTGTTGAAAAGGAGACAATGTTTATTTAGTGCTCCTCATTTCCAACAATAAGGAGGGCGAGATCTTTTAGAAAAACACTGTTTACTTGGCTTATTATTTCAAAATGAGCTCTCTGCGTTTAGTGTTCTCATGGCAACGAGTTGGTACACGAGTGGGCCCGGGTGTGGCTTAAAGAAACAAAGACAATGGCAATCTATCTTTCCAAATTTATCTGTTAAATTGTTAGTTGTTGTTTAACTGTTAAATGTAGTTTAATTATTAATTGCTATTTAAGTGTTAATGACTATTTAACTGTCAATATTTGTTTAACTGTTATTTGCTGTTACACTTTTAGTTGCTGTTTGTTTCATTCAAAGCGTTTATTGCAGCTACCGTGTTCTAGTGTTGTATTTTTCATCAAAACAATGATTAGTGAAGTGTTTCTCTAGTAGGGTAAATAGACATCCTTGAGCTGTCAGAAGCAGAAATGATCCTCTTGAACCAGTTCAGCTTATCATCATAATTGCCCATATCAACCACTAAGAAAGCACCATTATTTGATCGTCTTCATTTTTCACATAAAATATTTAAGAGTTTATGTTTACTTAGCTGACTTTTTTGCCACGTATCATAAACGCCTGGTTCTTTCATCACTTTTGAAATGAACTTGAAATAATCAGAAACAATTTACAAAAGTTTACATCTTCCAGAAGTTGGAGTTTCAATTCATTTTTTCTGCTAAGTAGACTACCATCACAGAGCATATCCCATATTACTTAAAAAACAAAAACTTATTAGGCACATCAATGAGTTCAAGAATAGATATGCTTTGACAATTTACATCTTCTACTTTCAATGTGGTAATCTTGAGGTAGAAGTGATGTAAACAGCATTACATATCAATTCATATTTCCGTTTTTCGCCTTATATCAATTTAAAACACTACTGCTAATTCTAATTATATAAAAATGAAGCAATTTTATATATCAGACATGTCCGATGTTATTTGAAGTTGCTAAGATAGCTTGTATCTTTTCACACTGTTAAACATAATTTAACAAACCTAATTGAAAAATCATAACGCACTCGGTTTAGTTACCGTTACTCAGCAATTTTACTAACATCAATATACAATGTGCAAATTATCATATTTATGACGTTTTTGTGATCTTTTATGCGCTTCACTTTGGATATTTTTTTGGAAAATTAGCTTTAAAGTATGTTTTAAAACATGTCAGAAACATGTTTCACGTGATTTACAGCAGTTCCTTCGGCACCGCCAAAGCATGCATAACAAATATAACATTACACTATAAATGCTAAAATAAATTCTTTAATTTGAAGCTTTTAAAATGTATCAATATTTTGCATTAATTTAGAAACAAGTGTCGTTCTTTTGATTCCGATATAAGTATGATCGATGAGCAAGATAATAAAAAAAACACACTCATTTGTCCGCTGTTTTGTTTATTTTCACATGTAGTATGTGTTTTAAACGCTGAAGTGAAAAATAGCAAAATAACTCAGGCTTATTAAACGCAAAGATCTTACATATCAAACCAGAACCATCATGTCACACTTACCTACACGAACTAATCATGTGTTTGCATTAATAGGCATATTATATCAACGTACTCTTTTCTTGAAGAATGTCCAAATAACCCATAATAATATTTCTTTCACAATAAACCATAACAATGCTTTATAGAATGCATATACACATGTTAGCAACGAACAAAAAATCAAAATCTTACTAAAAATGTTCCTCATAAAAAATATAAAAATTCAAAATTTAACCCAAAACTTTTTTTATAGAATCCTGTGCAGGGCTTTGATTGAGAGAAAAAAGAAGTAAATAATACGGATGTATTGCTGTGACTATTTAAATAAGTGTGCACCATCAGTTTGTATGATATTTTGCGTGGGACAGAGCTGGCACTTCGTAACATATGTGTTAGCATGCGTGTTAAAAAGAAAAGAAAAACGGGAAGAAAATTGATAATCTTGAAGCGAGATGCGGTCCGCTTGGAGTGTCAAATTCGTTAAATAAGTGTAATTTTCATTTAGTACTCCGCGTGTCCCACAAAAGTTGGGTACTTTCGACAGTGCCCTCAGCGTTTGAATAAATATGTCGGGATCTGTCGGGATAAATATTATTTCAAACTGGGCATTCGGCTTTTAGAGGTCGTTAAAAACGTCGTGGACACTAATGGTAAACGATTAGTACTTGAGTGCATTTGCAGAATATTTTGTAATTGGTATATTGGCCACAAAGCACCATATAAAGAGAAATTTGCGCTGTAGCAATGTACTTCCATCTACTAACGCGAAATCAAGATCGAACAAGGATCGAATTGGTTTTTGAAATGAGCTGCTGTGATAAGTTTTCGTATCTGTTTCTCAATCTTTCTTATGTTTTAAATACCGTAAATAATTGAAATGGAAAACACGCGTAGAAAACTTGTCTTTACTCTTTCCAACTTGCAATTTTGTATTGAGTCTGTTGCATGCAGCAGAGGTATGTGTTCGGCATGTTTGTTTCTTTTAAAACACCATATTTCTAAATTTTATTTAATTAAAACATAGAAGACTATACCCAAGTACGCAAAAATAAATACGCAAATGTAACTGTTATAATAAGGGAGACCCAGTGAATTAAAAACCCCTTCTGTAAAAGAACAATCGCATTTCAAAATACAGACAATACAGAAATTTGAAAGGAAAGGTTATTTAAAAGATTATTCGGCATATTTCTCTTTTGCATACTAGAACAAACATAAAAGCGTGATTTGTTTAGCAATCTTTGAAAGAAAACCATTTTACAGGTGTTGGTCAACATGCAATCAATAATTACATTTCAGGTAGATCAGGTTTGTTTTGCTCCTGCTTCTGATTTAATGATTACGATAATTTTATCGACTGAGTTTGCGACCAAACAGCTATACACCAAAGTGAGTTATTGTAGTCATATGTTTCTCAAAAATACACATTTTTTTTGCAATTTAAAATTTCAAACAAAGACAGAATTGTCTCAGCTTTTGGAGAATTTTGACTTTATCAAGCAAAAATACAACTTTTTACAATACAATTTTTTCGGCTCAGTTTCTCAGTGCCTTGATATTTGAACTTTAATTTTAATGAACAGCGATCTTCTGCGATCTACATTTCTGTCAGTTAGTTCATCTCTAGCACACCCAAACATCAGTTTATTTCTTATAAATAACATTATTTCATGACATGCTTCAAAGGTCAGCAAAAACAGGGTTTGCCACCTTGCCATGAAGTGTTATTTTTGTTACATGCCTTTAATGATAGGTTTTATGCTCGGTTTTTATGGACAATTTAAAGCGTTCTTTGCCGTATAAGTTGTGTTAAAGTTGTGCTGGGCTAAATGGCTGAAAGTGTTGCGGTGGTTTCAAACTTTCTCGAGTTCTCGGTCTCCATTTTGTTAATTTTCGTTTTCGTTTTAGGCTTCTTATATTCTGTTACATGTATTAAAATGAAGGAGCTATTAAAAGCAACATGTACTGAACGTATAGTGTGCTTTGCTTATTATGGGACTTCATAATCACAGATTCCTCACAATGCGTTCAGGAAATGGTAAAAAACGATTTCATAAAGCGTATATTGATCCCCGCTCGGGAGGTTGGGAAATCAAGTCTGGATCTGGGATTTTTGTTTGACAGCGAGCATTTGTGAGAGAACAAACTTTTCCTTTTCATACTAATATTTAAACAAATTTTATTTTTTATGAATTACCCAAATATATCTCTGAAAATAACTTGCTGAACAAAATACATCCACTTCAACATGTAAATGTTTGCAATGTTGTAGGGGGCGTCCCCAAGATTATTGTTCTGACGTTTTACCTCAGTGAAATCACTGAAAAACCACGGAGTCATGTAATAAAACACTTTTCAAGTAATTAATTCTTTTAAGAACTGTTAAATTTAGTATATCAATATATATATATATATAAATATTCAATATATCAATATGCTAATATTAAAATAGGTGCAGTAACATGTCTGATCTGAACGTGAATTTTAAAATAATTTATAAAATGATGAAAGATAATCCGAATAGACTTTAATATTCTATTTTCCATTTTTTTTACATATGCAGTGTTTATACCTAAATACCTTGCAGCTATACACCAAAAATTAGTTACTGTAGTCATATGTTTCTCAAAAATACACATGTTTTTTTTTTAATTTAAGATTTCAAACAAGGACAGAATTGTCTCAGTTTTTGGAGAATTTTAACAGTTTTGATTTTATCAAGCAAACCTTGGAATACTTTACATTGGTAAAAATTTTCTTGTCATTATCCAGTATTATTGAAAACATAACACACAGCTGGAACGCGTACAAGTAAAAGAATTGTACAGTTTTCTGTACGCATCTCGATATTGAGGATTCAACAAAGCGTGTGTCACTGGATTGCAACAGCCGTAAAATACTGCTAGTGCCAGAGCGCTGAGATATGCCGGTGGGTTCTCTGTGTCTGGAAACACTAAAATCACTGTAAAATAAGGAGATCCACATATAACCATAAGTATAAAAGTAGACAACATATTAATAGCCATCAACTTTGCTTCCTTCTCTTGTTTAACTGTTAGACCAAACCAAGTCCATTTTTTATGCCCGTTCGATGTGTCCGTTTCAATGTTGTGGTCCTTTGTTTCGATATTAGGTATTTTAGGGTGCTGTATTTCTTCTGCAGAAGTCTCATCTTGAAAATGAACTGCTTTTAAATTCACGGGCTCTAAAATAAATTCTGCCACTTGCACTGACGTTGATATGGATTCACTTTTGTGTAACATCTGTTTATCTGAAACAAGAAAATGTTTGGCTACTTTGCCAAAATCTTTAATCTCTTCAGATATTGAAGTAATTTGTATTTTATTAGCTGTAGGTCTTTTTTTATTCCTTTTATTATTTATTTTTGCTTTTGCTGTCGACTTTGCATTATTGTGTGTCTTCTGTGTACTACTTTTAACAACTGAAGGTTTATTATCACAGAGAATGGCAGCTTTCTGATTGCTTACAAATATTTCAGATGTTTTTCGTAGCTTTGTTGTACCGTGATCTTTATTTTGCCAATGATTGACTCGTTTCTGGCTTGATATGTAATGCTTAAATATTATTCCATATGCAACAGCCATAAATATGATCGGGACGCAGAACGCTAGAACAACTATGGTAATTTTATACGCTTTGTCTTGACATGGGCGGAAGATACAGACGCGCACTGAGGCATGATACTCAAAGCCTCCCCAGAGCCCCGACATTGGCAGTACAACTGTGATGACAAACGGAAATAACCATATACATGCTATTATAAATACAAATCCTTTTCCTGTGTAAATCATGCGATAAAGTCTTATGTGTTTAATAAACAGAAGTCTATTGAGTGCTATTGCTGACGGGCAGATAATTGATACTCCAAATAAATGATGGGAAATTCCACCAAGAAATGTACAAAATAATTCCGAAAACCATTCCTCTAAATGAAATGTTACAAACTGTAAAGTCATCGGAATAACATAAAACGTCAGATCAGAAATACATATATTTGTAATTAAAGTATTAACTGTTGTTCGAAGTTTCTTAAATTTAACAAACACAAGAATGTTGAGTACATTTGTTGGTATTCCTATTATCCATAAAACCACTATAACTAATTGTAGCATGTCAAACACAATCTCAGCGGGCGGTTCACTTGGCTCAGGAATGCATTCTACAGTTTCATTTACTAAAGCGCCATCCGTAGTCATGACTTAAACATATAATCCAGTGTAAAGAACTCCATCTAATCTTTTATATCCAGCCGTTGTAATTCAATTGTTTTAACGAGCTTTTTAAAATAATGCTTGAAATAACAATTGCACGAAAAAAGGACTTTATTCAATATTTGTACTTTTATTTCTCCTGTTTTTCCATTGGATACTTAGACAAGTGCTTTGTCACTTACCAAAGGTAAATATTGTTACAGTGATTAGAGACACGTCAATAGGTATCATAGTTACAGTTCTCAAAGGGACCCGAGTAATCTCAATGCCTTGGGTTATTTGCTAATGTTAATCTTCATAAGAAAACTACGTGATAGTGTTTTTTAAAAGGATGGCCGAAACAGTTAGTGGCGATAATTTTGAATTTTGTAATAGGTAATCTAACCTATTGCAATCGTCTAACTAAAGCAATTGGAGTGAAAGTCTTCTCCTTTCCACCCATCCTCGGATTCAAACGCGAGATTATCAGACCCACATTCTAACCAACTGAGGTAACCGTCAGCATCGTAACCGTGTTCCATATTTTACGCTGTTTATTCTGATCAACAAAGGAACATAAAATAAAACCAGCTCTAGCCAGTGTTTCCTGTACACTTTTCTACTTAACAAATGCTACTGGCTATATTAAATTGTTGAGTACCAACACTGCTCTAAGCATCCAGAGTTATTTTTTCTTCGCAGCAGAGACATGAAGACACTATTCTCCCTCCCTCCCCTGGGGATAATCCACTTGAATTGTTTATGATGTTTTCCAAAAAATAACTGCTTAAAATATTCTTTGTTATGATTATATAGTTAACCATTGTTGTTGCTGACGTTGTTAACCATTTTACTGTTGTTTTAATTCATAAATAAAATGACCGAAATGCTCTCGTAATTCAAAAGCAATTGATATATTTATTTAAAATAATATCAATTAACGATACAAAAAAACCTTCTTGAAAGTTATATTGTGTTAATAATGGAGTAGACGTAATGCACACTTAAAATCACTTCACAGTTTGAGCCTTGTTATTGCACTTAACATAGATCGGTATCTTGGCAATGAATAACACCAGCAGACGTCATTAGCACACTGCATTTGAGGTCAAACAATCTTGAGGCAGTGATTTGTTCCTCCTCCGTAAAGCAATGAGTAAATACTCTTTGAGTAGCAAAAAGTTCGCAAAAGGTACATGTGTTACCGAAGAAAAACATCCAAGATTTGATTTGAGTAAAAATTTTATGATTGAACAAAGAGCATGCGGTTAAGTAGAGCAGCATTTATTGACTACAAGTGATTCGTACTGAATTTTGTTGAAGGTTTATTGGTGTTGGAACCGTATTGGGTTGCAATAAAAGTATAAAGAAAAGAGAAGAATCATCAGAAATATGCAAACTTATTTTCTAACACAAATTCAAAGGAGACAGAATAATATGAGAATGTTTTTTTTAATTCAGACTTTACCTTATTAAATCTAAAAGTTCGCAGGTTGACACAATTTAAGTTTGATTTGTTCGTTATCATATCTTTGCAATTTATCCAAGTTCTACGGTGAAATCCATAAGCACTAGTTGACTTATTTTAATCATAGAGTTTAAGTATTTTAAAAAGTAAGCATTTAATGCGTCGATGCTTCGGTTAAGATTCAATGTTTCAAATTTAGATTTTCAAATTAGGCATTCTCTGCTTTAAGATACACTATTTTGTAAGCTTAATGGTCTTAAAAGTCTTGCCACACCGTATGTTTGGTATGTCAAATATAATAAATTGCTGTTAAAAGACGAAAAATCTTTGGCATGATTACAAAGACACTTTCAATTTGTAAGCGATAACATTTTAAGAAACGAAACGTACTTTTCAAATTTATATAAAATTTTATTCTGTAGCTGACTTTTAAAATACTACTAAATCTGCTAATGGAACGTTTTATGGTAAAGAAATCAAAATTCATTGATTTACACATCCACATATATCTTTTCCCAACGAACTAGCTAACAAGACAAATCTGGACGTAATTTCAACCTTTATCATGGAAAATCTCCAATGTATTTTAATGATAACTTGGAAGAATTAAAAGTTTCCTTTGGTTTCATTCAAATTTGCTTTTCTATACAACAACACAAGGATATCAATTTATACATCTTTTCGTTCAAGAAAATTTGTTTAAAAAGTCAATTTTCTAAATTTGAATTTAATAAGCACAGTGGTATTACATAAATAGTGAAAGTAGATTATGTCACAGAAGTGAATTTCAAAAGAAGCGCAATATATAAAAGAATTTAGAATTAAAAACAATCACTCATTATTTTCCTCAATTAAAGTATAAAAACAAGTCGATGGCCGATTGAAACGTGAAGCCTGAAATAATTTCCGCCTAATTGTCTTCATGTATATAACAAATAAAGAGAGAATCTATCCTCTAATCAACCAACAGAGTGGTAAAATAGGTTTTAGTCTAAGGGGAGGGGAAGAGTTCATTTTCCAAAAAATCACCCCAAGTAGTCAGTTTACTAGTCAAATTTCTGATACTTTATGCTAAGGTATAAAGGCTTACATTACTCTACAGAGCTGTAGCAGCATGCTCAAAACGCGTAAGCAGCACTGGCACTTTGCATTAAAAATCGATCTTCATGACTGAAAAACGAAGAATTTCCTATCCAGTGTTATATAATTGATCATAGATGTTGTTTTAAAGTAAATCAAAATATAATTTTGTATGCTTATTATTGTGGTGAAGCCATCACTACCGTAACTAGAGACGAGGACGAGAGATGTTAGGCGTAATTTGTATATTTTGTATCAATCAATCAGCGTTCACCCGATTCGGTACGTGTCAAAATAGACAAGTGGTTCTTCTAATAATTAAATAATCACCCAATGTCTCAATGTACATCTACCAGATGATTACGTTATAATGAACATCATAAAATTGAATACCTCAGCTTTAATTTTAGCGAAAATATTGACTAATAGCCTTCAATATATATAATTAAGACTCGAAGAAGTATTTTGGATGTGTGTTATTGGTTCATACCTTGTAGTGTACAATAAAAAGCGGAGTAAAACTAACAGGGCTAATCCCGTTTATTCGTCAAGCAAACATCTCCTGTCCGTTGTGAACTGGGTAATGTTGAATGAAAAGATTTCTAAGTGTCGGTAATCGTCAGCCCATTCGGAGAACAATTAAGCGAAGCGCTACCGGATCCAACTGGAACACTTCCGCCTACCGTGTATCTCTATGTTTTTATATTTGAGAAGGTGCAACCTTTTTCAAAATGACATGAGTTTGATTCGAAAAAGTAGGGAAATAATATTGTCGGCTGCTACAAGGCCTGTTCATGTGCCAGACTGTTGTGAGGGCCATGTATCTCCGTTCGTCTTTTGCCTGAAACCAATCTCACCCACCATGAACACATATTTTGGTCAAAAACTTATCTAATTGCCTGTAATGACAGGCACTAGGATCCACTAAACCACCACTCAAGCTACTTTAGCTCGATTGATTGGAACAGTTCATAAAGGATCTGAAACTCGAATGTTGGTTCCCTGAATAAGGGTAAGAGCAGGGATGTCAATCTTGATCAATCTGACTTGCAGGTGAAGTAACATAAGAGGTGCATGAGAAAATTAGCGAGTTTAAATGGCGTGGCCGACACTGGACCTAAATTTCACCGAAGTCACCAGACCTAAAAAAGTGAACCTAATTCAATTGGTCAATGGCGCGTTTCGAGATGTCTCCCTCTCCTCCCCTACGGAGAAGGAAAATTCATCAAATATACGTGGGCATTGACGAATTAGACATCTGTCGTTGACATGTCGGGAAGTAGGGTGGAACCCAGCGGCTTATCCTACTGACTTTCTCCGGCCACCTGCTTTAACGCTACGGGTGCCAACTCAATGTCCAAAACCACCCTAATCCAGAATGTCCGGTTGGCTAAGGCTTTCAATCTGCCGGCAAGGTTGAAAAGTAATAACGACTCCTTCCAGTCCATTGGACCCGTTAAAATACCACAGCAAAATTGTCTCTCTGTTTTGTCTTGAAACAAATGCACTAGATCTGACACGCCAGTATTTTCCTGTAGTCGGTGTTGAACTTCTCTTGTTCGATGGAAACTTCCCACAAAAGGTGGTGTCTTGAAAAAGACTCTTCCAGAGGCAGGTTTAATCTTTCTGTATCCGTGTGATGGAAGACAAGTCTTATCTAGTTCGTACTGAGACTCTTGTCTGCCATCCCTTCATAAAACTCGACTCACCAGCTACAGGAATGGAAGGGAGTGAAGCCGACCAAGGGCGAAAGATTCCTTCTCTTGTACCTTTTCTAGTTCTAAACCATTTTGATTTTCCCCTATTTAGCAAAAGTAATTGCGAAATAGTAGAAATTAAAGTGGGTTTAAAGATAGAAAGGTAACAATGAAGCGATCTTCACAGTACAGACAATTTTAGAGGGTCATTTAGAAAAACAGATAGACCTATATATTTGTTTTATTGATTACTACCATGAACTGCTGGCGCAAAGACTGAACGACATCGAAGCAGACGGATAGATATCTACATTGTCATGAAACACGATAAATAGAAGCAGGTAATGAAAGCATCTCAGTTCGCGGATAAAGAAGTGGCAAAAAGCCAATTCACACTTTCGGGTCTTTCCGGTGGAGGTGTTGTTTCGACTGCAAATTTTTTGGGATAAATTATAATGAAATGATGAGGGAAAAACATCAAAATTCTAATTTTCTTTCAACAGGCACACTGTTAAATTTATAAAGCCATCATATGATTGTTTTAAAAACTATTTTAAATATTATTCAGCTCCTTTTATAATCAACATGTGAACATATTTCTCGCAAAATAGAATTTTGCTAGTTTTTTTCTGTTTTTTTTTATCATTTCTTTATATCCTTATCCCAACTGAATTCAGATACACAGATAATAGTGCTAAAATGTTAGAATCGACAGGCGAACTCCACAAAAAAGTGAACAGTCATCAAAGCCTGAAAACCGATGGGCATGAAATATGCGAAAAGAAAACAAAGGTAGTGGTAATAAGCTGTGAGCAAGAAGTGCCTCGAGAGAAGATAAAATTGGATGAATTTGCTGAAGTACTAGAACATGTCTCCAAATTCTTATATTACATAACATGGAAGATGCGTAGATTAAATTTAAAAGGATAGGAAAAGGCCAGGTCTGCGTTTAAAGGCACGAAAAAATTACGCTACTAAAAGATATGTATGATTAGTGCGTTTATATATAGTTGAAACCTGGACAACAAATCAGCCAAGCAGGTCAAGACTTGAGGCCTACGAAATAGTCTTTGGAGTGCAAGAAAGACGCGGATAAGTAGGATAGAAGGAAAGACAAATAAAATTGTTGCGTTCTTCGGCAATTCAAGGAAAGAACTCCGAACTTTGACGATAGACGACATCATTATTTACAAGCGGAAGTCAGACTATATACCGAACAGATGTAACTATAACTTCACATAATCACTCACCCTCTAATTAAAGACTACTACGATATCACTGTACCTAGTTTCTGCTCTGCTACAAGCAGTTGACTTCAACCTTTGAATCTTAATCAACAGACACAAAACAAAATCTATAAGAACCAAATATGCTCAGAGAAATTATATTCTTTCTGCGAGGCCTTTGATCCAAGGTTTATAAACGTTCGTTGTTCTGTGGATAATACCGTGCATCTTT
This sequence comes from Protula sp. h YS-2021, assembly GCA_949752745.1. Taxonomy (NCBI): domain Eukaryota; kingdom Metazoa; phylum Annelida; class Polychaeta; order Sabellida; family Serpulidae; genus Protula; species Protula sp. h YS-2021. Next base: position 35,494,627 of record OX457033.1, read on the forward strand.
AATAATTTCTGGAAGACATCAGAGTAAAACGTAGCTCCGTGGTCACTGCAAAAGATGTCACACATATCAAACGCGCTGAACAGTTCTTGCAATGTTTTGACCGTCTCTTGGGCTGTGATATTTTCTACAATTCAAATTTCTGGCGATCTTGAATGGGCATCTACAATAATGAAAACATGTGTACTTGGAAGGGACATGCGAAATCAATATGAATTCGCTTCCAGCGTTGATTTGGCCGTTCCCATGGATGGGTTGTAGCTGTTACTGGAGATTTCCCTGTTTCTTGACAAACTGCACACATTTTAACCTGTGTTTCAATATCTTTGTTGATGTTGGGCAACCAAACGTATGATCTTGCAAGTTTCTTCATTTTTACCATTCCGGGATGGGCACTATGCAGTTTTTTTAAAAATGTTCTTTGGAATTTTTCGGGAAGCACGATTCTGTTTCCTAGTAGCAGGCAATATTGGGAGGTAGAAAATTCTGTTTCGTGAGATTGTTATGTCTTCAAAATTTTGTCTACTGTACCTGACTATCCTGACTTTGTGAACTCGACTATATTTGAGAGAATTTGATCTTTTCTGCTTTCTTTGGCTATCTGCTTGAAGGATACTGGAAAGTTGTCTAGTAGAGATGCGTAGAAAACAACTTTTTCTTCAGAGCTGCGTTTATTTTTGGACGGAAGTGGCAGTCTACTTAAACCATCTGCATTTGCATGGTAGCTCATCTTTCGATACTCTATGTCGAAATTATAGCCGGAAAGAAATATGGCGTATCGTTGCATTCTGTAAGCTGCTGTTTGTCGGAATGCCTTTTTTGGATTGAATATAGAAACCAATACCTTGTTTATGCCATGTTTATGCATTCGGTAACGGACTCAACAGTATGTTGCTGCCTCTTGTAAAATCTATATCTTTCTGCAATGACATTAGGCTATGGACTAAGGTGCTCCTGTAGCAAGGTTCTGAGTTGGTCAAACGTCCGGGTAGACAGCTTGTCTGGGGAACAAAGACTGTGAAGAAGCGTTTTACCACCAATCAGATTTAGTGTAACCGCAACCTTCTTCTCGTCTGCAACAACGTTTGCGATGAAATACTGCTCCAGACGCTCATTATACAACTCCCGGCTACGCTCGGTCTCATCAAAAGGTTCCATCCTCCCAATCAAAGTAGCCATGGTCAACACTTGCAGATCAGAATTCGACGTTAATGGAAACGACAACAGGTCATAACCACCACCACATCAACACAGGAGTAGGTGGAACATAAAAACGCAATTTACTCGTCGCCAATTGTTGTGTCCTTCGGCATTTCAAGTAAAGAACTCCCAACTTTGACGATACGCGACATCTTTATCTACAAGCGGAAGTCAGAATATGTACCGAACAGATGTAACCATAACTTAACAGAAATAATTCAGACACAGCAAAAACCAATTGAACTCTTTCAAACAGCGAAGAGCAGCAAATTGGCCTATTTTTGGGAACATTATATTCCATTACAATCTTCAAAGACTTTTCTCAAAGTTATGATTGAAGGCAAAAAGGGACAAGAAATACCAGGGTTTAAATGATTAAATAGCATCCAAGACTGTACGAGAATTGCATGACAAAATAGCCGCCCAGGACCGGAGCAGGCGGAGGACTGCCTATCCCGAAAGCGAAGGAACTCCTAGACGACATCTAGACTAAAAAACTGAAGGGCATATAGATGTGGAATGCTTAACTGATCGAACTGAAATCTTTACTCAATATAGTTTCATTTAAAATAAGCGTGAGAACTTATCATTTTCTGCTACGTGTAAGACGAAAATCTCTATAACTCGGACTGATGGTATAAATATTAATAGTTCAAAAGATAAGGTCATAGCTTTATGAGTTGCCCTGTCAGAATAAAATTATCTTAATGGTCTCTTGTCATAAAATTTTCGTTATGATATTTTCTCTTAGCTTATTTACTTAGAATTTTGCTTTCAAATAAATTCTTTTATTACACAAAATGAAGTGTTCTTAAAGCAAGTACTTGTTAATTTGGGTAAAGAACAAGAACCTTACTAAGCATTTGCTTTTTACCCAGGGGAGCAACTCACTACCAACGGTTACCATGCATGTCTGTTACTTTTTATATTAGCACCCCTCTAACAGCGGAGTGCTATCTGTGGAATAATACACCCTTTTTCAAGCAGACGCATAGTACAGTTTCAAAAGAGTTCCCTTTTTAGTGGGAAACGCCTAATACTAAATAAAAATTACTCCATTTTTGCAGAAATTTGCAATCAGATAGGACATCATCTGTCCTTAAATTAACTCTCCTTTCTCCGCGTTCTTTTTATACATATGGTAACACATTTAATACACAGTGCCTCAACCCCCACCGTCACGGCTTTTTACTTGATCCCTTTTCTGATAGTTAAAATATGCTTAAAATTGCACGATGTATGTTTTCTGACTAGAATTTTTTTTCCGAAAATAAATCATTGATTGATTTGATAAGACATGCAATGCTAAATATTGTTCTATTTATAAAATTGTAATCAACGCGAAATTGATTTCGCTTTGAAAATTTCGGGACTGATTCTGTTGTGTAAATAGCCCGGCCACTACTTCGATGAGCGATATATGAGCAGAGGAAAATAACAAGATCATACATCCTACATCGCAGTCCATTTTATAGGCGCCATTTTGAAATTGACTAATCAAGCGATTTGGAAAAGGGTATTAAACAAATTACCGGTTGGCAACAGAAAACTACACGTTATAAGCCAAATCACACTTTGGGTGTTTCGAATAAAATGCCAAAGAATTTTGAACTTCGACTACAAGGGAACCGGGTAAAAATTAAGAAATGATAGAAAAATATAGAAGAAATATCGCAAAACAGCTCATACAGTGAACATAAACGAAATTGAAATTTGAAACTGTTTGTTAAAACTATCAATTAATTTTTGAAATAGCATACGGGTTGTTGAAAACCCGATTGCCCTTTGGTGCAAGAGAAATTTGATATTTAGGCGAAATCTCTGTATCATTTGCATTTTTTACCCGGTTATTTTTATTCGAAACCCAGAATATTTGCGCATTTTTATTGGGAACGCCCAAAGTGTGATTTGGCTAATTTCATATTTTCCCAATTCTTTAGGACGAGTTCACGTCACAACCTTACATCCACCAATGAGAATTAACATTTTCATCACCTGATCAGAAAGTGCCAGTGCTTGCCTCGGGGTAAAACGCATATTTTCTCACTGTTTTGTACCAAATTCAAATATAACAGGGTATTTTGCTTATTCTGGGCCGATTGCATATATTTTAGCCTACTTGTCACATACAAGGAAGTTAGTTCTTTAAATGGCTTTTACCGTTTAGAAAAAGTTTATTACTTAAATACCGAAGAATTTGTATTGGTATAAAGTAGTGCGATAGACAAACAAGGCGTATCTACAACGCATATGTTGGTCGAGATGTAACGTGAGTGGTACAAGGCCCCCGACGAAGGAAATGATATCAGAATAATCAGAATAATCTTTCTAGATTATACAAAGCTTTCGATAGGATTAACTGCAACATATTGATACAGAAGATGAAAGATATGAACAGACCACCAACTGTATTAAAGTGGTTAGCCTCATTTCTAACCAACAGAACGCAACAATTTAAAATAGGTGACTACATAGCAAGTCCAGTGCAAGAAAAGGAGCATAAAGGGACTCTTTGGAGCATGGAATGCTTTTCTACCATGATAAAGGATCTAAAATCAACACTGCCACTATATAAGTATAACAACCGACATGCGACATATAAAGATTAAAGAAATGATCAGAACAAAACTCGACAGAGGAACACTCTGGAATCTGTCAGGATTGGAAACAGAAACATCAACAGAGTTACTTCCATGAATTTAGTCGGAGTCATCATACAAGATAACTTAAAATGGGATAGCCGTGTTGAACATATAACAGCAAAAAAAAAAAAAAAAAAAAAAAAAAAAAACAAAACAAAAAAAAAAAAAAAAAAAAACCACGCGAACCAAATTTTTTTCCAACGCAGTTAAAGAGATCAGGAGCAGATAGAGATGGTCTACTAAACTTCTACAAAACAGTCGTAAGGTCCCCAGCTGGAATGTGCCGTACTTGCCCTGGGGAACAAGTATTACAAAAGAGCAGAAGAATCATTTAGAATCATTTAGAACACATACAAAAGAGAGCTCTTCAAATGAACAATCCTGAAGACACATATGATCAATCCCTGCTGTCACTCAATCTCGTAACACTGGAAGAAATAAGAAAACACATCTGAAAAATGTTTTTCAGTAAAATTCAAGACAGGAACGATAAAATCAACAAACTTTTGACAAAATCGAGACCATCATTGTACACATTCAGAACAATCAATAAATATTCAATACCAAATGTCAACACAACACGATACAAGAATTCGTTCATCCCCTTCTCTCTGCTTAATTTTCAATGACTGCTACCTGTCATAAAAAGAATGATAAATGAATAATTGGCAAATGTGAATCATCATTCTTACATGCGTTCGTACTTTCGAACGCAATTCAACTCTCGTGGTTGCGAGTTTCGAAGTAAAATGATATGTTTTAAAAACTTTTACATGTTATTAAGACTCTTTAATGGTCAACTTGAGAATGTTTCTGGCAAAATTGAATTTTGTTGATTAATGCCAATTTTTTTCTATAATTTCTTTATATCTTTATCCCAACCGAATTCGGTCGAAACGCTAAAGCTTTTCGGCAAAAGTGTAAGTGCGAATCCGCTTATTGGTTTTAGCGTCATCACCAGTCCTGTATTTTTATATGTGTACGAGTATTTTGTGTGTATGTTAAAAAAGTAGTCTTGCATAAGAGCGATTATTGAAGGTGCCCAAACACACAAAAAGACAACAATAAAAAATACAGGATTGGTGAAAATAAACCCGTAATACACCCATAATATTTAAGTTATAATTTCTTCCATGTATTATAAAATGTTTTTTTTTTCAACATTTCATGCATTAAAGCATGCTTCCTTATGTAAACAAAGCTCAATTACTACGTATGATTTGTGGTAATTTCCACATTATTTATTTAAAGAAAGGAGACACCGAAGTTGTGAGTCATTGCTTTAGTAGTGTTGTGAAAATATGTGAGTCGCAAGCGGGGCTTGAACTGGGAACCTTTCGCCTCATAAGCGAGCGTGCTAACCACTAAGCCAAAAGCTGCAAACTCATGGAAACAGCCAAGCACAAATGAACATGTAGTTACATGGTTGTATATATTCATTTTCACAACACACATTATAGATACCCAACTTCACGACAGTACTTTGAGAGCCTTTAGCCAACGCCAATAAAGACTTGCATCGTCAGTCTTGATGAAATCGACAAAATTTAAAGGACACTTTATGGGACACCAATTATCGCTCAATTTTATCTCGCTTTAGTAGCCAATAGGATTGTTTCGGGTAACCCGCAGACCCGGGTAACCGCGGGGATACATTTAACCCAGGGGGTTAAAATGACCCTGGGGTCCCGTGCATTGTTATGTATAAAATTATGATTACTTTTTTTCATACAGAAAAGAACCCATACAAACACTGTACTGTCTCAGCGAAACATTTACAAAACATAGAATTGAAGGGGTCCATGCATGAACCTGATAACTGCAGTTATCAGCAGTGGAGAAAAACGCTTTTAAGGTTTGAAATTTTAGTAACAAACATAGGTTTTTCCCATCGCCTTTTCCTAAAAAATGCCCACTTCTAATCGGTTTTGAGGTGTAAGACTTACATATGTGATAGAACAGAGGCCAAGAAATACCGTGGTGGTAATAGTGCATTTTCCTGATAAGTGGAGTTATCAAGTTTATGCATGGACCCCTTCAATTATGAAAATGAGCGTTTATCGGATGTAGTTCTCTTTCGAAAGGATGTAATACAGTATTCCACAGCTATTTACTCTAAAACGGGTCGTGCTTTCTCTTCATTTGTCTCTCTCTCTCTGTATATAAGTTTGTGCTGTGTGCGTATGTTGTAGACGTCTGTTGTAGACTTCTGTTGTAGACGTCTGTCCAACCCTGCTAGTATAAAAGTTACATATATATTTATATATAATGTAAAAATAGTGCAAAATTGTCAAAATAGAACCTTGTAAACCGAAGGCGGGGTGGGGGGGGGGGGGGGGGGCTGGTGGGGAGAGGGAGAAACGTGTTTTTGTTCACTGAAACAAAACGGCAATGGCTGGCTAATAAAAGTGTTTGACAATGTTTGTTCGGATACACTGATGTTGCTGTGCACTGGCCGATCTTGTTCTATGACTGCTTGAAATATACACACAACATTTATTTTAGTTCTGTTTAGAGTGAAGATGAACAAATGCATTCGCCGTCTTATTCCCTGTGGTCACCACAACATCGCGTCACTACCATATCGCCTGACAGCATTGAGTCGTATCCACAGAAACGCCTCATCCTCGCGTTGCTTGGCAACGCTGTGTCGACATGTTCACAGAAAGGCCTCGGCTGATGACGTCAGCACGGCTGGTAACCGTTGCTATAGCAGCAAGCAAGAAGACTCAGAGAGCATCTTCAAGGCTACTAAGAAAGAATTGTCAAAGATTTTCCCCGTTCGAGAATTTGATGAAAGGGGAAATCGATTGGCTTTGCCCAAAATGGCTGACTTTGTGGTTTGTATTTGTATCTATAAATATATTCTATTTTAAGGGGTACAGGGCATAATTGCTAAACCTAAACACAATTGTTGTACATGACAAAAAAAAAACAATGTAAAAAGCAGTGTAATTTATAGAATATTTTACGACGCCAAAGCTACTGTGACAAAAATATTAGTTAAGATTTGATTAATTCTGTGTAAAGGGCAAGACTTTTGGAATGCGTTTATACAGATTATGGGCTGGGAGGAAGTGGGGGGTGCGTACTATCTGACGCTAACTTTTGTACGTACTGTGTACAGATTATAGGAGGGGGGCGGGGTCGGCCTATCTGACGGGGGTGCGTACTATCTGTCGCTAACTTTTGTACGTACTGTGTACAGATTATAGGAGGAGGGCGGGGTCGGCCTATCTGAACGCTAACTTTTGTACGTACTGTGTACAGATTATAGGAGGGGGGCGGGGTCGGCCTATCTGAACGCTAACTTTTGTACGTACTGTGTACAGATTATAGGAGGAGGGGTCGGCCTGTCTGACCGCTAACTTTTTGTACTTACTGTGTACAGATTATAGGAGGGGGGCGGGGTCGGCCTATCTGAACGCTAACTTTTGTACGTACTGTGTACAGATTATAGGAGGGGGGCGGGGTCGGCCTATCTGAACGCTAACTTTTGTACGTACTGTGTACAGATTATAGGAGGGGGGCGGGGTCGGCCTGTCTGACCATTAACCTTTGTACGTACTGTGTACAGATTATAGGAGGAGGAGGGGTCGGCCTATCTGCAGCCTACTTTATGAAGCAGAACTACGGTGATGGAGTCGGTATATGTGTCATCGAGAAAGACCCCACTGTGAGTAGTAGAGTGCGCGTGTGTGTGTGTATGTTTATTTTTAAGCCCCCCACCCCCATCACCGAGGGGAAGGGGGTTTATAGGAAAGGGTTCTATCTGTCTCTCCATCTGGGTGTCTCCATTGTGGGTGTGTGTTTATTCCGAGTTAGATCTCCAACACTATTGGGGGGGGGGGGGGAATCCTTTGAAACCTTATATAGTGAAAGTATATATATTATAGTTGTACACCGGTTTGTATCCAGTTTTTTTTTCTTTCACTGACATACATGACTTGAAAAAAAATGATGGATTTGAACTTATGCTGATTTGCACTTGGACGTGGGTGATTTGGGTGGGGATTGTCCATTGTCAATGCTTTCAAGGTTCATAGGGTAGGGTTGATAGCGCTTATGGATAAATTGGTTGCGTCTGGGACACAGATCAAGATTTCAGGACACAGTTTTCGCGAAAAGTGATGTTTACTCTTCCTTTGCCCCCCCCCTCTCCCCTCTCCCCCCCCCCCCGTCCCGAGTACCGCCAAAAGTGATGTTTTCTCTCCCTCTGCCCCCTCCGCGCCCCACACCGCCAACCCCACGCCTTCCCCGCACACATGCCCAAGGCTGTTAGAGTTATGTCTGTGTAAGGGAAATCCGTACTGATTTGCGCTTGAAGGATGTACAAGAGAATGTCCAGGACCGAACCATTGTTCAAGAGGTAAGGTGCTACGTGTAATATATCAAAGTGGATTGGGCCAGTTTCAGTATATCTGCCTAAAAGGGTGGTGGCATTATGATAAAAAAAAAAAAAAAAAAAACCATAAAAAAAAAAAACAAAACTAAAAACAAACACTTTTCTCGTTAGTCGAGATGACGTCACAGTTATACGAAATATGTGTTGGTTTAGGAGTGTAGTTTCCTCTGCGGTGTGTTTTCAGCACACCACGCTTCGTTCAGGGCGCGTATTGTGCGCATTTGCGCATTTTTCTTGCGCAGAGCGCGCGTTGCGTGCTGCGCGATTTCCTTGCTTTGACCGCGCACTTTTCATAGCCTACGCTGTTGTGGGATGGGACTGTGCAGACATAATTAGTTGGAAAGTTTCTAGATCTTACTTGCCGGTGCGGGTTCGAATCTGTACACTCAATCATGACCCCCGCCCCCCCGCCCCCCCCCCCCCCACACTTCCTCCCGAGGGATTCAAACTTGAATGGCCTCTTTCAGTATTGTGTTGCAGGGTAGTCCTGATATAGCGCTGTGATCGCTGAAAGGGACTTTGAAACACCAATAAACAAACATCAAGGGGTTTAAGCTTAGGACAGACTGATAGTCTGGTAATCCCAACTCTCTCTCTCTCTTAGTGCTCTAAATCTATAAAATAAACAAATAAATAAACAAAATCGTATGTACTCAGTATAATGTGGCAGGGTAGTCCTGACATAGCGCTGTGATCGCTGAAAGAGACTTTGAAACACCAATAAAGAAAATCGTATGTACTCACTCCGCGCCTGCCGCGTCTGTTTTTAGTACAGCCAGGCGTCATCGGTGCTCTCCGTCGGCGGCTTACGTCAGCAGTTCTCGCTGGAAGAGAACATCAAGATGTCGCTCTTCACCGCCCACTTCTTCGCCAACCTCAAGATCTACCTCACCGTGCAGTGTAAGTGCGGGCCCTTCTCGCGAAATAATCTCCACCGACGGATCGAGGGCAAGACTTTTTTTTTTTAAAAAATACCATGGTGTTCAAAGTCACAGAAAAAAAAGCATCATCTATTGGTTTATTCTTCACGCTTTCTTGCTCTACACACACACACAGATATATATATATTTATATATATGCGTCATATTCTATAAAGAACTATTTTTAGAAGTGGCTTCTGTGTTTTACAGTTCGAAGCTATGTTTCACGCGTTGCAGATTTCAAACATTTCAGGTGTTAATTGTTTTCATTCATTTTGTTATATGTCAGTGATATACGAGGCAAAACGTCGAGAAAGAAATCACCGCTTTGCCCTCACATTGGCAACTTTCCTTGTCCCCGCCCCCCCCCCCCCCTCCGCCCCCCTAGAAAAGAAGTTTGTCTGTTAAACGCAGCTTTTCCTGTGGCCGCAGGGTTCGAACTCCAGTCTTTTGACATGGTGGAGATTTTCGCCAACAACTTTTTGTTTTGCTGGCGAAATTGAGTTGACCGGTGGCGAAAGTGGCCATTTGGTAACAACATGAAAACAACAAGTCAAATAAGCGCTCCAGTGTTTATTATCAATGAACCGGTATTAATCTAACCAACTTGACAGACCGCCCATTTGCAAATTAGTAGTGTTATTTATGAAAAAAAAATTGTTTAAATTTATGAACTATGTTTTCCTCAGAATTTCTGCTGGCAAAATATCGCCACCAGGATTTTTTTATGGTGGCGAAATGTCAAAACTTGATGGCAAATCGCCACCGCGCCACCGCTAATTTCGAACCCTGGGTCGTGATCCGTTCCCCCACCCTTTTATGAAAATGCTGGATCAATGCTTGATCCCTCCTCCTACTCCTCTGCCCTTCCACCGGCACGCAAACGCAGAGGGCAGTAAAGCAAGGTTTGCCCCTGATGCCGTGAAGCATTTTACAGTATGCGCCGTGATTTCATGTACGTGTGATGCTTTCATATACGTGTGGTGATTTCATGCACGTGTGGTGATTTCATGTACGTGTGATGATTTCATATACGTGTGATTTCATGTACGTGTGGTGATTTTATGTATGTGGGATGATTTCATATACGTGTGTTGAGTTCATACACGTGTGGTGATTTCATGTACGTGTGGTGATTTCATATACGTGTGGTGATTTCATGTACCTGTGGTGATTTCATATACGTGTGATGATTTCATATATGTGTGGTGATTTCATGTACGTGTGGTGATTTTATGTACGTGTGGTGATTTCATATACATGTGATGATTTCATATACGTCTGGTGATTTCATGTACGTGTGGTGATTTCATGCCTCATTGGTTTTAGCGATAGACCCCCGGACGTGGCGTTGACGCGTCCTAGCTTCTCCACGTGTCACAGATTTCACACGTTTTTGTGCTTCGTTTCAGCCCTGGACCCGCCGGACGTGCAGTTCACGCCCATGGGCTACTTGTTCCTCGCCTCCGGGGACGGGGTCGAGACACTGAAGAAGAACCATGAAATACAAATGTAAGTGCACAGCTGCCGCCCTGAGTCAGTGCTCACGCCATGGCTGGATCAGTGCTCACGCCATGGCTGGATCAGTGCTCACGCCCTGGCTTGGTCAGTGCTCCCGTCCTGCTTGGGTCAGTGCTGACGCCCTAGCTGGGTCAGTGCTCACGCCCTAGCTGGGTCAGTGCTCCCACCCTAACTGGGCTAGTGCTCAGACTCTGGCTTGGTCAGTGCTCTCGCCCTGGCTGGGTCACTGCTCACCCCCTGACAGGATCAGTGCTCACGCCCTAGCTGGGTCAGTGCTCACGCCCTAGCTGGGTCAGTGCTCACGCCCTGGCTGGGCTAGTGCTCCCGTCCAAGCTGGGCTAGTGCTCCCGTCCAAGCTGGGCTAGTGCTCCCGTCCAAGCTGGGCTGGTGCTCAGGCCTTGGTTGAGTCAGTGCTCACGCCCTGGCTTGGTCAGTGCTCACGTTGTGATTGGGTGGGTGGTCGCGCCAGTGCCGGGTCGGTGCTTCGTGCCCATGCAGGGCCTAATTTCGCGGCCTGCCTTGATTCAGATATTCAGATATTCGCACCGCGGATGGGGCCAGTGTTTGTAAGTTTGTAACTTGTCATGTTATTTTCCGTAGTTTCATATTTCCTTTATTTTTTGAAATATATTTAAAAAAACAAAACAAAAAATAAATGAAGTGGATGAGCATGACCTCATTGACCTGGCCTTCTTTGTCTTGGCAGCGAGAACAAGGCGATGGTGGAGTTGCTGGACAAGGGGAGTCTGCAGGCAAGGTTCCCGTGGATGAACGTGCAGGATGTCGAGATGGGGAGCTGTGGTAGGTATGACTGGTCGTGGATGAACGTGCTGTGGTGGGTGTGACTGGTCGTGGATGAACGTGCTGTGGTGGGTATGACTGGTCGTGGATGAACGTGCAAGATGTCGAGATGGGGAGCTGTGGTAGGTATGACTGGTCGTGGATGAACGTGCAAGGGGAGCTGTGGTAGGTATGCCTAGTCGTGGATGAACGTGCTGTGATAGGTATGAGTCGCTGTGGATGAACGTGCTGGACGCCGAGACGGGTAGCTGTGGTAGGTATGACTAGTCGTGGATGAACGTGCAGGACGTGGAGACGCCATTTTGTATTGGACAATAGCAAGCATAAAGTCCACCAAGGGGGCTGGATGGTTCGGAGATGACATTTGATTTGGGTGTTGAAGGGGGGTGGGGGGGATGGGGTGAGGGGGGTGTCAGAATTGCCACTTTATTGTACAATTCCAGTAACAAGAAGCTTGACCATTAAATCAAATAACTTTTGCTTGAAACCACGTCATTGGCTTTGCAAATTTACCACAAAAAATGTAATATGCTTTTGCTCCGTCCTCCTCCTCCTCAAGGCATTCAAAACGAAGGCGTATTCGACCCCTGGCTGCTGCTGGCTGCCCTTAAGGCCAAGTGCCTTGACATCGGGGTGCAATTCGTGACGGGAGAAGTCGTCGGTTTCGAGAAGACCCAGCATATGGCATCGGCAGAGCCGGAAATGCTCCCCAGGGCAGACAGTATTGCCGGTGTCAAGGTGTGACTGGTTGATCGAACCCCACTCGCCCTTACCCCTCCGCCCACTTTCCCCCCCCCCCCCGCCCCCTACCTGCCCCTACCTTCATGTTCGCTGCCCACACTCCCTCCCCACTCTCCCATACCCCCCCCCCACCCACCCATACTGTCCCCCTCGTGTTCCGTTGTTCGTCACCTTCCTTCACTTCTTACCCCCCTCTCCCCCTCCCCCCCCCCCCGCACCCTCCTTCCCAAACTTCGATAAATGAATAAATTGAATTATGCTGAAACTCGAACAAAAATAGAAAATATGAAAACTGAATAAAAGAATCAAAATAAGTAAATAAAGTCAATAAATATAAAATATTAAATAAAAGCCTCCTTCCCCACCCTCTCAAGCCCCCACCTCCACCGCGTGAAGGCCCCTGCCCCCATCCTCCTCAGCCCGTGAGAACGTTGTGCCTCGATTTTTTTCTCAGATGAAGGCCCCTGCCCCCCCGTCCCATAAGCCTCCTGCTCCCCCCTCTCATGCCCCCTCCCCCTTCTCCACCCTGTGAAGCCCGCCCGCCCCCTACCCCCCCCTCCGTGTCTTCTCCTGCCCCCCATCCTCTCATGCCCCGTTCCCCCCACCCTGTGACGCCGCTGTGCCTTGATGTATTTCTCAGATCAAGGTCTTCTACCCCCCTCCCCCCTCCATAAGTCTTCTCCACCCCTACCTTCTCATGCCCTCTCCCCCACCCTGTGAAGCCACCCCCCTCCCCCTCCCCCCTTCCTCCCACCCATCCTCCTCGGCCCGTGAGAACCTTGATGTGTTTCGCAGATCAAGGTCTTCTACCCCCCTCCCCCCTCCATAAGTCTTCTCCTCCCCCACCTCCTCATGCCCTCTCCCCCACCCTGTGAAGCCATCCCCCTCCCCCTTCCCCCCCTCCTCCCACCCATCCTCCTCGGCCCGTGAGAACGCTGCACCTTGGATGTGTTTCTGAGATCAAAGCCCCCTCCCCCTCCCCCCTCCCCCTCCTCCCACCCATCCTCCTCGGCCCGTGAGAACGCTGTACCTTTGATGTGTTTCTCAGATCAAAGCTCCCTCCCCCTCCCCCCCTCCCCTCACCCATCCTTTTCAGCCCGTGGAAACGCTGTACCTTGGATGTGTTTCTACCTCCTCCCCCCTCCATAAGACTTCTCCACCCCTACCTCCTCATGCCCTCTCCCCCACCCTGTGAAGCCCGCCCCCTCCCCCTCCCCCCTCCCGCCTCCTCCCACCCCTCCCCCTCGTCCGGTGAGAACCTTGATGTGTTTCTCAGATCAAGGTCTTCTGCCCCCTCCCCCCTCCTTAAGTCTTCTCCACCCCCACCTCCCCCCTTCCCCCCCCCCCCTCCCTCCCCCACCCCTCCCCCTCGGCCCGTGGAAACGCTGTACCTTAGATGTGTTTCTCAGATCAAAGCCTCTAACGACCGGGTGTACGACATGGACGCCTCGTGGGTGGTGAACTGCGCAGGCGCGGCGGCCGGTCACGTGGCCCGCCTGGCCGGCATCGGCACCGGAAGTGGCGTGCTGGCCGTGCCCCTGCCCGTCGAGCCCAGGTATGTCGGCGCCACCCCCCCCCCCCCCCCACCTCCCATAATCCCCCCCGCACCCTACGTCCCCCCCCCCACCCTCCGAATAACCTACCCCACTACCCCCCCTCCCTCCCCACCTGGTCATTATCAGCCCCGGAAGTCGCGTGCGGGCCTTGCCTCTGCCTGTCGGGGCAACTTCCCCCCACCCCCCCCCCCCCACCCCCCTGCCCGGCACGTGCCTTCCATATCTCCTACCTTCCCTCCCTCGCCCTTCCTTAACCAAGGATTCAAGGTCCAGCCCAAGTATATCGGGGACAACCCTTACCTACCTTCCATATCCCCCTATCCCCCTCCCCCCCCCCCGCCTTTCTTGACCTCAGGATATATAATATAT
>OX457033.1:35508978-35537860 GCA_949752745.1 Protula sp. h YS-2021
AACTATTGATGTCTTTCCGACGAAGGGAAAACATGTAGTGTTTCTACAAATTATTAGAGGCATGGGCATGCACTGTTTCGCCTGTATGTTTGCAGAAGGATGAGGGTGTGTAACTTCCGGTTTATAATGTGTAGCATCCGGGTGAGGGTGTATAACGTCCGGTTTATGATGTTTAGCATCCGGGTGAGGGTGTATAACTTCCGGTTAATAATGTGTAGCATCCGGGTAAGGATGTACAACTTCCGGTTTATAATGTGTAGCATCCGGATGAGGGTGTATAACTTCCGGCTTATGATGTTTAGCATCCGGATGAGGGTGTATAACGTCCGGCTTATGATGTTTAGCATCCGGATGAGGGTGTATAACGTCCGGCTTATGATGTTTAGCATCCGGATGAGGGTGTATAACGTCCGGCTTATGATATGTAGCATCCAGATGAGGGTGTATAACTTCCGGCTTATGATGTGTAGCATCCGGGTAAGGATGTACAACTTCCGGCTTATGATGTGTAGCATCCGGATGAGGGTGTATAACTTCCGGCTTATGATGTTTAGCATCCGGATGAGGGTGTATAACTTCCGGTTTATGATGTGTAGCATCCGGATGAGGGTGTATAACGTCCGGTTTATGGTGTGTAGCATCCAGATGAGTATGGAGTGTGGTGGGGCTTTGCAGGAAGCGGTTCGTCTACGTGCTGCACTGCCCGGACGGGCCGGCCTCGACATGCCCATGCTGATCGACAACTCGGGCGTGTACGTGAGGCGAGAAGGGCTGGCGGGTCACTACCTGTGTGGAGCCTCTCCCCCTACGGTAAGCTCAGTCGTGGTAACGGGGTGGGGGGGGGAGGGGAGGGGCGTGTACGTGAGGCGCGAGGGACTGGCGGATCACTACCTGTGTGGAGCCTCTCCCCCTACGGTAAGCGCCGACATGGTAACGGGGGGGGGGGATGGGGGAGGGGGGAGGGGGCGTGTACGCAAGGCGAGAAGGGCTGACGGGTCACTACCTGGGTGGAGCCTCTCCCCTACGGTAAGCTCCGTCATGGTAATGCGGGGGGGGGGGGGGGGGGGAGGGGGAGGGTAGGGGGGCGTGTACGCGAGGCGAGAAGGCCTGGCGGGTCACTACCTGTGTCGAGCCTCTCCCCTACGGTAACCTCCGTCATGGTAATGCGGGGCGGGGATGAGGGGCGGGAGGGGGGGGGGGGGAGGGGGAGGGGTGGGAGAGGGGCGTGTATGTGTGGCGCGAGGGAGTGGCCTGCCACTACCAATGCGGTGCCTCCCCCCTCCACCCCCCCCCCCTCCCCTACGGTAAGCTCAGCATATATTAGATAGTCAAGAACAATGGGCGCCGCGAATATAGTGAGAAAGAGAATTGTGATTGTAGGGGGGGGGGGAGGGGGTGAGGTGAGGGGAGCAAACATGTTTTGTACATTTTTGTCAAATGCTTGAAATGTCGGATTTTGAAATGTGTGGTGCATCTCTCTCTCTCTCTCTCTCAGTCTCTCTCTCTCCCCTCCTCCCTCCACGGTAAGCTCAGTCATGGTAACGGAAGGGGGGAGTGGGGGGGGGGAGGCGGAGGGGGCGTGTACGTGAGGCGCGAGGGGCTGGCGGGCCACTACCTGTATGGAGCCGCCCTCCCCTCCCCCCCCCCCGTGGTAAGCTCAGTCATGTTAATGGGGGGGGGGGGGCTGGGGGTAGACAGGGGGGCGGGGCGGGCGCATGTACATGCGGCGCTAGCGGCTGGACTTCTACCACCTGAAATATCGTGTTTTTTTGTCGATTTGTTGAAAATAGTATAACATATCAGAAAAAATGTGAAATGTTAAAATGTTTCTCTTTTCCTACAGACTGATGATTAAGCTGATGAAACGGTTCCGAATGGTGGTGATACGGTTCCGAATGGTTTCCGGTACAGTTCCGAATGGGTTTATATTTCATATTTGTATATGTCTGTAGATGGTTTATGAAAAGACATCATGGCTTATGTGGTGTGTTTTTGTGCATCTGCAGGAATCGGACGAGCCGGACGTGACGTCACTGGACGTGGACCACGCTTCTTCGACGACTACGTGTGGCCGCGCCTTGCGCACCGCGTGCCTGCCTTCGAGGCCGTCAAGGTGGCTCGCGCGCACGGGCCGGGGGCGGGGCGGGCGGTCGGGGTGGAGGCTTGCGTTGGTGTATATAGTGTCAGCTTAAACGCCCCCAGTCCGCACTGCTCACCCCTCCCCCCTCTCCTCCCACCTCCCCTCATCCCTTTCCACTCACAAAATTCTCCTCCCCTGTGTAGATAGACACTGTATTAGTATACACAACGCATCAGTGTGCGTCCAGTCTGGGACAGGGGGGGGGGGGGTGTATGTCCTTTATTTAATGATTGGTGGAAGAGAGGGGGAGGGGAGGGGTGTCTGGTGTGTTAGGGGGCGGTGGGGGTTGAGACGCGTTCTTCAAAACGCACAGTACAGACCGCCATCTGTGAATATGCCCGGACTGGGGGTTGGGGGTGGCTGAGGGTTGTATGTGGTGGGGATGGGGGGGGGGGGGGAGGGAGCGCTGTGAATGTCCTTACTGCTGGTGGAGAGAATACGTAATTTATCGTATTTAACGACTGCCCGTCTAGTGCAGATTTTATGCCACGAGGAATATTTGTGGGTCATTATCAAAAAAAAAAAAAAAAAAAAAAAATGATGAAATCTGAGTAAAAACGTTGGGTATTGGCGTACATCCCTCTATCATGCGTTGCCTAAAGCCTCGTGGGTTTAACGGGCTGAAGAGGTTACGTTCAGATTCTACTTCCGGTAGATATCTTTGCAAGGGTTCGTCATCACATTACGTAATTTCTCTAGCTGTATGAGGATGTATATAAACTATATGCTGGTGTTTGGTTACGCAACACACAGAGATGTAATCGATTAATCGGTTAATCGCATAAGCAAGTACATCGCATGCAAAATTCCTTGCGCCCTCTTGCACGCTAACATACAATGTATGATCACAACCCGGAGATTAACGTTACGAGGGATGACGTTAATCTTCAAAATAACCACAGCTTTTATTTGAAAAATTGGCTGTGCAATTAACCGGTTTCGGCTCTTTGTATAAGTTGCTGAAATAAAAAAAAAAACCCTCAGTTTTTGCATATTAATGCTTCAAATCACTTAACTTTTTTATGTTATTATTTTATTTTATTTTTTTTTGTAATACATTTTTTTTAATGTATTACATTGGGCAATTTTCGGTGTTTATTGCAGAAATGAAAATGAACTAATCCTTTAAGAGTTAAGGAATTTTTGCTTTCCGCAGCGCTATCTGTCGGCAGTATTTATTATCTTCATGTACGAATCGGAATAGCTGAGTCCCTCCAAACTCCACCCCACCCTATATCCCTCCCTCCCCCACCCCAACCACGCCAATTTTAAATTTAAAAAAATGAAAAAAAAAAAAAAAAATGTTGCTCTCATAGATACAGTTAATAACTGTGGGAATATTTTATAAATTCCCACTTGGAATAAACACTGAATTTTGACGTGGCAAAATATTTCAGAAAATTAATAACACGTTTTATGCCAAAAGTCACCCTTTGATTTTCACTTTGATTTTTTGAATTTTCACTTTGATTTTCTGTTTGACAGTGATTGATTGATTGATTGATTGGTTGATTGATTTAAGATTCAATCAAGAGGAAACAGACACTGACGATTCGTTTGTTGGGTTGGCGGGATTTTGTCACGGCTGCTGCCAACAAATAAGCCACGTGCGGAGGTGTGGGAGAGGGGGTGGAGGAGGGGATTGGGGAGGGGGGGGCGGTGAGGGGGGGGGTGAGATCTGGTCATATTCTGACAAAGTACACATTCCAAAAAACAGTACAACAATGCTTCTTACAATGGCACTGTTTCTTGTCTTAAGATATTTCATTTGTTAAAAATGTGTCTCCGCCCCCCTCCCCCCCCCACCCTCTCGCCTCCCTGGTTACCATGTCATCGGTCCAAGCCGTGCCGTTGTAACGAAGTTATTGTCTACTAAAGAAAAAACAAGATTTATTCGGTAACAAAACTATAAAAGCTTGTTTACTTTTTAGCGCACAACCTTTGGCTTTGCTCCCCAGGGTGGGGCGGGGGAGACTATAGGTTTGGTTGTCATCCGACCGTCCGTCCATCGCCGGCTGTTACTTCCGCCCTAATAATCCGTTTCCTACAATATTTGATGATTAGATGATATATAGTACTCGGTGGGTGCACGTTGTTGTTTTTTTGACCGTGACCTCATTTCAAGGACGCAGTGGCCGCCATCTTGGATTTTCTACTCCGGTTGGGGGCATGTGCTCTCTGGCTTGTTTTTTTTTTGTTTTTTTTTTTTCCTTTCATTTTGCAGGGATTCCCTTCAGCAAACACTGCAAATTGTGCATTATTTGTACAAATAATTCAAAATATGTATCATTACTCTATAACTCTATATCGCTGTGTGATTGATTAGGAACTATTTTTTTTTGCATGGCGAAGGAATATGAAGGCGAACCGGTAATTTGGTTTGATGACTTCGTAAAACCTGCATTACAAAACAGAATCCCTGCATTTGAAAAGCTAGAGGTATTGTATCGATCTAATTTATTTTCAAACTCGGGTGATTGATTATTGTAATATATTGATTTGATTAATTAGCTTTCATTGATCCCTGCTTGCCGTATTACGGGAGAAGTGGCGGGGAGAAGTCACCATATTTTGTTTTGCAAACGAAACAACTTTGAATTGCAATTACTCACATTATGTCTGCAAACCAACTGGTTAAAACACGAAATTTTTATGCATATTATTCAAAACAACGAAGGTGTCATTTGGCTTATAGACATTTACAAAATTTTGAAAATTACATCCGTAGGGTTGTTAGTGCGACTTAGAATTGCAATTAATAGTTAATCTGGGTAATGACTTACTACTGCGTGTATGTGTTACAGGGAATCAGGGAATACGCGTATTCCGTAAAATTTTCAGGTTTTCCCCTGAAAAACTCGGCCAGGGAATACAAGTATTCCGTGAAATTGCTTCACAGTGAATACTAACGATAAAACATTTCAAACATTTTATTTATTCTCCATGACGCAAAAGAGTTATTCAAAGTACAATCTAGGTAAAATCTGAACAGAGTTACACTGTAAGTGCCCTTCTGTATGAACTGAATAAAAACAACTTCATATCCCAAGAGTAGGATTTAATTGCAATTCCATTTTCAACACGTTTTGTTTAGTCTTTAGAACTTAAACGATTTCTTCCAAATACAATCAAGATAAAAATCTGTTCACTGTTCACATTCTCAGAATAGGATTTAATTGCAATCTAATTATACTTGTCTTTACTCTGATATCCTATAGTCAATTCTGTTCTGCACGCCTCGGCATTCACTTGTTTGTGCACGCTAGACTACTATAGCACCTACTGTTGGACCCAGGCATTCACTTGTTTGTGCACGCTAGACTACTATAGCACCTACTGTTGGACCCAGGCATTCACTTGTTTGTGCACGCTAGACTACTATAACACCTACTGTTGCACCCAGGCATTCACTTGTTTGTGCACGCTAGACTACTATAGCACCTACTGTTGGACCCAGGCATTCACTTGTTTGTGCACGCTAGACTACTATAGCACCTACTGTTGGACAAAAGCATTTACTTGTTTGTGCACGCCAGACTACTATAGCACCTACTGTTGCACCCAGGCGTTCACTTGTTTGTGCACGCCAGACTACTATAGCACCTACTGTTGCACCCAGGCGTTCACTTGTTTGTGCACGCCAAACTACTATAGCACCTACTGTTGGACCCAGGCATTCACTTGTTTGTGCACGCTAGACTACTATAGCACCTACTGTTGGACCCAGGCATTCACTTGTTTGTGCACGCTAGACTACTATAGCACCTACTGTTGGACCCAGGCATTCACTTGTTTGTGCACGCTAGACTACTAAAGCACCTACTGTTGGACAAAAGCATTTACTTGTTTGTGCACGCCAGACTACTATAGCACCTACTGTTGCACCCAGGCGTTCACTTTTTTGTGCACGCCAGACTACTATAGCACCTACTATTGCACCCAGGCGTTCACTTGTTTGTGCACGCCAAACTACTATAGCACCTACTGTTGCACCCAGGCGTTCACTTGTTTGTGCACGCCAGACTACTATAGCACCTACTGTTGGACCCAGGCATTCACTTGTTTGTGCACGCTAGACTACTATAGCACCTACTGTTGGACCCAGGCATTCACTTGTTTGTGCACGCTAGACTACTATAACACCTACTGTTGCACCCAGGCATTCACTTGTTTGTGCACGCTGACTACTATAGCACCTACTGTTGGACCCAGGCATTCACTTGTTTGTGCACGCTAGACTACTATAGCACCTACTGTTGGACCCAGGCATTCACTTGTTTGTGCACGCTAGACTACTATAACACCTACTGTTGCACCCAGGCATTCACTTGTTTGTGCACGCCAGACTACTATAGCACCTACTCTTGCACCCAGGCATTCACTTGTTTGTGCACGCTAGACTACTATAGCACCTACTGTTGGACAAAAGCATTTACTTGTTTGTGCACGCCAGACTACTATAGCACCTACTGTTGCACCCAGGCATTCACTTGTTTGTGCACGCTAGACTACTATAGCACCTACTGTTGCAGCCAGGCGTTCACTTGTTTGTGCACGCCAAACTACTATAGCACCTACTGTTGCACCCAGGCGTTCACTTGTTTGTGCACGCCAGACTACTATAGCACCTACTGTTGCACCCAGGCATTCACTTGTTTGTGCACGCCAGACTACTATAGCACCTACTGTTGCAGCCAGGCGTTCACTTGTTTGTGCACGCCAAACTACTATAGCACCTACTGTTGCACCCAGGCGTTCACTTGTTTGTGCACGCCAGACTACTATAGCACCTACTGTTGCACCCAGGCATTCACTTGTTTGTGCACGCCAGACTACTATAGCACCTACTGTTGGACAAAAGCATTTACTTGTTTGTGCACGCTAGACTACTGTAGCACCTACTGTTGGACAAAAGCATTTACTTGTTTGTGCACGCTAGACTACTGTAGCACCTACTGTTGGACAAAAGCATTTACTTGTTTGTGCACGCTAGACTACTGTAGCACCTACTGTTGCACTTTACCTTGGACTTAAAACATTTACACCTGTTGGTTCGACAGTGCTTAGACCCAGCACAATTGCGCTTCGCAAACCCTTGACCTCCACGCGGTCAAACACGGGAGGTGATATGTGGTTCTGAATGACCTCATCTCATTGGCTGTCAGCGGCCATGTGATGCACCGTGGATACGTCACACATACACACACACGGGTTTACCTTGTGCTCTAGTTTATGTACTAGTTTTCCGCCTTACAGTTTAATATTTATTGCAATTTCAAAAATATACATACTGACTTTCGACTCGGTATAATCGTAGTTGACACGTGTCGTCAGTTTCTGTTTAAAGTATGATGCAACTTCGTCTCGGGTTAGCTTCTTCTCCCGGAAAATTTCAAACATTCTGCGTAAACGTTGTGATGACTTGATTCTGGTGCCGACAATTTGTGTCGGCTTCTCCCGACCACCCCCGTCGCGTATCATAATAATGATAATAATAAAATCATCATCATCATCATCATCATCATCATCATCATCATCATCATCATCATCATCATCATCATCATCATCATCATCATCATCATCATCATCATCACAATCATCATCATCATCATCATCACCACTACTACTACCACCATCATCACCATCACCACCACTACCACCACCATCATCACCATAATCATCATCATCATCATCATCATCATCATCATCATCATCATAGGGCTTGGCCGGGAATCCTGATATTCGATATTTCCCGATGCAAATCGATTAATCGTATTGGATGATATTGTGCATTCTTTAGTTTATGTTAAATCAGAGAATCTGTTTATGATATAAGATTGCGTTTATGTAGTGATTGCATAATCTGCTGTACTCCCACCGACCACCCCTAATTCCCTCCAAAAAAAAGAAAAAAAAAAGAAAAAAAAATATTTGCTCTGCAAAAAATGGCTATACATACCGTGAAAAAATAAAAATTAATTAAAAATTCATTGAATAATAATAATAATAATAATAATAATAATAATAATAATAATAATAATAATAAAAAGTTTGAAACATGAGGTGGGTCGATTCTAACCCATGTGCGCATACTCCCCGTTTTTTTGGTCACACAGGTGAAGAACGCGTGGGCCGGTTACTACGATTACAACACCTTCGATCAGAACCTGATCATTGGCAACCACCCCTACTATAGTAACTTTTTCATGGCTTCCGGAAGTAGCGGTCACGGGATACAGCACGTCGTTCCCATTGGTCGAGCGTTGGCGGAGTACATCAAAACGGGTCAATTCGAGACCATTGACTTGTCGCGGTTTTTATTCGACCGTGTGTTGTATGACGAACCGGTCTATGAGACTAATATTGTGTAGAGGAAAAAAAAAACCGAAAAATGGTGTGTAAAATGGTGCGTTATTGGAACAGAAACGAGCTAGTGAAATGTGATTTATTTCAGTGTTAAAAAAGCATAAACGCTTGGATTGGCGGGGGGGGGGAGAGAGAGAGAGAGAGAGAGAGAGAGAGAGAGAGAGAGAGAGAGAGAGAGAGAGAGAGGAGAGAGAAAACTTATCTGGCTCTTTTCAACAAAAAAAAAAAGAAAAAAAAAAAAAAAGGATTCATGCTATCCCATACAGGTCTTAGGTCTATTGTGTTCAACTTCCGGTAACGTTGAACAAATCATTTTTTGCTCTTGTAAGCTTTGGGCACGGACCTTTATAGTTGCACTCGGGGTTGAAGCGGTGTGTTGTGCTTGGGCATTGCAGCACCCTCAAACGACAGTTAGCTGGTGTTGCATCAATTTCTGGTTCCCGTATAGGAGCGTTACCTTGCGTAACATTCAGTGAGTGTAGTCTGACTTTGTGATGTTGTGTCGTTTTGTGTTGCTTGTGAAATGCAGCACTACCAACCAAGTTTGACACGGCTTTTCTGTTCGTATTTTTAACTTTTAAAGTTTGTGCGTTTCGACTGAATTTAGTTGGGATACACGTAAGGATATAAAGAAATGATAGAAAAAAAAATACCCGGCAAAAATCAAGAAAATTCCATTTTGCGTAAACATATTCACATCTTGCCTATTAAAGGGGCAGAATAATGTATAATAGTTTTTAAAAGATCATATAATGCCTTTTTAAATTCAAAAGTGTGCATGTGGAAAGAAAATTAGAATTTTGATGTTTTTCCCTTATCATTTCTTTATAATTTATCCCAAAAATTTGCATTCGAAACGACACTTTCATCGGAAAGAATCCACAGTACGAATTGACGTATACAAATTGTTTTTAATCGTTTTACAGTCGCAGAGCGATTTTGAGCTTATTTTCGACCCTTTGGGCCTAAAAGACAACATGTAAGAGGTACCTCGATGACCTTGACCTGCTCGGCCGTGGTCAAAGTAGAAAACCGGGAGTGAGCCATTATCTCGAAATCGATTAGAGATAGAGCGATTTTGGGCTTATTTTCGACCCTTTTAAAAGATTATATGTAAGAGATACCTCGGTGACCTTGACTTGCTCGGCCATGGTCAAAGCCAAAAACCGGAAGTTGACCATTATCTTGAAAACTGTTAGAGATAATTGTGCCTGATTGTTGCATAGCTAACGTCACTGAGCATGCGCTGTGCCTGATTGTTGCATAGCTAACGTCACTGAGCATGCGATGTGCCAGATTGTTGCATAGCTAACGTCACTGAGCATGCGCTGTGCCTGATTGTTGCATAGCTAACGTCACTGAGCATGCGCTGTGCCTGATTGTTGCATAGCTAACGTCACTGAGCATGCGCTGTGCCTGATTGTTGCATAGCTAACGTCACTGAGCATGCGCTGTGCCTGATTGTTGCATAGCTAACGTCACTGAGCATGCGCTGTGCCTGATTGTTGCATAGCTAACGTCACTGAGCATGCGCTGTGCCTGATTGTTGCATAGCTAACGTCACTGAGCATGCGCTGTGCCTGATTGTTGCATAGCTAATGTCACAATGCATGCGCTGTGCCTGATTGCCACATGGCTCTCTTCACAAAGCATGCCTGATTGTTATGTAGCTACCGTTACAAAGGGTCTAGGACAAAAACCCCGGGACAAAAACCCCCGGGACAAAAGCCACCGGGCAATAATCCACCCAAATGATTTTTTTCTTTTTTGTTTTTGTGTTTTTTTGCTTCTCTTCCAAAGTAAAATAAGTAAAATGCAATTGTTCAAAGCACCTCAGTATTGCTCACATCTTTGCAGAACTCGTAATTAAATAACAGATTGCAATTCAATCAGTAATCCAATACCCCGTACAGGCTTTTAATTCTTGATTACACAAGTCAATACTGAGTCAATAAGATTTACTGGACTCCAAATGCAATTAATGTCATTGCGCAAGTTCGATTTATTTCTTAAATTAAAAAAATAATTTGGGTGGATTTTGTCTCGGTGGTTTTTGTCCTAGGGTGGATTTTGTCCCGTGGGCTTTTGTCTCGGGGGCTTCTGTCCTGTTACCCGTTACAAAGCATACGTTGCCTTTATTAGACGCCAACCGGGCGAACCCGAGGGTCTATAGGATTGCCCTCTGTCCGTCCGTCCGTAGTCCGTCCGTGTGTCACACTTTGGATGCTGTTTTGTTTCCACGCAAGTCCTCTGAAACTGTTTACCCTAGGCATACGCAACCTTGCACAGTGAAAATATATATATTGAAGATAACTGCAACGTAAGACTTGGGTGCTTCCCACGCGAGATCTCTGAAACTATTAATCCCAGGCATACGCAACCTTGCACAGTGGAAATATATATATATATTGAAGTTGTGCAACGTCGTGATATTTTACAAATCGGTCCAAAATTGCCAAAATCGTGACTTGCCAAAAATTGTGATCTTTAGAGATAACTGCAACGTAAGACTTAGGTGCTTTCCACGCGAGATCTCTGAAACTATTAATCCTACGCATATGCTACCTTGCACACTGAATATTTATATATTGAAGTTGTGCAACGGCGTATTATTTTTCAAATCGGCAAAAAATTGCCAAAATGGCGACTTGTTGTGTCCGGTTGGGGTCTGCGCCTTCGACGATGGCTTGTTGGTATTGAGCTGCCCTTTTACGATTTAACCAGTATGGAAGCAAGCTGTTCATCGGCATTCATTAGACTTGAAATTTAACATTGACAAATGTCGTTCAGTAAGAGTTTAAGCCTTGATATACTTCTGGAATCCTATATGAAAAACTGGATGGTGTAGAAAACAAAGTCTCGTGACAATGGGTTCGTTATATACGACCTTAACCGCTAGCTTCTGTGACATGCCGTCTTCTGTGACCTGCTGTCTTCTGTGAAAGTCTTCTATGACACGCTAGCTTCTGTGGCATGCTAGCTTCTGTGACAGTCATCTGTGACACGCTTGCTTGTGTGACGCGCTAGCTCCTGTGACACCAGAGCGTCTGTGACACGCTGTTTTCTGTGACACGCTAACTTCTGTGACACGCTGTCTTCTGTGGCATGCTAGCTTCTGTGACACAGTCATCTGTGACACGCTTGCTTGTGTGACGCGCTAGCTCCTGTGACACCAGAGCTTCTGTGACACGCTGTTTTCTGTGACACGCTAGCTTCTGTGACACGGTAGCTTCTGTGACACGCTGTTTTCTGTGACACGCTAGCTTCTGTGACACGCTATCTTGTGTGACATGCTGTCTTCTGTGACACGCTAGCTTCTGTGACACGCTATCTTGTGTGACATGCTGTCTTCTGTGACACGCTAGCTTCTGTGACACGCTTTCTTCGGAACAAGCACAATACTCATTCGATTGTTTTATGAATGAATAACCTCATAATTAATTGAATTTTCATAATAATTTTTTATGTGTCCTGTTGTAAGGAATATGATCGCAGCTCAGTGCAGTATTGATTATTCTTTTGTTGACGAAGAAAAAAGAAACGAAATAAAAGTTGTAAGTTCAATAGTTTGTAAGATAATGGCCAAGATGTGTGATTAAATTGACTGTGCAAGCAGCTGATTCCTAAAAGCGGTTGTCCATTCAGTAAAACGGAAAAATAACAAGAAAAGTGGGTGTTTTTGTGTAAATATCTCAACTACATCCCAGGTGCGATATGATTTATGCTGGAAATTTTACTCTCGTCTTTGATATGCTGTGAAATTTTCTTTTCTCGTCCTAAAATCATGAACTTCATTTGGCAGACACCGCTGAAATATATTATAACATGAAAAAAATAACGCACAATTGTTTGGGCAACAGATATATATATATATATATATATATATATATATATATATATATATATATATATATATATATATATATATATATATATATATATATATATACAGAAACAATATATATCCAGCCTTTTTGAATCTTTACACACTGAAGATATATCTATTGCAGATGTGCAACGTCCAAAACCGATGAATCGGTATTTTGCCAATATTTAAAATAAATAAATAAATAAAAACAATGACACATTTTGATCGGAATTTTGTCTGGATAAGTTTCTCCAAGTACCTTGTGTTGTAGCACTGATTCTGACATTGTAGTTCCGTTACGATGCACGTTTCTGATATTTTTATGTTGAGTGTTCAGTTGAATTTCTTTGAACACGAACTAGACCGCACCTTTGATATTTTATTGTAACAAACACTCGTAGCTAACTACACCAATACCTTAGTGCATTTACCTGCAGTAACGTATCGGAAAAAAAAACATACGTTTCTGGCCCAGCTTACGTTATACGTAAGCTGGGGGTATTCCTATGGGTTTGCGGGTGGCGTCCGTTAGTTAGTTAGTTGTTTATTTAGTAAACTTTGTTTCAAAATGCATCTCCTCCTACAGTTTTGATCCGATGTCATTTATTTTTGGTATGAGGCATCCCTAAGGGGTTATGCATATGGCTTGTTCTTTTTTAATCGATCGGGTGATTTTTGAATTTTTGGGGAATTTTTGAAGAAAAACTTTTAAAATACATATCCTCCTACATTGCTGATCCACTGTCGTTCGTTTTTGGCATGAAGCTCTCCGAAGGGGTCGTGCATACGATTATGCTTTTTTAGTCGATCGGACTATTTTTGTATTTTTGGAGAATTTTTGAAGAAAAAACTTCAAAATGCATTTCCCCCTACAGTTTTTAAGCGATTAATTTTATTTTGGGTTTAAGGCATCCTTAAGGAGTCTTGCATAAGTTTTCAGTATTTTTAGTCGATCGGGTGATTTTTGAATTTTGGGGAAATTTTTGAAGAAAATACTTCAAAATGCATCTTTTGCTACAGTTTTGATCCGATATCATTTACTTTGGGTCTGGGGCATGCTTAGGTGTCTTGAATGCGGCTTATGCTTTTTGAGTCGATCACGGGTTTTGGGGGAATTTTTGAAGAAAAAACTTGAAAATGCATTTCCCCCTACAATTTTTATCCAATTTCATTTATTTTTTTTTGTATGAGGCATCGCTAGGTGGGTCGGGCATACGGGTTGTGCTTTTTGACTCGATTTGGGAATTTCTGATTTTTGGAGGTAATTTTTGAAAAAATACCTCAAAATACATCTTCTGCTACAGTTTTGATCCGATATCATTTAATTAGGGTGTGAGGCATGCTTAGGGGCTCTTGAATGCGGCTTATGCTTTTTGAGTCGATCAAGGGATTTTTGGGAAATTTTTGAAGAAAAAAATTCGAAATGCAGTTTTGATCCGATTTCATTAATTTTTGGTATGAGCCGTCTCTAGGTGGGTCATGCATACGGCTTGTGCCTTTTGAGTGAATTGAAAAACTTGTGATTTTTTTCGGAATTGTTGAAAAAAAATTGACATGAGAAACCGTCCGACCTCGCATCAACACACGTTAACCAAGCTTGCGCGCTCGTCCAAAATGCGAAATGCGCATCAGCGCAAGTTAAAACAACATGCGCACTGGTCTAAAATAAGACCCGCGCATCAAGGCAAATTAAATAAACCTGCGCACTGGTCCATAATAAGCAACCCGCATCAACACAAGTTAAATAAACATGCGCATTAGTCCCAAATGCGAACCGCGCATTAGCGGAAGCTACATAAACATGCGCATTGGTCTAAAATAAGTACCATGCATCAACGCAAGTTAATTAAACTTGCGCACTGGTCTGACATGCGAACCGGGCATCAACGCAAGCTAAGCAAGCATGCGCACTGGCCCGAAATCCGAACCGCTCATCAACGGAAGTTGAATAAATATGCGCACTAGTCCGAAATGCGAACCGCGCATGGACGCGTTAAATAACCATGCGCACTGGTCCAAAATAAAAACCGCACATCAACACAAATTAAATAAACATGTTGAATGGTCCAAAATAATAACCGTGCATCAACGCAAGTTAAATAACATGGGAACCGGTCCGAAATGCGAACTGCGCAGCAGTGCATGTTAAATAAACATGCGCCCTGGTTCGAAATGCGAACCGCGCATCAACGCAAGCTAAATAAACATGCGCACTAGTCCGAAATGCGAACAGAGCATAATGGAAGGTTAAATAAACAAGCGCATTGGTCCGAAATGCGAACCGCGCAAATTAATACATACAAAAATTGGAACTTAAGTAACAGAACTGCATTATAAATGAAAAAATATGTACAGTAAGAATTAGAACTTCACCTTTTGAGAGTGCATGAGGTTCGAAACATTGACTCCACGTGCAGTTATTAATGAAGCCCAACGCTCTGCACACTACTCTACAGACTACTAAAATCTTCCCCCTTTTCTTCCCCCTTTTTCCCCTTTTTGTCCTCTTAGAGGAGGTACATGTTCCCCCGCCTGTGGTAAATCTTTGTATGTATTTATCGGTCTATATTCGGGTCAGCTGCTGTATTAATTATTTAGCTTGCTCTGTGCCATCTCGTCTTTTGACAATTTTTCAGGGAAATTCCCTTGCTCCTGCACGCTGGAATTGGTCATCGCTTTTCGTAAGCTGGGACTTTGTCCTTGGACAAACTTGTCTGATACTAGACCGAATTATTTATTGCGTTCACAAAGCATAACAATTTTGTCTAAAATAAAAACATTTCTAGCGAGCTTGATGCCAAAGTTTCTAGCAAAAGTTCTTTTAAGCACCGAGTCATTTAAAAATGACAATAGTGCCATCACCCTTAAGGCGCATCTCAGAGAAACGTTGAATATAATTCGTCCTCAGAAAATAATAGCCATGCATTTAGGGATCACAAAGAAACTGAAAAAGGCATCCTATGAACTTTAATTTGGAGAACAAAGCTGAGAATAATGAGACTTTCTATCAATGATCTCAGAAAGGCCACAATTCGGTCGCGGGTACGGATGGCATACATTACGAATGATTCCCACAATTCGGCCGGAGGTCGTGATGATGTCCACTACCAAGTGCTAACACACTTTCCATCTATGAAAGATCCTGCTTGATCTGTTGAACAATTTATGGAGGACTGGTACCTTTCCTGAGTTATGGAAAGAAGCCATAATAATCCCTATACCAAAACTAAATAAGGGATTCAACAAATCTTAATAATTATGGACCAGGTTAGCCCAAGAGCTCCTTTTCCAAAACATTTGAATGAATAATAGACGAAAGGTTAATCCAGAAAGCACTCATTCACAAATCATTTACCTGAGGACATTCAGAGTGGTTTATAAAACCACGAAGCAATGTGGATCACCTTGTAAGGTTAGAAACTTCTGTAGTAGAAGCTGTTATCAATAAGGAACACGTTATAACGATTTCCTTTGATTTGGCGGTCCTAGGTTGCCTCCGATGTTACCTCCCTGAGCTTATCGAGAGTTTCTGATTGAACTTCGTTTCAGAGTGCCACTTGGTCCCTCCCTCCCCCCATTCTCCTATATCAATCCATTGTTAACCCTTGGTGATTGACCGACGTTTCAGAGTGCCACTTGGTCCTCCCTCCCCCATTCTACTATATCAATCCATTGTTAACCCTTGGCAATTGAGCGACGTTCCAGAATGCCACTTGGTCCCTTCCTCCCACATTGTCCTGTGCCAATCTAGTGTTAACCCTTGGTGATTGACCGACGTTTCAGAGGGCCACTTGGTCCTCCCTCCCCCATTCTCCTGTGCCAATCCAGTGTTAACCCTTGGTGATTGACCGACGTTTCTGAGTGCCACTTGGTCCCTCCCTCCCTCCTCCTATGCCAATCCAGTGTTAGCCCTTGATAATTGACCGATTAACGCATGTATGTTAAATATAAATCTTTACACCACCACAGTGATGAAACTCGGATTCACAGAGTGAAACTACTTCATAAAGCACGCCGTCGATGCATGAATTCTGAGTTTTGTGTCTGCATATTTTAGTATTTTGTATAACACCTTACCTTTAAGATATGACTTTTGAACCTATAGCAGTATTGCAATCCACTTTATTGATTTTGATGCAAACATCAAGGCCAGCCCATAAGCAAAATCAGCAATTTGCACCAGTCCTCTTAATTCACGTTTCAGCCTTATCACAGAACAGTATATACAGGAATGGGAACTCCGCTGTTTCAGTTGTTTTTGCTTTTTTGGGCTTCAGATCTGTGGTGTGATACTGAGGTTAACCTGAGCAGTATTCTGACAATTTAATAATAAAACTGGTTAACAAATGCTTGTTGAATGTACAGTTTGAAGCTATTTTATATTGTTTAATTAAAGTACTGTTTAATATTGGTAACGAAATTTGTATCTTATGTTTTCAAACCTCCACAAGCATATATTAGCAATTTTGAGTGAAGTATGAATTAAGAATAAGGGGTGTGAAAATGTGCTGTAATATATCTTTATGTAATGTGACGAAACCAGTAAAATTATTAAAAAAGACAATTTAGCCAATTTAAAAATGGTATTTTTAAATTTAAATTTGGTCGAAAACTTGTATGAAAATGTAAGAAAGAGATACTAAACAGAATATATCCTAGAATGTAGGACAGTTATGCCAATTTTGATTGTACATTAAAAAATCTGCTATAATTATTGCTTAAAGTGCCAAAATAGCTGTTTGGGGGCGGGGTCTAATTAGTTGTCGCGCCTTCGGCGCTTAATGAAAATGTCCCGTCTTTTGGGCCCCGCCTGTTCTCATGTCAGTATATATTATTCCACAGGTGCATTTTGTCAACTGTAAATGTAATAAATATAATTTTAAAAGAGAAATTATTGAATAACACTGTTTTTTTTAATTCGCAGTCTCATGTTTATCTCCATTGTTTAGGTATCAATAAGGAAGCAGAAAGGTAAAATGCTTATTAACTCAATATTGACGCATTTGAAAAATGCCTAAATGAAACTTTGAAATTCGCGCTTAAGAGTCGCATAATGTTTAACCAAGCTTCAGGTGGAAAGCGAATTGCGCGTTCTTTGTTGAACCAGTTTTTCAGGGGTGTCGTATGGTTAGTTAAAATATGGATTTTACCTTATGACGATATATCAAACTTCATTATATATATAAAAATTCACCCAAAGTAATTGGAAAACTGGAGACTGAATTGCATTTAGATGGACGGAGTGAATTTTGTCATTTTTGAGAAAACCCCTGGCAGAAGTTTAGTGTTGAAAGGGATTATTTCGCGTATGCATTGTTCATTTTGTGTAAGATTCACTCCTATTTCCACTCTCCCATTCAACTCAAATCTCGTTCAAATCGTGCGCCATCACACTTTTGTAGGTCATGGCAATTATATTACTGTCTGTAATTGAACGATTCCTGTATTCCACGACTAGACAGTGGTGTAAGAATCTTGAAAAACTGGGAGAATTGTGAAGAGAAACCAAAATGTATCAGTATTTCTTGAACCTCCATCCCTTCATCCCCACTCAAAAACCAACCTTTTGTTGATGTGTCGGGACATGTCCGATTTTTTTCTTTTTGTGTCAGAATATGTCCTTTTTATTCTTTCTCGGGACACGCCCCCATTTTCGTGTCCTATTCCTATTTCATGTCCTATTCCTATTTTCATGTCCTATTCCTATTTTCATGTCCTATTCTTTGTTTTTCTGTCTGATATATAATATTTTTTCATTTCTAGAAGTTCCCTTTATTTTCCTACTTCAAACGCATTATTTTTATAATTGCTGAATAATAACCCTGTTATTTACACTCCCACAAAATTAAATTTCTTATGTTACAGCTTTTCATTCATATCCAAATTCAAAGATAACCGTTCTACCTTTATTCTTGTCCCATGACTTAACCCCCCCCCCAAAAAAAAAAAAAAGGTTTTCAAGCCTCTTAATAAAAAGAGTAAAAAAAACTAGGAAAAAAGAAGAAAAAATAGAGACAAACATATACTGTGTGCTGTCACTCTGTTCAATACATACCGGTTCCCAAGACAACATTAATACAATCATAAGTAGAGTTAGTATTGATTGAATTATGCAATGTTTACTATTCATACGCAGCCTAAGCTTCAGTACAGAAATTTAAATTTGGTATATATTTCTGATCCTTATATATTCTTTTCGATATCTTTTGTATTAGAACTCGAGAGGAAGTCATTCGATTGCTTCCTCGGGATGCAACAAAAAGTAATTTTAACCATTTGAATCCTCAACACCAAGAGTGAATTCATTAACTGAAATGTTTACTGTAGTCTTAGATTAAATTATATGGTTGGGTAGTTGGACGTTAAATAGTGCATGAACGAGAGAATCTGTACCTTTTTCTTCCAAGTTGCAATAATTAAAAACGTCATTTTCCATTATCTTCTATTTATGCAAGCTAGATCTACAATTTACTGTATATTGTATTATTTTAAGATGTAATGCAATAAATTTTGGTTCGTTTACTTTTGATTATTAGTAAATTAATTCTTCCATGGTGTTTCTCTCAAGAGTCCATTTTTATAGAGACGAGGGGATCCGTTTTTAACAATAAACAGTTTCCAATAATTTTTTTTATTCTCAGGAGTGGACGGGTCAACTGTCACTCCTGTATTTAAATATGGTCCTATTTAAATTCATATTCTGTCATGTTTCAAATGTAGCACCAGTTATTAAAGTGCAACGCCTTATTGCGGTTTTATTGAGCTTAGGACCTCAAAGTATGAAAAAAATTATTGATATTATATTTGCCAAAAAATTCAAACCTTTTCCATGACCCATCACTTTTTAGAAAGTCCTGTATAAACCCAACCAGTTTTTCACCCCAATCATTAATAGAGACATTCTCGAAAGGAGTAAAATTCAATATCATGTATTCCAAATTTCTTGTAAAAAATACTCTCCGGTGCATTTTATCATGTTTTTATAGAATAAAAGTAAGCCTGGAAGTAACTCTGAACTGCCGGTACATTTAAAAATAATAATCCACCAATGGGATCAAAATAAAGTATTGACCAGATCAGTCCATCCAACACCTGAGAAAGACGTTATAGCCACGACATTCGGAATGTTTAATTTGAGATTCCCTATCTTTCTCTTAGGCCACATTCTTGATATTTATTGATAAGAACGAAATATTGACTTTTGCTGGCTTTGAGTACCATATGAATGCATTGAATATTGAATGTTCCGTTTGCTGTCACCGTTTGTCTCGATAATAGACAGGGCCTTATGAACCTTGATATTTCCAAGAGTTTTGTTACCTGTGTTTTTCCACAGATACTGAAATCTCTCTGTGTATGTATATTCAAAACGCTTGTTAAGATGAAGAGATGACTGGATAGCGGGCAACCTTGTAGCGGAGAGGCAATCTTTTGACCTGACAGTGAGGCGAATTTTTACGATTTGACGTCGCTGTGGTCGATTGTTTTTATTTTGAGATATTTTAAACGAAATTTTTGTTTTGTTTTTTCTTTGCAAAATATGATTGAAATGCTTATAATGCGTTTGTATGGAATAATAAGTATATTATAAGTTTATATTATCAGATGCTGCTTCTGAAGCATTTGCAGTGTTTCTCATGTAGAGGTACAAACACCGGAGGTGCCAGCGTGAAAAGTTTTTTTTTATAAATTTCTCTTAGAAAAGGTCATTTCATTACTTTTTTCTGCCTTTCGGTTAAATCTTTCTTATTTTCTAAAGCTGGCAGACAGATTGTTTTCGCTTTTTACTTGACATTTGTAGACCAATTATGTTCTGTTCTGGCGGGCACACCCTTTGTTCTCAGTAGAGCGCACCACTTTGCTCAGTAGATTAAAAAATTGAGATGGTCGTGCTGGGTTAGTCTTACGATGGTTTGAATCCTATTTATCAAATAGTTGTCAATTTGGTAAGGTATCTGACTCTATTCCCAAATATCTTCTATCTGGTTTACCCGTGACGGGGGGTATTCTCGGGTCTATTTTTTTCCTTGTACACTGCCTCCCTTGGTGACACTGCCAGATCACATCAATTAGGACATCTCTTGTACGCTGATGATTCACAACTCTATGTGGCTTCAAAATGCACAATTAATATTTAGTTTTGATGAGTGCATAACAGACCATAGGGAGTGGATGGTTGCTAACAATTTAAAATTAAATGAAGATAAAACAGAGGTTGTGGTAATTGGCTCAAAACACAATCTTAAGAAATGTCCGGTTTAAGCGTACATGTGGGTGACCAAGTTGTTATCTCTTCTGAAAAAAAGACGTGCAACCTGGGCGTAATTTTCAACTGTGAAATGTCAATATCAGATTTTGTTAGTCAAAATGTTTTATTTAAAAGCAATATCGAAGACTAGAACCTGATTTCGCCAGCGAAATGTTAAACACTTGACAAAAATTAACGCAAAAATACTTCCTTCAATGGGTTACTTCTTGAATAATATATTGCAAACAACACAACTTGAATATATCTTATAAGCCCAGTAGTGTTTTGGTTTTTGTTGACTTAGGTTTTATTGACTGATTAGGTATACGCCGTGTTATCTATTTACGCAGTGAGAGCTCGCACAAAGCTGAGCAAGTATGTGTTCTGCTGTGTTAAATGTTCCAGATTTACTTGCCAAAATAAAAATTGTCATGCACACGTTCATATCAAGTTCTACCTAAGTCCCAAGTTTTGTGGCCCTAGGGCCCGTAGTGCCAGTGGAAGAGATGACACAGGAAATCCGATCACTATCAAGAAAAAAAGATACCAACGGCTGCTCGCACAAATTCACATAGCCCTTGCAAGACCAAGGTAAAGTGTTAATTAGACGGTTTTTAACATTAGCATCCACCCATCCCTCGTACAGGCCTTTGCTGTGTTTCGTTTAGACTATTGTAATGCACTCTTATATGATATTTGTAAGCATAAAATTAATAGATTACAAAAGGTACAAAATGCCGCCGCTAAACTGATTTTAAAATCTTTTAAATATTCTCATGTAACTCCTCTTTTGAAACAATTACATTAGTTGCTGGTTGCGTATCGAATAGAATTTAAAAGTTTAGTACATGTATTTAATGCTTAAAGTGGTAAAAGGCCAACATACATAAAATATATTTTAGCAATATATAATGTATCTACCATCGCGTAGCTTAAGAACTCACTCGCGATTTCGCATTGTACAAAACAAGGTAAATAATAAATACGGTAGTCGTGCTTTTGCCAATAGGGGACCAAAATTGTTTAATGTATTACCTTAGAGTCTAAAAACATTATCATCATTGCCTCAGTTTAAGAAAGGTTTAAAAACGTACATGTTTAAGCGTGCGTTTGATAATATGTAATCTGGTTATGTTATTTTATTGTATTGTTTATTCTAGGCACAATGTTATGCTTTTGCTTGCATGTATGTAGTGTTTTATAACCTTTGTAAAACCGTTAGGGCAAATTTGATATAGGGTTATATAAATGATCTTAATAATAATGATAACAAAAACAATAATAATAATAAAATAATATATAATAATAACAAAAACAATAATAATAATAATAATAATAATAATAATAATAATAATAATAATAATAATAATAATAATAATAATAATAATAATAATAATAACAATCAAGAGTGCGCATAAAATTGCTCTACTCAGGAGTGCAAACCTTTTGTTCTACTCACTAGAGCGCACACTTTAACCATGTGTGCGCACCCATTTACTCTATACAGGAATGCGCATCCTTTTCATCTAATCTGGAATGCGCACCCCTTTCATCTTATCTGGAATACGCACCCCTTTTATCTAATCTGGAATGCGCACCCCTTTTATCTAATCTGGAATGCGCACCCCTTTTATCTAATCTGGAATGCGCATCCCTTTCATCTAATCTGGAATGCGCATCCCTGTCATCTAATCTGGAATGCAAACCTTTTTTATCTAATCTGGAATGCGCACCCCTTTCATATATTCTGGAATGCAAACCCCTTTCACATATTCTGGAATGCAAACCCCTTTCATCTAATCTGGAATTCACACTACTTTGCTCCTTTGTTCTCAGACATGGGCACCCCTTTTTGTGTTAGCAAACAGTCTTGTTATTTGAACGTGAACAATTACTGTTTTATTAGGTAAGTAGGAATTGTTGGACTTCAAATAAACTGAACGTATTTAGTATTAAGTAATGTATGCTGGTATTAAACAATGTACTGTGGTAGCAAACAATATAAAACGTAGAACGTTTTCGTGACCGAGTAGTGAAAATTACACTTAGGGCAACAACAAATACAACTCTTAAAATACAAAATTTAGCATGAAATAGGATGTCAAGGTCATATTGCAGATCGCATTTTAGGCCCAAAAGGCTCAAAACCGCTCTATCGCTAACCATGTTTTAGATAATGGTCGCTTCTGGTTTTTGACAGTGACTATGACCGAGGTCAAGATCACTGAGGTACCTCTTACATATCGTCTTTTAGGTCCAAAAGGTCGAAGATAAGTTCACAATTGCTCTAACCTGTTTTCGAAATAATGGTCAGCTTCCGGTTTTTTCACCTTGACCATGACCGAGAAGGTCAGAATCACCGATGTTCCTCTTATATCTCGTTTTTATGCTCAAAGGGTAAAAAAATAATATATAAAATACAAAATTTAGCATGAAATAGGAGGTCAAGGTCACCGAGGTACATCTTGCAGATCGCATTTTAGGCCCAAAAGACTCAAAACCGCTCTATCTCTAAACGTTTTCGAGAAAATGGTCATGATAAAAAATGCGGATTTCATGTCTCCTCATTATTCAGGGAGTTGTTTTCGAGATAATGGTCAACTTCCGTCTTTTCAACTTGACCGAGGAGGTCAAGATTGCCTCGGAACCTCCTGCATATCGCCTTTTAGGCCCAAAGGGTCGGAAATAAGCTCAAAATCTCTTTATCTCTAACCGTTTTTGAGACAATGGTCATGGTAGAAAAGGCGTATTTCCTTTATCAGGGAGCCAAAGTTCATCTTTCTATGTGAAATAGCATGAACTAAAAACATTTTAAAAAGTGAATGGCAAAATGTCAATGTTCATTTTTGCGTATTAAATGTCAATGAAGTTTTATAAAAAACATGCTACATTATGTATCTGCCGAATTTGGTTCCTCTAGCTTTAGCCGTCTCAGAGGAGTTTGCGTGACAACGTTTTCAAATTTCATATTTAAATGTTCGTTTTTGCAAAAAAAAAAAGAAACATACGGAAACACCTTATCGAGTCGTACGAATTTAATAAACGAGGGGAATGAAAATCCCCAAGTGTAATTAACGAATTTTGAAGGCATCAGAGTTAAAATTATCTAAATATCATATGCTGCAGGCGAATGGGCGTGAACTTGGGACCAACATATGCTTTAACGAATGTAATTTATTACTTTATGGTTTGTTGATTTCACCCGTAAAAGGTAGTTTATTAATAGATGTTTAAGTTAAAAATAAAATCTTTATATTTACTTCCCTCTAGCATGATTCATATTCGAAAGTTGGGTTGGTGTTACGCCATTGTTCTAAAAGGTGCAGGATCAAAGGTGTCAGAGATATTTAAACGAATCGAAACAAATTAAAGCCAATCGAAGCATTTGGATATATAC
This sequence comes from Protula sp. h YS-2021, assembly GCA_949752745.1. Lineage (NCBI taxonomy): Eukaryota > Metazoa > Annelida > Polychaeta > Sabellida > Serpulidae > Protula > Protula sp. h YS-2021. Next base: position 35,532,998 of record OX457033.1, read on the forward strand.
AGAAAACTGGAATATTACAGGTACAAAGCTGCACCTTTTGCTAGTCTTCAGTAAAAGTTTTTAAAACCCCGTTTTAATTACTAAACATTTGTTTTTAAAAAGTGATATTTAAAAAAAATTAAAGTCTCTGGTAAATTATTCTGTTTTAACACAGAGTAAACACCTGTTTCATAAACTTAAACTACATGTTTAAAATGCCCGACATAAAAGAACAATAAAGGGTGAAAAGAGTGAACAGCCTGGGAGTTCAACAATCTTTTCGCTTTTGTTTAAAACATCAGTTCGTTTTTTCCACATAGCGAAGTGTATGGTTTTGTACAACCTCTGCAACGGAGCAGAGGTCAGTTGTTTTTAACATTTAACAAAACATCGAAACTAGTGTTTCAAGTCCCATGAAAATATGCTTAGAATTAACACTAGACCGAGTAACATCGCATTTTCATTTTTTAATATAAAAACAGCGGATATGATAAAAACTCTTCAACAATTAATATTCCAGTCAAATCGTTCAGAAATTCAGAAAAATGCATTGATCCACGGTTCAGTTATAATGATGTCACATCGCTTTTGTTGGCCAAATATTTATAATATTTAAAATATTTTTTAAAAATATTTAAAATAGAAAATGTGATCAAAAACGCAAAAGTCGATTTGAAGTTTAGCAAACTTTTGATAGGTATAAAATTTGAAATAGTGAATACAAATAAAAACGCAAAGAAGTCATTTTTATCAATATATTAATTAAATAATATAAATAAATAGTAAGACATTTTCATAAGTTTCAAAGTCAAACTGTTGTATGTGCCAAGTCATCAGCAAAAAATTGGTCAAAAATTCTATGACAAACAATGAGAAATTTGATGTTTTAATCAACCTATATTTGATGTGAAGGAAGTAGGTTATTATCAAATCATTCTTGTATCTTTCCCTGATACTCTGTCAATGTTGCAAGCTCCTCAGTATTTCTGTCACTGACCCCCAACTCCTTCTGTGACGTCATATGCTATTTGTGGTAACAAAGCCTTTCCCTCGGTCATTGCGTAACGTCACACACATTTTCGTGATAGGCATCGCCCTGATGACGTCATGCCTTTAAATGCATTTTCAATTGTTTTTTTTTTTGTGGCTTTTTAAATGCAACTTTATATTTACACGTCCTCTCTGGCACAGTTTAGGACACCAATGGTACACTTTTACACCAGAATTTCACACCAGTTTTTTTTGCATTTCTTTCAGATATGCATTCAGGCAAAGTTGATCCACAGGCTGCCTACAGCCAGAGTCCGCCAAGCTATGCAGGTAACAAAGAGTAGGGATCATGATAAACATTGAATTAAATATTAAATAATTCCATATTAAAATATGTTTTATGAAAAGCTATGGAATAGGTAGAACGGGCAATATTTCGATAAAACGCAAGGAGTCGTCAGAGTGTAAATAAGTCTGATATCCATACAATAAATTAATTAATTAAATATTTGGTATACATTTTAAATTTTGTTATGTATCTTTTTTTCCTATATTATAAATAATATACATTAAGTTCATTTCATTCTGTTCACTTTTGTGTGGTTTATATTGCAAAGCATTTAAATTCCGAATATATCTTATTGAGAAACACATTTTCAGTTTCAAATTGGTATTGGATCGTTTGATTTCTTGGATGTTTCATTGACCAATTTTGAAATAAATGCCTGAATTATAAAATAAACATGACCCGTATTCTATATTTATTTAAATCACAATTTCGTAATTAAAATATTAATTAATTAAAGTAATAATAAGAGATACATATTCGTATTTATTCGATTCTTACAATACGTAAATTTAATAGCGTTTACACTTTTTCTCATCTGTTATCCATACTTAAATAGCCTTGGGATTTTGAGAACCAGCATTTTACTAGTTGCACTCATACACACATGGGAATGTTTTGTTTCATTTATTATCGCTAAATGTCTTTAATTTGTGGAAACAAATTGAAAGTATTTTGGCAATTTTTAATTGTAATGTTGCAAAAATGTTTCACACTGTCTTTCTTTATAACCTGCAATACATATATATGTGTGTGTTTGTGTGTGTGTAAAAGAAGAAAAAGAAGTAAGTATGTATGTAAAACAAGAGAAACTGATACGATAAAATGTTTGGTAATGTTTATAATATTAAGATGAATTTCATGTCATTAGTGTCATATTTATTATATGAGTTGAACGCAAGTGTTTTTCATTTTTGATGCTATGCCATGTACAATTCCATGCTATTTATAGTTCTCTTAGACTAAGCGCACACTGGTGGTAACGTTTTACGACTTGCTGTGAAGCGTGAGTCGTGATCTGTTATTTCAAATATTTTCTGGTTTGAAGCAAGATTTGTGGTGAGAGATAAGAAAAAAAGGAAAATAGAAAAGGAATCTTTGAGAGACTTTCTTGTTGAATCAAAAGATCTTACCACATTTAATCAGGTTCCATACCATTTGGAAAACTGCAAATTCCTTATCAGTAATCTATAGTGATTAATACCTGTTTAACTGAATAGAGTATTCTGTCTTTCAGAATTTTCCATTGTCTCCACTTATTTGCATTTTATTCACAGGAGACAGAAAAGAATTCAAATCTAAACAAAGAAAGGCTTTGTGAAGATTTATTGAGAAAAAGTTTGGGGAGGGGGGGGGGGGGTTGCCGAAATTTGGCTGTAAGAACAGACTAATGTTTCAGGTCGCATTTGTGTAGACATTTGTTTTTGCACAACAAAACTTAATATATGAATTGACAAGACTCTGCACTCTGCTGCCCAATTTTCAAAAAAATCTCAGGGCTCGTATTCTCGGAATCATAAATTTAGGAAATAAGCCCATTCACTGTTTTGTTTACGATATTTATAGAAGATTTACTGAAAAAGTAGGACTCCAGTTTTATTAGATAAATTTAGAAGCATAGAAATCGATGGGAAAATGCTTCAAAATCACTTTTTTAAAAAGAAATAGAGTTCTTTGTGGTAAAAACTCATTTTAATAATATTATGAATAATTTATCTCGCATTCCTATTAAGTTTTGACACGATGTAGATATGTCATGGCAGAGAAAATGATAAACTTAAAGTATATTTGCTATGTAACTAGTGTAAACAATTATAGTTTATTTTCCTTCTATGTTTCTTTGTGTTTTATCTCCACTACGAATGCTGCAAATTTCCTCTACTGAGCATGCGCACTTGATAGCATGACCTGGTTTACTATCTGGAATGTGAGCACTTGTTCACATATTGAAATAAGCCATAGCAGAAATACTTATTTAATGTGGGCTCGTCCATATTCTCCAAGGAATTTTTTGGGTTGCATTTAAGTAATCAAGCTATAGTTCCCTGAAATCTAAGAGAGCTTCACGGGTATAATAATGATAAAATTGTAATAATAATAATAATAATAATAATAATAATAATAATAATAATAATAATAATAATAATAATAATAATAATAATAATAATAATAATAATAATAATAATAATAATAATAATAATAATAATAAAGGATATTACCATTTTGGATTAAATTTTTTGTTCAGATGATCGTCATCGGAAATAAACCATGAGAAATGCAATGGTATGGAAAGAAACGAATTTGTTTGCAAAATGTGTGAACTGTTTGTCTCTATATCTGCCTTTATCCAAACTTTCTTTGTTTATGATAATAAAAACAGTAAGTTATTTTATTTATATTTGCCAAGGTTCACGCAACATATATTGCTGATAAACTTATCGCCGCACTTGGTAAGGTGATTTTCGGTGAAACTGCAAGGAAAACTAAGAACTCAGAATGCACGTAAAAATACGAATTTGTTTTCCCTGTATTTAGAGCGGAGAAGAACTGTAAATAGTACATCCAAATGGATAGACCTTACTAGTCGTGAGAGTTCTACCGTTCAATCTGCAATATGTACGAAACTTTGTACAAAAGATTTACTGCAAACACCTGATTCCATTGGAAGTACATCATCAATCCATGTTTTGTTTTTTCTTTGAGAGATGCCGTTCAATTTTCTCCTTTATACTAGTTCTATTTCTTCTTTTTTCATACAGCAGGGGGTACAGCATTATGCTGAACATTTTATTGTGCTGTTTTTTGCGATTTGGAAATTGCTGGTGACGCAGCTACACATACCGCAGAGAATCTCTTCTTTTCAAAGTTTACAAGAGCCTCCATCCCCAACCACTCTCGCCAACACAAGCTATTTCGCACTTGCAGTTCGAGCTTTTCAGTTTTGGTGGAGAGAACGGGAAGGAGGGGCGTGTGTCGATGTAGGGGGCGAGGCTGTATCAGGAGTTTCCATATCCCTTATTTTTATTCAATGCGCATCAAGTTTAAAACACTTATAATAATAATGATAATAATAATAATAATAGTAATAATAATAATATAATAATAATAATAATAATAATAATAATAATAATAATAATAATAATAATAATAATAATAATAATAATAATAATAATAATTTATTATTATTATTATTAAAATTATTTTGTTGCTTTTTCTGTTGCTGACCACTACAGCAACAGCAACAAAAACAATAATCTTTGGAATCTTTAGATGTTTGTATTTTTGGCCTTTTATGTAATTTATTTATTTAATGCGTTACAGAGTGCAGACCCGCAACTGACTTCCTCATTGGTCATATTTCTTTGTTTGAATTAATTTCATTGCGGTCGTGTTCAGTTGCAATTGTTGTTAATTTTGGCAGTCTGCTTGTTTTCAGAGCCAAACTATCCACAATCGACTACACATACCGTGACGACACAGCCAAATGTTGTCGTAATTACGCAGCCGGCAGTAAGTGTAACTAACTTCTGTTCAGTTTTTGAGACTAT
>OX457033.1:35538060-35888060 GCA_949752745.1 Protula sp. h YS-2021
GTATTGAATGTATTTGTAAAATAAAAGCTTAATGTGAAATAATTGTGAAATGTAAATAATGTATAACACAATAAAAAAGAATGTTGTATAAAACTGTCTTGTTTATTTACAATATTCATAATACAATTCACAATTACCAACAACTTAACTAATGCAACTTAACTAATACAACATCAATAAAATAATGGTTTATAATGTCTATATACAAAATCCTTTACAACAAAATCACCATCACTTCTTCTTAATACATCAATGATTTCAAAAGGACTATGTCCTCGAGCTCTTTGAATTATATAATACACACAATAAAATCCACATGTAGAGGATATCGGTGTTTGTAATGGAACTGAATTATAAATGAAATTAAACTTTAAAAACTTATTCAAACGACTGTCTATAGGTAAAAGTCCATAAGAGTCAAAATATTCTGCAGGGTCTTCGTCATAATATACTGCCACCCAATGCTGTCCTGGCTCATCATGATCGTCTGTGTTGATGACATAGGCACCGGGTTGTAAAGATGGTAACTGGTCCATGGCAAACACACCTTGAAACAAGTCTTTTGTCGTGGCATCATGGGATAGGATGGCTTCTATCTGCTTCGTGTTCATGACTGGTAGTCGAATTGAATGCTACGATTTGCACTTATTTCAACAATGTTATCAAATTCAGCATACACTATAACATTGACTGTATTTTGCAAGGCACCAGCAAAATTCATTTCTAGTCTCAAATTCCCATGTTTGATAAGGGCATAATGATCAGCACCATCATAATCAGGTGTTAAGTCAAAAGAAAACAACGAATAACCTCTAGGCCAATCTTCCCGTTTTATAATGGAACTTTTCTCGCCATCCAATCTGTCAAAAGATTTGTAAAGAGTTTCAAAAGCATCAAGATATTTGCCTTGATTTATATCAAGCTTGAGAGGTTTGGATAGGACTGGTTCACCATCAGAGTAAAGCTGCATAAAGTTAAGATTAAAATGTTCAAAATTGTATGGATTTCTCAATACTGTTCCAGCAAAGGATTCATTATGAACCATTCCAATGACAATACGTTTTGGTAATTGGCCTAAAAAGATGCTATCTTTCACAAAAGATTGAAATCCAGTTGGAATAGTTAAAACTTTACATTCTTTTCTATTAACAATAAACTTAGCAGGACTTTTCATCAATGCATCTGCATGTCCCAACTGAATACCTGGACTAACCCTCACTTTGCGAATGGTTAAAAACGCTTCTCTCACTTCTACTTTAAAACCATTATTTGCAGCCATTAATACATATCCATCTTTTTGTCTATGTAAACGTAATTTCATACTAACACCATTGGGAAGATAACGATCCTGCTCAAACAAATCTACCCTTAAACCACCTGTAAGCGCAAACTCACGGCTTAGACGTGTATACAAATAGCGATTATGTAAACCATTATTTCCTGTTTCAGCTATATCACCACCTTCAATATTTACATGAAAACCTGATACATATCTTTCATGATTAGGTCTTTTCACCTCATAAGTATTCATTGATCCGGCAGTATCTTTAAAGATGAGACGCATAGATCGCTCAGAATGGAGACTTTCTTCCGAGTCATGAATGAGATGAGATATGATGCTAGTATAACCATGGGTATTGTTACTATGTGATATCAAACGATCATTTAGAAATAATTCAATATTAGACCATAGCCCATTAAACAAATCATTGATACATGACACGTTATCATCTACACCACACAGTGTTCCATCAGCCTTGACAATGCGACATACAATATGGAGTTTACTGTTCTTTAAATCTAGATATTCTTCTGTACTCGCAGGAATGTAGAATTCTATTGGAGCACCCTCTCTAATGGTAGTCATTGGTTGATAGTCTACATTATAACTTTTTTCTACAGCAGTTTGCGTTGGTGGTATGTGAAACCATTCTAATGGAGAAAGGCTACATTCACAAGAATGATTATGAATTAAAGACATGATTAAAAAATATCTTTCTTATGTTTTTTTGATGTTATCCGTTTAGCTGCCTTTCGCCTTCTGACACGTTTTGCTCGTTTCGGTCTCTTTTGTCCTCGTAACCCACCACCAAACATACGTTGTGCTACTCGACCTGTAACATCTTTCGCGATATCTTTTGCAGCCCTTTTAAGATGTGGTGCAACGATTTTAGCCCCTGTCTTAAGCAGTGGAATAGCTTTTCGAGCCAATGATCCCAGTATTGAACCAATACCATCTCCATATTGTATTCGCGCTCCTTTAAATCCTGGTAATTCTCCACCCACTTGACGAAGAAAATGGTTGCGATATATAGATGGATTGTGTGTGTATGCTTTCATAATGCTTTTGGTCGAAAATGAAGTTTACAGATCACTTTCCCAGTTTGAAATGGAACATTATGGTCTGTGTCATCCTTAATATTCATTTCTATCACATCAAATTTGGATGTGTTTACAGGAACATAATGAGGTTCTCCATAAGTTTTCATGATAATGTCTCCATCATGTCCTTGTATTGCAACAGAACGTAGCAAAGGAACATAATAATCACCAACAACTTGTGGCTCACAAATACTACAATACACATAAAGTGTATAAAACCCCTGTTTCACATCAGCTTTATATTCAGCTGTACACGTTTCAGTATACCATTGATCTGGGATAAATCCTAAAATCTCAGCTAATCCAGTGGAGAATGACACTTCAAAGCCGTATTTTAGATATAGAAAAACGCGTCGTCTAATTTTATCATACTTTATCCGAATACCTTCTTTAAGGTCATCTTTCATAGAATTAGTTGCTTCTTCATTGACTGCATGACATATTTCTTGTATGGATCTGTAGTAACCATAAGGAATATTGATTGTGTCAAGAACAATATCATTCAGTGGTTGTTGTCGATACTGAATAGAATAGTCCATTCCATGTCTCATGGTTGTCCATGTATGTGGATATTGAATTTCAGCTAATGCCACTTCATATTTTCCGTTCAGATAGATGGTTCGAGGCATACGAATTTGATAATTCGAAGTCTTGTTGTTGGGATAATAGTTCATACTAGCATTGCTGTGTAAAGTAATGTAAAAACTTGTTGACTCCATGACAGCTAAATCGTTTATGTGATGTAGATAGACTAGATGTGTATATACATTACTTCATGTTTGACACTCTTCATCCTCACTTTCTACATTGCTGTCTACATTATTGTCTAAATTGCTATCTACATGATCTAAATTGGTATCTACTACTTCTCCCTGACAACAAGCACTAACACACCTAATTTTTACAGGAATAGTATTTTTATTTCCATTTTCTTTACAACAACAGCACCATAGCTCTTTAATCCATGTTAAAAAGTTTCCCATCCTTCTGGAAACAATCTTTGTTGACGTTGTTGTTGCTCTTTTGTAATATCTTCACGAGTTGTCTTTTTGCCAAAAACAGTTTTTGGAATATTAGCGTCTACAATTTCCTCAATAAACTGCTTCCAACCACGCGGTGGTTCTCGTCGTTCTTTTCTTTTTGTAGCAACCAATGCTTCTTTCAACAAATCAATAATGTTAGAATTTGTAATGACAGTACCTGTTTTTAAAACAAGTTCATTTTTATCTGTCCATCTCGTACCATATTTCTTAAGTTCTGCCAGAAGTTGTGTTAGTTTTACATGATAAATGGGTTGAAAATGGTTTAGAAACTGTTGAGACTTTTCTGATTTTTCTGCATTAGATGCTGTAACAGACTTTTGTCGTTGTTGTTGTTGTGATTGAATTGTTCGTAAATGACGTCCAAGCACTTGAGACATTTCTATTGCTTTTTCACGAGTTCGTTTCCCACGTAAAAGTTTATTCACTTTCGTTTTGATTTCAACATCTTTTCCCTTCTTTTCTAACAACATTTTATATTCATATTCAGGAATGAGAACCATTTTCAAAGTATGTTTCATTTTAACAGCAACTGAGCTAACAAGGGTAATGCAAATTTAGCAATAGCTCCAATAAATCCTCCTTTCTGATTAACCAACTTCTTTTTTCTTCGAAGTGATATCTTCTTATTTGCCAGTGTACGTAGGGTATGACGTTCACGCTTGAATAACTTATACCTTTTTGAGCTTAAGGGTAAATGTCCTCGCAATATATTCAAACAAATTTCAAACAAGCTAGTTAATTCCTCCTTAGTAGCTTGTTGTAGTAAGGATTTACGTCGTTTAGGCCCGCTGCGTGCAAGCAAGTGAAGGAAAGGTTGATTCGCTTGAATACGTTTAGACATCTTGGCTGCGAATGGTTAAGTGACTTGGTTCTTGTTCATACACCACCTTATCAACATATACGTAATGTGTATCTTTTGGTAAAATGCCTGTACGAATACGTAGTTGATCATTTGTCTTCGGCTTCAAATCAATGAATAAATAGCCATGAGGTTTGCTGGTAGCATCTTGATAGGCTTCTATGAGAAATTGAGATTTTCCAGGATACATTTGTCGCGCTAATGTACTTATTTGTTGACTGTCTCTAGGATTTTTAAACAGAATGATGTAATGTGTATTCAAACTAATATTACGCATTTCTCTACCATGATGAAACAAATTATGCACAATAAAAATAATGCTTAGATTTTGATGACTGCTGCCAACACTAAATAGACGTGTCATGCGTTCATCACTATGACATTTGGTCATTAAGTCATCAATGATGAGTAAGTTTGGTTTTTTCGGGTTAAAACGCTCTTCAATGTTATCTGGAATGCCTTGGTAAAATTCCACACCTTTCATTCCCTTATACAAAGGCTGATCTGCTGCATAGAGCCATAAAATGGTTTTTGGAGAGGGTTTAATTAACTTTTGTTCTAGAATTTCTCTAACTAGAGAAGTTTTACCACTGCCTGTAGGTCCAGAGACCAAACACGTGAATGGATGCTTCATTTTCGAATATCTGTTTCTTTCACCCAACTGTTAAACTTCTTTGGCCAACCTAACCACTTCACAAATAATTCTTTAACACCTCGTCTTTTTCGTGTTTTCAAGACCTTTTCAATTCTGTAGACTGATTCAATATCTTTTGTCACTTTCTGCAGTTCTTCTTCATAAAAATGTCCGTCAATATCTTCATCCAAAAAGTCTTTCACACGATACAAGTGTATTCCTTGCTTCTTACAACGATGTGTGATAATGAACACTTCTTGCGTCCACTTTATATGATAATCCCGTTGAAATACATATTTCATGTGAGAAATGCGAACCTGATCACCAATTTTAAATTTGTAGGGTTTTTTCTTCTTCTTTGGTTTTAATTTCAATTTGTCTACATACATATACTTCCACACTTTCGATTCTATGTCTTTACGAATATCTGCAGGAGCATACTTATTAGGGAGGGAGCCATGAGGTCTATGGTTATAATTATACACTAAGTCTGGAAGGATGTCCATATATCGATACGTTTGATTATGAAGGAAATATCGATACATCATTCCCTTTAGAGTACGAATGACTCTCTCAGCAAAGTTGGCTTTGGTTTCATTCTTTGTCGTATAGGCATGTATTCCCTCCTTCTTCAAAAATGCTTTTACCCATCTGTTTTTAAATTCAGTTCCTTTATCTGACCTTAGAGTTCGTGGCCTTCGTTGTGTTTCATGAAAAATCTTTTGAAAGGCTTCTATGACGCTGGTATGTGATTTATTAGGCATTGGCTGCACCCACAAATATTTGGAAAACACATCAATGACAACTAATAAAAAGTGGGTGTCATCATTATAGGAAGCTATGTTTCCCATGTCAGCTAAATCAATATCCCACATGTCATCAATTCCACGTGTAATGACACGTTGCCTTTTAAACCTGTATTTTACAGGTTGTAGTAAACTGAAGGCATCTTGATCCTGTAACCATTTCTTCACTTGTGAATGAGTGACTGGTTGATCATGTTTTTTTAATATGTGATATAGTTTGTAAGGACCAGCAAATGCCCCGGGTTGACCAGGTTTAAAGTAAATATTGGTTAAGTAGTCTTTCCACGTCGACATGTTAACACTAAATGATCAACACTTGTTAACATATCTTGCATTTTATTTTATCAACATATCTTGCATTTTATCAACACATCTTAAATTTTATTAACATATCTTAAATTTTATAAAAGCTCAATCAACATATCTTACAAATCAAGTATTGATACAATGGTGTGAATAATTGGAGTCCATTGATCTTCAATGAACATTAACCAACAACTTAATTCATCAAATGTGATAGCATCTACACCATATTTTTCACAGCGTTGATTTGCATTATCTAACACTTTATCTAAATGAATGTAATATTTAGCTTCATTCCAATATGTATAGACACATGCAGAATGACAGGTATGTTCTGAACACTCTTCATTTTGACAAGCAGGACATACTAAACATGCAAACTTTTTTACAGCTAATAACATTTCTTCACAATATGTCTTTTGCACAATATATTGTCTCAATGTAATGTCTGTCATTATACTGCAATGTAGATTAACCACTCTCTCACTTCATCAAACAGTCTTGGATCAAATCGAGCGAAGTGATATGCTGCTTCCACATCAAACTCCTCAGCTCCGTCAATGTTTGAAAACATACACTCTTTGATGAAATCCTCACGTAAGTTTGGTACGCTTAACGTGGAATGCGCAAGTTCCCAATAAATGTCAAAGTGTTGCAGTTGTTGTTGAATAGATCCAAAACGCGCCAGTTCACTTATCATGTAGTCCACATACTTGTCCTTGAAACACGTTTCTACATCCATCTTTCACATATCCATATAACACGTCTGCACACTGTGACGGTTGGCAAACAAATGACTCTCAGTCTTACTCCGCAGAAACAGTTAGTAAGCCACACTTGTTGCAGAAGTTGTCTGGTTCACACAACTTGCAATTGTACTTGTGGCAGTGACAATCATAATCCTCAGCATATCCGTAAGCACCACAATATTCACAGGTAAGTCCAAGTTGATTTTGCACATCCATATTCTCCAATTGAACTTCAGCCAGTCTTTTCTTGGATAGCTTCGACACTTTCATCCGATTGTCCTTTTGCAGCTTAACAGGAGTTTTCTTACCATGACATTCCGTACATGGCAATAAGGTTGAGTTAATGTTATCCATCTCCTGAAGCAATGTCTCCCATTCACCATCATTCATGTTGATGTAACGCGTATATTCTTTCCCTTCAAGCAAGAATGTTTGCACAAAACTCACATAGCGCATATCCAAGTATGAAATGACTTCAAGCCATTTCGTTTGCGTTAAGTACAGTTTGAAGCCAATGTCACGTAATCTTGGTAAGTTCAGACACACAATCTTCCACAAGGATGGTGATAAAGCAAGCCATCTCTCTCCACGTTTGATTCGAAGAAATAATCCAAATTGTCCATGCTCCACAGTAATTGTTAAGTTTGCACTAATTTTAAAGCTGCTTGTCTTCTCCATGGCTGCGCGTCGAATGATGACTGCACTTGACACCTCACTCCTTTTATATGGACATTACATGTATGTTTTCATGAGATGTTTGCTAAATCGCGGAGTGATCTCGTTGAAACCATCCAGAAAGGCTGTTGGTAAACCGTCTGTTAGAGATTGTCTCATGACGATCACTAAAAAATCTCCTCGTTTGCGACTTCCAATTATCCATTGGAAGAGCATTGACATGGTGAAATATCCTTTTTCATAGAGGTAGGCCATCATCTCGTACACCTTAATACGTTCTTCAAGGTACTTGAAGCCATGTAGCATGACCTTTGCATATTTGGAATCGCGATCCTCATCAACACACTTTGGCGCCGGTAGACATAATGTCTTAAAAAGTTCCTCATGAAGACTTCTAATAAGTTGAACGAAACGTCTGGTCATGGCTTCGGAGAACTGTGGCTCTGACGCGGGAACATGCTCTATGTTTCCTTCTAGCATGTAGATAAGCTGAATGACAGTGTTCACTTCTTCCGTTAGGTATATGTATGTGTGTTGGTCGAAAAAGCCTTCTTCACATAAGCACCATAAAATGTTACAATCTATCAGAGGAATCACTGCTTGAAAGTTCCGTTTCAACAGCGTGACGTCTTCTTCAGTAACAGGAATACTTTTGCTCAATTCGAATTTAGATTTGAGCTGCTTTTCATCGTCGTCGCTGTCGTCATTGTCGTCATTGTCGTCATTGTCGCCATTGTCGTCATCGTCGTCGTCACCGTCGTCATCGCTTGACATGACCACTTCTTCCTCCTCAAGATGCTCTAGATGAGCCTGCAACTTTGTACTAAGTGGTTTGGCGCTACCATTTACAAGCGCATTGGCAACCCAGAACGGGTAGTCAGATCCCTCGGGATCGGGCATTGCTTGCTGTACTGGCTGTACTTCTTCAGGCCTAGTTTGCTGTACTGTAGACACGGCTGACGGAGCCCCTAATGCTTCCTCCAAGGCTTTTTCAGCTTCTTTTAGTGTACTTAGGAAGGCAGCAGTCTCCTCTGCAGTTAAAACTGCATCTGTAAAAGCCATTGTTTCATTGCTGAACAGGCTATCAATTTCCATGTTGCTAGCCGTTGTTGCGTTTCGAGACGTCTCCATGATGGTTTGGCAATACAATGATTAGAGTGGTGTCGACCCGACCTTTTTATACTACTGACGGTGAGCCGTGAGCCAGCGGCGTAAAAAGTAGCCGGGAGGGGGGGGGGGGCTCACTAGGTAGCTGGGCCGGGGGGGGGGGGTCTGTCGACTAGCTCACCCATATAGATACAGTGTATTCTGAAAGAGTGCTGGGCCGGGGGGGGGGGGGCTCATGGGTTGGTGAGCCGGGGGGGGGGGGCTCATGGGTTGGTGAGCCGGGGGGGGGGGGGTCGATCAGTTTGCTTTGCAGTCTGTGTGCAGTCAGTCTGCTTTGAACCTTTGAAGCGAACACATCAAAATTTAATCATGCAGTACAAGGACGAGTTTTTTTCTGATGAGCTTCGAGGTCGCTACTTTCTATCAGCGAGGGATGTCAACTTCTGGGAGGAGATATTTATAGAATATCAAATTTTTCTGTTTCGGAAGCGAGCACATCGAAATTCAACCATGTTGTATAAGGACGAGTTTTTTTCGGACGAGCTTCGGGGCCGCTACTTCCTATCACCGAAGGATATCAACTTCTGGGAGGAGATTTACATTGAATATCAAACTTTTCTGTTTCGAAAGTGGAGGGATTTCCTTGGGAACAGACCGGAGGAACGGTTCAACCTGTTTGGCAGGGCGGCGGAGGAGAGCCATAAGCGACTACGCCATCGTTCGCCGCCCAGGGACCCGTCGCCCTGCCAGGAAGTGGCCAAAGTGACCAGAGTGACCAGAGTGACCGCGGCAACGATGACAGAGACTCCTCCAGCCAGAGTGATCGCAGCAACGATGACAGAGACTCCTCCTGCCAGAGCAACTCCTGTCAAAGTCGCTGCGTCAACGATGACGACCCCGTTGAAAGTGAATCAAAAGGAAGCTGATGTGACTGTCCGGAAGGTGCTGGCGGCACCAAGCGCAACCGTTACAAGACCGGACAGTCCGCCACCAGCTCCTGACGATGAGCTTGCAATCGCTGTCGCCAGTATTTCGGATACAGTCAGCTTCATACAGTCACCTTCAAACACTGACCGCAACAACGAACCTGCTCAGGTGAAACTGGAGAATGTCTCTAGAAAAGAGTCAGATTTCCAGGAGGTCATGCAAATCTTGGGCACTTTGGATAATGTTAATTATTGTAAATTCTGCCATTTTGGCTTTCCGGCAGAATATTCAATGAGATTGCATGAGCAGCAATGCCCGGAGGCTTTGAAGTCCGAATATTATTTTTGTAGTGTCCAGGGCAAAGGATTCACCTCGAGCAGGGTCGCGGTTGTGGCACATAAGCGGAAGTGTGGCTGTGGCGAGGTTGGTGGCGGCAGCGGTGCCAGCGGTGGCGTCAGCGGCGGCGCCAGTGGCGGCGACAGGAGAACCGATGGCGGGAGGCAGTGACAGCGGCAGGAGAACTGATGACAAGAGGCAGTGACCAGGACCAGACTACGGAAATCCCTCCAGGGCTGCTTTTTAGCGGCCCTCCCATTATTACGAAATGAAACGCTTCATCAGACAATCTTAGTATGAATGAGAGTGTGGGAAATGCTAAAAAAAAAGAGGACTATAAATCATTGATTTATAGCTCCATCTGTCCGTCTGACCGTCTGAAAAAGCTAAACAAATTGCTGCCTGGGTTAAAAAATACCCTAGCATGAGAAATGAAACGCTAAATCTGTCCGTCTGCCCGTCTGAGAAAGCAAAACAAATTGCTGTCTGGGATAAAAATACCCTGGCATGAGAAATGAAACGCTAAATCTGTCCGTCTGACCGTTTGCTGTGTTATGTGTGTGAAGAGAGAGAGAGAAATAAGCCACTGTCTGGGTTTAAAAAAAAAAATACCCAGGCTTGAGAAATATAACGCTGAATCAGTTGTGGCTATTTCTATATGTGTAGAGAGAGAGAGGGATAAAAAAAACAAAAAAAAACCCGACTGTCTGGGTGTCCGTGTGTCTGGGTGTCCGTGTCTGGGTGTCCGTGTGTCTGGGCGTCCGTTGGTTTGGTTGTCATAGGTGTTAGAATAGTGAGAAAGCTTTAAAGAAAGGATTGTTGCTTGTATATGGCCACAATGCATGGAGACACCTCTCTTCCTTAAGGAAAAAGAGTGCTCATTTTTAATTGCTGCTACGGCAATCCATTAGTGATGGTGTGTGTGCTTGGAGAACGAGAAAAGCCCTAAAAAACAGTTGCTGCCGTGATTTGGTGTGTGTGGAAAGAGAGAGGGATAAAAATTAAAAAAAAACGTATGTATGTGTGTCTATGTGTGTCTATGTGTGTCTGTGCGTGTGTGTGTGTGTGTGTGTGTGTGTGTGTGCGTGCGTGTTCGGTTTTCGTAGCCGCAATGCATGGAGAGTTCTCCCCCTTAAGGAGGCAATGGCTGCTCACTTTTAATTGCTGCTACGACAAGCCATTAGTGATGGTGTGTGTGCTTGGAGAACGAGAAAAGCCCTAAAAACAGTTGCTGCCGTGATTTGGTGTGTGTGGAAAGAGAGAGGGATAAAAATAAAAAAAAACGTATGTATGGGTGTCCGTGTGTCTGGGTGTCCGTGTCTGGGTGTCCGTGTGTCTGGGTGTCCGTTGGTTTGGTTGCCATAGGTGTTAAAAGAGTAAGAAAGCTTTAAAGAAAGGATTGTTGCTTGTAAATGGCCGCAATGCATGGAGACACCTCTCTTTCTTAAGGAAAAAGAGTGCTCATTTACTAATTGTTGCTGCAATGGCTTGGTTAGAGATCGAGAAAAGGCAGAAAAACAGTTGCTTTCATGATTTGGTGTGTGTGGAGAGAGAGAGGGATAAAAATTAAAAAAAACGTATGTATGTGTGTCTATGTGTGTGTGTGTGTGTGTGTGTGTGTGTGTGTGTGTGTGTGTGTGTGTGTGTGTGTGTGTGTGTGTGTTCGGTTTTCGTAGCCGCAATGCATGGAGAGTTCTCCCCCTTAAGGAGGCAATGGCTGCTCACTTTTTAATTGCTGCTACGACAAGCCATTAGTGATGGGATATGCGTGTAAAAGCCCTAAAAACAGTTGCTGCCGTGGTTTGGTTTGATGTGGGTGAAGAGGGATAAAAATAAAAAAAAAAAACGTATGTATGGGTGTCCGTGTGTCTGGGTGTCCGTGTCTGGGTGTCCGTGTGTCTGGGTGTCCGTTGGTTTGGTTGCCATAGGTGTTAGAATAGTGAGAAAGCTTTAAAGAAAGGATTGTTGCTTGTATATGGTCGCAATGCATGGAGACACCTCTCTTCCTTAAGGAAAAAGAGTGCTCATTTTTAATTGCTGCCACGGCAATCCATTAGTGATGGTGTGTGTGTGCTTGGAGAACGGTAAAAGCCCTAAAAACACTTGTTTCCGTGGTTTGGTTTGATGTGGGTGAAGAGGGATAAAAACTAAAAAAAAACCAAAAAAAAACGTATGTATGGGTGTCCGTGTGTCTGGGTGTCCGTGTCTGGGTGTCCGTGTGTCTGGGTGTCCGTTGGTTTGGTTGTCATAGGTGTTAGAATAGTGAGAAAGCTTTAAAGAAAGGATTGTTGCTTGTATATGGCCACAATGCATGGAGACACCTCTCTTCCTTAAGGGTAAAGAGTGCTGCTGCAATGGCTTGGTTAGAGAGCGAGAAAAGGGCTCATGGGCCAGTGAGCCGGGGGGGTGGGGCTCATGGGCCGGTGAGCCGGGGGGGGGGGTCTGTCGACTAGCTCACCCATATAGATACAGTGTATTCTGAAAGAGTGCTGGGCCGGGGGGGGGGCTCATGGGCGGTGAGCCGGGGGGGGGGGGCCCACTTTTAGGCCACTGGCTCAACGACTCACCGTTCTCCCGGGGCACTCTATGCAGGCTTAAGTCAATCTTTGCAATTCTGTGTGACGTCATTGATGGGTCAAAATACACAGCAGGCCAGCTCTAACCATGTCTCTATGAACCCTTTGCTGTCCGGGTGCTCGGGTGCTCAAGTGCTCGAGTGCTCGAGTGCTCAAGTGCTCGAGTGCTCGAGTGCTCGAGTGCTCGAGTGCTCGAGTGCTCAAGTGCTCAAGTGCTCAAGTGCTCGAGTGCTCGAGTGCTCGGGTGCTCGGGTGCTCGGGTGTCATTTTGTCCGGGCACCATTTTGTCCGGGTGTCATTTTGTCTGGCTGCCCGTTTGACTGGTCGTTTGAATGGTTGTTTGAATGGCCGCCCGTTTGAATGGTTGTTTGAATGGCCGCCCACTCTCCATATTATGTCATTATGACGTTCATATGACGTTCATATGACGTTCATATGAAGTTCATATGACGTTCATATGACGTTCATATCACCTCCATATCACCTCTATATCACCTCCATATCACCTTCATAACACGTCTAGATCACGTCATAATGACGTCACTGTTTTAGAACCCCCGTGGGGGTTTGAAAACACCACGTGACGTCACTATGACATCCATATGGTAACCATATGGTAACCATATGATAACCATATGATAACCATATGACGTCAATATGACCTTAATATGACGTCAATATGACGTCACTGTTTTAGAACCCCCGTGGGGGTTTGAAAACACCACGTGACGTCACTATGACGTCACTTCCTGTTTTCAAACCCCCGTTTTCTCCCTACTCTGGGGTATTATGCAGTTGTTTTTGTTTTTGTACCACATGCTCGCTGATGACACACAGCTGTACAAAGTGCAACCAAATCACAGCTTGAACACTGTATTTTGAAATATCCAAGTGGATGACGGTGAATTGACTAAAACTGAACCGTGACAAAACAGAATTTATGATTTTAGGAACAAAGTGCCAAACAGACAAAATCAAGTTTAACTCTATAACTGGAGAAGATATTTTAGCAAGTTCGCATTTACGTGATTTGGGCGTTCTCCTAGACCCTGAACTCAAAATTTTAGTAACAAATTTATTATTCAGCAATATTTTCACAATTTTTCCGAATAATGGTAAAAACAGCTATCGCTATCGTAACCAAATCAATATTGGTCAATATTTTCAACAATATTTCGTGATTCGCCAGAAAAAATAACAGAAAGACTGTGGTGCTTAATTCAAAAGAGTAAGGTAAATTCTCTGGTTTCAGTTTAGATTTTACCTCGATTTCACAAATGTTTCTTGGTAACCAGTTAATAGCTAGGCAGGCACGTATATTCCTACCTTTCGTCACAATTTTAAACTTTTCTGTTAAATTCTATGTTAAAACACATTTTTAAAAAAACTAGATATTTTCGCTAATTTATGGCGAATAACAGAAAGAAGTGCAAGCCAGATAACTACAAAATTACAATAATAAATTGGAGTTTCGCCATAATCTACACCAACTTTTGGTGAATCACCAAAAATTACAACTGGTAGGTACTAATGTCCGGGATTTTTGACTAAAATTTCCGCCAATTTTTGACGAATCACCAGAAAAATAATAACAAGTTAATCTTTACTTGAATGTTCGAGACTGTAAGGAGATACGTTTTCAAGAAAATTGGTTTTGACCAATATGTCCTCCAAATTGCCAAAAAAGTTATCTTCAGCAAGGTATTCAAGTCCGCTACCTTCACCAAAAATATCAAAACATTCAGGCTAAAAAATCTAGTAGGAAATGCTAACCTAAAAACGTAAATACGCACATATTTTCAACGAGGACTTCAGCCTCTGCTTATGTAGGGCTAAAACGCAAATACCTAGACGTCGATGTGTTCATGTGATGCGGATTTAAAATATCACAAACATAGATATCCAGATAAGTGATAAAACTGATTATGTTTTTGACCAGGAAATCGAATTCAATAGATTTTTAATATTCCATTATATTACTTAATAAAACTGTTTGAATCGTTCCATTTTCAGCACTGTTTGATCCAAATTAATACGAAAACCTCGACGCACTCACTGTCATTCGGAGGATATTTTGGTGCACGGTGACGATTATTAGTATGTTAACCCTTACGTTAAAAGAATGGCCCTAATGTTGTCACTCTCATTGGCGTACAAACGATCAAGTATTCAAACCAGAGCTCTCAATTTAAAATAAGCAAATGACTAAAATATACCTGTAGGCTCAGCGTTCAATCCGTTGTTACTTTCAAGCTGATTGGCTGGATTACTGGCGATCACCACTGCAGTTTCTGCATTGCTTTCTTCCTCTGTGTCTCTACTTGCAGTCCCCTCTTCTGGCTCTAAGAACGAAATGCTGTAATATATTTTGTACGTCTGCCAAAAATTTGAAAATTCAATAAATAATTGATGTAATGTTAAAAACGTCAGCGATCAGCAATTCATGGTGTGCAGGTAAAGTGTGCACAATTATCTCAACATAAACCAACACATTACTGGTTGCGCCATGGTTGTAAACACTTGATATTATGATTAATTGACATTGATTAACGTCTGCCGATCGGCCATTAGATGTTAAACTTTATAAAAAAAATTAAAAAGCATTTGTGTGAGAGAGAAAAAATGAGAAATGATGGGTAAAGTTCAATCGTTAGTATGTGTTTCATGAAATGCGAATATTGTAAGGCCTTTAATCTCTCAGGCAGAGTGCCCTCACTTTATAAAATGCAAATGACAGAGAAAAGCGTTTGTGTCTAGATCCATGGTTTGTCATCTGCAACAACATTTGTGAGTTATTCATAGTTGCTATAAATATTTTTCCCGACATTCCCATTGGGTCTGAGGATTTCGTTACACACATAAGACTGAAATGCCGTCGAGGTTGGCTGTTGGACAACAACGAGTTTTTCATCTGCTTATTGATTGGTTCATTGTCGATTGAAATGTTTCTGCAATGGCTTTATTGTGTGTGCTATTGCTTTAAACTGATTTTCTGGTTCTAAATGGGGTGATATCAGGCGTGTTAATTAATGATATTAAAAATATTGTTTTATTGAAATATAAATCTTGCTCAAAAGTTAAGGACTGTTCGCTAGAAAAAGTGGTTAAGATTTTGCTAATATTAATTTATGTATTACTTCTTGCAATCTTCTGGTTACCATATATATATATATATATATATATATATATATATATATATATATATATATATATATATATATATATATATATATATATACATATATATATATATATATATATATATATATATATGCCTGTTACGTTACCTTTGAAACTGCGATACAATGACGCTTACCTGCATTCTCTGTGAATCTGTTTTGTCTATTAATGGTCAAAATCGACTCAAGTTCAGAGGTCTGGTTTGTTGCTGTTTCAGTTTCCCTTCGAATCAAGCACAAACTATGGTTAATTGTAAGCACTGACTTTCTTAGCAACTTTATTTTCTACGTTTAGGCATTATTTGGTAATTAAACAATTGAAGATCTAACGCCACAATAGTGTTCTTTATTAAATATGAGCAATGCTTCCTACCATAAGATGCTCTTTGTTGTGTTTTTAAGTTTTAATTTTTTTTTACAATTTTGGTGATTAATTTGCAATATTGTTGTTCCCCTGGATTACAGTATTGTGTATAAATATTTATAGTCAGTACCGAGAAGAGACAGTAACAAGTCATTGACTAATCATGCCTACATCACCTTTCTACCCGATGAAAAATAAAGCGGGAATTTGAGCAGGAGCATTGGATAATGGCCGGTTGAAATATTCAGTCTTGACTTTTAAAACTTTTCATGTTTACCACAACACACTTACACCTCGGCGCTTTCTATTTGAATGGGCTTGTTCTTGTCTTTTAAATTGTCAAGCGCAGCGAAGACACCCAGTCGATTCTGCGAGGATATGCCAGTTTGGATGGACGTGGCTGGTCTCTCATGTCGGAGAGTCTGAATGGTAGGCACACGTGAGACTTCAGAAGGCCTTTCAGTAAACGCAGTGGTTGGTCTGCCAGGTAAAGATGTGGAAGGTCTGGATTCATCTATAAAGTGAAATATCGAATGTACCAAGGATGTGTGCTTTTGAAAGAAAAGTACGAGGACGAAAAGCAAGAGAGAGGAAAGAGAGAGAGTTTAAAATTTAACCGATTTGTAAACCCCTAAGTTAACACAGAGAGTTGATGGCCCTTTTTCGAATTTGATAAAGAAAGACAGAGTTATCAGACGGCAGAAAACTAATTACAAAACGGTCGTAGTGTAAATTAAGAAGCCTAATAGTTTGGTGATAAATATGAAAGGTCATCTCACAGACAGCGAGCAAGAGAGAGAAAGAGAGAGAGAGAGAGAGAGAGAGAGAGAGAGAGAGAGAGAGAGAGAGAGAGAGAGAGAGAGAGAGAGAGAGAGAGAGAGAGAGAGAGAGAGAGAAGACAACAAGAACCTTCAGTCGCGTCAAAAAAGTGACTCACTAGAAATAGCTTACAGCGAGCCCAACATTACCCAAAACGCATAACTTACATGCATATTCTGCGTCAATTCTATTTCTGGAAGAAGTATTTCCCATGATTAATCATTTTACTTGTCTATCGTTCTAATTGACTGACTGAAAAAAGTGGTCTAATTTTTGGAAGGGACTTTATTCCGTAGCGGTCTTGCATCGAGTTATTCTTTTATCCAACAAGTAGGAGTCATATCGTATGTGGTTGCTGATTTATTCATCTAGTAAAGCTTAATTTTTGTACGTTAAGTCCCTCTACATTTGATATTCCGAAACAATCATCCTCTTAACTATTTGTTCTAATATTACTAGAGGTAAAATTTAGCGTGACCGATAAATAGCTAAAGCTTTCAGCAGTAGTAGCTGATTTGCACATGTTAAGCAAACAAACCATGTTGTTATGGGCCCGGGAGGGGACTTGATATCATATGTATTACCTTTTCATTCAGTATTTCGCGTTTTACAAAAAGGAGGGTTATTTTGGAAATGCACGGTCTTTATTGATCAGAGGGTATTATTTCAAACGCAGCATTCTCCAAGGTTCTTCTCCAAAGAAGTCATATTAAACAATTGTACTTGAATGCTCCCCCCCCCCTCCGACAAGGAAATATGTGCAATAAATCCAATTATCAACAGCGAATCAACACTATAAGATATGATAGGGATTGAGAGATTGTTTCACAGATATAAATCCAATATTTACACTGCATTTTCAGTCCAGTATAACATATTGAATGAGATTTAGGTATGGGTAAAGAAATGAGTAAATATAATCTTCTTTTGTGACAGAAACCTCCGTTGTAGAAGAAGCTTTACTCTGAAATATACCGCCGGCACTCGGTCACCTCAATGACAAAGTTTATGGAGAAATCAGGCAATTCAAGTTATGATAGACTATATATTTACTATTTACTTTTTATATAAAATTTTCAACATTTATTGTGGGTATTTCCGTTGCTCATTATTTTTAGTAATTCAAAATAATCAAATAAACTACTGCCTCCACTAAAGAGAGTACATTATAGCTGCCAAGTCAATCTTACAACCTAAAATCTTCATGGAGATGAACAGTAAGAATTTAATAATTTAGAAAAGTAAGTTTTGTTTCCTGCAAATCCCAACTTTTCATTTCTTGCACAACATACAGTAAGTATCTTACCCATTTCGTACCCTATTTCTTAAATAGGGCTACATTAATCAGAAGCAGAAATTGTTGCACGCATTGGAAAGAAAAGACCCTACATTGCAAAACTGAAAAGGCTCTAAACTCGCTAAAAAGAAAACGAAAAAGCAGATACTTACTGAAAAATTCTATATCCCACAGAACGAGATGTTGCTACAAGCTAGGCTCAAAGGAAATACAAGGCGATATACTTAGTACAAAAAGGAGCTATGCTAATATGAAAGGCAGGAGCTGCGCTTACTAGAAGAGACAACCAAACAAACATTCTAAGATCAACCAACGAACATGCACGTTTGCGAATCCGATCCCACCAAGCCATAGCATTAACTCTATAGTTTGATTCTGATTAGTCGCGACTTCAGATGAATATCTTTTCAATAATATATGTTGAATATCTTTCAACAAAGCTTTTACAGAAAATGAAAAAGAACAAAATATTTTATTTAAACCAGACTAAAATCTGCAATAAACAGTCAAACTCGTACTACCCCCATTCCAAAACCGACATTGATCTGGCCAATGAATTCGCTCATTTTTTTCGAGCTAGGATTGAGAAAATTAGCGAATCTTTCGACACCACAGTTACCACACAGTTTACTGCTGAGCATCCTAAACATATCACTTCGTTTTCGTCGTTTGCACTGGTCACTGAGGATGATGTCAGGAGACATTAAATCACCATCTAAATCGTGCTCTCTTGATCCGATACCTACCTCGCTGCTGAAGCAACACGGCGACCAATTTACACCAGTGATAACTGCTATTGTCAACAGTCACTATCAGAAGGTCACATGCCCTCAACGTTCAAACAGGCGTTGGTAACACCCATCCCGGATATACGTGAATTTAAAAACTTTCGACCAATATCCAACTTGATATATCAAAAATAATCGAAAGGATAGTCAAGGATGGATCAATTAACAATGTACTGTGAAAAATCCAACTCAATGAGCCACTGCAATCAGCCTACAGACGTGGACACAGTACAGAAACTGCCCTCTTAAAAGTGACAAATGATGTACTTTCTAACATGGATAGATAACAAGTGACCTTGCTGACGCTCCTGGATCTCAGTACCGCATTCGACACGATCCTACATGAACTATTCTTGGCACGATTGCGCGATTCCTTTGGAATCAGCAACTCAGCGTCAAAATGGTTCCAGTCCTATTTCGAAAGCCGCACCCAACAGATACAGATTAATGGAGCCCTCTCACAACCAAAGGCACTTGATACGGGTCTGCCTCAAGGATCAACAGTTGACCCTTGGGGCTACACCAGTTACACCAAACCACTGGGAGGTATTATGCAGTTGTTTTTGTTTTTGTACCACATGCTCGCTGATGACACACAGCTGTACAAAAGTGTGAATCCTAACTCCATAGCTGCACAAAGTGCAACCAAATCACAGCTTGAACACTGTATTTTGAAATATCCAAGTGGATGACGGTGAATTGACTGAAACTGAACGGTGACAAAACAGAATTTATGATTTTAGGAACAAAGTGCCAAACAGACAAAATCAAGTTTAACTCTATAACTGGAGAAGATATTTTAGCAAGTTCGCACATACGTGATTTGGGCGTTCTCCTAGACCCTGAACTCAAAATAACCAATCAAGTAAACCGGCTTGTGAAGATCTGCTACTGCAATATTCGAGAGATCAGGGAAATCCGTAAATATTTAACTCAAGATACTACACGAACGCTAGTGCAGTCCATGGGCACACCGCATATTGATAAGTGTCCTGTATGAAATGCCTGAATACCTATTAAACAAGCTACAAAGGTCCAGAATGCTGTAGCACGGCTCATCCTCGGTCTCAAACGATATGATCACATCACGGAAGGGCTTAAATTTCTACATTGGTTCCTAATACGCTATCGGATCCTATATAAATTGCCACGATAACCTTCAAAGCAATTCACCATGGCTCTCCTGAATATATTCGGAATCTACTTGTGCTACGTAATTCAAATAGAATTACAGCTGCAGCTCCTGTCTCCCGGAATACCTCAGAACAATGCCGACTATTGACACCTTCAAGAAACATCTCAAGACACACTATCTTAAATCACCTTCAAGAAACATCTCAAGACACACTATTTCAAATCAGATTCTTAGGCACAGTTTAAAAACGTCTTTTATTGGTTTGACACGTTTTATTTTTGATTAGTATTAGTCACTTAACTCTAGTCAATGTTAAACTAATCATCTGCTCTACTGCAAGATCTTACTTTTTAAAGCTATATCTATATTTATATTTTATTCATATTTTTTGTGTCTTTTTTATTTATTTATAAATATTTATAATATATTTTAATATAGTAATATATGCGTTAGACTCTATGTGAAGCGCTTAGAGCATTCACTATAAATTAGCGCTATATTATAATAATAATAATAATAATAATAATAATAATAATAATAATAATAATAATAATAATAATAATAATAATAATAATAATAATAATAATAATAATAATAATAATAATAATAATAATAATAATAATAATAATAATAATAATAATAATAATAATAATAATAATAATAATAATAATAATAATAATAATAATAATAATAATAATAATAATAATAATAATAACCGGAAAGAGGTGGCGCTGCACTTACTGACAAGAGCAAGCGTTAAAACTTATTGGAAGATACAGACCAGTAAACATTATAAGGTCGATCCAACATGAGGTTGCAACGTCGATTTGACCAAACCACAGCATTTGCTCTGTACTTTGGTTGTGATTGGTTGCGGCTAAAGATCAGCATCGTATCAATATTCATGGAAATCGACATATCCTGGGATACTGGATGACCCGAGGGCGGGTTACGTTGATGAAATGTGAGCACACTATGATTGTCATTGCTAAAATTGCGATCCTAGCCTATTATTGTCCCGCGATTAATGCATCGTCTCTCCTATGAAGTTTTTACGTCTAAACATCGTTTTACTGAAAGAAGTTCTGTTTCAGTCAGCTTCGTCTTCCAGAACTTCTTTCAAATCAGCCAAATGCTTGCTTTTAAGTCGTCACTAATGAAGTTCATGAATTTATTGTTTTCCACATATTTTGTTTTTGTTTTTTTTATAAAATACAACACAGCTTCCAACCAGTAATCACCACATTTTAATCACTGTCAGCAAAGTAACGCCATGTATTTCTGCGGAGTACGATATGTGTATTTCTTTAATTACTCCGTTCTGGTTTACTGAATTTACACATAGTGTTATTGCTTGTTGTATAATGCCCTATTAAAACACCAAAACATTAGCCACAATAGAGCAGCCAGTTAGAGCGCGGTACTTATAAAGCAGTAACTGGCTTGTTCCCTACAAATTAACGCGCCTAAAAGCTAACGCTGTAGCTGTGTTCCCCACAAGCTAACGTGCTGATCCAAAAAAAAAAAAAGCATACACAACGCCATCTGCCACCTTCAGGAGCTTATTCTCTGCTACCAAGCAATCTCCACTGTCAACAGTTCCATGCGTTCTTATGGACATAAAATGAACATTACTAAAAATGTTTGAGGAAAAAGAAAAATTCAAATGAAGTAATGTATAGCCTGTGTACCACAAAATCTAGATTGTCTATTTTTCGCACAAGTGTGTATCTCTTGTGTGCATATCACGTGTGCGTTCAACATTTTTTGTGTACGTATCTGGTGTGCCTATTTATTATGTCTACATCTCTTGTGTGTCTTTATATTATGTGTGCATATCTTGTATGTCTATCTGTTGTGTGTACATATGTGATTTGCCTATTTATTGTGTCTTTATCTATTGTGTGTCTATATATTATGTGTACATATCTTGCATGTCTATCTCCTGTGTGTAGTCTTTTGTGTGTACATATCTTCTCTGTATATATCGTTGTAAATATCCAGCACCATTACTCTAATATTCTGAAACATTCTAATTAAAATCCTTGGAATTCAATAATACACAATATGCAGTTTTTCAAGGCATTTGGTAAATATAGTGCAAATCCAGCAAACATCCGACGTCTTTTGGGTGGTGTAAAATGGTTGTTATTCCGTCATGATGTCAATACAACCAAATTTAAACTTTTGAAAAATGTCAGATTTGGTCGCAATGTATTAACCAGAAACCAACGGATTGTAAAATGGTTGTCATTTGGTCATAACGTCAACACAACCAAATTTGTTGTGTACTTAAGATCGTTCCTGGAAAATATGGCTTTCAACCATCCCTTTAAGAAGAGAGGACAAACGTGGTCGCAGTAGGGCCCGTTTCAGATGTGTTGCAGGGAGATGACCTCTTAATTATTAAGTGATTTAATACAAAACCGCGATACTTCATTAAACAGGCCATGATACTTCATTAAATAAAGGGACACTTTGTTTACATGTAGATGCAATGCCGGCAGCAGACGCTGCAGAGAAATGACCCCATAATTAATAATTCAGTTATTTAGTTCTAAAAAACCACGATGCTTTATTAAATAACCACGACACTTCATTACATAACCAGATGCTTTATTTACATGTAAATGCGAAGTCGGTAGCAAACGTTGCAGAGAGATGAGCACATAATTAATAATTAAATGCTTTGCTTTTTTACAGTTCTCAAATGTAACTTCAATTAGTAAATAAAACATAAAAGAATTTGAAGTCATATCAAGAGAAACAAATGGCAATATCTGAACACAATCAATAAACATGTGTACGTTTAAGGGACAAGCAGTTTATTAAGTTAAGTTTATCTCAATTATTGTCTATATATTCTGTACATGCATTAATGGTAGGGACAAAAAGTAAAAAAGTCACGAATAAACTCATGCTTTTCTGTTTTAGCTCATTGTTTCAAAAATGACATCAATCAATGATGTAGGAAAACAGTAGTCGTCACACTGAAAAGGTATTTACCATTCTCCTCTGACTATTGCGATAATTGCTGTGATGATAATTGTTGCTATGCACACGCTAAAATAAACAACACAGATAACTTTTCCAAAACAATAACAATTACAACAGTGGCACCAGTTACGAGAAATGCTGCAAAGATGTGTCTTCTTTGAATGTTCAATTGATTCTGAAAAAGAGAAAATAATCATTGTTTCCGATTTCAATAAAAAATAAATAGAGAAAGTCATGCCCATGGCGATAAAAAGAAAAGAGTTAAATAAACACATCACACTTTTTATTATAAATACTTTAATTCATCAACAGTCACATTATTCATATGTGAGTGGGACAGAAAATGCCAGTATAATATAATCTGGAGCCAATGTAGTTACGCCATGAATACAGATCCTTTTTTCATTTTTTTTTCAATTTAATGAAGCACAAATTTGTTGGTAACAAGTGTTAACATTGTGAATGGGGATTGACACAAAACCATATTCCGCTAAATTTTGTCGCATTTTAATGTGTTCATTGTTTTCCTCCACAATTCTACTGTTAGTTTATATAGAATCAAAATGTTTTTTTTATATATGCAATAACTATATCGACAAATTATTGATACAGTTTATTCTCCAGAAAGACCCCGCTTCTTGTGCACTGTGACATAAAAGCTTTTACACCAACATATTTGGTCTTTCTAATTAATCTGAGATTAAAAATGCTTATAGGCTCATTAACACTTGCCATTCCAAGAGCTGGCAAAGAGTATGATGAACCTGCTTCTGTTCCGAAATTACGGGACCCAGGACCACAAAAACTGCACACATATAACTTGATGTGCACCTTGTCTTTTTAGTCTTATTTGTATTTTAATGGCCAAAAACGTATTTTAAGCGAGCACAGGGCATTAAGCAATGTTACAGTCATTGAAGCTTGCCAATAAAACCACACACGACATCAGCTACGTTAAAGCATTCATTATATGCCTTATTTGCATGAGGCAGATATGCAGTGTAGTAAAATAATTTATTAGTTTTAGAAGAACGAAGCACGGATGTACAATCTAGCCGGGGTGTATTTGATGCACTAAGTCTGCATATTTATTATCAACTCATACACATTTTAATGTGGGAATCGATTTCCCACTAATAATCAGACATTCTAATTGGGGGAGGAATGTGATCGATTCTGCCTTGAAAATCAGACAGTTCCAGTGGTGATTGAACTCCCAGTGACAATCAGGCCTTTCAATATGGTGGGTTGGGGGAGGCAGTCGATTCTTCAGTGATAACCACACATTTCAATAGGGGAGGGGTGATTAAATCTGAAGTGAGAATCAAACATTTGAATGGGGGTGACCGATTATCAAGTGACAATCAGACACTTAAATGGTGTCATCAACTCGCCAGTGACAATCACACATTGCAACGGGTTAATTCTTCAGTATCAATAAAATATTTCCATTAAAACTCAGATATTTCAATTGGAAGATCGATTGACCAATGACAATCATGTATTTCAATTTCTATTGACACTCAGATATTTCAATTAGAGGATCGATTCATCAATGACAATCATGTATTTCAATTTCTATTGACACTCAGGTATTTCAATTAGAGGATCGATTCACCAATGGCAATCATGCATTTCAATTTCCACTGACACTCAGATATTTCTATTTGAGGATCGATTCACCAATAATAATGATGTATTTCAATTTGGTGTGGGGGAGGGCGGTGACAATCAGGTATATTTCACCTCAAGTCTATCACCTGTAAGTTCATTCTGTCCTTCAATATCGCTGTTACTGGAGACAGCGACTTGGGTGAGTTCTCCAGCATTACCGTTTGTTTCACTAATGACCTCCGCCTCAGTTTCTACAATGTTTTCGTTTTCATGTATATCGTTGATTTCATTAGTTCCAAAAATTAATTCTATCTGAGTGAGTTTAGGCAAGCTTGAAATTAACCCTTTTATTTTGAGGTAAGGGACGTTTCGCTTATGTTTTCGTATTTATTAATGTAGAAATTTAGGGAATTCATGATTTACTGTTAAATGGGTATCTGTGTTAATATACAGAACATTTCTTTCAACAATAGTTTTCGTAAACCATTTTAATTGGGTTACGTTTTCTATGCTAAAATTAAGATTTTATTATCATATATTCTTGGGCTACTTTTCTTTGAACAAAGCGACTAGATATATCGGTAAAACATTTCTAAGACAAACCTGAATCCTCCACATCTCTGCCAAACACTCCTAGTTGCTTTCGTCTACTAAAGGTCGGACTGAAATAAAATTCTAAGGGTGGTTATGTTAAAATATATTTCCTGAAATCTATTAGTGAAATGTTTGTGCTCAGAATTGTTTATTTAGACAATGCTCACTTTTGCTCTCCGGACTCTTTCATTTTCGCGCTGTTTTGCGACAGTGTTTTTATCAGCTGGATTTAATTTGTTTCTTTGTTATTTTTCAATTTTAGGAATGGTAACTGAATGGTCTGGATTAGTTTTGTGAACATTTGTCATAACAAACTTACACATCCACACTCTCTGAATGAATGGACTTGTTCTCATCTCCTTTGTCTTTGAATGCATTAAACACACCCAGACGCTTGCGTGAGGGTATGCCAGTGCCTAGCGACGTGTCCAGTTCGACAGTCCGATGGCCGTTGCTAGAGATTGTGGATGGCCTGTCGTCAAAGGCTGCATGATTTCCCGCAAATGCATGAAGAATAATAGATTGCTTTGGAATAAAAGAAAACTATAAACGAAGCAAGACAGGGGAGAGAGCCAGAAAGAAAGAGAGAGAGAGAGAGAGAGAGAGAGAGAGAGAGAGAGAGAGACTGGATAAGAAAGAGAAACAGAAACTAAAAAAAGCTGATAAACTGATTGAAAGTATCAGACAGAGAGACTGCAACAAAGAAAATGGCTGAGAGGCAGACAGAGGGTGAGAGGGTGAGAACGGTGCAAAAAGAGAATGAGCAAAAGAAGGGAAGGGAAGACAGAGAAAGAAAGTGAGAATGGGAGGTAGTGAGAGATGAAAATGAGGGAGAGAAATATAAAGACAAAAAAGAGAATTGGGAGATGTCCGTGAGCAAATGACAGACAGCAAAAGGAACATATCGGTTCGCGTGAGATATCGAATCAATGAAAGTGAAAAGTTGTAGGACAGCCTACCATTAACCTTATTTCTCATACTTACATGTGTAATCCGTCCCAACTCTATTTTGTGCAGAAATGTTTCCCATAGTGTATAGTTATTTTATGATTTGTATTTGATTGTTTGTTAATCTTAAACTTTTCTGTTTTTTTGTAAAAGCCACTAGAAGTAAAATATCCTAGGAGCCAGTTTCTGTTGATATTAGCGCTTGATATATGTTGTAAATAAACCTTATATATGTTGTAAATAAACCTTAACTCCGTCGTACTTCCTGAACACGTTCATGGCATTTTGTCATGTGCAAAAATCGATTGATAAATCAATACCTGGATGTTAAATGCATTGACAGAGGCACCCATTCATAGAAGTTTAATGCCTTGTATAGTGAGAATGACATGAAACGGCCACGCTAAATGTAAGGGGTAAATAAAACTAAAGTTTTAATCCATTTAATATGACAAGGAACACTCGCGAACAATTTCTAGTAAATAAATATGCAACAAAATGAAATTTGCAAGCATCTTCTTCCATTGATAATGGCTGGAAAAAAATACCAGTTTCTCTTTAATAAGGGTTTTACAACCAAATATGTTTTTCAAGTAGCTGTCTGTGTTGGACCTTTCAACCAATATGTTTTTCAAGTAGCTGTACGTGTTAAATATTATTGCCAAATTTAACAGGCTAAATGCTGAAATTATGTGTAAATAGAAGGTTATCTGTTAGGTAGTGTAAATCGGCATTACCTCAAACTATCGTTTTTATGATGTCCATAGGAG
This sequence comes from Protula sp. h YS-2021, assembly GCA_949752745.1. Lineage (NCBI taxonomy): Eukaryota > Metazoa > Annelida > Polychaeta > Sabellida > Serpulidae > Protula > Protula sp. h YS-2021. The sequence continues at coordinate 35,564,963 of OX457033.1, forward strand.
AAACCCTTCTCCGAGGCTTTAACTACTTTCCACGCATGTTCCTGCCGGTTGTGCACGTGTTTATGGTATCGGTGCATTTGTGTATGGCTTCGTCCATGTGCGTGTAGCCTCAGCGCTGTAACAGCGGTTAAACTAGCATGATCTATAAAAAAGCAAACCTTAAAATTTTTAATTACGTGCATCTTAGGGTGCCATAGAAATTCTTTGGTGTGATTTGCGATTTCTGTAAGAAAGATGTAGAGCTCAATTAACCCACTGTATTTCTATGCCAATTGTTAAATGGATGCATACAGAATTTTGGAACTCTGAAAATTCTGGTGCATTAACATTCCCTAGTGAAAACCAAGCTGAAAGAAATGCAAAATCTGTTCATCAATGACTTCCTTTTTTTCTTGGTTGTTATTGGCAACATCAGTGGAATCTTCCTTTCTGCCTCCACTTTCATTGAATCTTTGGGTTCTTTGTTCTTTTTGTATGGTGAGAATTTCTGTATTTTTTCAAACTGACATTTGATGGTTACAAATAAAAATGACGTTATAGTTATCGGTCGTTTTTCTATTCTGTTATACGAAACCGAAATCCATTTGTTAGTGAGCCAATGCATAGAATTTTTAATTTAACAAATAACTAGCTTAAAGCCTACTTTTAACAGTGTGCTCTATTACTTGCTAAATATAACATCTTTTATTGAAAGGTTAGCTACCATTATATTTTATCATATTACTATAAATTTTCTCTATATTATGTTACCATTCACCAGGTAAAAATATACATAAATCTAACAATGAAACTAGTATCATTTGGTTTGAAAAACAATGAAAAATAATGAAAAACAATAAATTTATTATTGTTAGTTTTATTGTTACGCGTCATTTATATACCGCTTATTATTCTAAGCGGACAATAGAGCAAGATTAATAAAAATAAGAACAAACCAAGTAAAAAGATGTAGTTCTAAAAAAAAGAATAATTGTAAGACAAATAGCTAAATACATAATACTGCTAAAAGTACTTTGACTAAGACAGCATTCACTACTAAATTTAAGACCAGACCTCGTAAAACCAAGGCAACATTCACTACTAAATTTATAGCTAGACCTCGTAACTGTGTTTGAATAAGAACGCTTGAAAGATTCGAGACTGGAACTGCTTTGGATCCGGTAGGGCAGTGAGTTCCAAAGTGTTTGAGCCGAAACGCGGAAGGAGCGGTCACCGTATCTGTTCTTGCTCCTTGGAAAGACTAGTTGTCTTATCCTCGGAGGCATCGCGGAGGGCGTGGATGCATTGATATAAGGTCTGCCAAATATTGAGGAGCTGTACTGTCCAGGCATTTACAGTAAAATGTGCGTTAATTATGGATTGTATATCTAATAAGTTCTTATAATTCTTTTATATACTTTGTCTATTCCATCGCATTTGATTATGATCAAGAATCTGAGATATCGATATAGCATACACATATCCATTCATACCGGTTTAGCACTTTTAATCTTTATATAAAATCTTCTAAATTCTAAGGCACTCTTCTTATGCATTGCCAAAGAACGAAATATCAAGTAAACATTCGATTTTTGTGAACTTCGGTAAGTATTTTATGTTCAAGGCAAATTCCAGTGATCGAGTTCTCCAGTCTATGAAAGAGTGGTGGTTTATTTAATTTCACTTACGTCTGTGCGCACACCCGGTATTCTGCAGTACTTCTGGTAGAAGCTACACACAGCAGCATTTGTTACTCTTCTAGTATAATTAATTTCATGCCAAGGGTGTTTGCAATTGTGTGCTAACAAAGTGGTAATAGTGCAGTGGTGAGAAATGCGGCACAAAAATATCTAAAATTTAAAAGAAAATGATTGTAGCTATATAAAAATTATGAATTGATACTGGAGTTTGGGTTGACCTTCTATCAGCTTTCGGCACTGTTTCTGCACTTATTATTGGTGTGTTATTTTAATTTTATTATATTTTGAAATACTTCGAAATGCGATATGACAATCGTATTGGGTGGAAGAAAGTAGTTTCAAAAGTTGAACTATTTAAGCCTGTCCATCGGCATTACAGGACGCCCCTCTCACCCCGTTGTCCAACTTATTCTAGCTAAGACTAGTTTTGTTTTTTATGTCCACACTGTAATATCTATTACTTTTAGTTGAGATTGTTTGAAAGAATAATATAATAATAAAGTTAGATTTTACGTGCAAAATCTACATAAGTATTCTATGACACTTTGCAAGATATACAGATAGATATACAACCTATAAATATACAAATATAAACTAAAAATACAATATTGTAGATTGTAGATAGTTTAGAATAAAACATGACGTCCAATATTAAAACGTTGAAATAATAAAAGTTACACTCCTGTATGATTTTAGCTAGAAATTAAGTAAATGCCAACTTGAAGTAATGAGTCTTTAGGCGTCTTTTGCATGACATAGACCACTTAATAGCTTTAAGATCATTTGGTAGATAATTTGGAATCTCTAGTACTTGTCCCTTGCTACAACACCTGGTGAGTTATCACTCACAATAGAAAGTTTCGATCAGATCTCTGCTTTATCGGAACCTCGTCATGCAATCATGACATAGATAATAAAGAAGCTGTCAGTACTGGTTAAAACTCAGTGATGTGTTTTTATTCCACTCTCAACCATTACTTGATAGTTTCTATGCTGCGTTAAACTTTTAAAGGTAGTAAAGAAGAAAAATGGAGATAAATGTCTTCCGATATTAGATGACATTCTTTTTTCAAAACACAACGGTGAGTGGTTTTATTTCTGGAATATAACTTCAGTACAATTACTTATGCATAAAATACTCGTATGTTTATCACATTTGCACAAAGTAAAATTGTATGATGGCATGACTTGTTTTTTTTTTTGTTTACTAATGTTGCATTATTGACAAATTCTGGATAATCCATGGAACTTAATGTCTCATATCACAATAATGGCAATCATATATTACTCATATAACACACTGGAAATTTAACAAATAGAATATAAAAGCTTATTAGTTGTAACTTTACCAGAAAATTATATAAATTTACAGAAATGTTAATGTCGACAGCTATGCCCCTAGAGCGATATCACTGAATGTCGAATTCTAGGTCTATAAGTACGAAGCATAAGCCATTCAAACAAAAATAACATTTTCTTGACTTGTATGTGCATGGAGTGCTACAGATGAACGATTGTGTGTGTTCAATGTACAGTCACGATTGATGGTACTATGTACTGTCACAGCTGATTTTTTTCCTGTACTGCCACATCTCATATTTCTATGTACTATCACATCTGATGTTTGCAGGTGACTAATAAAGCTAATTACTGTAATTTTTTTTCCAAAGCGATAAGGTCTCAAAAATATTTTAAATAATATATTTCAAAGTCTAGAAATCTTACGGCAGGAACAACACTGATAAGGTATGGCGGACTGTTGGAGAGAAGACATGGGGTGGAGGAATTAAAGTTGCCATGTGTATGACGTTTGACGCAAATAATTCGTTAAAATGATTATGATAATATTGATTTAATTAATAGCAAATAACAATCATCACAAAGTACCTCATTGGTATATAATATAGTGAAAGCTTGTTAAATCGCAAACTATAGCGAACTGCTAAAAGTTAGTCAGGTGTCCAGATAACGTGGATTATACTCTACTGATACTTGTACTTATTTGAAGATACAATGTCAGAGAAAGTAAGTACTTTGCCTCTCCGTTATATACAGATGATAAACCGTTACCTTGAGATTTCCTTTGTATGTAGCATTTTAACTTCTTGCCAAAACTTAAATGTTTGTTTTCACTTTAATTGTTATTTTTTTTAAATTTCGATAAACAATCGTATTCATTTTGGTGCATTATAACGTTATAAAAATGTAAAAATAAAACTTAAAGGAACTAAATTAAAACCAAGCACAATCAAGAAAATTATTAAAGCAAAATTACATTCACAGCAACAATGACAACGGCATGTTTCCGAATCGCTACAGCATCGATTGTTAGACAGCTCATGTTGTGCATCTGGTTCTACAAAAGAAGAAGATAAGCATTTACTTTTACATTTACATGTAGTGACTTATTATACAGGATTGAAAAATAACTATTGAAAAATATATATTTCTTTGAACTAAATGCAGCACTTGGCACTTGGCATTTTTACCCGCTTTTCAACATGACTAAATTTTTATTTCATTTAGAATTATTTCAGTTATAAGGTTGTTTATGCTGCAAGTAATACTTGCCTAAAACCACTATCGAATTTACGACTGATCTAAAACGACAAGTGCAAACAATTGACATAGGCCACATCGTGAACCCAGTTAAAGGTTCCCAGAAAAATGGGGCACCGAAGCCAAGAAACTGGCTGAATAAATAACCCACTAGTCTAGTGAGGCTAATTAAACCTGCGCAAGATCGGCATACTTGGCGAAATACATAGATAACCATATTAATTGGATATTTTCCAAAACAAAAGTGAATGCTTTGTATCTCTCGTTATTTATTCTTTTGTTTTACGAGCTGAAAGTTGTTTGCAACTGTAACGCTGTCGCTTGATCTGATTGTACAGTCGTAACTGGAAATGAGTGTGGTGATATCTTTAGATAGGTGTATTCCAAAGCATGTGGTTTGTCAATGCTTGAATCCGAAAACGATTATTTTGAAAACACTTTGTAGTTTTATCTAGCGAAAGAATACGTACGGCTGATTAGTTAAGGACATACCTAAACAGCCAGTTGATGGGGAATAAAAGGAGCATATATTTTGGTATTTATGTGGTGGGAAGTCAGAATTGCGCATTCCCACGCATCTTTGTAGTGGGGTGTCACAACAGCACATACCTAGACATCCCTGTAGTGAGGAGTCGAAATAACACACATTTAGCTATCCCAGTAGTGGGGAGTCAAAATAACACACATTTAGCTATCCCAGTAGTGGGGAGTCAAAATAACACACATCTAGCTATCCAAGTAGTGGGGAGTCAAAATAGCACACATTTAGCTATCCAAGGAGTGGGGAGTCAAAATAACACACATCTAGCTATCCCAGTAGTGGGGGGGGGGGTAAAATAACACACATCTAGCTATCCCAGTAGTGGGGAGTCAAAATAACACACATTTAGCTATGCCAGTAGTGGGGAGTCAAAATAACACACATTTAGCTATCCCAGTAGTGGGGAGTCAAAATAACACACATTTAGCTATCCCAGTAGTGGGGAGTCATAATAACACACATCAAGCTATCCCAGTAGTGGGGAAACAAAATAACACACACCTAGCTATTCCAGTAGGGGGAAGTCAAAAAAACACACATTTAGCTATCCCAGTAGTGAGGAGTCAAAATAACACACATCTAGCTATCCAAGGAGTGGGGAGTCAAAATAGCACACATCTAGCTATCCCAGTAGTGGGGCGTCAAAATAACGCACATTTAGCTATTCCAGTAGTGGGGAGTCAAAATAACACACATCTAGCTATCCCAGCAGTGGGGAGTCAAAATAACACACATCTAGCTATCCCAGTAGTGGGGAGTCAAAATAACACATATCTAGCTATCCCAGTAGTGGGGAGTCAAAATAAGACACATCTAGCTATCCCAGTAGTGGGGAGTCAAAATAACACACATTTAGCTATCCCAGTAATGGTGAGTCAAAATAACACACATCTAGCTATCCCAGTAGTGGGGAGTCAAAATAACACACATCTAGCTATCCCAATAGTGTAAGATAGCATATACCTAGGCATCCATGTGGTCACAATAGCCTATTCTTAGGCATCCAAATATTGGAGAGTAAAACAAGGTTGCCCGTGCATTAGCTCAAGAATAATGATGTCTGGATTTGTGACATATGAGTATAGTCTTTAATCAAAATTTCAACACAGTAAAGCGGCGTACCTGACGTCATTCAATAGTTCGATACAAAAATTGTTTATCATCAATATTTCCAGCATTATTTTTCTCAAATCGCTAAAACGAAAATAAACGTCAGGTAGGAACTAATATTCGCTGCCTGTAATATAATAATAATAATAATAATAATAATAATAATAATAATAATAATAATAATAATAATAATAATAATAATAATAATAATAATAATAGTATTCATCATTTGGAAAATTATGTCCAAGACATTCAATCGACATTTTATGATGATTGCACTAAGTGCTAAGACTTTTCGGTAAATTCCCAGGAGGAAATATATTTTTAGGAAAATTGGATTTTAGTCAATATTTATCACTATGTTTTGTCGATTCACCACATAGGTAACAGAAAGAAGAGATCACATTTTATGACAGAGAGACTTCCTCTGTCGTAGGTTTAGATTTTAATAAAAATGTTTTTACTTATACCCCTTATATCCATCCACTACATTCGATCAAAATTTCATGACGTTCCCACAAATATCAAGATGAGAGTAAGCCAAGACAGACAACGGATTTTATATGAAAAATTGTGTATTTCTATCATTTCTATGCAAAAACTAGTAAACTTTAAATCAAACGAATCCACACGATATTTTAAATGAATTCGAAATCTGAAACTACAACGGCTTTATCTTGTGCTGTAATCAACGTACTTTGATGTTGCCAGAAGTAATTTATCTGTCAGTTGATCTCGTTATCTACTGGTTTTGCCTACGCACGCATGGCCTCATAGCAAGTGTGTATGGATCGATGCACATGCGAACACCCAAAGTGCACTTACGTTCTGCCTAAGGGCACTCGCGTGCAATAACTATGTACATATATAGTAATATAGCTCCAGCAATACGGGGACCATTTTTGCTCAAAAAACCAGTGTTAGGGAGACCAAAAATTTAGGGAGACCAAAAGTAGATCTCCTTAACTCTTAGCGTGTTAAACGTTACGAAACTGCACAGCAAGCAAAAAAACCGAATGATTTTATTTCATAGCGAATATAGTATACTTTGGTTTAAAATTAAATTTGTGTGTTAACACTTGATAACAAGCTTTCAATTTGATCCTAAAATTTATACCTTGTATTAATACAAGTGCCGAAAAATCAGCTTTAAGGAGATCAGAAAAAACTGCCTTTTTTATTAAAAATCCGCTATATATTCTGTATTTAAAAATATTATAGCAACCAGTATTTTTTCCCTTAACTGTTCAACATGCCTACACATGTTTCACCACGAAATTGAAGAAAAAGATAATTTAGCACTGAAAACAGCCATTTTATCGAAATAAACGATGCAGATGCATTACAACGTAATAAACATTATGACGTAATAATTCCCTACTGTGCATCACACTTATAAAAACACTTCAAAGGGGATTTTGAATGACATTTAGCACTATTTTATCTTAATAATATAAAAATCTTGCACATATTCATGAAAAATATATCTTCTCCTTATTGCTGGTTGTATATTTCTAGGTGTATAAACAGACTTAAGGCGACCATATGTACAACTTGAAGAGACATTTTGTTTTTCATTAATTAACACTGCAATTCTTTGCTTTCCAAAGCAATATTGCAGAGTTTAAATGTCACGTAACAATATCTTAACATATAAACATGAAGCATCTTGCACATATTTGCATGCAAAGTAGAACCAAATGACCCAGTCATTGGTAATGTGTGTATAGTGTCATCTCTCAAGGCTGTCGTGCATGCGTATAACTTCTAAACAATGCATATAATAACAAATAATAATAATAATAAACAAAGGTTCAAAAATAAATCTTTAAAAACATAAAAAACTAGTAGCAAAATATGCTACTTTGGGAGACCAAATATACAGAGCATTAAACCACACACTTATGGAGACCCCGGCAATTCCGTGGTTTTAGCCAAGTCGCCTAAAATGCCATGAAAAATGTAGAAAAAATCCGTAGACCAACTTTTTTGTTTATCTTTTGCTACTAAATATGACAAGAAGAAAAAAATCACAAACATTATCTATAACGTATTGGAACATTTTTTGGTAATTTTTGTCTTTCAAAACTCAAAGGTGAAAAATATACAAATGGTCTCCCTAAGTGCTAAATATAAGGCATGGTCTCCCTATATATATATATATAAAACCAGTCCAAATTTCCAAAGAGTAAGACAATATGCCTGATGCCTGTTAAGATATCAATATCAATATATCAATAAGAAAATATTTTTCGGCAATATTTTTGTTAATATTGAGAAGGATTAACAACACAAATATTGGCCAGAGAATTAATTATGGTACCGTTATTAAAAAACTTAAAAGAATAAGATGATATCCCTAGCATTAATTAATTAATTGAGAGCTCAGTTATAATCTTGTTTTCCGTTGAGATTTCTGTCAATTTGTGGCGAATTAAGAAAATAACAGCAAGGAAATTAGTCAATAACGCATCTTTAGCCCTAATTTCAAGACAGTGAGCTATTTTAGTGCGTTAAGTTCAGGGCTTAATAAAAATACTTTTTGCCCAATATTTCCGCCAGTTTTTTGGAAATCATCAAAAAATATAATAGCCAGATAAGGACCAATATTCACTGCCTCTAACTGAAATTTCAGGTAAGTAAGCCTTTTTTCCTTGGGTTAGTTTTTATCTGATTAAAAGTTTTTCGAAAATATGTTGACTAAATTTTGGCTCATCACGCAGAAACCAGGTACTTATGCTTGCTGTCTTTAATTAAAGGATTGAAAAGCCATATACTTTACGTCAGTTGAAATTTCAGTAACAAATTGGTTGCTCACCCGTTTTTAGCAACCAGCAAAACATTAGATTATAAATTATAGCTAAGTAGGTACTGATATCCGATTCCGTCATGCGAAATTGTAACAGCGTAAGATTGCAGCCATAGTGCTGACAGAAGATTTTAATGAGAAACCAACATTTCCGACGTTTTTCCGAATAACAGAGACAGTAACAAGTAAGTACTAATGGGCGTTATCTTTAGCTAAATTTCAAGACATTAAGGCTATTTGTCGAACCAGTTAAGCTCAGGCACACATGCTCACCATCTCTAGCAAAAATTTAAAGAGAGCAAGGATATATACCTGGTGTCAGTTGCCAAACATTCCGCCAATTTGGTTAATAAAAAGTAAAAAAAACTTGAATACTGATGTCCGCATCCATTTTTGAAAATTTTCTGACATTAACATTATATCAGAGTTTGTTAAGATTTTAGTAACAAATTTATTATTCAGCAATATTTTCACCATTTTTCCGAATAATGGTAAAAACAGCTATCGCTATCGTAACCAAATCAATATTGGTCAATATTTTCAACAATATTTCGTGATTCGCCAGAAAAAATAACAGAAAGACTGTGGTGCTTAATTCAAAAGAGTAAGGTAAATTCTCTGGTTTCAGTTTAGATTTTACCTCGATTTCACAAATGTTTCTTGGTAACCAGTTAATAGCTAGGCAGGCACGTATATTCCTACCTTTCGTCACAATTTTAGACTTTTCTGTTAAATTCTAGGTTAAAACACATTTTTAAAAAAACTAGATATTTTCGCTAATTTATGGCGAATAACAGAAAGAAGTGCAAGCCAGATAACTACAAAATTACAATAATAAATTGGAGTTTCGCCATAATCTACACCAACTTTTGGTGAATCACCAAAAATTACAACTGGTAGGTACTAATGTCCGGGATTTTTGACTAAAATTTCCGCCAATTTTTGACGAATCACCAGAAAAATAATAACAAGTTAATCTTTACTTGAATGTTCGAGACTGTAAGGAGATACGTTTTCAAGAAAATTGGTTTTGACCAATATGTCCTCCAAATTGCCAAAAACGTTATCTTCAGCAAGGTATTCAAGTCCGCTACCTTCACCAAAAAAATCAAAACATTCAGGCTAAAAAATCTAGTAGGAAATGCTAACCTAAAAACGTAAATACGCACATATTTTCAACGAGGACTTCAGCCTCTGCTTATGTAGGGCTAAAACGCAAATACCTAGACGTCGATGTGTTCATGTGATGCGGATTTAAAATATCACAAACATAGATATCCAGATAAGTGATAAAACTGATTATGTTTTTGACCAGGAAATCGAATTCAATAGATTTTTAATATTCCATTATATTACTTCATAAAACTGTTTGAATCGTTCCATTTTCAGCACTGTTTGATCCAAATTAATACGAAAACCTCGACGCACTCACTGTCATTCGGAGGATATTTTGGTGCACGGTGACGATTATTAGTATGTTAACCCTTACGTTAAAAGAATGGCCCTAATGTTGTCACTCTCATTGGCGTACAAACGATCAAGTATTCAAACCAGAGCTCTCAATTTAAAATAAGCAAATGACTAAAATATACCTGTAGGCTCAGCGTTCAATCCGTTGTTACTTTCAAGCTGATTGGCTGGATTACTGGCGATCACCACTGCAGTTTCTGCATTGTTTTCTTTCTCTGTGTCTCTACTTGCAGTCCCCTCCTCTGGCTCTAAGAACGAAATGCTGTATTATATTTTGTACGTCTGCCAAAAATTTGAAAATTCAATAAATAATTGATGTAATGTTAAAAACGTCAGCGATCAGCAATTCATGGTGTGCAGGTAAAGTGTGCACAATTATCTCAACATAAACCAACACATTACTGGTTGCGCCATGGTTGTAAACACTTGATATTATGATTAATTGACATTGATTAACGTCTGCCGATCGGCCATTAGATGTTAAACTTTATAAAAAAAATTAAAAAGCCTTTTTCAGAGAGAGAAAAAATGAGAAATGATGGGTCAAGTTCAATCGTTAGTATGTGTTTCATGAAATGCGAATATTGTAAGGCCTTTAATCTCTCAGGCAGAGTGCCCTCACTTTATAAAATGCAAATGACAGAGAAAAGCGTTTATGTCTAGATCCATGGTTTGTCATCTGCAACAACATTTGTGAGTTATTCATAGTTGCTATAAATATTTTTCCCGACATTCCCATTGGGTCTGAGGATTTCGTTACACACTTAAGACTGAAATGCCGTCGAGGTTGGCTGTTGGACAACAAGGAGTTTTTCATCTGCTTATTGATTGGTTCATTGTCGATTGAAATGTTTCTGCAATGGCTTTATTGTGTGTGCTATTGCTTTAAACTGATTTTCTGGTTCTAAATGGGGTAATATCAGGCGTGTTAATTAATAATATTAAAAATATTGTTTTATTGAAATATAAATCTTGCTCAAAAGTTAAGGACTGCTCGCTAGAAAAGGTGGTTAAGATTTTGCTAATATTAATTTATGTATTACTACTTGTAATCTTCTGGTTACCATGTATATATATATATATATATATATATATATATATATATATATATATATATATATATATATATATATATATATATATATATAAAACTTCGGTATTGGGGAGACATTTCGTATTTAGAAATAGCCCTTAGGGAGACATTAGCATTGGGGAGACATTTTCAATGTCTCCCTAATGTTAATGCTTATCTTCTGTGAATACAAAAAAAACAAAACATTTATTTTGTGATAAAAAATAAAAAAATATAATTTTTTTTACATTATTCAGTAGTTTCAACGATATTTGAAAAGCTAAACTTTGTTTGTAAGGCCAATAAAAAATCAGAAATGTTTCCGTCTATATCTCTACCGTATTGTATGTGTTGAAATTTAGACCTTAGGGAGACATACCTTTTTTGCTAAATTTTACCCATTGATGCTGTGTATATCTTTCTTAAGAGCTTTTGAAAAAATATGTACATAAAAACATCTTCATTCTATTATATACAATGTTTATTACCTTATTTTATTAAAATAAAAATGTCAACTTGCGTCGAAAAGAAAAACACATCTTCGGTGGAAATATCATGGCGGGCACTTGCTGTTGCTAGAGAAGCTAGTATGTACAAATAATAGCTAGTTTCAGCCATTATTTACCATAAATATCACAGAAAATAGGATTATACTAGTTATTAATATTCATTTTACCAAATACTGTTTCAGTATTAAACGTTTATGACTTAAATTTTTATAAAAACAACCAATTGTAGTTTGAGCGAAAATGTGCAATTTTATGATCGAATAAAGGTTCGTTCAGCTCATAATGACTGCATACTGATCCAACGTATACGGATATATATCTTCTTATTATAATACGCCTTTACGTAGATACAAGCATAAAAAGTGTTCGGAATATAAATTTATTCATGTTTCTACACTGTTATACGAAACGCATTCGAGGGGAGCGATATACGATACGATAGTATGTAGCTCCAAGAAGCGATCCGCTACTGAGGTTCGGCGGAGCGCTTCAAATCCTCGCTATATAACAATATGCAAGCCAACTACGCTCGCTTTGAGGCATCTTTGTCGTGTTGTGCAAAATACAACGACCCACAAGTCTTTATTGGCATTGAATTGGATAGCTCCAAGTCAGCTCTTCATTATTTATACTTGGTATATTTCTTTATCAGAGCTACAACGCGTTACATTGTATTGCTCATAGGGGTCGACTTTAGTTGCTATGAGGCACTTTGTCGGCACAGTAATCCATATTTTGTTGGCATATATGTATAGTTAATGCAGCGTGTACCCTTTGTGCATCCAAAGCCACACTTTTTATGCCTTGTGTTTCTTAAAATTATACATTAAAGGTGAAAAGAAAAACAGGCATCGGCCAGCTGTCAAATGTTTTGTTTATCTTCCGGGTTTGTCCTACCCAGCATGCCATTCGACCGTAGTTATAAAATAGCTGACCTCTGTAGATATCTGTCGATTCTGTATATGCCCGTTTACACTCTAGGCCCATTGGAGATTCCGCAAAAATAATACTCAGTAAGAAGGAGCTACTTTTTGTAATGTATATCTGCTCTGTATTTATACATAACACGTAGATCTCATCAGAGGTCAACTATTTTATAACAACTCCTTATTGTTTCCCCATAAATTTACGCATGCGCATGAGAGGAAAACAAAAGATATCTGCCTGTGGGAATTTGTGGTTATTGCTAGAACTTGTTCTTTTATGAATATATCAAGATATGTACATTATTCAACAACAAATTTTCCTTTAGGGCACTCAATAACACTTCATAAACCTGGGTATGTATCTTAATATACTGCAATGACGCCAGAGAGGTGCCTCAAAGCGAGCGTAGTTGACTTGCTTATCGTTATATAGCGAGGCTTTGAAGCGGTGCCTGGAAACATTTTAGCGCACCGCTTCTTGGAGCTATGAATTGGATTGCTGAAGGCCCTCAAAGTACAACGGAAATAGTACATAACTTCTGTGCTACGCTTCTTTTAAAAACAAAATACGGAAATGACCACAAATATCGCGTATTAACTGAAATTTGTTCACATCCAGAGAGCATGGTTTGTTACGTGAAAAAGTTACGATAAATTTTATCCGCCAAACACACACACGTACACACATACACACACACACACACACAGAACGTACACAAACAGAACGTAGACACACTATATGTCTCTCCTTGATCGGGGCGATCTTGTGCTACTATCAGAAGTCTGCCATCGATATAAATCGTTGTGAGTAAAATCTTGGGAGAGAAACATGAAAACGGACATAAATATGTTTTAGTCAGCACTTGTCGTTGTTTGCTTTTGTGGGTTCGACTCCCACAGAGTGCCTGCATAACGATTTTTTATGCAATCAGTTCGCACTCTCCGGTGAAAGCACAGCAAGATAAGTATTAGACTAGACCATGTTACCTGCAAAATGGTTACAGACCAAAATTTCTGCAAAGGATAGCAGTATATTGTTGTATATATCTACTGAAGACAGCATTCATATATAAAGGCCCAAGAGACATCACACAGACGGCTATGTGCAAAACACCTCAGTGGTAATGAAGTTTGAATGGACACAAAATGCGATATGGTAAAGCATTGCGTAACTTTGTATATACAGGTTTATGGCAGCAAAATAAAAAGAAAAGAAATGGCTCTGCAGTTGAGCAGAGAATCTTAGGTCTAAAATTAGGATGTTATTTGCTGATGGTGTAGCTTTGTGCTAAGAGCTAGGAATTTAGAACAGTAAACAAAGAAGGGTTGCTAGGGTCTCTTTGTATTGGTACCGTTGAAACAGTATTTGCTCTAAATATACATTTTTGTATATATTTCCTGAAGACAGCATATATTACATAAGAGGGCAGGTGACAGCACACAGATGGCTGTGTGCAAACACTACAGTGATGATGAAGTTTGAATTGACGTAAAATGTAATATGGTAAATCATTGCGCAACTTTGTATATACATGTTTATGGTCCTAAATTAAAAAGAAAATAAAAGGCTCTATAGTTGAGCAGGGAATTTTGAGTATGAGATTTGTTATTTGCTGTCAGTGTGGCTATGTGCGAAGGGCTAGGAATTCAGTGCTCAGAGAAGGGTTGCCAGGGCATATTTATTTGGATATCGTTGAAATAGTATTTGCCTTAACTATACATTCCTAGATATATTTCTTCAACACAGCATATATTCCATAAAGAAGTTGGTAAGAGCAGACAAACGGCTGTGTGCCAGACAGCCGCGTGGGGATGAAGTTTGAACAGACACAAAATTTGATATGATAAATCATTGCTTAACTTTGTATAAACCTTTTTATGACTGCAAATTAAAAAGAAAAGAAATGGCTCTGCAGTTGAGCAGAGAACTTTGAGTCTTTAATATGCATCTTACTTGCTGTCGTTGTGGCTGTGTGCGAAGAGCTAGGAACAGTACTCAAAGAACGGTTGGCAATGCATCTTTGTATCGGTACCTTTGAAATAGTATGTGCCGTTAACATACATTCCGAGATAAATTTCTTCAACACAGCATATATTACATAAACGAGTAAGTAAGAGCAGATAAATGACTACGTGCAGTACAGTCCAGTGTGGATGAAATTTGAATGGGCACTGAATTGGATATGGTAAAGCATTGCAGAACTTTGCACGTGCATGTTTGTGGTAACAACACAAAGACAAAAGAAATGACTATGCTGTTGAGCTGAAAATCTGAAGTCTAAAATAGGCATATTATTTGCTGACGATGTGGCTGTGCGCGAAATGCTAGGAATTTGGAACCACACTCAAAGAATACACAGGGTGCATGGCGACTTGTTTAAGCTACGAGCAGGAGCCATTTATGGATGTAAGTCGTGAGTAAAATCGTTGGGAAAGAAACATGAAAACGGTCATAAATATATGTGATAAGTATGGAAATGATCTGTTTACCAAAAGGTAGTTTCAAAATTTTTTCACGTCAG
The DNA here is from genome assembly GCA_949752745.1 of Protula sp. h YS-2021. Taxonomy (NCBI): domain Eukaryota; kingdom Metazoa; phylum Annelida; class Polychaeta; order Sabellida; family Serpulidae; genus Protula; species Protula sp. h YS-2021. Next base: position 35,580,160 of record OX457033.1, read on the forward strand.
ACCTTACATCACTACTTTTCCATTGTTAGTCTATGGAGTTTCAACACAGCGATGTCACAAATCCTCTTCATGTACCTTTGTTTTTCTTTCAATTTTTTTGAAATTTTGGAAAGAGAGAACGTGCAACAGTTTCATACATTAACCAAGTTTACAGCTCTCTGCCTATTTTCCTTCTATTTTTCATATCAAGTCTGTTTCTCAGCGTTGCACAACAGAACTCGAAGGAAATAAATAAAATTTCCAAAAATCTTTTCAACTTATTTCAGAAATAAGGAAGGTTAATGGTGTACATCTATGGTGTTCTCAAAATATCCAAGCCTTTTGCAAAGTATCCGTTAAGAGTGAGCGACAGTGACCAATAGGTCCTTATACCACATTTCACTTCAATATTGGGTTTGAGAATAAATTGATATGCTTACAAGAAGGTAGTTTTCAAAATTTTTTCACGTCGGTCATTACATCACTACTTTTCCATTGTTAGTCTATGGAGTTATAACACAGGGATGTCACAAATCCTCTTCCTGTAGCTTCGTTTTTCTTTCAATTTGTTTGAAAGTTTGGAAAGAGAGAAGGTGCAACAGGTTCATACAGAAACCAAGTTTACAGCTCTCTGCCTAATTTCCTTCTATTTTTCGTATCCAGTCTCCGTTTCTCTGCGCTGTATAGAAGAATTCAAAGGAAAAATATAACATTTCCAAAACTCTTTTCTGACGTCAAGAACAACTTATTTTAAAAATAGTGCAGATCTCTAGTGTACAACTGTAGTGTTTTCAAAACATCCAGGCTTTTTTCACTGTAGCCGTTAAGAATGAGCAACAATTACCAACAGGCCATTATACCACATTTTAATTCACTGTTCGGTTTAGCAATTGTCTTTTGCATTTTCTTTAGTATAGTTAAGTAAGGCAGTTTTGGGGTTATGCAGCATTGAGTGTATTTAATCGCTCCTGCTGGTCTTTAGCTTCTTATTTGAAGTTAAGCAGTATGTTGAGTCACCAAAAAAAAAAAAAAACAAACTTTTAGCGCAATTCATTATAAGTTTATGGCCAATCCATAAGTTGAATTCCAACAGTTGGGTAGCAGGTTAGATGTATGAGGCATTGTCTTGGTATGTGCCAAGTATTAAATTGATATGCTTACAAGAAGGTAGTTTTCAAAATTTTTTCACGTCGGTCCTTACATCACTACTTTTCCATTGTTAGTCTATGGAGTTATAACACAGGGATGTCACAAATCCTCTTCCTGTAGCTTCGTTTTTCTTTCAATTTGTTTGAAAGTTTGGAAAGAGAGAAGGTGCAACAGGTTCATACAGAAACCAAGTTTACAGCTCTCTGCCTAATTTCCTTCTATTTTTCGTATCCAGTCTCCGTTTCTCTGCGCTGTATAGAAGAATTCAAAGGAAAAATATAACATTTCCAAAACTCTTTTCTGACGTCAAGAACACCTTATTTTAAAAATAGTGCAGATCTCTAGTGTGCAACTGTAGTGTTTTCAAAACATCCAGGCTTTTTTCACTGTAGCCGTTAAGAATGAGCAACAATTACCAATAGGCCATTATACCACATTTTAATTCACTGTTCGGTTTAGCAATTGTCTTTTGCATTTTCTTTAGTATAGTTAAGTAAGGCAGTTTCGGGGTTAAGTAGCATTGAGTGTATTTAATCGCTCCTGCTGGTCTTTAGCTTCTTATTTGAAGTTAAGCAGTATGTTGAGTCACCAAAAAAAACAAACAAACTTTTAGCGCAATTCATTATAAGTTTATGGCCAATCCATAAGTTGAATTCCAACAGTTGGGTAGCAGGTTAGATGTATGAGGCATTGTCTTGGTATGTGCCAAGTATTAAATTGATATGCTTACAAGAAGGTAGTTTCCAAAATATTTTCACGTCGGTCCTTACATCACTACTTTTCCATTGTTAGTCTATGGAGTTATAACACAGCGATGTCACAAATCCTCTTCCTGTAGCTTCGTTTTCCTTTCAATTTGTTTGAAAGTTTGGAAAGAGAGAAGGTGCAACAGGTTCATACAGAAACCAAGTTTACAGCTCTCTGCCTAATTTCCTTCTATTTTTCGTATCCAGTCTCCGTTTCTCTGCGCTGTATAGAAGAATTCAAAGGAAAAATATAACATTTCCAAAACTCTTTTCTGACGTCAAGAACAACTTATTTTAAAAATAGTGCAGATCTCTAGTGTGCAACTGTAGTGTTTTCAAAACATCCAGGCTTTTTTCACTGTAGCCGTTAAGAATGAGCAACAATTACCAATAGGCCATTATACCACATTTTAATTCACTGTTCGGTTTAGCAATTGTCTTTTGCATTTTCTTTAGTATAGTTAAGTAAGGCAGTTTTGGGGTTATGCAGCATTGAGTGTATTTAATCGCTCCTGCTGGTCTTTAGCTACTTATTTGAAGTTAAGCAGTATGTTGAGTCACCAAAAAAAAAAACAAACTTTTAGCGCAATTCATTATAAGTTTATGGCCAATCCATAAGTTGAATTCCAACAGTTGGGTAGCAGGTTAGATGTATGAGGCATTGTCTTGGTATGTGCCAAGTATTAAATTGATATGCTTACAAGAAGGTAGTTTTCAAAATTTTTTCACGTCGGTCCTTACATCACTACTTTTCCATTGTTTGTCTATGGAGTTATAACACAGGGATGTCACAAATCCTCTTCCTGTAGCTTCGTTTTTCTTTCAATTTGTTTGAAAGTTTGGAAAGAGAGAAGGTGCAACAGGTTCATACAGAAACCAAGTTTACAGCTCTCTGCCTAATTTCCTTCTATTTTTCGTATCCAGTCTCCGTTTCTCTGCGCTGTATAGAAGAATTCAAAGGAAAAATATAACATTTCCAAAACTCTTTTCTGACGTCAAGAACAACTTATTTTAAAAATAGTGCAGATCTCTAGTGTACAACTGTAGTGTTTTCAAAACATCCAGGCTTTTTTCACTGTAGCCGTTAAGAATGAGCAACAATTACCAATAGGCCATTATACCACATTTTAATTCACTGTTCGGTTTAGCAATTGCCTTTTGCATTTTCTTTAGTATAGTTAAGTAAGGCAGTTTCGGGGTTATGCCGCATTGAGTGTATTTAATCGCTCCTGCTGGTCTTTAGCTTCTTATTTGAAGTTAAGCAGTATGTTGAGTCACCAAAAAAAAAACAAACAAACAAACTTTTAGCGCAATTCATTATAAGTTTATGGCCAATCCATAAGTTGAATTCCAACAGTTGGGTAGCAGGTTAGATGTATGAGACATTGTCTTGGTATGTGCCAAGTATTAAATTGATATGCTTACAAGAAGGTAGTTTTCAAAAAATTTTTAACGTCGGTCCTTACATCACTACTTTTCCATTGTTAGTCTATGGAGTTATAACACAGGGATGTCACAAATCCTCTTCCTGTAGCTTCGTTTTTCTTTCAATTTGTTTGAAAGTTTGGAAAGAGAGAAGGTGCAACAGGTTCATACAGAAACCAAGTTTACAGCTCTCTGCCTAATTTCCTTCTATTTTTCGTATCCAGTCTCCGTTTCTCTGCGCTGTATAGAAGAATTCAAAGGAAAAATATAACATCTCCAAAACTCTTTTCTGACGTCAAGAACAACCAATTTTAAAAATAGTGCAGATCTCTAGTGTACAACTGTAGTGTTTTCAAAACATCCAGGCTTTTTTCACTGTAGCAGTTAAGAATGAGCAACAATTACCAATAGGCCATTATACCACATTTTAATTCACTGTTCGGTTTAGCAATTGTCTTTTGCATTTTCTTTAGTATAGCTAAGTAAGGCAGTTTTGGGGTTATGCAGCATTGAGTGTATTTAATCGCTCCTGCTGGTCTTTAGCTACTTATTTGAAGTTAAGCAGTATGTTGAGTCACCAAAAAAAAAAACAAACTTTTAGCGCAATTCATTATAAGTTTATGGCCAATCCATAAGTTGAATTCCAACAGTTGGGTAGCAGGTTAGATGTATGAGGCATTGTCTTGGTATGTGCCAAGTATTAAATTGATATGCTTACAAGAAGGTAGTTTTCAAAATTTTTTCACGTCGGTCCTTACATCACTACTTTTCCATTGTTTGTCTATGGAGTTATAACACAGGGATGTCACAAATCCTCTTCCTGTAGCTTCGTTTTTCTTTCAATTTGTTTGAAAGTTTGGAAAGAGAGAAGGTGCAACAGGTTCATACAGAAACCAAGTTTACAGCTCTCTGCCTAATTTCCTTCTATTTTTCGTATCCAGTCTCCGTTTCTCTGCGCTGTATAGAAGAATTCAAAGGAAAAATATAACATTTCCAAAACTCTTTTCTGACGTCAAGAACAACTTATTTTAAAAATAGTGCAGATCTCTAGTGTACAACTGTAGTGTTTTCAAAACATCCAGGCTTTTTTCACTGTAGCCGTTAAGAATGAGCAACAATTACCAACAGGCCATTATACCACATTTTAATTCACTGTTCGGTTTAGCAATTGTCTTTTGCATTTTCTTTAGTATAGTTAAGTAAGGCAGTTTCGGAGTTATGTAGCATTGAGTGTATTTAATCGCTCCTGCTGGTCTTTAGCTTCTTATTTGAAGTTAAGCAGTATGTTGAGTCACCAAAAAAAACAAACAAACTTTTAGCGCAATTCATTATAAGTTTATGGCCAATCCATAAGTTGAATTCCAACAGTTGGGTAGCAGGTTAGATGTATGAGGCATTGTCTTGGTATGTGCCAAGTATTAAATTGATATGCTTACAAGAAGGTAGTTTTCAAAATTTTTTCACGTCGGTCCTTACATCACTACTTTTCCATTGTTAGTCTATGGAGTTATAACACAGGGATGTCACAAATCCTCTTCCTGTAGCTTCGTTTTTCTTTCAATTTGTTTGAAAGTTTGGAAAGAGAGAAGGTGCAACAGGTTCATACAGAAACCAAGTTTACAGCTCTCTGCCTATTTTCCTTCTATTTTTCGTATCCAGTCTCCGTTTCTCTGCGCTGTATAGAAGAATTCAAAGGAAAAATATAACATTTCCAAAACTCTTTTCTGACGTCAAGAACAACTTATTTTAAAAATAGTGCAGATCTCTAGTGTACAACTGTAGTGTTTTCAAAACATCCAGGCTTTTTTCACTGTAGCCGTTAAGAATGAGCAACAATTACCAATAGGCCATTATACCACATTTTAATTCACTGTTCGGTTTAGCAATTGTCTTTTGCATTTTCTATAGTATAGTTAAGTAAGGCAGTTTTGGAGTTATGCAGCATTGAGTGTATTTAATCGCTCCTGCTGGTCTTTAGCTACTTATTTGAAGTTAAGCAGTGTGTTGAGTCACCAAAAACAAATTAACTTTTAGCGCAATTCATTATAAGTTTATGGCCAATCCATAAGTTGAATTCCAACAGTTGGGTAGCAGATTTGATGTATGAGGCATTGTCTTGGTATGTGCCAAGTATTAAATTGATATGCTTACAAGAAGGTAGTTTTCAAAATTTTTTCACGTCGGTCCTTACATCACTACTTTTCCATTGTTAGTCTATGGAGTTATAACACAGGGATGTCACAAATCCTCTTCCTGTAGCTTCGTTTTTCTTTCAATTTGTTTGAAAGTTTGGAAAGAGAGAAGGTGCAACAGGTTCATACAGAAACCAAGTTTACAGCTCTCTGCCTATTTTCCTTCTATTTTTCGTATCCAGTCTCCGTTTCTCTGCGCTGTATAGAAGAATTCAAAGGAAAAATATAACATTTCCAAAACTCTTTTCTGACGTCAAGAACAACTTATTTTAAAAATAGTGCAGATCTCTAGTGTACAACTGTAGTGTTTTCAAAACATCCAGGCTTTTTTCACTGTAGCCGTTAAGAATGAGCAACAATTACCAATAGGCCATTATACCACATTTTAATTCACTGTTCGGTTTAGCAATTGTCTTTTGCATTTTCTATAGTATAGTTAAGTAAGGCAGTTTTGGAGTTATGCAGCATTGAGTGTATTTAATCGCTCCTGCTGGTCTTTAGCTACTTATTTGAAGTTAAGCAGTGTGTTGAGTCACCAAAAACAAATTAACTTTTAGCGCAATTCATTATAAGTTTATGGCCAATCCATAAGTTGAATTCCAACAGTTGGGTAGCAGATTTGATGTATGAGGCATTGTCTTGGTATGTGCCAAGTATTAAATTGATATGCTTACAAGAAGGTAGTTTTCAAAATTTTTTCACGTCGGTCCTTACATCACTACTTTTCCATTGTTAGTCTATGGAGTTATAACACAGGGATGTCACAAATCCTCTTCCTGTAGCTTCGTTTTTCTTTCAATTTGTTTGAAAGTTTGGAAAGAGAGAAGGTGCAACAGGTTCATACAGAAACCAAGTTTACAGCTCTCTGCCTAATTTCCTTCTATTTTTCGTATCCAGTCTCCGTTTCTCTGCGCTGTATAGAAGAATTCAAAGGAAAAATATAACATTTCCAAAACTCTTTTCTGACGTCAAGAACACCTTATTTTAAAAATAGTGCAGATCTCTAGTGTGCAACTGTAGTGTTTTCAAAACATCCAGGCTTTTTTCACTGTAGCCGTTAAGAATGAGCAACAATTACCAATAGGCCATTATACCACATTTTAATTCACTGTTCGGTTTAGCAATTGTCTTTTGCATTTTCTTTAGTATAGTTAAGTAAGGCAGTTTCGGAGTTATGTAGCATTGAGTGTATTTAATCGCTCCTGCTGGTCTTTAGCTTCTTATTTGAAGTTAAGCAGTATGTTGAGTCACCAAAAAAAACAAACAAACTTTTAGCGCAATTCATTATAAGTTTATGGCCAATCCATAAGTTGAATTCCAACAGTTGGGTAGCAGGTTAGATGTATGAGGCATTGTCTTGGTATGTGCCAAGTATTAAATTGATATGCTTACAAGAAGGTAGTTTTCAAAATTTTTTCACGTCGGTCCTTACATCACTACTTTTCCATTGTTAGTTTATGGAGTTATAACACAGGGATGTCACAAATCCTCTTCCTGTAGCTTCGTTTTTCTTTCAATTTGTTTGAAAGTTTGGAAAGAGAGAAGGTGCAACAGGTTCATACAGAAACCAAGTTTACAGCTCTCTGCCTATTTTCCTTCTATTTTTCGTATCCAGTCTCCGTTTCTCTGCGCTGTATAGAAGAATTCAAAGGAAAAATATAACATTTCCAAAACTCTTTTCTGACGTCAAGAACAACTTATTTTAAAAATAGTGCAGATCTCTAGTGTACAACTGTAGTGTTTTCAAAACATCCAGGCTTTTTTCACTGTAGCCGTTAAGAATGAGCAACAATTACCAATAGGCCATTATACCACATTTTAATTCACTGTTCGGTTTAGCAATTGTCTTTTGCATTTTCTTTAGTATAGTTAAGTAAGGCAGTTTTGGAGTTATGCAGCATTGAGTGTATTTAATCGCTCCTGCTGGTCTTTAGCTACTTATTTGAAGTTAAGCAGTGTGTTGAGTCACCAAAAACAAATTAACTTTTAGCGCAATTCATTATAAGTTTATGGCCAATCCATAAGTTGAATTCCAACAGTTGGGTAGCAGATTTGATGTATGAGGCATTGTCTTGGTATGTGCCAAGTATTAAATTGATATGCTTACAAGAAGGTAGTTTTCAAAATTTTTTCACGTCGGTCCTTACATCACTACTTTTCCATTGTTAGTCTATGGAGTTATAACACAGGGATGTCACAAATCCTCTTCCTGTAGCTTCGTTTTTCTTTCAATTTGTTTGAAAGTTTGGAAAGAGAGAAGGTGCAACAGGTTCATACAGAAACCAAGTTTACAGCTCTCTGCCTAATTTCCTTCTATTTTTCGTATCCAGTCTCCGTTTCTCTGCGCTGTATAGAAGAATTCAAAGGAAAAATATAACATTTCCAAAACTCTTTTCTGACGTCAAGAACAACTTATTTTAAAAATAGTGCAGATCTCTAGTGTACAACTGTAGTGTTTTCAAAACATCCAGGCTTTTTTCACTGTAGCCGTTAAGAATGAGCAACAATTACCAACAGGCCATTATACCACATTTTAATTCACTGTTCGGTTTAGCAATTGTCTTTTGCATTTTCTTTAGTATAGTTAAGTAAGGCAGTTTCGGAGTTATGTAGCATTGAGTGTATTTAATCGCTCCTGCTGGTCTTTAGCTTCTTATTTGAAGTTAAGCAGTATGTTGAGTCACCAAAAAAAACAAACAAACTTTTAGCGCAATTCATTATAAGTTTATGGCCAATCCATAAGTTGAATTCCAACAGTTGGGTAGCAGGTTAGATGTATGAGGCATTGTCTTGGTATGTGCCAAGTATTAAATTGATATGCTTACAAGAAGGTAGTTTTCAAAATTTTTTCACGTCGGTCCTTACATCACTACTTTTCCATTGTTAGTCTATGTAGTTATAACACAGGGATGTCACAAATCCTCTTCCTGTAGCTTCGTTTTTCTTTCAATTTGTTTGAAAGTTTGGAAAGAGAGAAGGTGCAACAGGTTCATACAGAAACCAAGTTTACAGCTCTCTGCCTATTTTCCTTCTATTTTTCGTATCCAGTCTCCGTTTCTCTGCGCTGTATAGAAGAATTCAAAGGAAAAATATAACATTTCCAAAACTCTTTTCTGACGTCAAGAACAACTTATTTTAAAAATAGTGCAGATCTCTAGTGTACAACTGTAGTGTTTTCAAAACATCCAGGCTTTTTTCACTGTAGCCGTTAAGAATGAGCAACAATTACCAATAGGCCATTATACCACATTTTAATTCACTGTTCGGTTTAGCAATTGTCTTTTGCATTTTCTTTAGTATAGTTAAGTAAGGCAGTTTTGGAGTTATGCAGCATTGAGTGTATTTAATCGCTCCTGCTGGTCTTTAGCTACTTATTTGAAGTTAAGCAGTGTGTTGAGTCACCAAAAACAAATTAACTTTTAGCGCAATTCATTATAAGTTTATGGCCAATCCATAAGTTGAATTCCAACAGTTGGGTAGCAGGTTAGATGTATGAGGCATTGTCTTGGTATGTGCCAAGTATTAAATTGATATGCTTACAAGAAGGTAGTTTTCAAAATTTTTTCACGTCGGTCCTTACATCACTACTTTTCCATTGTTAGTCTATGGAGTTATAACACAGGGATGTCACAAATCCTCTTCCTGTAGCTTCGTTTTTCTTTCAATTTGTTTGAAAGTTTGGAAAGAGAGAAGGTGCAACAGGTTCATACAGAAACCAAGTTTACAGCTCTCTGCCTAATTTCCTTCTATTTTTCGTATCCAGTCTCCGTTTCTCTGCGCTGTATAGAAGAATTCAAAGGAAAAATATAACATTTCCAAAACTCTTTTCTGACGTCAAGAACAACTTATTTTAAAAATAGTGCAGATCTCTAGTGTACAACTGTAGTGTTTTCAAAACATCCAGGCTTTTTTCACTGTAGCCGTTAAGAATGAGCAACAATTACCAATAGGCCATTATACCACATTTTAATTCACTGTTCGGTTTAGCAATTGTCTTTTGCATTTTCTTTAGTATAGTTAAGTAAGGCAGTTTTGGAGTTATGCAGCATTGAGTGTATTTAATCGCTCCTGCTGGTCTTTAGCTACTTATTTGAAGTTAAGCAGTGTGTTGAGTCACCAAAAACAAATTAACTTTTAGCGCAATTCATTATAAGTTTATGGCCAATCCATAAGTTGAATTCCAACAGTTGGGTAGCAGGTTAGATGTATGAGGCATTGTCTTGGTATGTGCCAAGTATTAAATTGATATGCTTACAAGAAGGTAGTTTTCAAAATTTTTTCACGTCGGTCCTTACATCACTACTTTTCCATTGTTAGTCTATGGAGTTATAACACAGGGATGTCACAAATCCTCTTCCTGTAGCTTCGTTTTTCTTTCAATTTGTTTGAAAGTTTGGAAAGAGAGAAGGTGCAACAGGTTCATACAGAAACCAAGTTTACAGCTCTCTGCCTATTTTCCTTCTATTTTTCGTATCCAGTCTCCGTTTCTCTGCGCTGTATAGAAGAATTCAAAGGAAAAATATAACATTTCCAAAACTCTTTTCTGACGTCAAGAACAACTTATTTTAAAAATAGTGCAGATCTCTAGTGTACAACTGTAGTGTTTTCAAAACATCCAGGCTTTTTTCACTGTAGCCGTTAAGAATGAGCAACAATTACCAATAGGCCATTATACCACATTTTAATTCACTGTTCGGTTTAGCAATTGTCTTTTGCATTTTCTTTAGTATAGTTAAGTAAGGCAGTTTTGGAGTTATGCAGCATTGAGTGTATTTAATCGCTCCTGCTGGTCTTTAGCTACTTATTTGAAGTTAAGCAGTGTGTTGAGTCACCAAAAACAAATTAACTTTTAGCGCAATTCATTATAAGTTTATGGCCAATCCATAAGTTGAATTCCAACAGTTGGGTAGCAGATTTGATGTATGAGGCATTGTCTTGGTATGTGCCAAGTATTAAATTGATATGCTTACAAGAAGGTAGTTTTCAAAATTTTTTCACGTCGGTCCTTACATCACTACTTTTCCATTGTTAGTCTATGGAGTTATAACACAGGGATGTCACAAATCCTCTTCCTGTAGCTTCGTTTTTCTTTCAATTTGTTTGAAAGTTTGGAAAGAGAGAAGGTGCAACAGGTTCATACAGAAACCAAGTTTACAGCTCTCTGCCTAATTTCCTTCTATTTTTCGTATCCAGTCTCCGTTTCTCTGCGCTGTATAGAAGAATTCAAAGGAAAAATATAACATTTCCAAAACTCTTTTCTGACGTCAAGAACAACTTATTTTAAAAATAGTGCAGATCTCTAGTGTACAACTGTAGTGTTTTCAAAACATCCAGGCTTTTTTCACTGTAGCCGTTAAGAATGAGCAACAATTACCAACAGGCCATTATACCACATTTTAATTCACTGTTCGGTTTAGCAATTGTCTTTTGCATTTTCTTTAGTATAGTTAAGTAAGGCAGTTTCGGAGTTATGTAGCATTGAGTGTATTTAATCGCTCCTGCTGGTCTTTAGCTTCTTATTTGAAGTTAAGCAGTATGTTGAGTCACCAAAAAAAACAAACAAACTTTTAGCGCAATTCATTATAAGTTTATGGCCAATCCATAAGTTGAATTCCAACAGTTGGGTAGCAGGTTAGATGTATGAGGCATTGTCTTGGTATGTGCCAAGTATTAAATTGATATGCTTACAAGAAGGTAGTTTTCAAAATTTTTTCACGTCGGTCCTTACATCACTACTTTTCCATTGTTAGTCTATGTAGTTATAACACAGGGATGTCACAAATCCTCTTCCTGTAGCTTCGTTTTTCTTTCAATTTGTTTGAAAGTTTGGAAAGAGAGAAGGTGCAACAGGTTCATACAGAAACCAAGTTTACAGCTCTCTGCCTATTTTCCTTCTATTTTTCGTATCCAGTCTCCGTTTCTCTGCGCTGTATAGAAGAATTCAAAGGAAAAATATAACATTTCCAAAACTCTTTTCTGACGTCAAGAACAACTTATTTTAAAAATAGTGCAGATCTCTAGTGTACAACTGTAGTGTTTTCAAAACATCCAGGCTTTTTTCACTGTAGCCGTTAAGAATGAGCAACAATTACCAATAGGCCATTATACCACATTTTAATTCACTGTTCGGTTTAGCAATTGTCTTTTGCATTTTCTTTAGTATAGTTAAGTAAGGCAGTTTTGGAGTTATGCAGCATTGAGTGTATTTAATCGCTCCTGCTGGTCTTTAGCTACTTATTTGAAGTTAAGCAGTATGTTGAGTCACCAAAACCAAATTAACTTTTAGCGCAATTCATTATAAGTTTATGGCCAATCCATAAGTTGAATTCCAACAGTTGGGTAGCAGGTTAGATGTATGAGGCATTGTCTTGGTATGTGCCAAGTATTAAATTGATATGCTTACAAGAAGGTAGTTTTCAAAATTTTTTCAAGTCGGTCCTTACATCACTACTTTTCCATTGTTAGTCTATGGAGTTATAACACAGGGATGTCACAAATCCTCTTCCTGTAGCTTCGTTTTTCTTTCAATTTGTTTGAAAGTTTGGAAAGAGAGAAGGTGCAACAGGTTCATACAGAAACCAAGTTTACAGCTCTCTGCCTAATTTCCTTCTATTTTTCGTATCCAGTCTCCGTTTCTCTGCGCTGTATAGAAGAATTCAAAGGAAAAATATAACATTTCCAAAACTCTTTTCTGACGTCAAGAACAACTTATTTTAAAAATAGTGCAGATCTCTAGTGTGCAACTGTAGTGTTTTCAAAACACCCAGGCTTTTTTCACTGTAGCCGTTAAGAATGAGCAACAATTACCAATAGGCCATTATACCACATTTTAATTCACTGTTCGGTTTAGCAATTGTCTTTTGCATTTTCTTTAGTATAGTTAAGTAAGGCAGTTTTGGAGTTATGCAGCATTGAGTGTATTTAATCGCTCCTGCTGGTCTTTAGCTACTTATTTGAAGTTAAGCAGTATGTTGAGTCACCAAAAAAAAACAACAAACTTTTTGCGCAATTCATTATAAGTTTATGGCCAATCCATAAGTTGAATTCCAACAGTTGGGTAGCAGGTTAGATGTATGAGGCATTGTCTTGGTATGTGCCAAGTATTAAATTGATATGCTTACAAGAAGGTAGTTTTCAAAATTTTTTCACGTCGGTCCTTACATCACTACTTTTCCATTGTTAGTCTATGGAGTTATAACACAGGGATGTCACAAATCCTCATCCTGTAGCTTCGTTTTTCTTTCAATTTGTTTGAAAGTTTGGAAAGAGAGAAGGTGCAACAGGTTCATACAGAAACCAAGTTTACAGCTCTCTGCCTATTTTCCTTCTATTTTTCGTATCCAGTCTCCGTTTCTCTGCGCTGTATAGAAGAATTCAAAGGAAAAATATAACATTTCCAAAACTCTTTTCTGACGTCAAGAACAACTTATTTTAAAAATAGTGCAGATCTCTAGTGTACAACTGTAGTGTTTTCAAAACATCCAGGCTTTTTTCACTGTAGCCGTTAAGAATGAGCAACAATTACCAATAGGCCATTATACCACATTTTAATTCACTGTTCGGTTTAGCAATTGTCTTTTGCATTTTCTTTAGTATAGTTAAGTAAGGCAGTTTGGGGGTTATGCAGCATTGAGTGTATTTAATCGCTCCTGCTGGTCTTTAGCTACTTATTTGAAGTTAAGCAGTATGTTGAGTCACCAAAAACAAATTAACTTTTAGCGCAATTCATTATAAGTTTATGGCCAATCCATAAGTTGAATTCCAACAGTTGGGTAGCAGGTTAGATGTATGAGGCATTGTCTTGGTATGTGCCAAGTATTAAATTGATATGCTTACAAGAAGGTAGTTTTCAAAATTTTTTCACGTCGGTCCTTACATCACTACTTTTCCATTGTTAGTCTATGGAGTTATAACACAGGGATGTCACAAATCCTCTTCCTGTAGCTTCGTTTTTCTTTCAATTTGTTTGAAAGTTTGGAAAGAGAGAAGGTGCAACAGGTTCATACAGAAACCAAGTTTACAGCTCTCTGCCTAATTTCCTTCTATTTTTCGTATCCAGTCTCCGTTTCTCTGCGCTGTATAGAAGAATTCAAAGGAAAAATATAACATTTCCAAAACTTTTTTCTTACGTCAAGAACAACTTATTTTAAAAATAGTGCAGATCTCTAGTGTACAACTGTAGTGTTTTCAAAACATCCAGGCTTTTTTCACTGTAGCCGTTAAGAATGAGCAACAATTACCAATAGGCCATTATACCACATTTTAATTCACTGTTCGGTTTAGCAATTGTCTTTTGCATTTTCTTTAGTATAGTTAAGTAAGGCAGTTTGGGGGTTATGCAGCATTGAGTGTATTTAATCGCTCCTGCTGGTCTTTAGCTACTTATTTGAAGTTAAGCAGTATGTTGAGTCACCAAAACAAATTAACTTTTAGCGCAATTCATTATAAGTTTATGGCCAATCCATAAGTTGAATTCCAACAGTTGGGTAGCAGGTTAGATGTATGAGGCATTGTCTTGGTATGTGCCAAGTATTAAATTGATATGCTTACAAGAAGGTAGTTTTCAAAATTTTTTCACGTCGGTCCTTACATCACTACTTTTCCATTGTTAGTCTATGGAGTTATAACACAGGGATGTCACAAATCCTCTTCCTGTAGCTTCGTTTTTCTTTCAATTTGTTTGAAAGTTTGGAAAGAGAGAAGGTGCAACAGGTTCATACAGAAACCAAGTTTACAGCTCTCTGCCTAATTTCCTTCTATTTTTCGTATCCAGTCTCCGTTTCTCTGCGCTGTATAGAAGAATTCAAAGGAAAAATATAACATTTCCAAAACTTTTTTCTTACGTCAAGAACAACTTATTTTAAAAATAGTGCAGATCTCTAGTGTACAACTGTAGTGTTTTCAAAACATCCAGGCTTTTTTCACTGTAGCCGTTAAGAATGAGCAACAATTACCAATAGGCCATTATACCACATTTTAATTCACTGTTCGGTTTAGCAATTGTCTTTTGCATTTTCTTTAGTATAGTTAAGTAAGGCAGTTTCGGGGTTATGTAGCATTGAGTGTATTTAATCGCTCCTGCTGGTCTTTAGCTTCTTATTTGAAGTTAAGCAGTATGTTGAGTCACCAAAAAAAAAAAAAAACAAACAAACTTTTAGCGCAATTCATTATAAGTTTATGGCCAATCCATAAGTTGAATTCCAACAGTTGGGTAGCAGGTTAGATGTATGAGGCATTGTCTTGGTATGTGCCAAGTATTAAATTGATATGCTTACAAGAAGGTAGTTTTCAAAATTTTTTCACGTCGGTCCTTACATCACTACTTTTCCATTGTTAGTCTATGGAGTTATAACACAGGGATGTCACAAATCCTCTTCCTGTAGCTTCGTTTTTCTTTCAATTTGTTTGAAAGTTTGGAAAGAGAGAAGGTGCAACAGGTTCATACAGAAACCAAGTTTACAGCTCTCTGCCTAATTTCCTTCTATTTTTCGTATCCAGTCTCCGTTTCTCTGCGCTGTATAGAAGAATTCAAAGGAAAAATATAACATTTCCAAAACTCTTTTCTGACGTCAAGAACAACTTATTTTAAAAATAGTGCAGATCTCTAGTGTGCAACTGTAGTGTTTTCAAAACACCCAGGCTTTTTTCACTGTAGCCGTTAAGAATGAGCAACAATTACCAATAGGCCATTATACCACATTTTAATTCACTGTTCGGTTTAGCAATTGTCTTTTGCATTTTCTTTAGTATAGTTAAGTAAGGCAGTTTCGGGATTATGTAGCATTGAGTGTATTTAATCGCTCCTGCTGGTCTTTAGCTTCTTATTTGAAGTTAAGCAGTATGTTGAGTCACCAAAAAAAAAACAAACAAACTTTTAGCGCAATTCATTATAAGTTTATGGCCAATCCATAAGTTGAATTCCAACAGTTGGGTAGCAGGTTAGATGTATGAGGCATTGTCTTGGTATGTGCCAAGTATTAAATTGATATGCTTACAAGAAGGTAGTTTTCAAAATTTTTTCACGTCGGTCCTTACATCACTACTTTTCCATTGTTAGTCTATGGAGTTATAACACAGGGATGTCACAAATCCTCTTCCTGTAGCTTCGTTTTTCTTTCAATTTGTTTGAAAGTTTGGAAAGAGAGAAGGTGCAACAGGTTCATACAGAAACCAAGTTTACAGCTCTCTGCCTAATTTCCTTCTATTTTTCGTATCCAGTCTCCGTTTCTCTGCGCTGTATAGAAGAATTCAAAGGAAAAATATAACATTTCCAAAACTTTTTTCTTACGTCAAGAACAACTTATTTTAAAAATAGTGCAGATCTCTAGTGTACAACTGTAGTGTTTTCAAAACATCCAGGCTTTTTTCACTGTAGCCGTTAAGAATGAGCAACAATTACCAATAGGCCATTATACCACATTTTAATTCACTGTTCGGTTTAGCAATTGTCTTTTGCATTTTCTTTAGTATAGTTAAGTAAGGCAGTTTCGGGGTTATGTAGCATTGAGTGTATTTAATCGCTCCTGCTGGTCTTTAGCTTCTTATTTGAAGTTAAGCAGTATGTTGAGTCACCAAAAAAAAAAAAAACAAACAAACTTTTAGCGCAATTCATTATAAGTTTATGGCCAATCCATAAGTTGAATTCCAACAGTTGGGTAGCAGGTTAGATGTATGAGGCATTGTCTTGGTATGTGCCAAGTATTAAATTGATATGCTTACAAGAAGGTAGTTTTCAAAATTTTTTCACGTCGGTCCTTACATCACTACTTTTCCATTGTTAGTCTATGGAGTTATAACACAGGGATGTCACAAATCCTCTTCCTGTAGCTTCGTTTTTCTTTCAATATGTTTGAAAGTTTGGAAAGAGAGAAGGTGCATCAGGTTCATACAGAAACCGAGTTTAGAGCTCTCTGCCTAATTTCCTTCTATTTTTCGTATCTAGTCTCCGTTTCTCTGCGCTGTATAGAAGAATTCAAAGGAAAAATATAACATTTCCAAAACTCTTTTCTGACGTCAAGAACAACTTATTTTAAAAATAGTGCAGATCTCTTGTGTACAACTGTAGTGTTTTCAAAACATCCAGGTTTTTTTCACTGTAGCCGTTAAGAATGAGCAACAATTACCAATAGGCCATTATACCACATTTTAATTCACTCTTCGGTTTAACAATTGTCTTTTGCATTTTCTTTAGTATAGCTAAGTAAGGCAGTATTGGGGCTATGCAGAAATTGTGTATTTTATCGCTCCTGCTGGTCTTAAGCTACTTAAGAAGTATGTTGAGTCACCAAAAATAACTATTTTTCAGTGCAATTCATGATAAGTTCAGGAATAATCCGTGAGTTGAATTCCAAAAGTTGGTTAGCAGGTCAGATAATGAGGCATTGTCTTGGAATGTGCCAAGTATGGAATTGATCTGTTTACCAGAAGGTAGTTTCAAAAATTTTTCACGTCAGTCCTTACATCACTACTTTTTCATTGTTAGTCTATGGAGTTTTAACACAGCGATGTCACAAATCCTCTTCCTGTACCTTTGTTTTTCTTTCAATTTGTTTGAAAGTTTGGAAAGAGAGAAGGTGCAACAGGTTCATACAGAAACCAAGTTTACAGCTCTCTGCCTAATTTCCTTCTATTTTTCGTATCCACTCTCCGTTTCTCTGCGCTGTATAGAAGAGCTCAAAGGAAAAATATAACATTTCTAAAACTCTTTTCTGACGTCAAGAACAACTTATTTTAAAAATATATGAGTGAAGTGAGCCGCACTTTTGACTACGGTGTTTTATTTCCGTATTAGTGACACGTTTTTACACCAGAATTCTTCAGCCAAATAGGTCGAATAAATAATCTGGACCCGAGTTCCATGCTTGTATGTACAATATACTGTCCCCGGGATCGGGCTTTGCACCCTCCCATCTAATGGGGGAGGTGACCCGCCAAAATTTTTACGGCTAAAGTAGCGTACCTATAGCGTCTATCTTTATGCCATATAGCAGTTTTCAAATCGGTCGAATAAAATCTCCAGAGCAGAAAATATACCATTTTCGCTTATCTACTGAGGGGGTTGGGGACCACTCAAAATGGCCCACCATGGCCCAGGTTTGAAGTGAGCCGTACTTTTGACTACATGGTTTTATTTCCGTATTAGTGACACGTTATTACGCCAAATATCTTCAGCCAAATAGGTCGAATAAATAATTTGGTTCCGATTTTCCATGCTTATATGTACAATATACACCCCGGGGTCGGGCTTTGCACCCTCCCACCCCAGGGGGGAGGTGACCCGCCGAAATTTTTACGGCTGAAGTAGCGTACCTATAGCGTCTATCTTTATGCCAAATAACAGTTTTCAAATCGGTCGAATAAAATCTCCAGAGCAGAAAATATACCATTTTCGCTTATCTACTGATGGGGGATGGGGACCACTCAAAATGGCCCACCACGGCCCAGGTTTGAAGTGAGTCGCACTTTTGACTACAGTGTTTTGTTTCCGTATTAGTGACACGTTATTACACCAGAATTCTTCAGCCAAATCGGTCGAATAAATAATCTGGACCCGAGTTTCCATGCTTATATGTACAATATACAGGCCCCGGGGTCGGGCTTTGCACCCTCTCACCTAAGGGGGGAGGTGACCCGCCGAAATTTTTACGGCTAAAGTAGCGTACCTATAGCGTCTATCTTTATGCCAAATAACAGTTTTCAAATCGGTCGAATAAAATCTCCAGAGCAGAAAATATACCATTTTCGCTTATTTTATGATGGTAGTAGTGATATGATAGATTTCGATCCTCATTTCAGGCTCCAAGGAATGAGAGCCAAGTTATAGTCATTCGTTATAGCTTTTAACATGTTGCAAAAAAAAAAAAAAAAACAAAAAAAAAACAAGTAAGTATTTGTGAAACACAAGCAGGCCCCAACCGCCCCTAAATTCATAGGGGTATAAAGCGATCACGGACAGACGGACACCCCAAACCTATAGGCCCCAATCCGAAGGGTTGGGGCCTAAAAAAAAAGACTCGGTCCTGAATTGTCATATTCACTATAACGCACATGTGTCACCACCGGAGGACGCGATATCACCGCATAAAAAATCGTTATGCGCGCACCCTACAGAAGTCGAACCTACAATGACACTGGCATAAAGCAATTAAAGCTACTTCGCTGAAAAAGATATTTCAATATATCCATGCGTGACATGATAGATTTTAAAGTCTTTCCTCATATCAGGCACTAAGGAATGAGAGCCAAGTTATAGTCATTCGTTATAGCTTTAACATATACATGCATTTTTTGTAAAAAAAAAACAAAAAAACAAGTAAGTATTTGTGAAACACAAGCAGGCCCCAACCGCCCCCAAATTCATAGGGGTATAAAGCGATGACGGACAGACGGACGGACACCCCAAACCTATAGGCCCCAATCCGAAGGGTTGGGGCCTAAATAAAAAGATTTGGTCCCGAATTGTCATATTCACTATAATGCACATGTGTCACCACCGGAGGACGCGATATCACCGCATAAAAAATCGTTATGAGCGCACCCTGCAGGAGTCGAACCTACAATGACACTGGCATAAAGCAATTAAAGTTACTTCGCTGAAAAAGTTATTTAAATATATCTATGCGTGACATGATAGATTTTAAAGTCTATCCTCATTTCAGGCACCAAGGAATGAGAGCCAAGTTATAGTCATTCGCCATAACTTTAACATATACATGCGTTTTGTGAAAAAAATAACCAAAGAAACAAAAAAAAACAAGTAAGTATTTGTGAAACACAAGCAGGCCCCAACCGCCCCCAAATTCATAGGGGTATAAAGCGATGACGGACAGACGGACGGATACCCCAAACCTATAGGCCCCAACCTAAAAAAAAGACTCAGTCCTGAATTGTCATGTTCACTATAATGCACATGTGTCACCACCGGAGGACGCGATATCACCACATAAAAAATCGTTATGCGCGCACCCTGCAGGAGTCGAACCTACAATGACACCTGCATAAAGCAATTAAAGTTACTTCGCTGAAAAAGTTATTTCAATATATCTATGCGTGACATGATAGATTTTAAAGTCTATCCTCGTTTCAGGCACCAAGGAATGAGAGCCAAGTTATAGTCATTCGCCATAACTTTAACATATACATGCATTTTTTGTAAAAAAAAAAAAAACAAAAAAAAAACAAAAAAACAAGTAAGTATTTGTGAAACACAAGCAGGCACCAACCGCCCCCAAATTCATAGGGGTTTAAAGCGATGACGGACAGACGGACGGATACCCCAAACCTATAGGCCCCAACCTAAAAAAAAGACTCAGTCCTGAATTGTCACCCTAAAACCTGTAGGCCCCAATCCGAAGGGTTAGGGCTTAAAAAAAGACTCCGGTTGGGACCTAAAAAAAAAAAGACTCGGTCCTGAATTGTCATATTCACTATAACGCACATGTGTCACCACCGGAGGACGCGATATCGCCGCATAAAAAATCGTTATGCGCGCACCCTGCAGGAGTCGAACCTACAATGACACTGGCATAAAGCAATTAAAATTACTTCATTGGAAAAGTTATTTCAATATATCCATGGGGAAGTAGAAGTTATTTGTAAGGCTATGTTTTTTCTATACGAACGAAGTTTTCAAAACTTTATTATCACTCAGTGTTTTGTTTTTTAATCCAAATATGAAAGTGTTCATGAATTTTTACTCACAAAACATTTTCTGATAGCTTCAGTCTCTTATTTTCTGCTAGCTTCAGTTTTCCCTAAAGAACTTATAGGAAAAAAACTGGCAGAAACGAATAATGAATAGCTAACTTGAAGCTATCAAATGTGTACGAAGAGAAGAAATGGATTGGAAACAGTTTCTAACTCTGTTAAATCTCAGGTAAATAAGTGGATTCGTACTAAGGCTTTCACCGAAAAATTTATGCGTTTCGACTGCATTTGGTTTCAATAAAGGTATAAAGAAATGATACCAGTAACCTAGGATTGTTCGCCACTTTTCAATGTTTTTGCGCAAGAACTTTCGTGTTTTAGACGCGATCCGGATGTGCTTTTGTATGTAGCAAATACAGGATTTTACACAAAATGACTGCTAAAGTTTTCTGTTATGCGCGAAGTAAAATATCATGATTTACGAAAATGCCACGACGATGTATATTTTTCGGGCAGGATTTTCGAGGTGTAACTCGCCACTTTATTCTATCATCCCGAAATATAAATTTTAAGTGTAAGACTATCAATTTGCTTTTCAAAATGACTGCTAAGAGCTATAAGGATTAGACCCGACTTCAAATGTGTATAGTAACAATTTTCTTATAGCAGCTCTGTATTTCGCATTCGAGAACCAGTGGCAGTTGTCGGGAGGTTCGGCAAAAAATATCGTTTCCGGGATAATTGTTGTTTTCGGGAGGTGGCGATGCTACAGGCACAGGCGGATTCAATCTAGGTTACTGGTAGGAAAAAATGAAGAGATGACTTGGAGCTTTCAAATGTTTACGAAAAGGAGAACAAACGGTTACAGTAAATTCAAATTGTTGAAAACAAACCCCGACACTAATTCACATTATTACGATTATCGCCCAAGATTGTTAATATTACTAGAGTCGTGCGATATCACAATTTCATTTTCTAGGAAATAAAGAACTAACTCAAATTATTCCAATTATTTATTTATTCTTACTTCTTCGAATACATATACATATTTCATTTGCAAAATTTAAAAAAAAGAGAAAAAATTTTATTACAATACGTTATTATCGCCCAAGATTTGTAAATATTACTCGTGTTGTACAATAGCATGATTTTATTTTTTAAGAAATATAAACCTACAAATACAGAAACAATATAAACATATATAAAATACAATTTAACCATTTTATGCTTTAAAAACAGATATTTAACTTGTTAAGCTCATGATTCTTTACTGGTACCCCAAAAGATGAAAGGCACAAAAAACAGGTTTCAGTAGCAGGTGTCTCCCTAAGGCTGGAGTTATCTATAAAAAACATTAGGGAGACACACGATTAAACAAAATTATCTATATCTTTAAATACGTCTTTTTCAGTGAAGTCTTTTTTATAAATTATTATAAAAGGCAATATCAAGAAGATCCATGTTAAAATACAATCAAACAGCACCCTTGTAAGAAAAATATTTGGCAAAATGAAATATGTCTCCCTAAGGTCAGTAGTATGATAATGGGGGTTCTACCACACTTTGTGACGTCATACTGTCTGGAAGTGACGTCATCATGTCTGGAAGTGACGTCATCATGTCTGGACCGGAAGTGCTGTCTAGACCGGAAGTGCTGTCTGGAGTGGAAGTGACGTCATCATGTCTGGACCGGAAGTGACGTCATCATGTCTGGACCGGAAGTGACGTCATCATGTCTGGACCGGAAGTGCTGTCTAGACCGGAAGTGTTGTCTGGAGTGGAAGTGACGTCATCATGTCTGGACCGGAAGTGACGTCATCATGTCTGGACCGGAAGTGACGTCATCATGTCTGGACCGGAAGTCATGATAAGCGTTAGGATAGGCGCGACCATCTGTGACGTCATCCTGACGTCATACTGAGATGATGCTGTCTGGAGCGAAAGTGGTTTGGCCGAGTCAATCAACATGAAGCCAATGAACCCGACCTGTCAATCAGTGTAACCATGGCAACAGACCCCCCCCCTCGAAATTGTGATTTTTGCATATTTATCCGTTTCAGACGATTCTGAACATTTTTCATTTTTTCGACCCCCCCCCCCCCTCGAAATTGTGATTTTTGCATATTTATCCGTTTCAGACGATTCTGAACATTTTTCATTTTTTCGACCCCCCCCCCTCGAAATTGTGATTTTTGCATATTTATCCGTTTCAGACGATTCTGAACATTTTTCATTTTTTCGACCCCCCCCTCCCCCCTCGAAATTGTGATTTTTGCATATTTATCCGTTTCAGACGATTCTGAACATTTTTCATTTTTTCGACCCCCCCCCCCCTCGAAATTGTGATTTTTGCATATTTATCCGTTTCAGACGATTCTCAACATTTTTCATTTTTTCGACCGACCCCCCCCCCCTAGGACAGACTATGTACCCCCCCCCCAGGACAGACTTTGACCCCCCCCCCTAGGACAGACTATGTACCGACCCCCCCCCCCCCCCCAGGAGAACAAACTAAAAAACAAATTGTGCTGAATCAGCATGATGAAATCGTTGATTCAGCATGATAAAATCGTATATAAGTGTAGTGTCTCGAGGCTTAGGCATCGTCAGACACACCAGCTATCAACATAGACATGGATGACTTTGAAACAGTTACTTTTGATGATACATTATTATCGTTGGAAGAGATAGATGCGTTCTTTGAAGACGCTGAAACAGCTTTGAAGGAAGCGTTAGTTGTTCTGCCAGATGTCGCTACAGTGCAACAAGCAATGCCTCAGGAGGTAGCGTTAAATGCACCATCAGATGTCGCTACAGTGCAACAAGCAATGCCTCAGGAGGAAGCGTTAAATGCACCATCAGATGTCGCTACAGTGCAACAAGCAATGCCTCAGGAGGAAGCATTAAATGCACCATCAGATGTCGCTGCAGTGCAGCAAGAAATGCCAGATCCTGAGGGGTCTGACTACCCGTTCTGGGTTGCGAATAGACTTATCAATGGTGACAACTCACAACTAAGTGCAAAGTTAAAAGCGCATCTAGCACATTATGAGGCAAACGAAGTGAGTGATGATGATGAGGATTCAGAATTGGACATGTCAAGCGATAATGAGGATTCAGAAGTGGACATGTCAAGCGATGACGGAGAAGACAAACAGCTGAAATCTAAAATTGAATCGAGTAAGACCATACCTGTTACTGAGGAAGATGTTATAATGTTGAAACGGAACTTTCGAGCAGTACTTCCTCTGATTGATTGTAACATTTTATGGTGTTTATGTGAAGAAGGCTTTTTCAACAACCACACGTACATGTATCTAACGGAAGAAGTGAATACCGTCATTCAACTCATTTACATGTTAGAAGGAAACACAGAACATGTTCCGGCGTCAGAGCCAAAGTTCTCCGAAGCTATGACTCAACGTTTCATTCAACTTATTAAAAGTCTTCATGAGGAACTTTTTAAGACTTTATCTCTACCGGCGCCAAAGTCTCTGGATGAGGATCGTGAATTCAAATGTGCAAAGGTCATGTTGCATGGTTTCAAATACCTTGAAGAACGCATTCATGTGTATGATATGATGGCTTACCTCTATGAAAAAGGACATTTCACTATGTCAATGCTGTTTCAATGGATACTAGGGCATCGGACCCCAGGAGACTTTTTAGTGATTGTCATGGTACAATCGCTAACAAACGGTTTACCAACAACCTTTCTCGACGGTTTCAATGACATGACTCCGCGATTTTACAAACATCTCATGAAAACCTACATGTAACATCTGTATAAAAGGAGGTAAAACCATCTACAATGTCAACATTGCTTCTTCATCGATGTGTAGAGACCATGGATGACGTCTTCAAAGTGAATTATGCTGACTATGTGTTTTCAAAGCTTCCTGCTTTTGAATCGGATTGGATGCTGCAAGTGAAGAACTTACATCAGCATTGGGAAGCTGTTGGAAAGACCATTCCAAGAGATCGTTTCATCCGCTCGTTTCTACGTGAATGTGAAGATCTACATTTACCGTTAACTTATGACATTGATTTAGCATTTATCAACGTGAATACAATTTGGGCAGTTGAGCTCATGTTAGATGTGGCTGCAAGAATCATTTTACATTATGATGATGATGTTCCATTGAAGACGAATGTATCAGAGCTTGTCCGATTCAACCATGGACGAGTTGAAGTGAATTCAAAACTTTGCAAGTTCTTTGCTGACTCAGCAGATAGTTGGGTATAAAAGGGAGTGAACTCAGCAGAGTGAAGTCATTTCTCAGCAGACAGTTGGAGGGAGTGCATCATCAGTACATTGTAGCAGCCATGGAGAACAAGACAAGCAACGCAACGCAGCGCAGCAGCAGCTTTAAAATTAGTGCTAACTTAACCATTACTGTGGAGCATGGAGAATATGGGCCATTTCTACGCATCACACGTGGAGAGAGATGGTGTGCTTATTCACCATCTTTGTGGAAGATTGTATGCCAAAGCTTGAAAAATTTACGCGACATTGGCTTCAAACTGTACTTAACGCAAACGAAGTGGCTTGAAGTCATTTCATACTTGGATATGCGCTATGTGAGTTTTGTGCGCACGTCACGGTTTGAAGGGAAAGAATACACACATCACATCAACATGAATGATGGTGAATGGGAGACACTGCTTCAGGAGATGGACAACATCAACTCAGCCCTATCACCATGTGAGGAATGTCATGACAAGAAAACGATCATCAAGCTGCAAAAGGATGGTCGGATGAAGGTGTCAAAGCTATCCAAGAAAAGGCTGGCTGAAGTTCAGTTGGAGAACATGAACGTACAAAATCAACTTGGACTTACCTGTGACTATTGCGGTGCTTGTGGATATGTGGAGGATTATCATTGCCACTGCCACAAGTATAATTGCAAGTTGTGTGAACCAAGCAACTTCTGCGACAAGTGTGGAGTACTTAAAGTCAGTGAAGCAAAGTAAAAGCCCACAAGACACTGAAACAAGATGGACGCATGTTTTAAAAATGCTTATATTGACTTGATGATTGCTAAACTTGCTTGCTGTGGCACTCCAGACTATCAACTTTATCATTTGGATGCTTTTTGGGATGTTGTACATCATAGTCTTGATGTGATTGAACTGCATTCAAGATTTCTTGGAGAATGTCATAAAACTGGAATAGAAGAAGATCCTGACTTTGACTTTGATGCTGCACTTTATTCTGCTCGCACTGATGTGGAAGTATATTTCACCGTGGTTGATCATTTGAGAGATTGTTGTAAAGAAGCAGAGGAAACCGAGCAGCTTTATCAGGTAAGTTATATAAAACCTTTTTTAATCATGTTTATGACAACATAGTGAATTGTTTCTCAAAGACATAACCATGTTTATCTTACTAGCAAATTTAGTTTTATGTGAGTGGTTTCAACGTAAACAAAGAAAGAATATGATAGAAGAGGCAGCAAATATATTAAAAGATATTTTATTACAGGAAGAAACCGACATGTCAGAATAAAGAAGCAAAGTCAACATGGAGAATCTTGTACTATTCAGCGGTCATAAGGACGTTCTTTCAAATATGTTTCCAACACGACTTGAAAAGTATGGACATGTGTTCAACTCAAGTGAAGCTTTGTATCAATATGAGAAAGCAGTGTTTCATCACCGTCCAGATATTGCTTCAGCCATTGTGTCATCCAGAAATGGATATGAAGCGAAACGTATTGCTAAAGGGATAAAACCATGTCCTTTATGGCATACAGTGAAGAGAAGCAAAATGCAAGATGTTTTACAAGTCAAACTGGATCAGTGTGTATTGTTTCGCAATAAGTTGAAAGAATGTAAAGACAAAACTTTAGTTGAAGCAACGTATGATCATTGGTGGGGAGCTGGTGTGAAACATGTGTCATCTGAATATCCTGGTCAGAATATTATGGGAAAGTTGTTAGAAATGTTGTGTGAGGGTTAGAGACTTTTTCATTTGCTTGCCAACCGTCATGGTGTGCAGACGTGTGGACATGTAAATTTGAAGTATGTTTAACTTGTGTTGCATTGATTCAAGACTGCACAATGGCGGACATGACACTGAGACAATATATTGTGCAAAAAGCTTATTGTGAAGAAATGTTATCCGCTGTAAAAAAGTTTGCCTATTTAGTCTGTCCTGCTTGTCAACATGAAGAGTGTCAAGAACATACTTGTCATTTTGCATCTGTTTATACATATTGGAATGAAGCTAAATATTACATGCATTTAGATAAAGTGTTAGAGAATGCAAATCAACGTTGTGAGAAATATGGTGTAGATGCTATTACATTGGATGAACTCAGTCATTGGTTAGTGTTCATTGAAGACCAATGGTCTCCAGTGATTCATACCATTGTATCTATACTTGATTTGTAAAAAACTTGTTAGTTAAGTTATAAATGCATGTTAGTTAAGTGATGTTGGTTGAGTTATAAAATAAAAGCTGTTCTGTTGAGAAGGTGGTTTTCATTCGGTGTGACCATGTCGACGTGGAAAGACTACTTGACTGATATTTACTTCAAACCTGGACAGCCTGGAGCATTTGCTGGTCCTTACAAACTGTATCACATCTTACGAAAACATAATCAACCAGTCACACAGTCACAAGTGAAGAAATGGTTGCAGGATCAAGATGCTTTTAGTTTACTCCAACCTGTCAAATACAGGTTCAAAAGACAACGTGTGATTACACGTGGTATTGATGACATGTGGGATATTGATTTGGCTGATATGGGAAACATAGCTCCCTATAATGATGACATACGCTTTTTACTCATTGTCATTGATGTGTTTTCCAAATATGTCTGGGTACAGCCAATACCTAATAAATCACATACCAGCGTCATACAAGCTTTCCAAAAGATTTTTCATGACACACGACGAAGACCGCGAACTCTAAGGTCTGATAAAGGAACAGAATTTAAAAACAGATGGGTAAAAGCATTTTTGAAGAAAGAAGGCATTCATGCTTATACCACAAAGAATGAAACCAAAGCCAACTTTGCTGAAAGAGTCATTCGTACTCTGAAGGGAATGATGTATCGGTATTTTCTACATAATCAAACTTACCGTTACTTAGACATTCTTCCAGACTTGGTGTACAATTACAACCATAGACCTCATGGTTCTCTTCCTAATAAATATGCTCCAGCCGAGATTCGTAAAGACAACGAATCAAAAGTGTGGAAGTATATGTATGTTGACAAACTGAAATTGAAACCTAAGAAGAAGAAGAAGAAGTACAAATTTAACATTGGTGATCATGTTCGCATTTCTCACATTAAATATGTGTTTCAACGGGATTATCACATCAAATGGACGCAAGAAGTCTTCATTGTCACACATCGTTGTAAGAAGCAAGGAATACATTTATATCGTGTGAAAGACTTTTTAGACGAAGATATTGATGGTCATTTCTATGAAGAAGAACTGCAGAAAGTGACCAAAGATATTGAATCTATTTATAGAATTGAAAAAGTCTTGAAAACACGTAAAAGACGAGGAGGAGGTGTGAAAGAATTATTTGTCAAGTGGTTAGGTTGGCCAAACAAGTTTAACAGTTGGGTGAAAGAAACAGACATTCAACAATGAAGCATCCATTTACATGTTTGGTCTCTGGACCTACAGGCAGTGGCAAAACGTCTCTGGTGAAGGAAATTCTAGAACAAAAGTTGATTCAACCCTCTCCAAAAAGCATTTTATGGCTCTATGCAGCAGATCAGCCTTTGTACAAGGGAATGAAAGGCGTGGAATTTTACCAAGGCATTCCAGATGACATTGAAGAGCGTTTTAACCCGAAGAAACCAAACTTACTTATCATTGATGACTTAATGACGAAATGCCATAGTGATGAGCGTATGACACGTCTCTTTAGTGTTGGCAGCAGTCATCAAAATCTAAGCATTATTTTTATTGTGCATAATTTATTCCATCATGGGAAAGAGATGCGAAATATTAGTTTGAATACACATTATATCATTCTGTTTAAAAATCCGAGAGACAGTCAACAAATTAGTACATTGGCGCGGCAAATGTATCCTAGAAGATCTCAATTTCTCATAGAAGCCTATCAAGATGCTACTAGCAAACCTCATGGTTATTTATTCATTGATTTAAAACCAAAGACAAATGATCAACTACGTATTCGTACAGGCATTTTACCAAAAGATACACATTATGTCTATATTGATAAAGCAGTGTATGAACAAGAACCAAGTCATTTGACCATTCGCAGTCAAGATGTCTAAACGTATTCGAGCGAACCAGCCGTTTCTTCATTTGCTTGCACGCAGTGGGCCTAAACGACGTAAATCCTTGCTACAGCAAGCTACAAAGGAGGAATTAACAAGCTTGTTTGAAATTTGTTTGAATATATTGCAAGGACATTTACCCTTAAGCTCAAAACGGTTTAAGGAATTTAAACGTGAACGTCATACGCTTCGTACTCTAGCAGATAAGAAGATATCCCTTCGACGAAAAAAGAAGTTGATTAATCAGAAAGGAGGATTCATTGGAGTTATTGCTAGATTGGCATTGCCCTTGTTAGCCAAACTGCTGTTAAAATGAAACATATGATGAAAATGGTCCTCATTCCTGAATATGAATATAAAATGTTGCTAGAAAAGAAGGGAAAACATGGTGAAATCAAAACGAAAGTGAATAAACTTTTACGTGGGAAACGAACACGTGAAAAGGCTATAGAAATGTCTCAACTTCTTGGCCGTCATTTACGAACAAGTCAGTCTAGACAGCAAAAGCCCTCATCATCATCATCACCACCTGAAAAGCCAGAAAAGCTAGTGTTAAGTCATTTTCAACCTATCTATCATGGAAAAATAACACAACTTTTAGCCGAACTGAAGAAATATGGTACAACATGGTCAGAGAAGAATGAACTTGTGTTGAAAACGGGCGATATTATAGCAAATTCCAACATGGTTGATTTGATGAAAGAAGCATTGGTGGCGACAAGAAGAAAAGAACGAGTCAAACCACCACATGGTTGGCATCCATTTATCCAGGAAATTGTAGATGCGAATATTCCAAAAACAATGTTTAGTAAAAAGACCACTCGTGACGACATTACAACAGAAATGAAACAACGTCAACAAAGACAGTTTCCTGAAGGATGGGAAAATTTTTAACATGGCTGAAAGAGCTATGTTGTTGTTGCCAAGAAGATAAACCAACTATTCCTGTGAAAATAAGATGTACAAGCGCGTGTTGTGAAGGAGAAATAAAAGACCATGTGAATGAGGATGAGATTTGGCATACTTGGTCGAATGGCGCGCGCTATCGTGAAGTATATAGACAACGTCAACGCACCTATACCATTTAGTTCCCATCCATCATGGAGTCGACAAGCTTTTACATTACTTTGCCTAGCAATGCGAGTATGACCTATTATCCCAACAACAAGGCTTCGAATTATCAAATTCGTATGCCTCGAACCATCTATCTGAATGGAAAATATGAAGTGGCTTTAGCTGAAATTCAATATCCACATACATGGACAACGATGAGACAGGGCATGGACTATTCTATTCAGTATCGACAAGAACTATTCGATGATCCTATTCTTAGCACTCTCGATATTCCTTATGGGTACTATAGAACCATACAAGAACTATGTGAGGCAGTCAATGAAGAAGCGACTAATGCTCTGAAACTTACAGAAGCTATTCGACTAAAGTATGATAAAATTAGACGACGTGTGTTTCTATTTCTCGATTATGGTTATGAAGTGTCTTTTTCCACTGGATTGGCTGAGATTTTAGGATTTATCCCAGATCAATGGTATACTGAAACATGTACAGCTGAACATAAAGCGGATGTGAAACAGGGGTTTTATACACTGTATGTGTATTGTAGCATTTGTGAACCACAAGTTGTTGGTGATTATTATGTGCCTTTGCTACGTTCTGTTGGCATACAAGGCCATGATGGTGACATTATCATGAAAACGTACGGCGAACCGCATTATGTTCCTGTAAACACGTCCAAATTTGACGTGATAGAAATGAATATTAAGGACGACACAGGCTATAATGTTCCATTTCAAACTGGAAAGGTGATCTGTAAACTTCATTTTCGACCAAAAGCAATATGAAAGCTTATACACACGATCCGTCTGCATATCGCAACCATTTTCTTCGTCAAGTGGGCGGGGAATTACCAGGATTCAAAGGAGCGCGAATCCAATATGGCGATGGTATTGGTTCCATACTGGGATCATTGGCTCGCAAAGCTATTCCACTACTTAAGGCTGGGGCTAAGATCGTTGCGCCACATCTTAAGAAGGCTGCAAAGAATGTCGCGAAAGATGTGACGGGTCGAGTAGCAGAACGTGTGTTTGGTGAACAAAAGCGTATGCAACCAACGAAACGTGCCAGAAGACGAAAAACAGCCAGACGGATAACATCAAAATATCGCAAAGATATTTTTTGAAATCATGTCTCTCATTCATAATCATTCGTGTGAATGTAGTCTTTCTCCATTGGAATGGTTTCACGTACCACCAACGCAAACTGCTGTAGAGAAAAGTTATAATGTTGACTATCAACCACTTACAAGCATTAGAGAAGGCGCTCCAATAGAATTCTACATTCCTGCGAGTACAGAAGAATATCTGGATTTAAAGAACAGCAAACTTCATATTGTATGTCGCATTCTAAAGGCTGATGGAACAGCGTGTGGCGCAGATGATAATGTCTCTTGCATCAATGATGTGTTTAATGGGTGATGGTCTAATATTGAATTGTTTCTGAATGATCGTTTGGTTTCGCATAGCAACAATACTCATGGTTATACCAGCATTATCTCTCATCTCATCCATGATTCGGAAGAAAGTCTGCATTCTGAGCGCTCTATGCGTCTCATGTACAAGGATACTGCTGGGTCAATGAATAGTCATGAGGTGAAAAGACCTAATCATGAACAATATGTATCCGGGTTTCATGTCAATGCCGACGGTGGTGACTTGGCTGAGCAAGGCAATAATGGCTTACATCATCGTTATTTGCATACTCGTCTTAGCCGTGATGTTATGCTCGCAGGTGGTTTAAGGATAGATTTGTTTGAGCAGGATCGTTATCTTCCGAATGGCATCAGTTTGAAATTGCGTTTCCATAGACAAAAAGATGACTATGTATTGATGGCTGTAAATAATACCTATAAGGTAGAAGTGAAAGAGGCATTTTTAACCATTCGCAAAGTGAGGGTGAGTCCAGGTATTCAGTTAGGACATGCAGATGCATTGATGAAAAGTCCTGCCAAGATCATCATCACTAGAAAAGAATGTAAAGTCTTGGCCATTCCAGCAGGATTTCAGTCTTTTGTGAAAGATAACATCTTTTTGGGTCAATTACCAAATCGTATTGTCATTGGTCTGGTTCATAATGAAGCTTTTGGTGGATCAGTATTGAGGAATCCATACAATTTTGATCATTTTAATCTGGACTATATGCAACTGTACACGGATGGTGAACCAGTTCTATCCAAACCTCTCAAGCTTGACATTACACAGAACAAATACCTGAACGCTTTTGAAACGCTTTACAAATCGTTTGATCGGTTGAATGGTGAGAAAAGTTCCATTATAAAACGGGAAGATTGGCCTAGAGGTTATGCTTTATTTTCGTTTGACTTAACACCGGATTATGATGGTGATGATCATTTCCCCCTGATCAAGCATGGGAATTTGCGGCTAGAAATGAACTTTGCTAGGGCTTTGCAACCTACAATAAATGTCATTGTCTATGCTGAATTTGACAACATTATTGAGATCAGTGCCAATCGCAGCATCCAATTCGACTACCAGTCATGAACACGAAGCAGATTGATGCCATATTGAGTCATGATGTCATGACCAAAGACTTGTTTCAAGGCGTGTTTGCCATGGACCAGTTACCGTCTTTACAACGCGGCGCCTATGTGATCAACACAGACGATCAAGATGAACCAGGAGAACATTGGGTGGCAGTGTATTATGATAAAGACCCTGTGGAATATTTTGACTCTTATGGACTGTTCCCTCTCGATGATCGTTTAGACATGTTTTTAAGAAATGACTATATGTATAATTCTATCTCATTACAAACGCCAATATCATCGTCATGTGGTTTTTATTGTGTATATTATATATTGCATAGAGCTCGAGGTCAGAGTATGTTTGATATTGTGAATATATTAAAAAGAAAGGATGGTGATTTTATTGTAAAGGATTTTGTATATAGACATTATAAACCATTGTTTTATTAATGTTGTTGTTGTTATATTAGTTAAGTTGTTGTTGTTATATTAGTTAAGTTGTTGTTGTTGTTATATTAGTTAAGTTGTTGTTGTTGTTATATTAGTTAAGTTGTTGTTGTTGTTAAATAAAACAAATCAAGTTTCAAACAACTGTCTTGTTTATTGTGTTGTACATACGTTTATTTACAAATTCTTAACTACAAACACTATTTACAAAGTTTACAAACACTATTTACAAAGTTTACAAACACTATTTACAAACTCTTAACTACAAACGCTATTTACACTATTTACAAATTCTTAACTACAAATTCTATTTACACTATTTACAAACTTTTATTTACACTATTTACACTATTTACAAAATTCTTAACTACAAACTCTTAACTACAAAGTCTATTTACACTATTTACAAACTTTTTATTTACAAACACATTCATTTTTCAATACATTCATCAATGAATACCATTCATTAGAATCTAAATTGATATAGGTATCATAGACATTACATCCATGTTTGTAAATGCTATGAAAGCTCACATAACACACATCACCAAACTTTATCACTTTAACAGTTACATGTTCAGACAGTTTCAGTTCATATCCTTCTTCTAAGTCAATGTCCATCACACGCATAGGTTGTGTCAGCTCAATGGATTTGGTGCCTCGTGTAAGCCATATTTCTGTTTCTTTGAATTCAAGCGTTAGGTTCTTTCCAATCCAATGCTTGTAACAGAGCGTACCATTCCACTGTGTTGAGGGTGATGTAGTCATAGTTTTCTGTAAGCTCGTCATATTGGCGAAATTGTATAAACACGTCTAAGCAGTTCTCAGTCACACGCACTTCTAATTCATTTGAGACTGCCAGGAGAAAGCCAGGTATCCTGAACTTCTCTAGATGGTCTTTCAATACGGATTGGTCATCAAGTGATAGGACGAGATACTGTCCAAAATGTCTTAGCACAATGTCATCATATTCGTTTCTCAGATATGAGAACCCATGCGTAATTGGTTTATATTCCGTTAAAAAGTCTTCCATCTCGTTCAACAGTCAGATGAACTATGAGCTGTCTCCTTGTCTGCAAAGACGTTTTTTATGCTCGCAAGATGGCGAAGAGTGGATGTTGTATCGCTTCTAGGAATCGTAAGACTGCGCGCCAGTTCTTGATATCAAAGATGATCAAATCTGTATATGGTGTATCTGGTACAACTCCCTTATAATCCTTTGGATAATCCTGTAAAAGATTTCTACAGATTTCTACACGTATGTTAGAATCATATTCAGCCACCGTCACTTCCACTTTATTTTCAAGTCTACGTTTAAACCCAGCTTCAAGTGGTATGTTTTTAAAGTCTTTCCACACTTCAGGTTTAAACCGATGATAACTTGTCTTAGAATCTAGTATCACTTCATTCCTCTCATTGACAGTAAGGTAAACACCACCGTTCAGCATGAGTGCATTCATGATTGTTACCTTGTTATGACTTGTCGTCTTGTCTGCGAAGCCTTTTATCCACTTCTTTCACCTGCTTCTTCAGCATTTTCCATTCAGGTATTGTCAGCAAGATACCCTTTTTCGTTGGACGGTTTTTTCCAGTCCCCTCATCTCTGAGGTATTTGCGAATGTTTACCACACCTTCATTACTTTGTTTCATAATCTTGATATACTTTCCATTGCCTAGAGAAAGCATTCCATCCCACGACTGTGGTGTTGGTGCTATCTCCACTTTTAATTTCTTAATGGTAGTATCAGGATGTTTCACTTTCATGTCTTTGACTGTATCAGCAAGAGTATCCATATCCGTTGGTGCAGATCTTTTCATGTTGACGCTTCAGTGTTCACACCACAACTAACTCTCAAGTTGAAGTGTCTCCCCCTTATATACTGTAATGCCCATGCGCCAAAGTGGAATAGCCATCACTCATCACATATCGCTTGTCATCAAAGGGAGAGAGAGCCACTTTCCTCAACTTCTCCGAGAAGATCTGGTGGTTATGACTTCGAATGATGTGTCCTGTAGTCATCGTTTGCGTTTGGTTGAACAAACTGTCTCTATACTGCTGATGTTTCATCCGTCTTTGACACGCGCGAGTGATGCCTTTGGCCGTACGTTTTTCTTTCCCACCATACATCATACTATACATTTTCGGCCGAAGTCCAACAAACTCTTCAATGGGAATGCCCGCCGTCTCATCTTTCATTTTCCCAAGCACTTTCTTGTTCACGTTGGAATGTAGGAAATGATCTGGCGGATAGTCACTTGTGTCGAACAAGTCAGCATCTTCCTGCATGTCTTTGTATATATCTTCCGTTTCTATGTCATAACATAGACTGTCGGTGTCGCTGAACAAGAGTTTGGCGTTGGGATACTTGGTCATGATGTAGTTGTAATGAAAGTGGAACATGAGCACTTTGCTGAGGTCGAGAATGGTGAACCCAACTTGAATGGGTTTATCCAGAAGCAGATCCACTTTGCGTAAATGTACCGCGGTCAAATCTTCGTTGAAAATTCTAAATTTGTGGAAGGAAGGTTTGGCTACAAGTTTCTTGAACCGCTTTTCCTGGTGAACAAGTTCCACATTGATGCGTTTTCTTACATTTTCCATGGTTTTGCCAAACACCGAGTTGTTCATCAATTTGAAGAAGTCTTTCTCAAACGGGTTCTTAGCCAACTTTCTCTTTTCCGTGTTCAAGGAGATGTATTTTGCCAACCATTTGCTCTGTGCAAACATGATGGCACGGTGCACCTTCGTGACTTTCAATCCCAGTGAGACATATTGCTGTAAATTTCTATAATGAAGCACATATTTCTTCTTGTCACACAAGTTGGGAATGAGCTTTTCACTAGGCTTGCTTTTCATGTCTAGATCTTTCCGTAGCTTCTGACTATGTTTTGACAATTCTCCCACTTTCACACATTTCCGTTCTGGAGCCACTGGGTAGTGATTATGATGATCATGAATTGAATATGGGTATTCCAAATCCACTTCTAAAATGTATCCAATCTCGTCATCTTCATCCACATCCATAAAGTCAATGGATTCTGGCTCGCTCACCCACATAAATCCACTTTCCGGCATGCTTTGCGACATAGCCCAGCCATACAAGTTGTTTGCATCCAGGTACGTCAAGTAGTTGGTTGGTTTCGTGGGATCGTAATCTGGTACGTAGGGGTTATTTGCTTTCGCATACTTGTGTGTGATGACAGATATTCCTCCACGTAGACCTTGTTCAACCATTTGGTACATGTCAATGTCGTTAATCAATTCCAATTTCACCTTTGTCGCTTTCAACATGGCATCCCACGACAGTCCTGGCGCTGTATAGTAGTGAGCAGGATCTAATTCATACGTGTTGAGACATACGTGACGAAAGTTTTCAAACACGTCAGCCAGCAGCAACACATCTGATTTCAGGTACAAGTCATGGTATTCACCAAATGTAGTACAGTGGAATGTCTCCCACACCTTCTGCGCATGCGCATAATCCTCATCGCTAATGTCTTCTTCACTGAGTAGACTGTAAAACTTGTCCTTGGACGGCAGTTGTGTTTCAGCAAACTTGGATGGCTCATCCACGTAATCATAAGGGTATACTCCCTTTCTCAACAGTAACTCTTGTTGGTCGCTATCGTGAATGTGTGACGTCATGTGATAAAAGTTGTCTTTCCCTTCTGCTGCCAGGTTGGAGACCAACTTCTGTAGAGAAGTACTCATGAACTGAAAGCTGTCTGTAAATTTCAGATTGCTCATGGTGAATGCAATATATTTCTCAACGGTGTTGGGAATGACTGTAATGGTTTCATTTTTGAACTTTCCAATTTCTTCCATGATCAAATGACTGTCATAGCCTCGTAAATTGTGGAAAAAGACAGGAATGATGAAAGAATCTTCAACATCCTGCTTATCCTTTCGAAATCGAAATTGTAAATTGCATTCATTATGTGCAGCTCCGCGGTATTTGCCATTGATATGATCATGATCTCTCACACGATCTGCTCCTAGAGGCTCATGACAAATGTAGCAATCTGTGGCGTTCTTATAATGCTCTTCATCTTCACAAGTCATGACTATTTTCTTTTTCTGCTGTAGACCATGCACAATACGATCACGTTCATATACCATATGGTCTAAAAAGACTTTCACGGCATTATCGCCTCGATATACGACTGGAGCACGTGTCTCATACTGGCTGACAACCACGTAGGCAAAGCTGTTTGGACGATGATGTTGATACTTGTCTCCTTCATGCTTTTTCGTGAAACATTCAAAGTCTGCATAAATGACAAACGGCGCTCGCTGTTGTTTGGCTACATTCTTGAACTTGATGAAGGGTTCCTTGAGAAATGATAAACGTTGTGCGCCATGCTTGCCACACACTTCACGATGCTTGTCTAACAGATCTTGTCGTATAAACCCGTGAAGACAGTTGAAACAATAAAATGCTGCAGCCTTATGCTTTGATCGATAAGCCATCAGTCTGCTGAAATTCTTGATGAGGCAATAATGTCTTGTCTTGTCATTGCTAATCAAAAGCAAGTTGATTTCTCTGGCGCTGTTGGCGCTGGTGTTTCGACTGAGTTGTATGGGAACAACGACATCATGTTCATATCCAAACACGTTAATGGACACATCATTCTCCTTTTCAAACTTTGGAATGTCTGTAATCGGTGTTGGAAATGTCATGCCTTCTACCTTCAATTCGTTCTCAAATAGCTTGTATTGATGCACACGCTGTGGGTTATCGCTAGTTGAAGGGTGAAGGTGAGCCAATACAGACCATAAGAAACATTTGTTGTCTTTATTCTGAATGTTTAACACCGCCTTTGTACTCTTTACTTTCTTCGGTAGTGGGATAAAACTGCTTGCTTCCAGAGGCGCTGACGTAGCTGTATGTACTTCAATGAATAATATGTTATCCAACACCCAGCCAGAGCCTTGTCGCTCATGTTCATCAAACCTGGTAAACAATTCTTTATAGGCTTCTGGCAAGTCCTTCTCAATATCTGTTGGATTGTATGCTGCATACGTTGGACTACTGATGAAGGCATTATCCACTTGTTCTACCATCACGCCTTCAACATTTGGTGTCATTTTCTTGAAGCGTGCATGTACCACAATGTACCATTTCATGCCACGGTTTAAAGTCTCTAGCAAATGTCTCTTGATTCTATTCTCTTGTTGTCGCATTTCGAGTAGCAAATCCGATCCATCTTCAGGCTCAAACCGTCTTTCCTGTGCGTTTTCACCAAGACTCACTCTTCTCCCTCTCCCTACTTGCACTGTCTCTTTCTTTCTTTGTTCTTCATGAGACACATTTTCCATCTCAGCACATGCATGTGTCTCAAATGCATCCAAAGATGAAAATATCTTGGCGCATTTACAGCAGAGGACTGGATCAGGTCTGTCAACACCATCTTGTACGGTTTTTCGTCTCTTGGCTTCAATCTGCTCAACAAGCTCTTCATGAGCACGTTTCATCCTAGCTGGTTTGCATGTATGTGTCACGAACACTTCCAGAGATGGAAATGTCACATCACAATCATGACAGTAGACTGGTGCCATCGTTGTTGCTTCTTCAACTACTGGAACTGAAATGAAGTAAAATATACGTTTCACTCTTCCTTTTATACCACTTCAATGGTGTGTTGACTCAGCAGAATGTATCACTAGTTGACTAGTTGACATGTTTCACTCATACTTTTATGCTACTTCCATGTAATCAAAATATGGTGTGTAACTTTTCAAACTTGTTTCCAAAATGTTAAAATTGCTGACTCAGCAGAATTTTACTTGTGTATATGAATGTCTTACTTACAGTTGTGAAGTTGTACAGCTGCACTGCTGCACAGCAGAGACATCTAGCGGTGAAGTTAACTGACGGTGAAGTTAAATGGTCTGCCAAATGGTATTCATCCGCCAAATGGTATTCATCCGCCAACTAGACCTGAAATGTGATAAAATGTATTCTCTCTCTCACACACACAGACAGACATGTTTTGCTTCATTTCATAATATAGGATGGCCCTTAAAAGGGCCTGAAATATTTTAGTATATCAGCAAGTTGGATTCCTGCAGCGGCATTTGTACTTGTAGTACTCCTGCATCGTAAATGGTCTTCCCGCGCACTTGAACGGATGGCTGTCGCAATAGCTCTTCAGCTTCAGAGTCATACCACACCACCAGCAGTCATTACATATTGGTCCTGGCCCAGGTAGCGTCGTCGCAAACTTGTACCAGAGCAGACCACCGCAGGTTTTACAGCAAAAGCGCTGCGGTGCGTTGTGGTGCACCGGGCAGTTGTGGGACTGTCCTTCATATTCCAACCTCACGCAGCACTTGTAGCATTGTATGGTCACTTTCTTAGTAGCTGATGTGTTGTCCATGATGTGTCTGACGATGTCTGACGATGTCTGAGCCTCTACACTACACTTATATACGATTTTATCATGCTGAATGGACGATTTCATCATGCTGATTCAGCACAATTTTTGCTCTTCTGTGGGGGGGGGGGGGGTCGGTACATAGTCTGTCCTAGGGGGGGGGGGGTCGGTACATAGTCTGTCCTAGGGGGGGGGTCGGTACATAGTCTGTCCTAGGGGGGGGGGTCGGTACATAGTCTGTCCTAGGGGGGGGGGGGTCGGTACATAGTCTGTCCTAGGGGGGGGGGGGGTCGGTACATAGTCTGTCCTAGGGGGGGGGGTCGAAAAAATGAAAAATGTTCAGAATCGTCTGAAACGGATAAATATGCAAAAATCACAATTTCGAGGGGGGGGGGGTCTGTTGCCATGGTTACACTGATTGACAGGTCGGGTTCATTGGCTTCATGTTGATTGACTCGGCCAAACCACTTTCGCTCCAGACAGCATCATCTCAGTATGACGTCAGGATGACGTCACAGATGGTCGCGCCTATCCTAACGCTTATCATGACTTCCGGTCCAGACATGATGACGTCACTTCCGGTCCAGACATGATGACGTCACTTCCGGTCCAGACATGATGACGTCACTTCCACTCCAGACAGCACTTCCGGTCTAGACAGCACTTCCGGTCCAGACATGATGACGTCACTTCCAGACATGATGACGTCACTTCCAGACAGTATGATGTCACAAAGTGTGGTAGAACCCCCATTATCATACTACTAAGGTCTATTATTAAACATTGTCTCCCTAAGGTCGGTTTCATATATATATATATATATATATATATATATATATATATATATATATATATATATATATAAACCATACTGCTTTTTAATAAGTATCTTCTCAAACACTTGGTATTAAAGTGCGTGCTCTGTTGTTTAGACATGCAGAGAGATTAAGGGAAGGATGGAGGGTGCAATTGAACCAATAAAGTGTGTGTGCTTTAACATCGCACAGAGGAATACACCTTTGGTGCTATTCATTTGTTGATTATTTTTGGTTCTTTTACATTGTTTTTATGATCAAAAATTATCGAAAAGGATTGCAAATAAAGCCAATCTTTAGTTTAAAAAAAGTGCCACTCTTTGAGGTGACATTCAATTTGTTGTTTAATAGACAAAAAGCTAAATGAAAAGAAGAAATTCATATTCTGGGGCGGAAAACTAAAATGAATCTCATACCGGAGATCATGTCAGGGGATAGCTTGGGAGAGGTGAAGGAGGGAGGGAGGGGTTGGAGGGAGGGACGGAGGGAGGGAGGGAGGGATTGAGTAGTAATAATGGTGTAGGATATACTGCTACACCGGGGGTAGACAGTACGAGAAAGCTTTTCGTCTGAAAAATGTCGGAAATTTTCGATGAAACTACAATCTCTATTTTAATCTGATACAAAGCAACCACATATTTCATCACTATAATCATATGTTCAAAAAGTAGGAAAACGAGAATTCGAAAACAGGAAGTGACGTCAAAATGACGTAACGGCTGTTTTCGAACTCTCACGGGAGTTTAAAAACAGTGACGTCATAATGACATCATAATAACGTTATGATGACATCATAATGACGTCAAAGGGATGACAGACGGGCATCCCAAAACCTATAAGCACCTTTTTTTGACAGTGACGTCATAATGATGTCACACAGGGCGACTTAGAATCACGATGTGGGTACCCACCCTGGGTTCTCCATGTGAGCACCCACCCTGGGTTCTCTATTTAGTACCCACCCTGGGTTCGCCATGTGAGGACCCACCCACCCCCTCCCTGGGTCACTCTATCTATACCATCTGAGGACCCCCCTATGTCCCCGAACATATACCATGTGAGAACCTCCCCTGGGTCATGTCTATCTATACCATGTACTTAGGGCATGTACCATGTGAGGACCCCCTGGGTCCCCGAACATATACCATGTGAGAACCTCCCCTGGGTCATGTCTATCTATACCATGTACTTAGGGCATGTACCATGTGAGGACCCCCTGGGTCCCCGAACATATAGCAGGTGAGAACCCCCCTCCCCGGGTCACTCTACCTATACCAGATACCACTTTTTCTTTTTTTTTTGGTGCACCATTCACTAGAAGTGGTATTAGCTTACTCTTCAAAACAGAAGACTCATAACCACATAGCTGGTAGTTCGAGCCCACCTATGGGACCCCCTCAAATTCAAAGGGGTATAAATCGATGACGGAGAGACGGAGAGACACCCCCAAAACCTCATTTCATTTTTTAGAATCACGACTTAGAATCACGATGTGGGTTCCCACCCTGGGTTCTCCATGTGAGCACCTACCCTGGGTTTCTGTATGTGAGTACCCACCCTGGGTTCGCCATGTGAGGACCCACCCACCCCCCTCCCTGGGTCACTCTATCTATACCATGTGAGGACCCCCTATGTCCCCGAACATATACCATGTGAGAACCTCCCCTGGGTCATGTCTATCTATACCATGTACTTAGGGCATGTACCATGTGAGGACCCCCTGGGTCCCCGAACATATACCAGGTGAGAACCCCCTCCCCCGGGTCACTCTACCTATACCAGATACCACTTTTTCTTTTTTTTTGGTGCACCATTCACTAGAAGTGGTATTAGCTTACTCTTCAAAACAGAAGACTCTTGGCCACATAGTTGGTAGTTCGAGCCCACCTATGGGCCCCCCTCAAATTCAAAGGGGTATAAATCGATGACGGAGAGACGGAGAGACACCCTCAAAACCTCATTTCATTTTTTAGAATCACGACTTAGAATCACGATGTGGGTTCCCACCCTGGGTTCTCCATGTGAGCACCTACCCTGGGTTCTCTATGTGAGTACCCACCCTGGATTCGCCATGTGAGGACCCACCCACCCCCCTCCCTGGGTCACTCTATCTATACAATGTGAGGACCCCCCTATGTCCCCGAACATATACCATGTGAGAACCTCCCCTGGGTCATGTCTATCTATACCATGTACTTAGGGCATGTACCATGTGAGGACCCCCTGGGTCCCCGAATATATACCAGGTTAGCATTGCTAGGTTGATCCAATATCGATTTAAAATTGAAATATCGATCCGACAAAACTAGAACTTTAAGTCTGATTGTAATTTGGTTATAATTGGTCGAGACCATATATCAAGGTTTTTGATGTTAAGATGTTTCTGAAACAAAGTTGCTCAGACTTTGTTTTTGTTTGCAACAAAAGCCTAGTTTTTTCTGACATCTAATCAACATCTTTATTACGAGTTTGAATGGCGTATGAAAATCGACGTTGAAAAGACGTCGGAATCACATCAAAGAATTTCGCCTTTTGAAATTCTAGCCTCATGTTTGACAATGAAAATATAATTTGTAAAGAATAGCCTCAGTTTATAATAGTTTATATTGTAAATGCAACTTAACTGCATATAAAATTCGCTACATTTTGCTCTCGTTAAGCCGTTTTAGCTAATGGCATGTCCAGTTTCGGAGAATTCTCGCAAGCAATACGCGGAGTACTATCTGTTGCCACATTAAGTACAGTACATATAGGTCTACTGTGGGCCATTAATATGACCCAACCTATAGCACACCGACACTGCTATTGCCCATTCGCTGTGAACAATAGAACAACCATTAAAATTGCGCTGAGGCTACACTGTGACCTATTATAGCGTCTGAATTTGAAACAAATAGAAGTGCACCAACTAGAGATGCAACATTATGTCTGTATCAAGATTTGGCTCATTATGATCCTAACTGTTTCACACCAGTTCGCAGGGCAAACTGATGGCATAAAAATCAGATGTCAACATATTGCCACATAAGCTATGGAGACTGAAAAGCGTATTAATTGATGCGAGTCAAACAACAAAGTCAATTCCAAGAAAGCACGAAAGAAAAATACAGCTCCTGACACTGACATCCCAATAGTTTTTTTACCACATCTATTCCTTAAATGGCTACACTTTTTAGTCAAATGCAAAATGCAGTACTGTAATACAACAATGTCATTTTGACATTTAATGCTAAAACTTTATAATTATTATTATTATTGGTTATTATTATTATTATTATTATTATTGTTATTATTAATTATTTTTATTATGCATAGTATTTATAACGTGCTTATTTAGTAAAAACACCTAAGCGCTTACATATTTGACATATAGAACATCAAACTCCATTTCTTTTTCACACTTTTTCACACTTCAGTTTTAAACGGTTGGCATACATCCATTGAGATATCTTATATATACCACTCTGTAGATCGTGCCCGGCGGCTAGTTGTGTGTTCTCTTGCTTAGGATCACATCGTTTCCCCACTTGAGTGTTGTCGGTGTAGCAGTGACATGGTAATCGTAGAATATCCATAAGTCTTCCCAATGACATTACATAATCACTATAATGCATTGGGCTTTTAGTTTGTCCAGCGATAGAGCGCATGACAAAATATGATGATCCGACAAAAGATCCGCCCGCAACATCAAAAACAATCAAAGATGAACTTTGGGAGCTTAAAATATGATCTAATATTCCGCCTTTAATATGAGTGGGGTTACGCACATGTTGAGTCATTTAGAAACTATCTAAAATTTGCGAATATCCATGTGAAACAGAGGTACTATCTCCCACGTTTATAGTCATGTCCCCATCGATGTGAACAAGACACCCAGAAAACTCCTTGAAACAGGTTTTCAAGTAAGAAAAAGGTAGCCTATATATGAAAACAGATCTTACATTCACGACAGAAAATTTTACGTTATTTAAATGAAGGGATTGAGTCTTAATAGCATGAAGGAAACGCGGTCTCGTAATAGGTGCTTACTTGTCCCTAATTATCTCGTCAAAAGTAGTGGAGATTTAAGCAAGATGACTGAGATGCGATTGCAATCCGCTTTCCTTTGCCTCTTTTCCTTATGATCTGTAGATTATGAATAGATTATCAGAATAGAATTATCTGATAATATATTCTCATATAATTTCTTCCTTGAATACGACAAATTTGCACTTGAAAGTCCCATTGTTCCAATACCTGATAATAGGCCAAGTACAAGTCCACTGTAAACTAAAAATATCATAGATGAATATAACTTTCCATTGACATACGCACTTTCCAAATATGGTATCCAATAGATTCCTATATATTTCTTGATATAAATTTCCTAAAAGTTCATTTTTTTGCTTAACTATATTTACAACAATACTTCATTATTTTAAAATTCTTGATAAAAATGCTTTATATTGAGATAACAATTTCCTTAAAATGTTTGCTATAACTCATAAAATATTTGAAAAACTATCCTGCACTTTGAAAACGTCTTTGTATGCTTTGACAACAAGCAACTGTAGTCATGATATAATGTTAATCTTATTCCAACATTTCTGATATTTTCGAGCAAAATTATGAGCACGTCCTAACTTTTGCTAATTATAAGGTAAGA
Organism: Protula sp. h YS-2021; assembly: GCA_949752745.1. Classification (NCBI taxonomy): domain Eukaryota; kingdom Metazoa; phylum Annelida; class Polychaeta; order Sabellida; family Serpulidae; genus Protula; species Protula sp. h YS-2021. Next base: position 35,624,411 of record OX457033.1, read on the forward strand.
TAATAGAATACTTGTTGCCTATATTGAAAGATAAAACTTTTTCTAGGATGAGAAAAAGTAACGTTGTTGTTGTCATCATTGTCAAATAAGTGATCCGAGCCATGAAATTCATTCAGTCTTAAGTCACAATTCATTCAATCTTACATCAAAATAGGAGTACAGAGAGAAATACAGTATCTGAAATAGGGGCATAACAAACCTGTAAAACCAACTAAATAAACCAACTTACACAAGTAAAAGAATAAAATAGACCATATACACGTTCGGATCACAAAAATTTCGTTGTTTTTCAAGAATATTTACCAATATTGCTACAATACATGCAACATAATATATTCAGCAATATATAAAAACTTTTCAGCCATGAAACTTTGTTACTGAATATGTTGAATTAAAAATATTTCGAGGATCTCATTTTCAAATAGCAATGACTTTAAGTAAAACCCCAGCAATTTAATTTAAATAAATATTAACTTTTATCCGAAAATTAACTCTTATTTAAAACTAGCTCTGTCAAAACGTTACTTACATTTACATTACATTTACAATACATTTACGCTATAGTACATTGACAAAAGTTTTGTGATGAAACACTTTCCTTGAGGAATTGAAGTTACTTTACAGCAAACAGGTAAAATACAGTGCTCGGATGTACCTAAGAGGTGCAAAGTACTGGGATGTACCTAAGAGGTAAAAGTGCTTGGGATGTACATAAGAGGTACAAAACAGATGTTCGTCTTACAACAGCAATATACTACCTTGCGGTGTACTTTGCGTGTGATTTGGACACGTTCATTTACAACCATATTCATAACGTTGACTAATTCTTTGTGTCGTTTTCATTCAGGTGTATTGTTTACATTTTGCCCTTTAAAGAAGCCTAAAATTCCTTAAGTTTTCAACTTTCGACTCAGCTACTAACAACTATTGAAAAGGGCCTAAAAGAGAATATCCATAACTCCATGGTCATAAATTAGGTATGTTTGTATGTGACAAGTACAAATCTATCTGTGATAAAAACTCAATATAAACTTATCAAGTGTAAGTGAATACTTGCTACAATAATAAAATGAAATAGCTACCTCTCTGTGAAAATTCTCTGCAGTAGGCATCCCGTGCTGATGCGTAATATGTATAATCGGATCTTTCCGTTGGGTTTCGGTATGCACAAATAAACTTCGCATTCGGAACAAGTTTTTTCTGAAATGTGCTTCCAGATATATTGGTTCTGATTGGCCTGAATTATCAAGATTATCAAGTTATCGTACAGAACTGTAGCCGTTCCATCACAAGTTATTATATCTCGACCCTTGAACAACTATTACTCACTTGCAACATTTTTTCAAAATGTTAGAAAAATTATACATGTATTTATTTATGATCATTGTTAGATACATTGTATATATTCCATTGCGACGCCTGTTAAACCAGTGCCGCTCTTTTGCTTTTGCCTTGAAAATGCATGGATGCATAGAAATAGACCTGTAAATGTCGGTAGTTGCAGTTATTTGTGGTCCAATATGACAGAAATAGCGTGAATACTGGATTCGTTGAGCTTTATCATAAAAAATATGGATTTTTCATGTCCTTTATGTATGGAAATTTTATTTTCAACTGAGAAAGCTTTGTGATGTTAATATTTTTACAGCTTAATGCTGTCCGTTGCTTATTAAGGCGACTTTACTTTTGCTGTCCAAATTTATTATTTTCTTAGTTTTAATTTTTCTTCTTAGCAAACACGTCACAGGCTAACAGGATTAAAATTATTATTTGCTTGACATTTCTCCTACACTTCAGCTTTTCATTACATTGACTAGACAACGTAAATTGCGAATAAGGTAAAAGTAAGAAACAATTGTAAAATCGTTTATATGAACGTAAAATAGTATCTAAGCAAATATTGTCGAACAAATTTTTTAAAAATATTATTTGCATTCATTATAATCTCAATTATATTATCTTCTCCCTGTTTGCAACAAGGTGTAGTTATGCTATAGTGAATACAAATAAATTACATTTTGTGCGCGTTTATTCAAATCAACTAAAATAGCAATATCCCAAGTAACACTGAATAAGTTTTCATATCGATCGGATGTACGATGGTATTTTGTACCCTACACAATTTACCGGTTGTTTTATTAACCCATTTTACTTATAGGAGGACGGAGGCAATTTTCACAGTTTATTGGATATTAGAGATGTTCTGCAAGAAGTATAAACTAACCATTTTACCTCATATTTTACTTCTTCTGAGTATCGTGTGAAAATATAACGTTTCTTGAAAAGTTAAAAATTGGCAAGCACGACCCAAACTTATACATTCCTTTTGACTGAACAAAACACAGCGTCGATTTATATTTAGTTTTTGGTTAATTGATTCGAATTTTCTCACACTTGAAATACAAACATAACATAATCTTATTCACATTTCTTTTTGGAAAGATGTTGAATATTTATTCGTTTTATTGCAAGATAATATTTGTATCAATACGGAAGGCGTATCAGACGTAAAATTTGAGAAGTTAACCTCTTATCATATTTATCATATTTTATGCCCTCGTTTTGATCTATTTTCGAAGTGAACTGCCATTTTCGGTGAGAGATAACACAATGCGGTTATTTTAAGTTGTGAGCTCGACGCCCGTACAATGTGGATTTTCCGACGTCTATCCAAAACTCCACAGAAGTCTTTGATTAGACATCTGAGAAAAGTTTTTGGTCATGACAATACCAATGTCTAAACAACGTTGCCAACCCAACGTCTATTCAACGTTGTTTCAAAGGCGTTGGAAAGAAGTTGATCTCTGCTAGCAACCAATCACAACCGAAACAGTATCAGAGTGTAACGGTTTGATTTGACTGTCGTCATAACCTGAAATCAACGTTTTGTCGACGTTTGAATTCTCACTGAAAAGTGTCTTTTACATGGTAACAGATTTTAATATGACTCCCCCCCCTGGAAAAGATTAGGAATTTGTGGCTTTTAATTCATCCACAGCCTTTTGGTCAGCTTTGAATGCAAATATAGAACGAAATCTAGAAGACACTTACTTTGAGAAATATATGTGCATAATGTTTAGGCCAATAAAAACACACAGGGGACAAACGCAGAGAATGATGAATGAAACTAGACCATTTTCAACGAAATTGACAAACCGAGCCGACCGCCTTGAGCCCGAAAACTAACCCCTTACTCCTCGCTCTTTTACTGGAAACGCATGGAAACAAATGAAATTGGCAATCGTGCAGACCGCGTCGATCCCCAAAATTATCCCCTTGCTCCTCGCTTTTTATGGGAAAACGCAAGGAAACAAATGGCATATAGAGTAGTCTCTGGGACAACATGTAAATCATTCTTTTGGAAATTATAACTCAAAATTCGTTGTGCTTTCGCAATGAATGCTAAAAACTATTTTTTTAAATGTTAAAAGGTTTCCTTTCGTGCGTGCAAATCAAATAAATAATCGCTTCAAACCTATAAAATGTTAGTGCAACCCGAACTGCAACAAAGGCATGGTATACAGGTATCCCCAGAGACCTCACAATGTATTCCCAGAGACCACAAAATGTATTGTTTGCATATCGTGAATGTTTGCAAACATTTAAGGCCTCTTATTTATTCTTAACTGTTTCTTTCATTTTGATTTTTGGGTTGCCCTTTTCTGTCGATTTATAACTGATGTGTTCGGCAAATCCATCCTCTTTTTCGTCAACAAATTTTTTAAAAGCAATCCGTTATGTTCTCGTGGTTATTTAATTGTCCATTCTTGCGTATCTTCTTTCCAATCGCTTCACCAATTTGCAGTAGTCGTGCTTTACTGCTTCGGATAGCTTGTCTGAAAATCGGTTGTTCCTTCGCGTAAAAAAGCTAAAAGAAAATCTAATCCATCTTTTTGTGTTAACTTCCAATTTATCAATTACTGCCTTGAATATTGAAATGAAATGTTTCCAAATCCTTTGCTGTTATATTAATAAGTGTCCAAATAAATTTTAAAATTTTGTTATCCTTGTTATTGTTGTCACAGTTTCCTCTACATGTTGTAGTTTGCCCAGGAAACTCATCTATGTCGCTTTGAAAAGAAAAGGATTATGTTTTGGATTATAGGACTGTGGTTGCATTATCTTGCTTTATTTTTCTTTTTCTTTCTGTCCTGATGTTTCCTTAGATATTCTTGGAATAAAGATTTGGATTAGACTAATTTTCTTTTGTCGGCTTTGTATAATGTTTCTTTTCATCCCTTACTTCGTCCTCCCATATTTTGTTACGATTCAGCTTCCGGTCTTTTTGGCCTTGATCTTGCTTATGATCTTACCTTTTATAAGTCAAGTTTTGCTTTCGTTTCCTCACGATTTCGTCGTAAGCCACCTACCGAATCAGGAATGGTTTTACTCAGCATTGAAACTGTTACTAGCTCATTTTTTTCGATTGCTCTATCTAATGTTTTACTTGAAATCGAGCCAACAATTGTATTATCGCCTCGAGACAGAAATAAAAAAAACTAGTTATTTACATATAACTGATTTATTTTTCACAGGAACCTTGATAAGTAATCTGATGTTTTAGTCTAATGTACAAATGAATCTCTCTATTCAAATAAAACCGTCTCATTGTCGCCAAGATGTTAGACAACTGATAAAATTCATCATGCTCTCAAGAAATCTGAAAAATTTAAGAGTTATTTATAAATAATTGCAGTGTTTCGTTGCTAGTATGAAGGGAAAGTCCTTGGATTTAATCAAGCTTGTATGATGTTCAAAGTTTCTTGTGTGAGTGCGCAGTTATATACTTCACACGGTTGAAGTCCAGGAAATGTGTTAACATTTATAGAATTAGAGTAAGATAGTTATTGTAGTTAATGTAGCTTGATAGTTATTTAGGTGTTGATGATGTTTTTTAAGTGAATGAGTGGAAAAACTAACTTTAATGCAGTAAGAAACCATTTGAGGTTTTACGCCTTTCCTTAAAAAGGTTTCGATGTTAACTGAGGAGCTGCCGATCTCTGGTGAGACTAACGTTTAAGTAGTACATAATATTAGTTACTCTAGCAAGTTGCGGCAAGACATCGCCTGTTACTCGAAACTGAACTACAATTATTAACTATATGATAATCTAGCTTCACGAAAAAAAACGAAAAAAAGCAACATTAAAAACTTTTTCGGGGACGAGGGTGGGTTGGTGTATTGCAGAGGAATGGATTTTGCCAAAGTCTAAAAATTACATGCTTTACATGCGGGTGCTTAAGCTTCATTGGATACAAAGGTGGCCAAAAAACGAACCTTTCCCTCCCTCTTCGGCTCATTGCGCTGATGGTACAAAATTACATGACAATTATTTCATACAAGAAAAAATATGAAACTTGGTTTGTTTGATGTTAATTGTATTCAATCTCTAATTTTTACTTCGACAAAACGAAAGCACAACTTTCATTTATTTCCCGTTAGGGTTAATGAACAAAGCAGTAGCAATGCGCAGCAACTGGGCGCATACTTATGTAAGTTCGAATGTTGTGTTGTATCTCAGTGAAACCAGTGTGAAACAGATCTGGAACAATATGTGAAACATTATGAAACAACATACGAATGCTGCCAAGGGCGCCATCAGGCCCATAAAATCTTAGTACTTACAATATGTAATTCAAATGTGAATTCAGACCTCAGACATCAGTTCCTGTTAAGTTTAGTATTTTAGTTAAAACTGCAAATGTGCAAAACTAAGATACGTAACAAGGTCCTAAAGTTCAGATTAGAGTCTGTTGAGTGATATTTTAATCCCATGAAAATCCTTTACCTGACGCGCACCTCCTTCCCCTCACCAGATATTCCTGTGTGTATTCTCCGGTAGGAAATAATGGAGAGTTTCATAATTTTGTACAAAATGTTAATACTAAAAGTTCATGTAGTGTTTCCAACCTGGAAGCAAATATATGCATGGCCTCTCCCCCACCCACCTTCTGCTGAATGTACAAGACAGAAACTGTGTTTTACTAGTGTGTGTTCCTTAGTTGTCCCCACTTAGGTAAAAGTTGTGTTCTTTATTTCCAGATACTTTTAAATACTCTTTGGAATTAGCATTTTTGTCATTTGGATATTTAATTTATTCGAGTTCGAGAAACATAAAGCATCATAAATTTTTGATTATGTAGAGGTAAGGTAGAAAAAAGAATACCTTATGCATCTTCTTACAATGCTAAACCCCTTCTTATAATAAGTTATCCCGGCAAGAAAACGACAACATTGTATTAATTATAAATATTGAGCCTGCCATTCACAGCACAGTCCCACCCCCTACAGTAACACAGCATAGTTGAAGCCCCGCCCTGTACTTAAAGCCCCGCCCTACACTTGAACCCCTGCCATAAACTTGAACCCCCGACCTACAATCCTCTTTTTACTGCACATTTGTACACAACGATCTCTATGCTAGTTGATATTTGAATTACTCTTTACAATCAGCATTTCTATCATATATTTAATATTTAATATTTAAATTATTCGACATATAAACTTATAAAAGTTCTGATTATGTAGAGTTGTAAAGTAGAAAAAATGGAATACCTTGTGCCTCTTCGTAGAATGCTAATATGACAACCCCTTATAGTAACAGACCATGTATCATTGTATTAACACTAACATTAATATTCAAAGCTGCACTTATTCTCACAAATGTAGAGTCTGGTTAAAAATTAAAGTCAATACTGTTCATCCCTTTTCCAGTAGTGCAATTTTCACCTGAATTCTTCCGTCTTTTCTGGAAAAAATTCAAAGCACTAATGAAAATAACTCTTTTTAATTCCGCTTCCACATGGACCGGGTCTGGTCCCAAGACTTAACGCGTCCTAATCTCATTTCGTTGGAACTGCCATTTGAGGCAACACAAAAATATGCACCCGTTGTTTCTTTGTCTCTTGTGGCAATGTCTTTGTGGAGTAATGATCTAACAAATTCTGATAAAACTGTCAAAGCTGTCCCCTCCAAACCAAGTAAAATGGGACGATGAAAACAACCGATTAACTGTGCAGGGTATGGATTACGATGGGACGTCCATTAGATATGAAAACTTCTCCAGTAACTCGTGGGGTTTTGCTTTTTTCAGTCGATTAAAATGTGTAAGGGTATGGTAATGTGAATGTTATTAACATAAATGTGCTGTGATGTCATATATCATATGCCATATGCTATATACAAACGACAAAACAATAGCATGCCGTATCATATATCGCACCATCATGCAATTTTGAATGCCGCATCAAATTGATGGTGGTTTAACATTGTCAACCTTTAACAGTAAGATGCAAATGAAGAAGTCGTGTTTTAGTTAGCAAAAGACAGGGTAAAGTATCTTCCACATTGCTCTGAACAAATTTTGTTTTATTTAAAATCAATAGTTAATTGTATTCACGTCTACATCCTGCAGCACACAGAGCGCAGAAAATATAATTTAGATCATAATGTATGCAATTAATATATTAAAAACATTTTTAACAATATTTGCTTAGATACGATCTTACAATTGTTTCTTATATTTTAACTTATTTGCAACTTACACTATCTAGTTAATTTAATTAAGACATTTAATATTTAATTAAAAGTGTAGGAGAAAGGTCAATAGACTTTTAATTTTAATCATGTTAGCTGTGATGTATTTGCTAGCAAGCAAAATGAAAACTAAGAAAATAATACATTTGTATAACAAAAGTGAAATCGCTTTAATAAGCAACGGGCAGCATTAAAATATAAAACTGCTAACTAGTTTCCTCAAGAAAGTCACGAAAAGGAATGAAGGGGCTAGTTGTTTATAAAAAAATACATCTTTGAGCAAAATATTGACATTACAAAGCCGACGCAGTTAAATAGGAAACTACCCTAATAAAAGGACTAAAAACTATGTTTTTATGATAAAGCTAAACGAGTGTTTAGCCAATTCTTTAATATTGGACCACAAAAAGGTTCAACTACCGACATTTACATGTCTATTTCTAAGCATCCATACATTTCCATGGTAAAAAAAAGAGTGGCACTAGTTTAACAGACGTTAGAATATATACAGGGTACCAAACTATGACCCTAGATGAATACATGGATGACTTTTCTAAACAGTTCTCTACGGTAATATGCTTTGGCGTCACGATCTTGAAAATTCAGACAAATCAAAAACCAGTATATTTAGCATATTTCAAAAATCAACTTCTTCCGAATGCAAAGTTTATTGGTGCCAACGGAAACCCAGCGGAAAGAATGTGGTCTGATCATATGTTTTTCACAAGGACACGAAAGCCCACTGCATCCGATTTTCATAGCAAGGTTTTTTTCTTTTCATTTATACCGATTATCAGTATAATTAAGTTAATTGAAACTTCTTGCCACAGGTATTTGCTCTACATTTAAAAGCAGTCCTCAGAAAAGGAGTATCGATTGCTAGTTGTAAGATCATTATTTATATCATTACATGGAATATTTTGAGTTGGAAAAAGAGTTAGATACAAGATGGGTGCATTTTCCTGTATCTCACTACCGCGCGCGAAATTAGTGCACAACCAATTGTCATTATGTTGTCATAGTGATTTTTCAGGTATAGAACCATGGAAAAAGCAAATATGGCTTTTGGACAGCCTTAACGAAAATTAACACGTCATTTGTATTATTTTTACCTAAAATAGCTAAACTGTTCATCATGTTTTCACACTCAAAAGCAAGTTTTCCATAGTATAGAGAAATACTATGGGGTTTGTGTGCTAATGTGCTATTTTCTTATTAACACCTGTTCACACATAGACAGAAGAAAATTTTATGGATTACCTGTGAATGAATGCACCCGATTAAAATCAACGCACACTAGTACTATGGTCAGTCCCTATTATTAACACAAAAATACCGAGCTTTCGTTAGAAAAACGACGTGGAGATATTCTCTTGGCACCTGTTAGGTACAGTATAGCGTTTTCTTCTGTTAATAGAGTAGCAACTTCAGTTACGCAAAGAAAAGTAAACTGTTTCATCACAAACCCTTTGTCAACTTCATGTTGTCTTATACTTATGACGTTCATGACGTTTATGTGAATGCGACTTACGTAAAATGTTTTAATCATTCGTTGATTCCGGAATGTTTCTAACATTTGGTGCACGTTATAATCAGCATAAGTTCAGTTAATATCACGTTGTGTTGTACCTCTCACATTCGTGTGAGTGCGGGTAACATACTCACCCGTCCTGAGAACTAGGATACATCTGACACTCGTATTAGATAACAGTATTAGATCAGGCATTGTCACTATGCCTTGTACCTTGAACCGATCACGTTTGAGTGAATGCGCCTAACGTACTTTTCAGTTGTTTATATTTTTCTCTGTTTACCTTGGAAACACCCGGCAATTTAGATGGCTATTTTCAAGGTACATTAAATCCGTTTACTTGACACATGTTTAGATGACTTGATTTATTCCCTATTCAGGCGATATGTTTATTTGATTTCTTTAATCCTTTGGTACAACGTTTTGAAACCAGTTAGTGCTTTTTTGCGTGTTAGTCGGCCAAAATTAATCTTGATATTTTAAATTTATTGGTAATTTGTTGACATCGTAATATTTCGTTTTCTTCACTCTATACCTAAGGATACCTTAAACTTTAAGCTGTTTTATCTTGTATGTTATATTATATTGTTTAATATTTTTACATGCAATGCTTTAAACCATGATTGTGTATGCCGCAAAGTTGTAATTATTTTCAAATATAGCATTTCTTTAAAAAGCAATGATGAATATTAATGCAATATGTTTAGTTCATAATTTCTAATAATCGTCTTTTGTTTTCGTTTTCTTTTTCAACAGATATACAGATACCGCTGTACGAAGTAAATTAAGCTTGTTTTACATGGAAAGGTCAGCACCTCTGCAGAGATTCGGTAGTAAGAAGCCCCATTCACACTCTAATTCCGTCTCCGGAATTTAAGTTGTCGCCTGAGTAAATAGTGCCTGCCCTCTCTCGCTCTCGAATGACCTGCCGTTTAGATACGCTGTTGAAGAGATCATGCAGCACTCTTCCATTTGGATAAGGACGATTCACCATTTAGATGACGCTTTTAAGCTCTGACAATGTATGAATGTTTTGTCTACATGGCCAAGTGCAGTCGCCGTTATACAAGCGGAGTCAGGAAGGCAAAGGTGATTGACCGGAGGGGCATATCATAATAGAGGCAACAGAAAAGCAAAATCCCCCGAAGACGAAGATTTCGCCTCTAGGCGATACTTTTCAAACCTCAGAAAATCTAGTCTAGAAAACGTGCAATATACCTAAAGCCCTCTGAGGAAATGAGGACAAGATGGAAACATCGCGGAGGGTAGTCCGCTGGCTAAAAGACCGATAGCGCCTTTTATTCGAACGTGAAGAGTGGAGAAAATCCAAATTCCATCTACTCTCATTCTCCAGACAGCCTGTTTATGGCCTATCAACTGGGCCATAAATGCAGAAAGAATTGCAATACAAGGGAATGGACGAATGCCGAAAACCCAAATACGGACATATCCATTGATGTTTCTTGCTCCTAAAGAAATCAGTAAGTTAAAGACCACTCATCTCTCAAATATTGTCACATAACGTCGTTCCAGACAGACACGGTAACAATAAAAGATACTTTCCAAGAAGAACCATTGAGCAGAGTACATGCCCTATTTTAATAAAATAAAAGATTTAGTTTTGTATATCATTAATTTCATTTAATATCAATTCTCCTCGGGGATTGCCTTAACAACAAGACTGTTACAGAAAATGCTTCTCAAGCAGTTCAGACTGGCACGCACCCTGCTCTTTTACGAGTGACAGTGTAATTCGCAATCTCCACTTTTAGAAACATTATTTTTTTTGCACTTCTGATCTAAATTGTGTTTGGTTTAGCTTTATTGGCCAGAGTGATCAGCCAATAAACAAGACTAATGAAAGAACTCAGTATATATGTGCTGTACTCGAGACTAATGAAAGAACTCAGTATATATGTACTGTAAAGGCGCACACATACATCACTAATCTATGCTGTAGAGGGCAGCATGCGAACATACTTCATATTGAAATCAATGAAATCTTAAAATTTATTGAGTAAATGATGCGTTGTGAATAAATACTGAGGTATATACGAGTACATGCTGATACAAGTTCTGTTGTGTTTTGAATGGTTCTAAATGCAAACGTGTGAAATCGCAGTGAAACTAGGGTAAAACTCTTGTGAAACAATATGTGAAACATTGTGAAAGAACAAACAAATGCTGTCCAGGTAGCGTCAACCACCATGCCCGTAAATTCTTAGTTCTTACAAAATATAATTTAAATGTGAATTCACTACTTTGACGTCAGTTTTTTGTGAAGCTTAATGTTGTGGCTTAAAACTGCAAGTGTGAAAAATACGATCTGTAACAAGGTCCTAATGTTCAGATTAGAATCTGTTGAAAAATATTTTAAAACGGCCAACCACCCCTTTCCCCCCACCGACATCACTAGACATTCCTGTGTGTCTTCGCCGGGAGGTGATAATAGGTAGTTTCATCATTTTTATTGTAGAGAATCTTAATGCTGCTATTTCGTGCAGTGTTTGCTACCTGAAAGCAAATATGTGTATGACGCCTTCCTCACCTACCTCCTGCTGAGTCTAACAGACGGAATCTCTGTTTTCCTGCTGTGTGTCCTTTATTTGTCATCCAGGTAGACAAAAATTGTTCCTGATAATTTGAAGTACTCTTTGAAATTAACATTTTTATCGTCATGATATTTAAATTATTCGAGTTCGCGGAATATTAATAATTTAAAAATTTCTGATTACGTAGAGATGTAAGGTGGAAAAATAGAATACCTTATGCTTCTTTATACAATGCTAATATAACAACCCCTAATAATAACAGCACATATAACATTGTATTAATATAACACTCCATAAATGTTGAACCTCCCATTAACACTGCAGGCCCACTCCTTTCAATAACACAGTATGCTTAAACCGTATAGCCCTCTACCCTGCCGCGCATTTGTGTATAACGATCTCTATACTAGTTGATAGGTCGTGTGCAGTGAAAGAAAATGAACAAAAGCAGCGAATTTAGCAGTAAAACTTTTCTCTTAGAAAACACAGTGTGACATATTCTTTTGGACTTTAGGGGTGGAAGGGATTAGTGGTTGAACGCCTGATTCCTTCCCTTTCTCCTGCCAGGCTGTCGTTTCTTCCCTTAACTAGGTGAACTAGGTGAACTAGGTTAACTAGGTGAACATTCACAATATACATGGCATACCACACTCATGAGTGTCCAACTTCTCATGATTCTTTATGGAACCAAACACTTGACACTGTGAGTGTCTTCTAGCTTTTATTCCATATTTGTGTTCAACGCTGGACGTCTTCTCACAAATGAATAGTTTGGTTAAAAATTGTAGTGAAGTAAATACGAGCCCCCATTTATTTAACTAAAGAACAGTCTGCTAGCAAGCTGAAAAGGTCCCGGACTAAGTGTTTCCAATGCTTATAAATACTAGCTCCTTAAAAATGAAAAGTTTATTCACAATTTATACACATAAAAAATACAATAAAAATACCGATACTCAGATGCCAACACAAAAACCCCTTATTATTTTTCACACTAATTGTTTGTCCCAGCTAAATAATCCAACACACAGTGACCTCGGTTAGGTCACAACAGACGAACGATGTTAAGCAGGTCCCACACAGGCGAATGATGTCATCACCAAGTCCCAAGCAGACTAGTGATGGCATCAGAAGAAGTCACACACAGACGAGTAATGTCATCAAAAAGGTCACATGCAGACGGGTGACGTCATCAAGCAAGTAACATGCAGACGGGTGACGTCATCAAAAAGATCCTGCCAAACTCCCGTATATATGATTGACGTCAAACAGGACACATGACCTGTAATTTTATCAATGGTCAGACGGCGAATGGCTTAAATGCGCGACGTCCATTACATCCCGTAATGTCACACCAGATGGAGATATTCATAAGATCACACAGGCGACGATATCAATCGAATTTTGTTCTCAGTCCCACTCAAAAGACCGCCATCATGAGGTCACACAGACAAACTCAGATGACCGACCTCACGAAGTCACAGAGATGACCGACATCACGAGGTCACACAGACGAACTCAGATGACTGACAGCACAAGATCACATAGACGATATCGGTCAAATCTTGTTCCCGGCCCCACTCATCAACACGGTGCAAAAAACAGTGGGAATAAATATACACCATAAATATTCACTTACAATTGAATTCTATCAAGCCTTGTTTTACCATGTCCAAAATTACCCATTTTCTCAGTTTATAAATAACTAGATCCTCCTCCCCTTCTAGCAGATATTTACTTATCACATGCACGAAAAAATCTATTACACTCCCTCACAAAATACTCCTATTTATATAAAAAATACATTACTAAATGACATACCTAAATTAAATTAACTCGATATAAAATTAAGTTAACCCTATATCAAATTAACTTAACCCAATATAAAGTCAACTCACCCAGTGAATCGTATACACGTCCGTAAATTACCAACCAGCGATCAACACATATTTACACGAGGCTTTTTCCGTAGTCAATATACATTTTATTTAATACAACAGGCATTTAGACCAACACATCACAAAAGGCTGCTTTGACCAGCACATCACAAAGAGCTGCCTTAGCCCAACAAGCCACACCTGCACGTCTTATGCCTTTGCCATCGCTGCACAGAATGAAATCAAAATGACCGCGCCCCGCGAAAGAAAAAATAACCTTTGACCAATGCTCAATAAAATGTTCAACACAGGTCAAATATTGAACCCACGTGTGCCTTTCAAACATTAGTCACAATGTTTTTCAAACATTGGAACAATGGGTACACGTATTGAATGTACACATGCACTATGGGACACAAGCAGTATATTGTTGCACATCAAATCAATTCATAGAAATTTCAGCTAAACACATTTAAATGCATAGAATTCATGGGCCCGGTCTACAAAGGTGACCTCACGCGTCAACTGGTGACCCACAGCCCAACCCATACCTGTACATTAATTGCCATCACAACAAAAATAAACTTAATATTCCGTATTAAGTGTATAAGGTGAACCGTCCCTCATTGGGCGCCACTGCTGTCGCTGAGCAGCGAGACAGACTTGCTCTGTATGGAGGTCACTTTATAGACGGTGAGTGGGCAGTGGGAGTGGTGGGCCTGCGACACGGTCACAATCAACTCGCACACCAAGAAGCACGGTCGCCGTACACTTTGCACGGCACGAAGACAGACTTGGGGTTACTCGAGTCAATCATCATGCACTCTTGTTGTTCCTGTTGGTCGCTCACGGCATCCGCCAACATGCGCCTCAACTCCGGATATGACGTCACCTTGGTCGATGTGGGCTGCTATATAAAGCCTGCGTCTGGCCTTGATCGAAGGTGATCTTCACCGGCGACGGCTGTGTCGAGGTCGCGGGCATCTGGACGCAAACGTTGCCCAATTCGGCGCTATTCAAACATAATCTACCCCGACGCTATCCAGACTCAAGCTCCGCGAAAACTTTCCCTTGTTCTGTAGCAAAAGTTCAATATCCATCGGCGGAAGGTCTGCAGTGGTTTTCTTTTCTTCCGAGTAGAAAAAGAAAGAACTGGTTTTGCTTGAGGACGGAAAGTGGTGGACCTTGGACGAGGAACTGGCCGCCAAGGCCTCCACAGGCTAACCAAGGCTTTGTGTATCCAGCAGCGACGAGGAGATCTCCAACACTGCCCCCCCTCCCGCTTTTATAACTCTCCTTCCACTTTAATCAAGGAGTCTCTTTATTCCTTCGCTTTAGTTGTAATATTCTTTTCCGTTGGTGGAAAAAATTTTGCGTTGTCAAGCAAGCGTCCAGTTCTTATTATTCCATCAGCGGTGATATTATCCTTATTCAGTTTTGCAAATTTTTGTATTTTCTCTTAACGTCAAAAACGGAAGCCATGCGATATTGTATCCAAACTTAAATTTACGTTTAATGCAGTCAATACTAACTCCTGGTCACATATTGACAACTTAAATCAACCCATGTTACTCATTTTCTTCGATTTTTGTCAGAGAGCACGAAACCGCGCTACCGATTCAAACATTCCCTTTAATTCCAACCCGTCCTCACCTCCTGCACCTTCCATCCCTGTCGGAACCTGTTCACACACAAAAAGCTGTGATTAAATTAAAAGCCAAAAGTCTTTACTAAAGGGGTGAGGTGTCTTATTCATATGAAAATTGCTATCGTGTAAAAAAACTCTTCCCAGTAAACATTTCAACGTGATACAACGTTGAATTCAGGTTGCGACGTCATTCCGACCAATCCACACAATTCACTCTGGTCGTGAATGAATAAATAAATAAGTAAATAAATAAATAAATAAAACTTTCTCCAAAGCCGTGAATAGATAAATAAATAAATACAACTTTCTCCAAAGTCGTGAATAAACAAATAAATAAATACAACTTTCTCAAAAGTCGTAAATAAATAAATAAATAAATAAATACAACTTTCTCCAAAGTCGTGAATAAATAAAGAAATAAATAAATACAACTTTCTCCAAAGTCTTATCAACGTCTGTGGGGAAGCTTTGAATAGATTCCGGAGAATCGACGTTATGTAGATGTCACCTCGCAACTAAAATATGAAAACCACGAAACTGCGCCAGTTACATCGTTGTTTTCACGACTTATGTACAACATAAGAAAATAGACGTTGTTTCACTTCTATTGTCAACCTTGACGGACCATCTATTAGACTTCGAATAATCGATGTCTATGCAACTTAGAAAGGTGGATTGTGTTTCGACTTCCATAAAAAACTATAACCCGATGCTAATACGACCTCGGGAACGAGATTGATCAACGTTATTCCAACGTTACAATTTTTACTTGAATTCTCCGTCCTTTTTTTTAATAAAAATCCAGTTAATAAAATAGCCTTTTTTGAAATGACGCTTCCGCCGTTTGACCTTAGAATTAACTCCTTTTCTCTGGTTTTTATGGATAAGAGGTAAAATATGCTACTACTTCCTTCCACCCCTTTCCTCTGTTTTTTTTACAACAGGTAAAATATGTTACCACGTGTCCCCCTATCCTCCGGGTTTATTGGTTATTTTTTGGCTCTGAAATATAATATGCTATCAAGTGCTCCTATCCCCCTTTCCTCCTGGTTACCATTTGAGGCTATCCAGAAATGTGCACCCGTTGTTTCTTTATCTCGTGTCTCAATGTCTTTGTGGAGTATTCATCTAACAATATCTAAGATACTTTCTTACCCCCCCACCAAATAAACTGGGACTGGGAAGAGAACCGGCTAATTGTACATAGCGTAAAATACCAGGGTACAGCCGCTCGATATGAAAACTTATCCAATAATTCGAGGGGGTTTCCTACTTTTAGTTGTTGTGTACAGGATGAGGTATATGTAATGCTAATAGTTTTTGTTAATATATACTACTGTAAATGTGTTGTACTGTCATTTGCAGGTGCAGACACGCTAGCAAGCCTTACCATATGTCACGTCATTTTGCTGATAAGAACGTCGTATCAAATAACATGCCAGTTGATGGCGGTTGAATGCACGGTGTCAGCCTTATACAGCACGTTGTAATTTAGAAAAGCACACGACAAAATGTTCCACACTGCGCTGAAAAACTTTAGTTTGCTTGATTTAAATTTAATGGTTAATTGTGTTCACTGTAACACCGCTACACACTGCTGCACACAGAGTTCAGAAAATATGATTTAGATCATGATGCATGCAAATAATATTTTAAACAGGTTTTGCTTGACAATATTTGGTTAGACACTATCTTGTGTTCAGATAAAAATATTAAAATTGTTTATTATATTTAAACTTATTTGTAACTCACATTATCTGGTTAATTAATCAAAATATGAAGTGTAGGAGAAAGGTCAATCAAATTATAATTTTAATCTTGTTAACTGTGATATGTTTGCTAGTAAGCAAAAAGAAAACTAAGAAAATAATAGATTTTGATAACAGGAGTAAAGTCGTTCCAATAAAGAACGGCCAGCAGTCAAATGTAAAAGTGTTAACTAGTTCCTTCAAGAAAGTCAAGAAAAGGAAAGAAGCAACTGGTTGTCAGTCAAGTTATTGGAAAAATGTATACATTTTTAAGCAAAATATTAACATTACAAAGCCGTCAGAGTTAAGCGTGAAATTGCCATACATAAAGGACATGAAAAATCCATGCTTTTATGATAAAGCCCAACATATTCGGTGTTTACCTTATTTCTTTATTATTGGTCCACAAAAAAGTGCAACTACCGATATTTACATGTCTATTTCTAAACATCCGTATATTTTCGTGGCAAAAAAAAAAGAGCGACACTGGTTTAATAGGCGGCGCTTTGGAATATATACAAGATACCCAACAATGACCTTACGTAAATATATGGATAACTTTTCTAAACATTTCAAAAAAATGTTGAAAGTGAAAAGTAAATGTTCGGAGGTCAAGGAAATGATCATTGGAGATGCTACAGCTACTGTTCTGTACGATAACATGCTTTGGCGTCAGGATCGTGAAAATTTGGGACAATCAGAACCAATATATCTAGCAGCACATTTCAGAAGAAAACTTCTTCCGAATGCAAAGTTTATTGGTGCATTCCGAAACCCAACGGAAAGATTGTGGTCAGATTATACGTATTTCACCCGGAAGCGACAGTCCACTGCAGAGGAGTTTCATGAAAAGGTGATTTTTCTTTTCAATTCCATTGGCTTGCAATATATTAAGTAAATAAAACTTTTTGTAACAGCTGGTATTTATACTCTACTTAAAAGCATTCCTCATTTTCAACCACACTTTGTAAAATCATCATTTTTCTCATTATATGGGTTTGGGCTGAGTTGGGTAAAGAGATGTATCTTTCTTGCATCTAACTACCTCATGCGAGATTAGTACGTCACTATTTGTGATTATTTCGACATAGCCATTTTCTAACAAGGTATGAAAATATTGGAAAAGACAAATGCGGCTTTTCGAGTGCGTTATGGAAAAAATAGCAAGTTCCTTGTATTCTTTTTTACCTAACACAGCTAAGCAGTGCTTCGTGATTTTACGCTCAAAAGCAAAACCATTGACACATTATAGAGGTACCCCATAGGATTGTGTACTTTGCATTGATTGTAAAACTGTGAAATTTTCTTGCTTACACTACACCCTATCAAAACCACGCACCTGTAGCTTACCACACAACCGCAGATTTTCACACACTCGTTGTTTACCACACATCCGTATCACACCTACACACCCGAGGCTTATCACACACACCCTTAGATAACCACACACCGTATCACACCAACACACCGGTACCATAACGACACTTAAGCAAATGTGACTGTTGTACTGTGAATCAAATAAAATACAAATACCATTAGTGTTATGGTCTATACATATTGTGACACAAAAGAACACGTAACCGGATCTTAGTCAACAAAACAGTGCAAAAAAATCCCTTTGCACCTATTACAGTACTGCTTTTCCCAGTTTGTTGCATAGCAACTTCAGTAGAGCAAAGAAAAGGAAAGTGTGTCATTACAAAGACATTGTTAACTTCACGTTGAGTTATACCTATGACGATAACCTGAAATGTACTTATCAGTTCATCCTATTGGGGTGCATCTGACACCCGGTGCGTGTCATAACGCGATAATATGACATATGATGATAACATATGATATCAAACTATGATAATGTTTTGGAATATTCAAAAAAGGAATGTCGGTTTTATTATGTTTTACAAATTAGATATTTTGGCCCTCTTTGGAGAATTCTTCAATTAACTCTATTTCCTTTGTATGCGCGCTGATAATCGATCACTTAGCTTTTCTCAATGTTTTTGAATATATACATAAGCTTCGTCAAAGGGACCATAAAACCTAGACATCAATAGGCGCTGTAAGTAGCGAAAGGATCAATCATTTGTAAATATATATAATTAGAAAGAAAGTTAATTCTTCTTAATTTCGATTTATTCCTTGTGTAATCATAAATCGCTCATATTAAAATAGGTGATGTCTGCAATATTATGGATGAACAACTGTTTCGCAGATGAAACAAAACCAAATCGATCATGCGTATATGACCAGCCATTTCCAGACCCTGTGCCATCAAATTATCATCCAGATGTGTCATGGAATTCAGTAGTACGCCTACGTGTCGGATTGTATTCCATCTATCTAAAGGACTGGTTTCAAATTTATCCGCGAGAGCAGTTTTTTATAATACCTTTAGATGAATACGCTTCAGATAAACGCGCTGTGTTGCAAAAGATGGCTGCATTTCTAGACTTACCATTTTACAGTTTCAATAAAACGAAAATTAAATCTAAGAAAAATAGTCAGAGAAGAAAAACAATAAAAATGCTAGCCGAAACAAAAGAAGTGCTAGATAACTTCTATAGACCATATAATTTAGAATTAGCTTTGCTATTAAACGACACAAGATTTAAATTTTAAGCAATATTAATCTTTGCTGAGTTTTGAATTCCTAATTCAATAATGCATTTATCGTAATATCGTATTTAATAAAACATAATTTGCGAAGAAAACTTGGTTAAAATGCAAATCTATTAACGATAAAACAATAGTTAACTTATAATATACTGAAAATTATGTTTAACCCATTACTGTTTGGGAATGATTCATATGCATTTTAAATAAATGAGAAACATACTTATTAGTTTATAGTTTTTAGGATTGCCTAAGTATGCGTTAATTTTAATTCTAACCCACTACATTTAGCTAAGGCTTTGAGATTAACGCTCCAACCAACTGAGTGAGCCGTCATCACCTGTTCTCAAGCCTCTGTAAATTGCTAAATAGTTTATGTATGAATTTAACTAACGGAATTTAAGTAGGTATTTGCAGCTGAGTTCAACTCTTTCCTAATTAAATGTGATCCGTGCCATACCTTTAATTCAAAGGTAGAATGTTCTTTCTAGCTTATAATGTAATGGTTATTGCTAAAAGTATCACGATGTTTATTTGCTCGTAAAAGAATTCACTAGAGAAGGTTATACATTAGTTTATAAGACGGAAAATTTATTTACCGGATATAAAATATATAGATAAATGACGCTACCTGAACGATACTGAAGGTGCGGAGCGATCTGTAAAGTAAGACTTCAATACTGGTGCATCTGTATTTATGGAGCAAAAATTAGATATTACCAAACATGCCTGTTTTGACATGCACCGATTTGCAAAAAATGGACATATTTTGATATGAGCAAATAATACTAGTTACTTTTTTACTCGTTTGTCTTTATTTGCAGAGAATTGTTATCTTTGTGCACTTAAAATAAAACTTCAAAAGCAATAAAATAAGCCGAAAAGACATTTTTATAATTTCTTTTTGTATTTGTTATTTTCAAAATTGGTCATCTGAAATAAGTGGGAAATAAGCTGTACTGTTTGAGGAAATGCATTTTGCAAAACTAACATATGGTTAAATACAATACGAACAGAAACATTTCTACAGACCAAGCTTTGACATGAAAACAGACATACATATTCAGAAAATAATATCGGTAAGGAATATTGCCTTTAACTTATTTGAAATCAGTGTTTATTAGAACTATAGATTGACTGATTGGTAAAAGTGTGATCGGTCTCATATGTTTTGCTAAAATACACAAATGACTCGCGTGTTCATTTCGTCTACTGTGAGGCCCCCGTCATCCGATTTTTCTGGTTTTGTCTCAGAATCAATATAAGAATTAGGTTTGGTTTTGTCGAGCTGCTTTTTTAAATTATTAATTCATCGATCGATGTCATTTTAAACTTGAAAACACTAATGAGTGTAGATGCCCCGAATAATTATTTTCAGCTAGGGGTGGTGGGTTAATTTTGGGGCTCGACACGGTCTACGCATATTTAGAATTTCGTTGAAAATACAAGGATAAAGACTGCAACATTAAACAGTCTGACATGATATTGGCAGGGAAAACAGAAAGTAGGCATCTTTCAAAAGGATCGATTATTACATGACTGTTCTTTCGAGGTCTTCTCCTAGATAGACATTGCATACTTCTAACGACATTCTGTCTAAGTCAGAGCGTTCAATGCCAATTTAAACGCTTCTCAGATTACTAGGACTTGTTGAACTTGTCTGGAATTCTGTCTAAAATACCTTCAATAGCCGATTCAAGCAAAGTTCAACGAAAAAGAGTAAGCCCTCCTCACTCTCCAACTAGCCACTAGTGGTCATGCCCATCTTAGTTTCACTGCCAGTATTAGGCCCAAGGATACACCTACGATAAAGTCATGCCCTAATCCAGATATTGAACTTTTGACTAAATCAGAGGCCACAAGAATCCCCTGATCGGTGAAGTGTTCCCACTTCATCAGCCCAACGAATTGGAACTCGTCCATATCTGCAACTCTCTCAACACTTCTATCTCGACTAACATGGAACGTACAATTTAATCCCGCTCAAAGGCTAAGACTAAGGTTAATCAGGCAGACTCACTCTAATGAGTATTCTGCGGATGGATGCATTCGGAGAAACGGATTCAGAACCTCAGTCTCCCTTCCTCTCCTACATACAGATATACAGATGGTGCAGTACGATGTAGAGTAAACCCGTTCTACCGCTCAGTGGGGTGTAGAGTAAACCCGTTCTACGGGTCAGTGGGATTTTGACTAAATCCGTTCTACGGCTCAGTGGGATTCTTGTGGACACCTGCATGCAATGCATTGTGGGTAACTGATGGCATAATGAGCGATATTTGGAGTTTATTGCACTGTTTTATGCCCATACAAATTCTTCGATATTTAAGTTATGTAATAAAATTTTTCTTAACGGTAAAAACTAGTTAAAGAACTAACTTCCTGGCATGTCAAAAGTAGGCCAAAATGTATGCAATCGGCCCAGAACAAGAAAAAATACCCTGTCATATTTGGTATAAAACAGTGAGAAAATATGCGTTTCGTCCCGATGCAAGCACTGGCACGTTTTGATCATGTGAAGAAAATGTTAATTCTCATTGGTGGATGTAAGGTTGTGACGTGAATTCGTCCTCAAGAATGTAGATGCAGAGGCAGTAAGACATCCCATCGTTACTCCTCCCGAATTCGAGTTGTGGCCGGAGTTAATAACGCCTTTCGCTTCTTCAGGGTTTGCATTCAGGTACGCTTTTTGAAGAGATCATCAAGCGCGCGTCTGTCTGGATGCAGACGATTCACCGTTTGGATGTCGATTTTTTTAAGATCTGGTAATGGGTGAATGTCTTGCCAACGTCGTGGCCAAGTGCAGTCGCCGTTATACAAGCGGAGGAAGGAAGTCAAAGATGGCAGATTGGAGGGACAGGCTTAATACAATAGAGGAAACAGTCAATCAAAGTATCCACTGAGACGAAGCGCCTTTTTTCCCAACCGGAAGCGTGCAGCAAAATAAAAAATCCATCTGCGATTAAGCCCCAGACACCCTGCCCATGGCCTATGAAACTGGGCTTTGAGAAAGACATTGGAAACACTGCTGAAAGACTCTCTCAACAAGTCACGTAAAGTCGTTCCAGATGGGCACGGCTCTAATGATAAACGAGACTGTGCAAGAAAACAATGGAGCGCGAATGTTTCCCCACGCGTGCACACCTTATTTTGATGAAGTAAAAGAGATTTCCATTTTGTATTTCATCAATTTCATTCGCTTACATAACACATAAGTTATATCAGAAAAAATAAATGAAGCTAGCTTTATTGCTGTTAATTGTATTCAGTCTTTGATTTTTACTTCCAGAAAGCGAAAACACAATTTTCATTTATATTTCCGCTGGCGTATATAAACAAAGCGGTAGCAATTTGCCGCAAGTGACCTAAGACTCGAGAGTAATGACAGTATATATGTATATACTCAACAAAAAAAGAAACGCAACACCTATAGAGGGGGTTAATTTTTGTTCTATTAGTATATTTAATTTTTCATGTACATTCTATTACTTGGAAAATGATTGTCCAAACAATGTGTCAAAATCATTCCCCGCTCTATCTTACAACTGGAGCGAGCAGTCACGTGACCTAAACTGGTAGTCTAGCACATTGTGAAATAACCGCTGAGAGTTATTGAATTATTTTTTCATAGTCTCAACCCTTAAGAAAAGAGTGCACGTTGTACAAAATTTGAAGTTTCTGGAACGATCCTAACCGATGGCACGGTTAACCGCAATTCAGCGAGAGCGTGCGATCGGCATGCTGGAAAGTGGAAAAACGGCAACTGACGTGGCGCGGGCGTTTGGCGTCCACAAATCGACGGTTACTCGCCTGAGAATAAGATTAGATACAACAGGGTCCACATCCGATCGTCCTAGAACGGGCAGGCCACGGTCAACGACCCCAGACCAGGACCGACAGATCCGCTTGTCACGCCCTATTCAACCCTATTAGGACACACGAGATATTAGGCTTGTGAACTGCTTTTCGGATACCTTCAGTTTACGTAAGCATTACAGCGTAACGATAAGAATGTAGCTTTGAATTTTTAGATAAATGAAATTATCTATTGATTCTGAGTCTATACCTAAAATTTTGTTGTTATATGTCCAGTATTGACAATATAACAGCCATTTGAAAAAGTTGCGTTTCTTTTTTTTGTTGAGTATATAGGTACAAAGACGCATGCATGCATCACTTATCAATACGATAGAAAGCGGCATGTTTGCATTCTTGATACTTATATCGATGAAATATTATTTTTCGAGTGAATGGTGCGTTATGAATAATTACTGAGATATATACAAACTGATGCAAGTTCGACTTATAAAAAAGCCGGATAGTGGTGTTTATAATTAAACAAACTGCAGTACTTCGCGTTAATTTATTTTAAAACATATCCAGTTAAATTTTTCGAAGCTGACGTGTCCAACATTGCATATTCAAGAATTTTCTATTGCTAATCCCTTTGCCTCTTTCAAGATGAGAAGAAGTTCAAAAATGAAAAGAATCGTGGAAAATTATGAAATCTCAGCGAAACCAGTGTGAATGTACTGTGGAACAATATGTGAAACGTCTTGAAACAAAAGACAAGTGCTGTCCAGGTAGTACCTTACCGCCAGACCCGTAAAACTTAGTTTTACTTAGAATTTGTGAATTCGTTACTCCGACGTTTTCTGTCAAGCTTAGTGTTGTGTTTCAAAACTACACATGGGAAACAAGAAAACTCCGCAGCAAGGTCCTAAAGTTTAGATGGAGAAGTTCTACATAAATCGTATACCTAGCGCCCACGTCCATGCCCACCCCGTCCCCTTCACCAGATATTTCTTTTTGTCTTTTCCTACAATGCTAATATAACAACTTGTTTTTATAATCATTTTAACACAGCATTCTATAAATGTTGTACCTCCCGTCAACACGATAGTCCTGCTAGACCTTACAATAACAAAGTATGCTTAACCCCTCCTTCCCCGACAACTGTCATCCCCACTGTGCATCTGTGCATAACGTTCTCTATAAAAGTTAAGAGGCAGTGTACAGTGACGGATACAATTTGTTTAAGTAGAGGGGGGGGGGGGGGCTTAAATTACAAAAAGCAACCAAAAACAGCAAATTCAGCCATCAAACGTTTCTTTTTGAAACACACAGTATGGCATTCTACTATTTTCAAATTTAGGGGGTGGAAAAGGGTAGGCGTTGAAACGGATGAACTCTTCTCTTGGTTCCGTCACTGGTCTTGTATCTTAGACATCTCTTAATTTCTGCATACATTCATGATACGCAGACAATACATTTTGGGGTCTCTGGGAAATACCTGTATACCATGCCTTTGTTACAGTTCGGGTTGCAATAAAATTTTGTATGCGTTTTATATGTTTGAAACGATTAGTCATTTGATTTGCACACACAAAAGGAAATCTTTAGGAAAATAATTTTTTTAGCATTCATTGCGAATGTACAACGAATTTTACATGTTTTCCCGGAGACTACTCGATATGACATTTGTTTCCTTGCATTTCCCATAAAAAGAGGCTAGGAGCAAGGGGTTAATTTTGGGGCTCGACGCGATTGCCAATTTCGTTTTTTTTTTCAATGCGTTTCCAAAACACGAGCGAGAAGTAAAGGGTTTGTTTTCGGACTCGCGGTCTGCTCGGATTCTTTATTTCGTTGAAAATGGTCAATTTTCATTCATCACTTTGTGTTTGTCCCAAGTGTTTTTTATTGGCCCAAACATTATGCACATATATTTCTCAAAATAAGTGTCTTCTAGCTTTCGTTCTATATTTGCATTTAAAGCTAAACAAAAGGCGGTGACTGAATTAAAAGCCATAAATCCTCAATCTTTCCCAAGGAGAAGGTGTCATATAAAAATTTTTACCATGTAAAAGACACTGCTCAGTAAAAATTCCAACGTCGACAAAATGTTGATTTCAGGTTATGACGGCAGTCCAAACAAAAAATTACACTATGGTAGTGTTTCGGTTGCTAGCACAGATCAACGTCTTTCCAACGTCTTTGACACAACGTTGAATAGACATTCGGTAGGCAACGTTGTTTAGACATTGGTATTGTCATAACCAACAACTTTCTCGATGTCCCATCAAACTCTTTGGTGGAGCTTTCAATAGGCGTCGGGAAATCTACATTGTACGGGCGTCGAACTCACAACTTAACATAACCGCATTATGTTATCGCTGAGCGAAAATGGCAGTTTACTTCGGAAATAGATCAAAACGAGGACATAATATATGATAATTTTGTTATCGCGTCAGTTTATATCAATTCGATGTCTATATAATTCCATTAGCAACATTTACGGAACATCATTTGGACTTCAAATAATCGACGTCGATGCAACGTTTGACCTAAGGATTAACCCCTTTCCTCTAGGAATTTTTTTGGGCAACAGGTAAAATATGCTATCATGTGTCCCATCCCTTTCCTATGGAATGCTATTCGAGGCCACGAAATTATGTTTCTTTGTCATGTGTGGAAATGTCTATGTAGAGAATAGATATAACAATAGGGACCTCTTGCAAGAGGTTAACTTTTCTAATTTTACGTCTGATAAGACTTCCGAAATGATACAAAAAGTATCTTGCAAGAAGTGAATTTTCAATAAAAGAAGTGATTTTTCAATAAAAACGAATAAATGTTCAACATCTTTTCAAAAAGAAGTGTGATTAAGATTATGTTATGTTTGTATTTTAAGTGTGAGAAAATTTGAATCAGTTAACCAAACCCTAAATATGAATCGAAGCTGTGTTTTTTTCAGTCGGACGGAAGTAGAATCAATAGAGGTGCATGTGTATAAATTTAAGAGTGATTTTTATATCATACTTACAGCTAAATGTTCTGATTAAATGTGAATAAAGCACTTAACAAGGGAACAAGGTATTCAGAAACAT
Source organism: Protula sp. h YS-2021 (assembly GCA_949752745.1). Taxonomy (NCBI): domain Eukaryota; kingdom Metazoa; phylum Annelida; class Polychaeta; order Sabellida; family Serpulidae; genus Protula; species Protula sp. h YS-2021. The sequence continues at coordinate 35,650,800 of OX457033.1, forward strand.
GACTAGTTACTCCAATGTGCTAAATAATCAATTGTAAAAAAAAATTATTCGAGAAGCTACAGTCAATGGACATAATTGTTCGTCATTTTACAAAATGGCGGCCCATTGGTATCGTTTTCATTCTGAATTCAATATCCTCTGGTAATGCAATAGAAAATTGTCTTACCTCAATATTTGGTCAAATTGCCCTTCATTTTTATTACTTCCGAAATACGATCGGGAATAGTGTTGTATAAACTTTGAATTCGGGTTTGTGGTGTGTTTTCCCAGATGTGTCTGATTTCAGCCATTAGCTCTGTCTGGTTGTGTATTCGATTTACGGCTTCTTGCAGCTTTCTTTTGATATATAACCACATATTTTCTATTATATTTAAATCTGGGGATTGTGCTGGCCACTCTGTCGTATTGATATTGTTTTCCATTACAAAATTTTGTACAATTCGAGCCCTGTGAACCGGTGCATTGTCATCCATAAATACATAATTGTTTTGAGGAAAATGCTGTGCAATTACAGGCCAAAGGCTTTCGTCCAGTATATCTATGTATTTTTGACCACTTATTGTACCTTCAACTTTGGTAATTGTTCCTGTCCCTTGATAGGTAACACATCCCCAGACCATTAAACTAATTCTGTGACGAGGTGTAGGGCACACGAGTTGGGGGTTGTACTTTTCGTCGCCTTTTTTCCAAACACAAATAAGGTTATCACTTCCCAAAACTATTTGGCTTTCATCACTAAAAATCCAATTTTTCCACTGTCCAGCAACTGACCAATGTTTTCTTTCTTTGCACCATTTAATTCTTTTTTTCTTGTTGACATCTGTAACTGAGCATTGTTTTTTGCTGGACCTCCGTTGATACCCTAAACTATTAATATTTCTTCTGATAGTTCCAGTACAAAATTTATGTGATTTTTGTTCATTAAATACACCAGTTATGTCCACCAAACTTTGTCTTCTATTTGCTTTAATGATCCGGGAAAGTTGGTTTTTGTCTCTTTCAGTAAATAACTTTTTCCTTCCTCTCCCAGTACGATTTTCAACATATTTTTGTTTTTCAAATTTTTTCAAAATACTACAAATTGTAGTCCGAGGTATATTAAAAATTCTTGCCAATTCTGAAGTATTTCTGTTGTGTTTATAACTTTCTACAATTTTTTGTTTTAGTTCACTTCCATATTACTTCCTACCGGAAGCCATCTTTATATGCTAAAATTTTACATGTAAAATCAAAACAGCTTGTCGCAATACTTATAAGAACGTAATCTGCATTGATTTTACTATGGATACAGTCACTCATGACGTAACAATTACGTTGTCAAGTATTAAAATACAACGCCCTAATATAGAACACATGCGGTACCCAACGCGAACTCGTACAAGGTGACGAACAATTTTGTCCATTGACTGTAGGTTTACTTATAAATCGTGTTTGTCAGTTTTAAACTTTTCAAGAAACATTGTATTTTCACACGACACTCATGAGAAATAAAACGGGAGGTAAAATGACAAGTTCATAATCTTGCAGAAGGTATCTAATATCGGATAAACTGTGAACATTGCCTCCGCCGCCTATAAGCAAAATGGGCTAATAAAAACAACCGGTGCAGTATTAAAAAAAGTTATGCAGTGTGACTTGGGATAATGCTGTTTCAGTTGATTAAAAAAAGCTTAATGGTATTCATTGTAACACATCTACACCTCGCTGCACACAGGGCGAAGAAAATATAGAGCTTATAATAAATGCAAACAATTTTTTAAACAGTATTTGTTCGACAATATTTCTTTAGGTACTACCTTATGTTCATACAAACAATTTTACAGTTGTTTCTTATTTGTACCTTATCTGGAATTTACTTTGTCTAGTTAAAAATCTAGTCTAGTCTAGATGAAAAGATGGCGTGTAGAAGAAATGTCACGAAAATCATAATTTTCATCGTGTTAGCTGTGACGTGTTTGCTAAAAATAAATATGAAAACTAAGAAAATAATAGATTTGGACGGCAAAAGTAAAGTCGCCTTAATAAGCAGCGGACAGCATTCAGATGTAAAACTGTTAACTGGTTCCTTTGAGAAGGTCAAGAAAAGGAACGAAACAACTGGGTGTACGTTAAGTAACTGGAAAAAAAATACACATTTAAGCAAAATATTAACATTACAAAGCCGTCTCAATTAAAAATGAAATTTTCATACATAAAGGACATGAAAAATCCATGTTTTTATGATAAAGCTCAACGAATTCGGTGTTTACCCTATTTCTTTATTATTGGACCACAAAAAAGTGCAACTACCGATATTTACAGGTCTATTTCTATGCATCCATACATTTTCATGGCAGAAGAAAAAGAGCGGCACTGGTTTAACAGGCGTCGCTTTGGAATATATACAATGTACCCAGCTATAAAGCTAAATAAATATATGGATAACTTTTCTAAACATTTTGAAGAAATGTTGCAAGTGAACAATAGTTGTTCAAAGGTCACAGATATGATAACTGGTGATGGATCGGCTACAATTCTATACGATAATTTGCTTTGGCGTCACGATCCTGAAAATTCAGGACAATCAGAACCAGTATACCTGTCAGCACATTTCATTAAAAATCTTCTTCCGAATGCGAAGTTTATTGGTGCATTTCGAAACCCAACGGAAAGACTGTGGTCTGATTATACATATTACGCATCAGCACGAAATTGGATGCCTACTGCAGAGGATTTTCACAGAGAGGTAGCTATTTAAGTTTTTTTGTAGCAAGTATTCACTTACACTTGATGTTAAGTTTTTATTTATGTCCATTAAAATAGCACAGGCTAAGGCGGCAAGGAGCATCAAGTTCTCTTTTAGGCTCTTTCAATAGTTATTAGTCGAAAGTTGAAAACTTAAGGACTTTTAGGTATTTTTATAGGACAAAAACAAAAAAATACACCTGAATGAAAACGACACGCGGAAAGAATTAGCCAACGTTATGAATATGGTTATAAATGAACGTGTCCGAATCACACGCAAAGTACACCACATCGTAGTATATTGCTGTTGTAACACGAACACATAACCATATCCAAACAACTAAGAAACATCTCTTTTGTACTTCTTATGTACATCCGAGCCCTTTGTACCTCTTAGGTACATCATAGTACTGTGTACCGCTTTCGTACATCCGAGCACTGTGTTTCACCTGTTTGCTGTAAAGCAACTTCAATTCTTCAATGAAAGTGTTTCATCACAAAACTTTTGTCAACGTCAATTTGCCTTTTACTTTCGACGTGTGACCGTGGTTAATGTAGACTGTAATTATCATTTGCTTATACTGAGATCAGGGTTGCCACACCGTACTTTTGAAAAAGATTTGTAGTTTTTTTTGCATTTTACTTTTTCTGCTCATTTTTCAAAAAGCATAGTTTTAGCTTAGTTATAAGCAAAATTTTCTCGAGTTACAAGGTTACCAAAATTTACTTTAAAAAAAGACTAACATTTTTTTTCGCTTTTGATGTTTTTTGCTTGTAGACATCCGTTCAGCCATTTTTTTGCCTTTCCCTTTGCCTTTTTCAAAGACCCATTTCGACCTTTGTTCTAAGCAAAATTTGTTATAACATATATTTAACTGTTCAAGAAAAAATTAAAATAGCAAAACCTTTCACGACTGCTACCAAAATAAAAGAAGCAAAAATAGTTAGACCACGTATCAGGAAGGCCAACTAGATCTTTAGCATTGCAGACCGCATGAAATGTGGTCCGAATGGAAACAGCGGAACCCGAGGCACCTGGCAAGAGCCATCGAGCCTGTCAACTTGGCAGGAGAAAGCGAAGGTACGACCAAGACTTTGTTCTTCCTCAAGTATGTTATTATTCAAACTATCATTACAAAAACATTTGCCCTCGAAGTATTGATATAATAAAGGGCATATCGTGCATTATATAATGCTGTTTTACCAAGAATTAAAAGAAATGAATAAGAATATTTTTGTTTCTAGTGTCAATGACAGAGGCGGTGTTGTCATATAAAATTGCAAATTGCTGTTTGAGCAAAAAGTACTGGAAAACTAAATTGTAATTGTCATATCAATGCAAACAAAAATTGAACAATAGCTGATGACAATTTACGGCTTCAGGTAATAGTTGGCGAAAAAGAAAACTCTTAGGCTTTATGTTGTATATTTCTCAGGGTTTTTAGGGTTTTGTATGAAACAAAATAATTCGAAGATATGCTGTTTAGTTAATGAATATATTGTTATATGTATGTATTTTTACGATAAAGATTCATTTTTAAGCGATTGTGGATACTATTTTCTCAAAGGGAGTGGCAGCAGTGAAATAGAGTATGGTGGCAATTGAAGTAATTGAAAATGTTTTTGATTGTTAACCTTACTTAAGTTGGTATGTACCTTGTTTTCTCATTTGGAAGTTTGCCTAAAAGAGGTCCGTGCTTTAGTATGGTTTGTTTCAAATGTATCACTGAGTACAAATAGTAAGCTATGAATTAACTTATTTTTATTCTGCTGTCTAAGAGCTCTGGTAAGTGTTGCATTGTTTCACCGATTTAACTTTGTTTTTTTTTTAAAAAGAGTGCAAGTGTGTGTGCCTGAAAATTAGAACTTTTAAGCTATATTTGGACTAGCTTTGTTTTTATTGATAATTTCGTACACGTAGAGAAGAGTACAATCATAATGTAACGTTAGTAAAACAGCAACATAAAAAATCCGCCATATCACGCGCGCGTCTACTTATGTTGCGTAAGTATTGGTGATGTTGTTTCGTCTGGCATTCATCAACAACACTTTTTCGATATAATGCATTACTTTTGAAATGTTGTGTCTGCTTATGAATACTGACAGAATAGTCTGGTCAGAAAAAATGGCTGTTATAAGTTAAAATATTATCGCGCAATGAAATTGTGGTCCGGAAGATAAAGAAAATCAAGATTTCAGTTATTTGCTTATCGCTTAGGTCCCTGTTAATAAATGCAAGGATTGTATAACTTCCTATTGGAACAGTGATCTCGAAGATAACTACACAGGCGGTGAACCTAAATTCTCAAATTTAGAAATAATAGTAAAGATGGCTTTATCTCTTGCTCATGGCAATGCAGACACCAAGCGGTCTTTTTCCCGAAAAGCCAGGATCATAACAAAGACAGAGTTAGGTGAGTGTTCCTATATTAAACGGGCTAATGGCTATAAATTCTAAATTGGACCAAGTGCACACAAATGCACACAGCATGGAAATCAGCGAGAGAAGACTTAAGGCGGGAACATGTGCTCGGACAAAGTACTTGCGGCGACAAGAGGAAGACAATCGAAAAACGATGAGTGTGGAAATGAAGAAGAAACAAGATGAAGATGGAGAGAAGTTTAATCAATAGCTTCAATGCAACATCAAGATCGGTGTGACACGAAAAGAATTAGAAGGAAGCAAGAATGATAGTAAAGCCCTGTACAACAAAATCGACGCCTTGCTGAAGGAAGAGAGCATAAGAAAGATTTCTAAAGGAATCAAAAGTTGTTCACAGAAACAGAAAGAATTAGATGACCTGAAGATATCAAAAGTCAGTGCGAGCAAAGGAAATACAAACAGGACAGTCAGCGTCCTGAACCAGAACGTAAACCAAAACAAGTGAAGCTCGCAAATCTTTTCATGCAAGCCTAAAAAATTAAGCAGCGTGACCAAAGACAGAAAGGAAGGTACCGGGGTTTTCCAAAAAGAAGTCCAGGGCTTCTATTTGGAAACTGGCCAATTTCAGGCACTCATTTAGAAACCAAATAGAAGCCCCTGGACTTCTATTAGGAAACAGTTTCCTAATTAGAGCCCCGGGGCTTCTATTTTTTAGATGGGGGAGGTGGGTTGTTGATAAGTTTAAAAAAGAATGAAAATTTACCATCAGTCTTTTATTAAAACGCTACATTCTGCGGATATCCGCACAAGAAATAACAAAACACACAAAAACAACAGTAACTAAAAAAATCTGGTAAAGTGCCCTGTGTAAAACACGAAGCACAGGTCTGCAATGCGAGTAAACATGAGTTCTAAAAAGACTTACAGGGAAGGCGGGGCAACATCACGCCGCCCGTTTCAGTACTCGCCCCGTTATATTTCCAGTAATACTCCAGAGTAAAGTTGGCAGTGGGGATGGGTGGAGGGGTGTTTGTTCGCCTTGTGCGAAGCACAGGATTAAGCAAAGACGCAGAACATGTCTTGGGGCTGCCTCATATCAAAGGATTAAGTGCACCGTGTCTGCACTGCGAGTAAACACGAGTTCTAAAAAGACTTGCAGGGAAGGAGAGGGGCTTTAATTAGGAAACGATTTTTTCAGGTCTTTATTTTAACTCCAAACAGAAGCCCCGGGGCTTCTATTGGGAAACAGTTTCCTAATAAGAGCCCCGGGGCTTTTAAATGGGGGAGCTTCTTTTCGGAAACTCCCAGTACCACCAAGCTTGAAAATCACCTTCTACAGTACCGGATGAAATAGAAATCAAATCAAAGATTGACGATGAAATTGATCGAATCAAACTTGGTGGAAATTTCTTTTTCAGGGCTTGCTAAAAAACTAATAGGAAGTGAAGAATTTCAGTTTCAAGTGCGACAAATTATTTCTGAAAGAAAAGAATAGTATATTTGAGGTCTTCATGGATAAGGATGCAAATACTCATATCGCCGAAATGAGAAAACCAGGGACATGGGCAACGAAGACCGAAATTTTTGCTGCCGCCTCCATGCTAGGAAAGGATATTCTTGTGCTTACACCGCATACTCATACCTACAAGTGGTGTCTTTTTCAATCGAAATTGGGCAGTGGTAACATGGCGAGCACGGGTAAATGTAAATGTCATTCAACACTTTGCAACACTGGTGGTGTAAACTACGACCGGATTATCTATCCGCCTAGTCAGTGTAATTATGGACGAAAGCGTCCAGTTTTAGAAGGTTAAATGGATGTCAAGGTGTTTTAAAAATCACACTCACACAAGGGTTCAAGGTAGATGTTCAGAGGATGACAAACTTTTCTCTTTCAAAACGTTATTCCTTTGTATTTTATTCTAGTGTTACTGTAGTTAAAATTGTTATTATCTTTGACACTATTCAACATAGCTAAGGGCAGTATTAGAAAATTTACAGTGCTCAGAAAACGAATGCATTAATTGTGATAATAGTGTATCTTCACTTATATTTTATTTTCTATTCCAGTGTATATAGCGTACAATTTGTTTAATTTTAAATCAGTGGTTTTTTATTTCTTGTTTGTTCAGTTCCTCCGTTTATTTTTGTTAGTGTACATGGTATATAGCCAGGTTTATTTTTTGTGTGCGCCATACATCAGTTGCCAATTGAGGAACTGATTGTCACATTCGGTAGTTAAGCTTGAGCATATAGGGTAAATTGTAGTCTAGGATTTTTTCCATGTTCTTTATTTCAAACAGGATCAGGTTTTGGCAGCTGCTTGGCTTTTGATGTCAGTCTGCTTGATCTCAGTATGTAATTATCCGATCAAGTATTTATGAGAATTTGGTTCATTTTCAAATATCAGCTGCATAGTGGTGTTTCATTACTACTGTTTCGCCATTTCATTTGTGTTAAGTTCTATAAAAATCCCCATACGTTGGTTGAAAAAACGAGAATTGTACATTTTAATGCGAAAGTATTACCATCAAGTATCACCGGTTTTGGAAGACTGGAATAAAAAGGTTGGTTCGAGCTTTACAAAGGGTATGTTTCAAGAAATTGCCAAAGTCTACAGAAATGTAAGTATGTTATAAATATTTTCGCGAAGAAAGGTAAAATGAGTAAATAATTTAATTGCAGCTGAACTAGCTCGCTTCAGAAGTAAGTATTCACACGTTCTGCATTGTATTTAATTGCTTATAAAAGGGTTTAAGCAGTTTTTCAAATACTTTTCTTTGTACTTTTTGGTACTTTTTTGTACTTTTTTTAAAAAATTTTACAGAACGTATTTTTTGGTACTTTTTTACGCTTTCATCGTACTTTTTTGTACTTTTTTGCCCAGCTCCCTGTGGCAACCCTGATTGAGATGCACTTCAGTATCATTTAAATCAGGATTACCTCAGTCCATTTTGATACTTTTTTGCTGAAAGAAGTACTAATCTCTATGTTGATTATTAATTTTAAAAAGTTCATTTTTACTGAGTTTCAATCCAATTTGCTGTGGTTTTTTATATTGACGTGATTTCTTATTTTGACCTAGGTGATGTCTGCAATATCGTGGATGAATAAATGGTTCGCACAAGAAACAAAACCAAATCGATCATGCGTATATGACCTGCCATTTCCAGACCCAATGCCACCAAAATATCACCCAGATGCATCATGGAATTCAGTAGTTCGCTTCCGTATCGGATTGTATTCCGTTTATCTAAAGGACTGGTTTCAAATTTATTCACGAGAGCAGTTTTTCATAGTACCCTTAAGTGAATATACTTCCAATAAACTAGCTGTGCTGCAAAAGATGGCGGCATTTCTAGACTTGCCATATTACAGTTTTAAAAATATTGACAATGAATCTAAGAGAAATAGTCAGAAAAGAAAGGCGATAAAAATGTTAGCCGAGACAAAAGAGGCACTGGATAACTTCTATAGGCCATTTAATTTAGAATTAGCATTGTTATTAAACGACACAAGATTTGAATTTTAAGCAATATTAATCTTATTAAGCTTAATTTTAGTAATTCTCATTTATTAATACTTTGTTATAGCCAACGAAAAACTTATATCAATAGAGCGAAATTGTAATGTACTGTAGCGAAACTGTATTGCAAATGTAATGTAAATGTAAGCAACGTTTTGACAGAGTTAGTTTTAAGTATTAATTAATTTACGAAAAAAATGTCAATGTTTTTTAAATTAAAATGTTTTGGTTTTTACTTAAAATCATTGCTATTTGAAAAAAGATCCTAGAAATATTTATAATTCAACATATTTAGTGACGAAGTCTCATGGTTGAAAAGCTTATATATATTGCTAAACATTTTATGTTGCATGTATTGTAGCAACATTAATAAAAATTATTATCCTTGAAAAACAAAGGAATTTTTGTGACCTGGACGCATAAAATGTCATTTCTTATTGAAAAGGACACTTTTACAGGAAAATATTAAATGAAGTTTTAAAGAATACTGTGAAATTATTATTATTATTATTATTATTATTATTATTATTATTATTATTATTATTATTATCATTATTATTATTATTATTATTATTATTATTATTATTATTATTATTATTATTATTATTATTATTATGTAGTTCAAAAGAAAATTTATTTATTACAAGATGCCGAATTTGGAATTTTTAGTGTGGCATTGAAACCGTATTAAAAAGGGTTTTGTCTGGTGGGAAACACTTTTTCTGGACTGCTGTTGTTCGATTTATTTGGTAATTATTTATTTCAAAATTTAATTTGGATCTCAAAAATTCTATTTTTAATATCAAAAATAAATTTTGGATCTCAAAATTATTCCTTGATATGCAAAATTAACTTTTGCTACGTGCAAATATATTGTTATATCTTTAAATGTGTTCTTCATCTAAAAACAATTCTTGATATCAATAACTATTTATAGATATAAAAATACTTATTAATATCAAAATTTACAATAACTTACTGATCACTAAAAGCGCTTTTTGGAGATCTAAAGTTAAATTCTTGAAAGCAAAAATGAAATGCTGGACAGCAAAATCTCAGTATTCAACTTACTTATTTATTATCTTTTTACCGTTATCAAAAATTTGCTTTAGATAACATTATCTGAGAATGATTTTTTAAAATTTGTATCTTTAAATCTGCAGATGATTTTTGACCTCAAAAGTTAAATTTTGACTTGAAAGTTTAAATCTCTTTTTAAACTCAGAAATTCAGAATTAAACATTTATTATAAAATTCAGGACTGGCCGGTGTATACAGCATCTTTCTTTTTATGTTTACTGCCTATAAAGGAAGCTATTCTTGAGCGAAAAATTGCTTCATCACTATAATTTAATTGGTAAAAGATAAAACTAAATTATGTGGTCAAGTTTTGTCGGCTTTGCGACATCATGTTCAGGGACGATTATTCGTATTTGTCGTTGTCGTTGTGACATCATATGCAGGGACAAGTTTAGGCAAGTTTAACGAAGAGTGCATTGTGTAGTTAAGCATGCGGTGTTCTTTGATGATTTATATGAAGTACTGCTTGCCATTTGAAAGATGATTTAACGATTAATATTTCCATGAGCATTTTATATTGTTCTATTGTGCCTGCCACACTTTATTCAGTAAGCAATATGGAAATGAGGTAGACCGGTCCGGGGATGTTTGACCGCTATTTATGAAAGGCCATGGTACTGATTAGTTGACAGTGAACTGAACAGCAGTCAAATAATGCTTTAGAAAGACTTCATGTTGCAAATAACCCTTAAATATTAAACCAAGGCGGTACAATATGGCCAGTTGCGGGAAATTTGCAACGAGTTGCGGTCACATGGCTATGTTTCTGATATAAAAACGAAACCTCCGAAGAGTGGGGGTGAGTCTTAAATCGGATTTGATGAGCGGTAAAATGGATTAAAAGTGGATTTCTTCTGGGTGAGTTGAAATTTCTACGTTCTTCAAATTAAAAAGAAGACATTGAAGTAAATTATTTTTAAATGTTTAGCATGTTGTTAGTTCATTTAGTAATATTTTTATGCAAACTTCAGACATCCCGAAATGTACAGTGTGTTATTGTTAAATAGGCCGCATGTGCAACGGCCATATTTACAGGGTCAGAGAGCAGAAATTATTAAAATTTTATATATATTTTACGTCGCTTTCAGTGCCAGAAATTAATGCGGTTCTTTGTGTTAAAATCACCGGCACTGCCACACCAAAAAGTGACAATTATTGAACAACTGTTTAGCAGTGTTCCACTGTCTTATGAGTTTAACAAAAAATTTGTTAAATATATTTGCGTTATAATTCAAAGATTTTGTGGCATTGAATATCACTTAAAACGATTTTGTTTATGGAGCATAATGCCGTATTTCATGAATTTACACACCTAAATTATTTGTGTGTAAATTTCCACCTTGAATAGAATCTTTAATCAGTTTCTTATAGAGGATAAATTCTGTGAAATTTAGTGCTCTTAGGTGTCTTAATTTATAAAAAAGGGAATATTTCTGCTATGTTTAAAGTAATCTAAACATGCAAAACTTAATTTAATTATTTTGACCAGGTTACGATTCATGCTGCTGCGAATATTGGGGCATATTTAGGTAAACAATGATATAGAATCTAAATGCCTGTTTATAAAATATGCTCTGTAAGAAATTGTAATGTGCTGTGTCATGCATTGAAGTATCGGTGCAAAGCTCTTGGAATATGACAGTGATCTTTGTGTATGCTGTTTTTTTAATAATATTTTGCATTTAATTGCTTAATAATTAATGATATTTCCCCCGAACATCACTGTTAAATTTATATAGACGTGAAATTCACTTTGTAAAAGTGTGTGAAATTGATCCCAAAATTAGATTTTTGCCATCTAAAATACGATTTTTTGATAACAAAGCATAAATTTTGAAGTTTAGCATTAAATGTTAAAATGACATTGATCTGTTACAGTGCTGTATTTTGTGTCTGAATAGAAAGTGCAGCCTTTTGAAGAATAGATGTGGTAAAAAACTATTGGAGTGTTAGTGTCAGGAGCTGTATTTTTCTTTCGTACTTTCTTGCAATTGACTTAGTTGTTTGACCTGCATATATGTGGTTTATATGTGGCAATATGTTGACATCTGATTTTATGCCATCAGTTAGTACCATGATGAGCAAATCTTGATACAGACAAAATGTTGCATCTCTATTTTTTTCAAATTCAGACGCTATAATAGATCTCAGTGCATCATCCGTGCAATTTTATTGAGCGTTCTATTGTTCATAGCAAATGAGCAATAGTCTTGTCGGTGTGCTATAGGCTGGGTCATATAAATGGCCCCCAGGAGACCTATGTGTACTGTACTAAATGTGGCAACAGATAGTACTCCGAGTACTGCTTGCGAGAATTCTCCGAAACTGTACATGTCATTAGCTAAAAGGGCTTAATGAGAACAAAATATAGGGAATTTTATATGCAGTTAAGTTTCATTTACAATATAAACGATTACAAAATGCGCTATTCTTTGTAAATTATTATTTTCTCATTGTCAAACATGGGGTTAGAACTTCAAAAGGCAAAATTCTTGGTTCCTTTGTCGGATTCCGACGTCTTTTCAACGTCGACTTTCATACGTCATTTAAACTCGTAATAAAGATGTTGATTAGACGTCAGAGAAAACAAATTCTAGGCAACTTTGTTTGTGAAAAGTCTACTCAGAGACCTTGATCTAGGGTCTCGGCCAATTATAACCAAATTACAACCAGATTTAAAGTTGTAGTTTTATCGGATCGATATTTCAATCGCAAATCGATATTTGATCAACCTAGCAATGCTAAACAGTATAGTACATGAACAAAACTTTACTTTCAAGAAGGTCTTTACGTAATTGTAAAATGTTAAATCTTTGGGATTTTTGTGGTCCCAAACAGTCTCGTTAACAAATATAATGTGCATCGCTTCAAATGATATTCTATGATTTAGTGAGTCCTTATTGTCTTATGTTGAACCTTCTGTGGTATTCTGGATATCATTTTTTACATTACATGCTGCTCCACTCATTCTTGTTTTATAAAAATAGAAGAACGCTAGATATATAAAGATGAAATGTGTTGATTGATGCTAAATGAAAGCATGGGATATTGGTGTGTAAGTGATAATGGGATAATGCTGCTTGTAAGATATTGTTAAACCTGACTGCCAAATGACAGTAGACCAATAAAAAGCTTTGCTGTCGTAAGAAACGTGTGTAAAGCAGAATACAGATTCTATTTCACTGTATCCGGAGTCCTTCTCACCCCCTACCTCCGCCCTAAACAAAGAACAGGAATAAATTGGAAATAAATTTAGTGTACATTCTGTTAAACCTTAACATAAAATGTCAGCAAAACTGGACTAGCGGACCCATCCTCAACCATGCCCATGAGAGTCACGTTATCTAAGTCGCATAATGAAGTTCTTGACGGATCATTCATCCAGGAAAACATCTATTTGGAATGTTTGCCATATTTCTTCGTTGCATCCTTTAAATTCCCACCACACCTTGCCTTGTAACATGTAAGGCAATGCCATCACTCTAATATTCTGTAATATTCAATAGATTACTGATAGAAGAGCGAGGAAAAATGTTGAAATATAATGAACTGAAATACAGATCTGGAATGTATATGGGTTCTTCTTGCATACCCTGAAATAAGATGAAGGAAAATGGCAGTGTACATAGGGTGCATTCAAATTAACACACTCAAATTAAATCCATGTTTAATGGCGTCAAAGCTTTATCAATTAAAAGTGCAAACAAGAAAATTGTTTCGTGGCCAGGCTTCACTGACTTCAATTTCAGCCACTCCCTCCTCACCCGTAAACAGTGGTCCAGTCTTAAAATACCACAGCGTGTAATAAGTAACAATATCCCTTGGCATTTCAAGCTCATCGGAAACATATGTAATAACTCATATAAAGATTTTATTTAATTATCATTTATCATTAAGCGCTGCTACCGTATTCACCTTGGTAGTGCAACAAGTGCCAATGATATTGTATTAATTTACGCGGTTAGTAGCTCTAGTTGTGCTTTGTGAATATCGGTGCTGGTATATTTATTAAGAAATATGTTGATTGTGTTAACTTGACTTGACAAAAAAGTTATTGACTTTTGGCTAAGGGCCAACGATGGTGGTATGATTGAGGAATGGAGCTGGGCCACGATCGGAGTGAGTTAGGGGCGATTACGAAAGCTCTAAAAGGATCAGCCCTGCGATACTTATGCCACGCTCTCTGTTGGAGGGATTGGGTGGATGAGCAATTAGGGGATGGGTGAAAACACCATTGGGTATGCGACGGAATGATCACCACCAGGATGACGACCACCAGCTACAACCTACTTTAATTTATAAACAGCGCCAAAAATACACGTATTTTTTAATATTTTACAAGGAGCAAGGTCGTGGGATTGGGTTTAGTTGGTTGTAAGGTTTAAAACAAAAAACGTATCATTTAAAAACATCTGGCACAAGGTAGGGTGGGTCAGATCCACCAGATTCTTCATAACAAGTACAGAGTTATCTGTATCTAATTTCTAATAACGAATATCGGGGGTTGAGCTTTTCCATATCAGAGATTTTTATATCATATTCGATTTATGCCACCAGTGTGAAAACACCATATATAAAATTTTAATTTATAAGAAATGGGATTGGCTTATAAATTCATAGCAGTACTTTGTTATTCCTTCCATATATTATCTTAAGAGAACGATAAAGCATAGCACATTTTATGTTGGTTTTATTTAAGGGCATCTAGGATTCATTTTAACTCATCCCAAATATAAAAAGCTCTACATGAAAAAGGAAAATATTATTTACATCCTTAAAATTTATTCATAGTACATAGTCCGTCCAGATATTGTTGCTACACTTTTCATATCGGAATTTGTAATTTTATCAATTCCTTTATTAAAACCTTTCAGAATAAAGCAAGTAATTAATAATACTGAAATAAATATAGGTACTTTTGGTTTCAAGACGGATTCATATGCAGTCACCACCGCTATACGAGAATATTTACACAATAAAACAGGCGAAAACATATAGGAAAATGCGAACTTAGATGCCCCCTCAAAGCCCCTGAATGTTAGTGACATTATTCTTGGTGGGTATAGAGTGAAGCGTGAATAAGTGTTTACTATTTTTTCAAAAAGATAAGATTTGAAATAGCGACATTTCAAACATATCGCCTAAGCGAGGAGATTTCCTATCAACGACTAACCTTAATAACTCCGAGCAACAAAATCAATTCCTTTCACCGTGCTGTAACAATATATTGTCATTGCATTTGTACTACATTGTACTACTTTGGAAGTCCTCACAGACTTTTCAATATAAACCAACAGAAACACGCTGTCTTGACGTCTGCGCTCTGGGCTTATAATTTTCACATTTTTATCATCAACATTTTTCAGTATTGGCATTTTAAACTATAATGTATGAGTACCATAATATGTTTTTGAAGCATTGGAAAGTTCTCGGCCTTTTTAATTTTGACTTAAAGATAGGAGTGAAGATGTATTTATGGATAAAAGTAGCCTTTTTTCATATTTTGATCAATATTTTCATGCAGTAAAATCTTTTTAAAATGCATTTTCCAATCTGCGTAGATATGCCCGACTCTAGCTTCTTTTTTATTAATGATAAGGATGTGAACATACTGGAGTAAATTTTCTCAATTTAAGTAATATCGCAAATTTCTGTGATGGATATATGTCTCTTTCAGATTAATTTTCAAGTGTTACAATTTAGCCACATGTCACCCATGTATATACCTTTATTCAATCGCCGTAACTCCCAATAGAGACTCAACCCTCATCTAATTTATCGAGAAATTATCTGTAGATATATCGAGGAATGCCCAAAATTGCAATGCATAATGTCCATTGAACCAATTATTGTCCAAGTGATCAAAGAAGCTAGAACAGCATACATCTATGTGGACAATTTTGTGGAAAACATAATCTAAAAGAGGTTGGTTAAAATGATAAAAAAACCTGTGAAAATTGGCAGTTTCGATCCATAAAGATTTCTACTATAATTGGACGCTATCAAATATTACGTAATGCTGCCGTATCTTAGCTTAGGTAATTCAACTTTCCAGCAGATCGGTGGTGTTAATTGCTCGCAGGAGAAATTGTACTTGAAGACCCTTCGACTCCAGTCTCCATGGTGGACGAATAAATGCGTCTCTTTATTGAGATGGCAACTGATACAATTAGCGGCGTGTGTATGCGAGGCAGTTCCAGGTGATGCGGCATAGATATCTGTCCGAAGGATGAGAGGGAGCCAGGACTCCTCACTCAAAACGATGGTCTCGGGGTCAGACCTCAGATCTGCTGCTGGCTAGAGCTAGTTTACCCTTGCGCTTGGGGTGGAAACCTCCATTGACAGCGAAAATTGTTGGTGGGTTTAGACCATGAGGGATGGGAAGTGCTTTCGTTGGATTTTTATTCTATAGAAAGTAACTGTAACTCTGGAGATGCTTCTGTTTCATCAGAATGGCTGATAAGTGAAATAAATCGTTTCGCTAGAGTATTGCTGGCTAATATCCGACCTTGGTAGAGGTGTCTAGATACGGTCTTCTCTGAAACTACTCCACTTTGCTTGTGAGACTGGGTGGTCACGATCAAGTCTTTCTCAGGGAGATATATAGTTCTGTTAAAGTTTTTAAGATGGCATTTTCTTAAATTCTTTTTCGACATTCTTTTGTACAGGGCTCTCCAGTATTAGGGGACTAGTAAGACAAGTGACCAATTAAAGAAAGGTCATTAGGGCCGTTTTGTTTATCTTTTGGTGGCGTGAGTATCTCTTACTCCATGGCTTCATGATCCCATGGCTCAGAAACGGGTCCGAGTCCGAAGAGACTCCGAGAGGTCACAGAGACAATGAACAGTATCATAAGACTAGAGGGTGTAGAATTGGTCGACCCTTCTTCTGCTTGCGGAATATATGTAATGCTCAATTCAGTTCTAGAAGTACTACCACGTCTGCCCACGAATCACCAATCTAAGCAAAACTGGGTACCGTACATGCTCATAATGTTGTGAATAACTTAGAGTCAAAATAGACTTCAGCCAAGCTTCTGAGCAACACTTCCGAGCAGGGACTAATATTAAGACTCTCCTGTAATGCACATAGGCACTCATGTCCATCCATAAAATAATAACCAAGTATGCTCCAACGCTTACATCACTCAAAATTTTAAGCTGGTGCGATTACATCCCTAGAAATAATTATTAATTTAATGAAAAATTGATTTTTCGCTAATGTTTGAGCCATTCTTCCGAATAACGAAAAACACTTTCTTTATCTAAAAATTTCCGACAGCAAGGCTATTTTTCTGGCGTCATTTAAGAATTAAATGAAAAATTGTTTTCCCCCAATATTTTCGCCAGTTTTTGGTAACTCCTAGAAGAAAGTAACAGCTAGTAGTAACACCTACTACGTTTACGTAGTGTCTCTAGACAGTAAGGCTATTTTCCCTGTGTCAGTTACGATTTTACGAAAAATTATTTTTCACCAATACATCCTCCAATTTTTGAAGAATTGGCAAAAAGCCTTAGTTAACGGACCCCCCACCCCATAACACAATGTAACCCCGTCAGAACATCATTGCTTATCAGTAAATCACACTGAACACCGTCAGTACTACCAAGATACCTAGGATTTTACCAATTCATTTGTACTACTATGACGCATGATCTTGTTTCATGACATTTGAACCTTTCATTCCATATCCGGGAAAGAAAGCAATGGCTGAGAAAAGGTGCGGTCCACATTTATTGGCGAATAAGAGAATGTATGTAGACGAATAATTAGAAGTTTGTAAAATAATAGGAGGTGCTATTGGTTTAGAGACCTATGTTGAAAAAAAATTATCCCCAAAAATCCGAAAGAAACAAGTCTGCGTGGAGGCAATCACAATTATAGATGGCCAGAGGCTCAAAGCTTAACGACTTAAGTGCATTGAATAAGGACACTTTCGAGAAGCCTGTAAAATACATATACGTCTTTGAATGTAACCGCCATCACAGATTAAATCGGAGAAGCGCTGGGAATTGTCTTTGTGTTATGATAATTGGATCTATTCCAGATGTCGACTGTGTGGACAACTGCTGACTGGAGACAATGGTGTAAGCATTCAGTGTGTGCATCACTATGTACAAACTGTGGACTGTGGAAGACCAAGTTTGTTGTGGACGCTAAAAAAGATGTGTAAAATGCGGCATATATACTAAACCATTTTAATGGCAAAGAGATAATGATCTTCGTGATCATCGTGTGCATATTACCAACAAGTTTTAAAAATTTCCTTGCCCTTTTGAGGGCAAAAATATCATAAAACTTGTAGGTAATATATATGTGTATAGATATAAAAAAAGGAGTGGGGTGGAGTAAGTAAATTGTAAGGAATCATTGATGTGTACTTGTTTACTGTGTTATTCATGTTGACATTTTTAGTGTTAAACATGTGGAGATTTTTATGTGTGTAATTTTGTGAGTTTTATGAATTATTTTTAAGCGGTTTTGAGGGTTGCTGTATATATTAATTTTATTTACTAAATTGGAGAAGAATGTTGAACAAATAAGCATTTTTTGTTTCAACTTCTTTTTATTTTTCAAACAAAAGTATAAATGAATAAAAACAAGGGAAAATTTAATGAACAGTGAAATATACTGCAATTAATGACAAAATAAAACTCAGAATTGCCTGAAATGAAAAACTAAGCAAAAATCGCAAAAGTCCTTTGTTTTTGTTTAAAGTGAAACCCTTAGGTTGATTGCCCTCTGCGAGCTCTGACGCCCAGCAAACGAAACAAATGTAAAAGCTGGGAAATACCTTATATTTTAAGCGTAGTTTTAACAGAACATTTTACGAAAACTACCATTTAAATTTTGCTGCTGAAACTTTGTATTGTATTTGTAACAGAACTTTAAAAAATTTTCTTTTGGATACATCGTTTTATAACCTTACGAATTTATATATATACTAAGCCCATTGCAAAAGGTAAATGCGTTTGCACACATGCAACTATAAATGAGTACAATGATGCAGTGACTTAGATCTGCCGGCCAGGTGCTAGCTAATGTAGCAAAGTGGAATGTGAGGTCGTTTCTTTTTTTCTTTTTTTGAATATTTTTTTTCACTATCAGTTTCTTGCTGAACATCTGGCGATAGTTTAAAGTGATGCTTGGAAATTACGGATTGAAGACGGATTGTTTATACACAACATGTATCTATATATCCGATTTATCTCTGCCTGAATGTTTTCATTCCCTTACTCTCCATGTAACCAAAGACCAAATGGTGTTTTGGCAAAACTGCTGATTTAATACAAAGTCTGTAAAAACCCAAACAGGAGTCAATGACATTTTCAAAATCATAGATGATGTCTAGTGAAAAGTGTCCGATTCTTCCGTGAACATTGTAAAACAACTTGTTTAATTTTCTTAATTTTCTTCTGTTGTGCTTTGCATCTGCTCTATATTATGGCCACACTCACCAAAATAGTTACGTTATTAATAGCTGAATCACAGATAGAATTATACACATCTTCCTACAAATACTTTGCACAATGATTATCATGAAAGATGGGGAATGTTATGCTTCTCCTTTGATTCCCTATTCACTCAAGCACTTTTCAAACGATGAAGCGGGATAAAAACGTTAGAAATCGGCATCCCACATAGCGGGCTGTTTATGACATTGAGATGTTTGGATATGCAATTTTATTGCTACCCCTTCTTTTCTAAAACTGTCATATTTGTGTTGAACATTTCACAAAGTTCTCTCTTTTATCTTACATTTCATAAGTAGTTATATTACACCAGAGGCAGCAATGAGAGCTGTTTGCACCTGAGATGTCAAACGTGTGTGAAAAAATGCGTAATCACCACACAGAAACACCCTAATTGATATTTCATTGCTCTGTAAATTTTTTAACCCAGACAAACGATCACTGTACTTACCAATAACTCTTTTCAGATTGAAGTATAAATCTTCCGAAGAATATATTAACAACAAAGAACGCCTACTTTAAGGATATAATGTAAAGTTAAATAAAGATAAAGAATTAATCTAGCATTTAGTAATCTTAAAATTTCATACTCCATACTCTTAATTCGATGTCAGTTTGTCGTAAATTTAAGATTGCAGAGAAATGTCAAATGTTTCATTATTCAAGATTAATTTACTTCCATCTCAAATAAACTTTGAATTGCACCATCGACATACAGGCCAAATTTCCACCGATTCGAGGCAAAACTAAACTGAACTTAACTCAAAAAGCCTTCAGCCAGTATCGCTTTTAAAAGACCATCAGACTAAATAAAACCCTTCCAAGAAGGAAAAAAACCATTGAGAGAATCTTAATCATAATAAAATTTGGATGGAAATGAGCAATTTTTGCTGGTATTGGTAGTAAAAATCTTTAGTCTTGTCTTTTTTCATGTAAGCAAGTCAGTCTCGGAGATGGAGGTGGAGAGACGGCGAGAGAGAGACAGACAACATTATACCATGATGACGCATTATACTACGATATCGTAATGGGTCGGGAGGGAAAGAAACAGAGAGATCGAGAGAGAGAGAGAGAGAGAGAGAGAGAGAGAGAGAGAGAGAGAGAGAGAGAGAGAGAGAGAGAGATTGGGGAGATGGTGAGAGAGACAGACAACATTATAGTATGATATCGCAACGGGTCGGGAGGGAAAGAAACAGAGAGATAGAGAAAGAGGGGGAGAGAGAGAGAGAGAGAGAGAGAGAGAGAGAGAGAGAGATGGAGGGGGAGATGGTGAGAGAGACAGACAGCATTATATTATGATATCGTAATGGGTCGGGGGAAAAGATACAGAGACATAGAGAAAGAGAGAAGGAAGAGAGAGAGAGAGAGAGAGAGAGAGAGAGAGAGAGAGAGAGAGAGAGAGAGAGAGAGATGGAGGGGGAGATGGTGAGAGAGACAAACAACATTATACTACGATATCGTAATGGGTCTTGAGGGAAAGAAACAGAGAGATCGAGAGATATAGAGAAAGAGAAAGAGAGAAAGAGAGAGAAAGCGAGAGAGAGAGAGAGAAAGAGAGAGAGATGGTGTGAGAGACAGACCACATTATAGCATGATATCGTAATGGGTCGGGAGGGAAAGAAACAGAGAGATCGAGAGTGATAGAGAAAGAGAGAGAGAGAGAGAGAGAGAGAGAGAGAGAGAGAGAGAGAGAGAGAGATTGAGGGGGAGATGGTGAGAGAAAGAGATAACATTATAGCATGATATCGTAATGGGTCTGGAGGGAAAGAAACAGAGACATAGAGAGATAGAAGGAAGCGAGAGAGAGAGAGAGAGAGAGAGAGAGAGAAATGGAGGGGAGATGGTGAGATAGACAGAAAGCATTATACTACGATATCGTGATGGGTCGGGAGGGAACGAAACAGAGAGATGGAGAGAGAGATAGAGAAATAGAGAAGGGAGAGAGAGAGAGAGAGAGAGAGAGAGAGAGAGACAGAGACAGAGACAGAGACAGAGAGAGAGAGAAGGAAGGGAAGGAGGGATGAATTGGGAGGGCGAAATATTGCATCATGACTTCGTGAGGGCGATGGGTGTGAGTGAGTGAGTGAGTGAGTGAGAGAGAGAGAGAGAGAGAAGAAAAGAGAGAGTGAGCGAGATAAAGAGATTGAGAGAGAAACCATTGTACTGGACCGTGCAAGTATACGGTATTATTAGATGTATAATAATAAATTGAGATCATCTGTTTTACACGACTGATTTACAGTTCTACTAACGAAGCTAGGATCTTCCCGTTTCAGAAGTGTTGGGGTCGAGGTAATGACCTTGAAAAATGTTGAGTTAAACGTTGAAACTATTTTCTGATGGTTAAAAGTCTAGTATTAAAGTTATGTTATTATTTTTAATATAGAGGGGCATGGGACGCTGAGAGGAGCAATTGTCTCCTCCCACTCTAATGAACAGCTGTCAAGGATGGTGTTCGTGTTGCAGTTGTTTTATCTTCAGTAGCAGATTCAGACATGGCTAAAAAGCGGCTTTATATCACTAGCTGTCAAACATCACAGGACCCTTTGGACCTAAAAGACGATATGTAAGGGGTCCTTGGTGACCTTGAACTCCTCGGCCATGGTCAAAGTAAAAAACCAGAAGTGGGTCATTATCTCGAAAACGATTAGAGATAACAGACGATATGTAAGAGGTATTTTGGTGACCTAGCGACCTTCGCTGACCTAGCAATTTTGAGCTTATTTTCGACCCTTTGGGACTGGTCCATATGTAACAGGTACCTCGGTGACCTTGACCTCCTCGGCCATGGTTAAAGTAAAAAGCCGAAAGTTGACCATTATCTTGAAAACGGTTAGAGATAGAACGGTTTTGAGCATATTTTAGACGATTTGTAAGACTAAGAGTTCAGAATCGCACTTTTTAGTTTTGTAATTTTACTGTAGAAAACTCCGAAACAGATAGTACAGATTGATAGAAACGTCAGCTTTATAATCATAAATATCAAGTAAACTATTCCTCAACTGTGAGTTGATAATGCAATTATTTATATATCAATGAAAGTATATGTATCCATAGCGCTTGAGCTGAATTTGGTTATTCAAAACATCTGTTGTTCTTTTTCTACTGAGCAGTGTTTAAAAAGTGCCGAAGACATTCCGAAAGCAGACATCAAACCATCAAGAGAATAAAACAGTTCTTATCGAAATCCATATAAACATTTTTATTTACAAGAACAACAATTTTGGTGACAGAAAGGCAAGCATAATCGAAAGAATGGAGTGTAACATGAAACATCTTAGTAACTCCAGTCATGAAAATATATACATCGAAATACATTTAGCAAACAGCAAACCATTACACTAGTAGATACATATCCCGCCACCCTTTGAATTAAGGATATTGTGCGGATACTTCTTAACAGAAATAAGTTTAACTAGGTACAAATTACAAGGTTAACTTCTGCTATTTAATTTCCGTTTGTTAAGTATCAGGTGTATATATACATTACTTTTTCGCAATAATGAAAGACGCATCTATTTCTTCACTATATAAATTATTAATTACTATGAATTATGAAATTGTGCATTTAAATTAAAGATTAATATTGTTTAAAATTCAAATCTTGTGTCGTTTAGTAACAAGGCTAATTCTAAATTAAATGGTCTATAGAAGTTATCCAGTGCCTTTTTTGTTTTAGCTAACATTTTTATCGGTTTTCTTCTCTGACTATTTTTCCTAGACATATTTTCAATATTTGCAAAACTATAATGTGGGTAATCTAGGAATGCAGCCATCTTTTGCAGCACCACGCGTTTATTAGAAGCATACTCGTCTAAGGGTAATATCAAAAACTGCTTACGTGGATAAATTTCAAACCAGTCCTTTAGATAGACAGAATATAATCCGATACGTAAGCGCACTACTGAATTCCATGACACATCTGGATGATAATTTGAGGGCACTGGGTCTGTAAATGGCTGGTCATATACGCATGATCGATTTGGTTTTGTTTCATCTGCGAAACATTTGTCCATCCATGATATTGCAGATATTACCTAGAAAAAATACCAGGAATCATAAAACCTCAGATTGAATTGAAAGTAAAAGTAGCAGTTCTTTTTTTCTTTTCAATAAAACAGTGTATATATATACAGATTGCTAGTAATAACTGGAAACAATTTACACAAGCATGTATATGACAACGCGACATTGACGAAGCTTTGTAATAAAACTTTGCTTCCCATCATTGTAGTTATAGGCGATAAATAAGGGAAAACACAGTACTTGGATGTATCTAAGAGGTACTGTGCTGCTTGGTTGGCTCAGATACGGTTACGTGTCCCCGTGTTTTAATAACGGCAGTGCTGGTGTGGTTTGTAATTGATTCATTTGTGTACAGGCTACCGATCGTGAATGCATAAATTTATTACGGTAATGTCAGTCTTGTTTGTTTTTTTTTTAAGTTCACTGTGTTAGCAAATTGAAATTCGATCAATTTCCCATCATTTCTTTATACTGCAATGCATTCTTACTCGGTGGACGTCAAAATTGCAAATAAAACAATCGTGAGTTATTTGATGTTTATTGGGCATATTTAGTTCGAAACATGACCGGATTTGTGTATTATGCAATACAAAGAAAACTGACCCAGTTATCTACCCTATATGGTTCTTATTTTCTATCAAGAACCGCAAAGCGCAATTTAAAGATTTCCGCTTAAAATACTTCCATATATAGTACTGTTTTCATTCTATTCCTTTGGGAAAGAACAAAGACCTACAAAGGAAGGTTAATACTCCTTAGTACTTATATTGTAATATTTTAACTGAGATAAATAAGCTATGTTTTCCTCAAAATCTCTATATTTATCTGTCGTACGAACTTTATATATTAATTCAATACTTTGAGAGCAAATCAGAAATTGGCTTAATTGAAGCTTGCCCGCTGCTACACTAACTAAAATGAAAAGTTACCTCTCTATGAAAATCCTCGGCAGAAGGTTTCCATTTTCGTGCTGGGGCGTAAAATGTATAATCAGACCACATTCTTTCCGTTGGGTTTCGGTAGGCACCAATAAACTTTGCATTTGGAAGAAGTTGCTTCATGAAATGTGCTGCTAAATATATTGGTTCTGATTGTTCTGAATTTTCGAGATCGTGATGCCAAAGCATATTGTCGTAGAGAACTGTAGCTGTACCATCACCAGTTATCATATTTCTTACTTTTGAACAAGTATTGTTCATTGCCAACATTGTTTCAAAATGTTCAGAATAATTATCCATGTACTGGTCTAAGTTCATAGTTGGGTATTTTTTATATATTCCAAAACGACGTCTGTTAAACCAGTGTCGCTCTTTTTGTTTTGCCATGAAAATATACGGATGCTTAGAAATAGACATGTAGACATCGGTAGTTGCACTTTTTTGTGGTCCAATATTAAAAAAATATGGTAAACACCGAATTCGTTGAACTTCGTCATAAAAACATGGATTTGTCATTTCCTTTATGTATGGAAATTTCAATTTTAACTGAGATGGCTTTGTAATTTTTATATTTTGCTCAAACATGTATTTATTTTTCCAATAAACTGCAGAGCAATCCGTTGCGTCGTTTCTTATCTTGACTTTCGCGATAGAATTATTTATTAGTTTTACATTTGAATGCTCTCTTCTGTTTATTAGAGTAATTTCACTTTCGTGATCAAAATCTAGAAATTTGATAATTTTTAGTTTGCATACGACTAAACACGCAAGAGCTGATATGACTAAAAATTTAAATCGGCTGACTCTTCTTCTATCCATTATATTTGGAAATTTATATAATATAGCAAATGACATAAATGTTATTTGTATGACGACCAAATATTATCTATTAAAACTGTATAATAATTTTGGTTTGCAACATAATTTCTTCGTCTTCGGCATATATAGAAAGCTCGACTACAACGTCGCGTATATCGTGTTTTACGAACTATTTGTTAAGTTTACCAATATCCCAAATTCTAAATCCCTGCACATGTCTGTAACAATATAATGATACCCAAATGCACATAATTCTTTGATAAATTTTGAATTGTTCATGGCAATAATTCATGAATGCTTCTCAGTAAACAAAGAGGTTCAAGGAAAGCGTATTTATGGAAGAGTATACCGTTTTGTCTGGACATTAATATTTTACCTACACGGTGAGTTCTAACCACGGTTTCTTTGTGTGGATATGAGAGCTTATATAGATATATGTGGCCATTGTGCTTATATTGAACAATAAGCCAATTTGTTTGGAAAAGAATTCAAGGTCATTATTTCTCAACCGTTGTAAAAAGTCAGCAAGTTTTAGCAACAATTAGTTTTTAATTGCAGCATTCTTCTATTTTTGCATTTTTTCACATTTTGCTGTACAGCCCTAAGACGAGTAAGAGACCCCTGAATCGCTTCCAACCCCCAACCCCTCACCGAGTATAACAGGGCTGATCATATGAAAGCCTTTAGGAAGACTGAACCGGGAAAGCTAAACTCAGTAGATAATACTATGCATTTATCTGCCTCAAAAGAGATTTTCAAGCATGTCCGTCTTCTCTCAAGTTTCATTGAGAAAAACTGCCGGAGCTGTTGTTATATATACTCACGTGAATTGAAAATGTATTGCGTAAAAATTCAAGACATCTGTTATGACAGTTCAAAACTGGCCTTGAAACTTATCAACTCGGAACGCAAGCACGACAAAAAAGCGCTATAAATAAAGAAAGTTAATTTTATACGTGCCTTTCTGCAGCTTCCTATTTTTTTGCATTCTGATTTCAATTTTGAACGTTTTGTTAACTTATCAGCAGATCCAAAACTCCACTTAATCCAATATTTGCTAAAATAGAAGTGGTTATATCAAAGTGGTGCAAAATGTGGGAATAAGATTCAAATAACG
Organism: Protula sp. h YS-2021; assembly: GCA_949752745.1. Classification (NCBI taxonomy): domain Eukaryota; kingdom Metazoa; phylum Annelida; class Polychaeta; order Sabellida; family Serpulidae; genus Protula; species Protula sp. h YS-2021. Next base: position 35,676,886 of record OX457033.1, read on the forward strand.
ACAAGGTGGAGCTTCCTGTCTTTGTATATATGTATATATGATAGTATCAAATTTAGAAAAAAGCGCTGTTCATTCACTGATTGAAGTCCATCCTATGTTTATTAAAACCAAAATGTTATTTTATATGGCATATTGCCATGTCATATATGGTGGACCAAATTTATTTTTATCAGAAAAAGTTTATGTAGCTACTATAGAAAGAAGACGAAAACAGATCTATAGAAAGAAGATGAAATCAGCCAATCCGGTACTTGAACATTTGTTCTCTCAAACGTGTGCCACTTTGGGCCACTTGTTAAATTTATTATTAATATATTCCATCAATTCGAGCTGAACAGATATGAATTATAGAGCATTATATGGAGAGCTATCCCATCAGCTACTGTACAACTGTATCTATTGATAATGTGTCGGTCTATCAAACGAACACTTATGATCATATGAGTTGAAACCTGTTAAGCCTTTTCTACTAATACATAATAATTAAAATAAATAAAAGTGTGTTTGATAACACAAACATTCAACTGCCATCAGCCCATTACTGAAAAAAAAATACATAATACAACATAATAATGCCCTTGACTTTGCTTCAGTTTTTTCTATTTTCCAATCACTGAACAAAGATTTTGGCATTCACGCCGATTAAATATTTTTGGTATTTTCAAGAGATGGTTGAATTTTTCATTTCCTGAAACACAGCTTAACATCTAATGTTTACTTTTGCTTGCACACTGTGATTACAAGTGATAATGGTGCTGAAATGTGCTGCCAAATATACTGTCCTGAACTTTAAGATCGTGACGCTAAAGCATGTAGTCGCAGAGAGCTGCATCTGTGGCACCACGAATAATCATATCATTTACCTTTGAACAACGAATGCAAATTCGCAACATTTTTCAAAATGTTTGGAAAACATATCCAAATATTTGGCTGGAATCATAGTCTGGCATTTTACTTATATTCCAAAACTAGAATTAACTAGAATTATCCTTAATCGCTCATTTAGGATGAATAGTTAGATGACTTGTGAATTCAAATGGATAGTTTGAACACTTCCAGACTTGAAATGTACAATTAAATTAAACAATTAGAATTCTAGCAACTGTTCATTAAACTTAAGTTTTTGAGTTTAAACATGGTTGGCATCAAGCTTGATTATAAGAACTATGATTTTATTATTAGAATACGAATACTTCGTACACTTCAATACTTCAAATGCTCTACGCTGAAAGTATTAGTGCCAGAAAATTTGAACTATATTTTAATCGCCACCTAAACATAAAAAACAAAACGAAACAAGTGCCGAAGTGATAGCGTGAAGAGGTAGGATCTGATCTGATTTTCACTACAAACTTTATTATTTTTCACCATTCATTTGATACATCACCAGCACAGCAGCAACAGTAGCAGAAAAATCTGGCAGTTCTGGCACAGCAAACCGATGTGCAAGGAGAACATTCAAGTCGAGAAGCCAAGAGCACAAATTCAATTCCAGCATTACACCACTACAGAAAAAACAGCACTTTGTAAATATTATTGAGGATCCGATATTTTCTACTGAAACACAACTCTTGGTATCAGTAGAAGCCATGTTATATTGAAATTGATTTTGCAAAAAGGAAATTAGCAAATATCCCCTAAAGAGTTCTCCCAAGAAAATGTGTGCGTGTGTGTTACTGGTATCATTGTGCGTGTCTCCGCTAACAATAGCATTGTTTCTGCTTTTAAGTTGTTTCTGAATGCAAGGGATAAGTGCAAGATCATTAGGAAGCTGTTGTTCGATTTCCGTAAAGTTGACAGTTCTGTATATGTTACAAATCTCAAAACGTGTGTAATATTTGAATAAGATTAACGAAGGAGATTAAGAAGACTGATCAACACTGAAAGGTCCTATTTTTTTTAATTGTTCCACTAGTTAAATTAAAGGGATAGAACAAGTAACAAGCATATAGCTGCAGAACATACTTCTAAAATGGAATACACAAAGACTCATCTTAGGGATCCTCAGGCAACAGGGATACCAAAACCATTAAAAGTAAACGTTTTATATAACACATCGGTTCTCAAGTTACTTTAATCGAGCGTTTTTTAGGAACCGACTCTAGAAAGGTTTCAAAAACCAGAATAAAGTAGTGCTCTGTATTATTTTGTTTGCAAATGAAAAACAAACCAAAATCAGGCTATAAAGTGTATTAAGTTATACATGAAATGGAAAAGTAATTATAAAAATAATTTTTTGGCCAACTGATTAATGATTCGCCTTTGAGAAATAGGTTCCCGTTGATATAGATACCTACAAGAAGCTTTTACCCAGAAAACCCAGATTATATATTTTGTGGTTTCCGATGAACGCTTAGTTTTGTTCGCTTGAAATCAAGATAGTTTTAAGGGCCAATTTCTCAACTTTTCCTAAACGTCAGTTTTGAAAATTCAATTGAACATGCGTATGTCGGTATGGCCAATTTTAGTTATAATAGCACCATGTTGAACAAATTAGCGCTCAGGCCAGTTCTTTTTGCCAATAATGAATGTTATTGCCCTGATAATGTTTGCACTATACTGACATTCGTTTTGTGCAGTTTTTCTGGAGACTGTAAAAATGTAGAATGTAGAAATGGTTTGAGAAATAACTGGATAATGTTTGTGACTACTTGAGTATACCGATAATAGCACCATGAACCAACTACCATGAATAACTACCTTGTGGGAAGCCTGTCGATAAACTGATTATACCCATTTATAAGGATCCTTTTGAGTATTTTTGAAAGGTATGACGCCACCAAGACAATTTTGAGAGTCCGACAGCTAAATCGTTTTCCATACCATCGAAGAATATTGATTTAGGTATTAAAGACTGCACTGACATATAGTAGGGCCAAAGCAATCACTTCTTGTTTGTCCATATTTCGTAAAATGTGATTGAAAACTTTCAGGACACCCGTCTCCATAATGTTACCATAATGGTATGCAGACTGGAGGTTTTCGTTCAGACTGTTCTTTTCGCAATTTGTGGATATCTGATTAATAGCAATTCTTTCAACCACTTTAAAAAAGAACGGCAAATTTGAGATGGGTCTGATATTTTTGAAATCTGGGATTGCGTCTGCTTTCTTTGGCAACGGTACTATAACGGCTTCCTTGAATGCTAATGGCATGATGCCTGAAGAAAGGTGACATTAGTTAGAAGTGTTAGCAATTCGTCAACGAAAGCTTTCCAGGCACATTTAGTTCTTTGGGAACTAAGGATGTGCTTTTTCACTTCATCTTGGGATAGCGAGTCAAATTGGTGACAGAGGATTCACTTGTGGGGGGAATAAAGAAAATTGCTTATGTTAATAACTTTCTTTACAAAATCACAAACCTCTGTGTAATTATAGTGGCTGAGTAACCTTGTGGATATTGAACGTTTTTTTTATTTAACGGTAATTGTTTTGAAATTCTTAAACAACTACTTTTTTGGTCTTTATTTTGCCAGTAATTTTTTCGTGAAAACGGTCTCTTTTTCTTATCATTTCTTTTACGGGAGTTCATTACTCAATTGGTGCATGTTATAATGCATGTTTGATATTGCTTTTGAACGATTCTTTGTCAATCTTTTTTATGCTACAAGAACACCTTTTGCTTTTCGAAATCCAATCTTTTGAAATTTACCTTATATAAAACGGTGAAGCGGTCCTAGCAATAGGCATATTGATACAGCGTCCATGTGTTTACAGGAGATATGAGCACAGAACATAGAAAAATAACTGACCATTCTTTGTAAGTTTTTGATGAAGAATTGTTTTACAACACAAAAAAGCAACAGACTAGCCAGTAAAGTGGAAGTATGTGAATTGGAATTAGTTTATTATATCTTTGATATAAATGCAGCTCTGTATTTCCATTTAAATTTATTGAGTTGCTTTTTATTTAGTTTGCCTCTGCTGTCACTTATATTGTGAAAGCTTAAAACAGTCAGAAACGGCTTCTTTGGAGTCAGCGATTAGAAAGTTATACAGCATGCTACTGCAGATATAATAAATTTGTCCTTGACTTTTCTTTACTTAATCATGGAGTTTGTCTATGAAAAAGAATTGATCAACACGAGCTATTTTTAAAGGGATGGTCGAAAGCCTCTGTGGGCGTTAATTTTGAATTCCGCGATGGGTGGTCTAACTCCCGCATTCGTTTAGCAGAGGCAATTAGAGCGAACGTCTATCCCTTGCTTACCACTCCTAGCTGGAATCGGGCTCGAGACCTTAAAATTACCAGACCAAAGCTCGAACCAACCGTCTCCCCTTCACGCGAGCTATTGCAGTGCTTCGTAAAAAGAGGCAGTGTGTCAACACAGTAACCATCAAAACATGTTGTAGTGACCTGCTTCACCCCTTCATCACAGAACTGAAAAAATCGCGAAAAGATATAAAATCATTTTTTTACAACATCATTTGCAAAACCTGGGTAAACAATGTCATTGTTAAACAGTGTTATTTAAGTGCTCAAAACTGAAAAATGTGATTCCCGTTTGAATAAAGCGCCTGGCAAAGAACTGCAATTCAGAAGTGTGGAAACTATTTTTGCAAGAATATTACCACATCCACATACGAAAATTCGGTCTTGATACTTTCTTAAATGTTATAAGCAAATATTTGAAACATCATTATTAAGTTTGGGCGGATGAGAATGAGCTTAATTAGCTTAAATATGATAGTTAATGTAGGTCTCCAAAACAGATATGGATACAAAAAGCTTCAACGTTTTAGTTTCTAATTGTAAGGCGTTAACAGTCACTAACCCAGAAGTACCTAGTTAGAGGTAACTCAGCGAGATCAGCAGAGTATATGAATAATCACAATCAAAATGCCAACGTTTTCATTAAGAATATGATGAAGATTTGATCTCAAATAAACCATGTTTGCGCACGGTCTATTCAATTACAAAATGATTACTGCAGAATCATAACATTCATTAAAATTCGTGCAAAATATCGTTCATAGCAAATTAATTATAGCATTGATTGTTATGTGCAATCATACGTGTTATTATGGTTGCCAGAAACTCTAAGGCATCTGTATAAGACTATACCTCATCAGATTGTGAGTAACATATAGTAAATATATGTAGCAAAAATATTAGCTACTAAACCTACAGTGTTAGATATTATTATAAATTATACAAACGAACAAATTATAAACATCCATCGCATAACGAAAAAGCATAAAAGCTGTTATATGTCTTTTAAACATTGTTCTGGAAAGAAATTGTAAACATAATAATAATAATAATAATAATAATAATAATAATAATAATAATAATAATAATAATAATAATAATAATAATAATAATAATAATAATAATAATAATAATAATAATAATAATAATAATAATAATAATAATAATAATAATAATAATAATAATAATATCCATCATTTATATATAACATTTTTAAACATTAAATTTGATTTTTGAATGCATTCACTACAACTAAAATTTAGAGCTAAATAGAACTTAAATTCAATTCTTCTTTTTCAGGCATAAGAAGAGAAATAATGCGTCTCAGTTGCATACGATGTTGTTTGTTGAAGTGCTTTGCATTTCATGATGATTTCATAAAGACATACATCATCATGCACTTGTTTCTTTTCAAGTCTTTATTAATCTTTGTCAAACTTTTTAATTAGAAAACACTCTTCTTTCAGTATAATAATCACATAATAATTCGTGCAATGCGATCATAATAATAAGTTGCAACTATCTGAGTACATAATACGATTAATGTCATGCGTTTTTAACGTAAACCCATAAAATATCATGAAGCGAATCGTAGATTCACAAAAGTATTAATTTAACATACTTTGACTAAAATATGCGATTTCAAACAGAAAACGCTGCAACACGTTTCTTTCTGGTCGCCATTTTCACAGTATGTCTGATTCCTTTGAATGAATTATGTTCATGTACTCTGTGAGACAAAATATACTGCCACATCTAGCTTATCCAACTTAAAACATATAACATCATACATAATATATATAGGTTCTACAAATCTTCTTTTTAAATAATCAATGTTACATAGTATTCATCTTCTAATTCCGTAAGGTGTTGCATAATAATGCGCACTTTAGTATGCCGCTTCACAAAGCTACCTGTAATTCACCCAATAACATAATCATTAACACTATTTCATGATTATACCCATATCAGCATGGCTGTTAACGTTATGCAAGCACACCATGTAGGCATGGTTGTTCACGTTATGCATACACACCATGCAGGCATGGTTGTTCACGTTATGAATAATGCCTTTTGGGCATCGTTGTTCATGTTACTCATGCATGCCTTTTGATATTTTATTTTTCCACAGCTTCATAACAATGCAATGATTACTCACCATGATGGAAATAAAAATCGTTCTCATAATATTTACAAGTAATTTAATCTGATATCAAATTATTTACAATAAACAACATGATTCCTTGACTTATATACTTATACATCTCCATTTTTATATAACACTCTAATGCATTTTTACAATATTTCACACTATTTTACAATTTAATATTAATTATTTCACTCTGTAATATTTCTTCATTTAATTGCATAAAGATATAATTATAAAGCTATAATTATAACGATAGTGCTTTTTGTTTATTGTTCACATATTGTTATGATGCATCTCACACGTAAATGTAAATTACACTTTTTTTTACAAAACTTTTTACAATGCCTTTACATTGACATGATTCTTCATATTTCAATATGTTTGTTTACGAAGTTTAGTTTTCATTTAAACTGCTTCCTTTAGGGTATCCGCAATAACACAAATGATTTTATCGTACTGCGGTATGCCTTGTAGCTACACTCTCATTGAGTATTCGCCAACACTGCTAAATCACTCATGATTCATTCATTCTATTTAATAAATATTATTTTATTTCATGACTAACAGTTCACGTACAGAGAAAATAGTCGTCTGTTTACATTGTTTCCTTTCTGGAAAAATATGCTCAACCAATAGAAACCAATAGAAAGTTACTCATCACCGAAACTCTGCCCTTGATTTCGACATAACAGCAACACCATTCAGTCACAACCTCTCCTCGATGGACCTGTAAATATCCCCACTGACATATACTGTAAAAAAAGTCGCCACCTCGCTTGATGTAAGTGATGATCTGTTCCTCTGTTAAACTCGGAGTTTCATCCGCAAATGAAAGTATATTCAGGTTATTCAGTTCTTCCACACCGGATACCTCTATAAATCATGATCATATATTTAGTTAAATTATGTGAATGTCTCTTCCCGTGCCGTTGGATTTAGGTGTCAAAGATGACAATGTAGTGTTATTGTAGTATGCAAAATCGACATTCTGGAGGTAATTTTGTTCCAATAGTTTAGCTTAGAAAATTATACAAACGTATAAACAATGATCGTATACCAACCATATGTACTGAACAGATTGTAAATATTTTGAGTGAGTTTGCAAGTGTGCCTTTTAAGTTCTTTTTTTTAAATGGAGGTTAAGTGTTGATTCCAGCATCTGTATCTACCGTCCTTTGAATTTGTCTTTAACATAAGTACGTGGGACATCTGCATCAGTCTTTCCTTGCATAACGACGTCAGCAGGAGAATCCTCAGCCAGAACTATGCTGCCAGGTACGCATTTTCTTGCAACTGTTCAACTCTCTGGTATATCTTGAAGGAGAAGGTCACCAAGGTAGCATGTCAAATTGAAGAACATTTATTATACTATCCCAATAACAAAATGCAATACAAAAAGTAGTAAGTAAATTGATTTTAAACTGGCAGTGCCATTTATATTTTACACACGCACCAGTTTAGCACAGAAACACATACGGAAAAAATAAACAGCAAAATAGACTGTCTTGCATAAATAAAATAAAGAGTGTCTATTTATACCAACCCAGCAATCACCAAACTAAACTTTGATTGATAGTCCCCTATCTAGTTGCAACTAATCCTTCAAAGAATAAATTGGATGAAAATAATTCCCACAATTTTTATATACTACCTTATTTCACCACAATAGTTAAAGCATTTGACATGACATCCCTCTCTCTAACCAAACCAATGACGAAGTCACCTGTGGCTTAGACCCTCTCAGCTCGAATCAGTAGATGGAATAAAACCCATCTCGCAAAAAGCCATGTAATGGCGGAAGAACCTTAAACCATTTAACTACAAGAAGAAATTTCTCATGTCAAGATATCCCTGAGGTATCACTCATAGAGCAGACTAGTTTTCTCTCTTCAAAATGGGCCCAAATACAGCACAAAACTTTTATTCATTTGCATAACGAATACCGCACCAAATTCAGATGGTCACCCAACTCCTGCCTCTTAGTTTCTTAAATCAATTTTGCATCTTCCACTTACTAAACAAGACTCGTTGGAAAGCATGGCGTCCAATTCTGTCGTTATCTACCTTACCATGCAACCCATCTAAGATAAATCATTTAAAACAAGGTTAAGCATGAACTTATCTACCTTCGTTCGATAGGAAAACTTTTCAATATAGCACTGAATAGAAACAGGTAATCAATGTCTATAGCTGTATTCAGTGACGTTTCCATGATCTCTTGACAACTTAAAGGCCTGTTCAGGGACGAAATGGCACTTTTATAAGAAATTTGGGTGGTGTCTGACATACTTTGTCCTAATATGTCTATAACTAACTTTCTGAAATCTCCGGAGGGGTCCCACATTCAATGACGTAATGTGTTCCAAAAATAAATTTTCAAAAATTTTCTGGACATCCTACCAAGACGTAACTCACATACTATGTCCCAATATGCCGTGGGTCGGGGTGGGGGACTACTATAATTTGCTGGCCTGGGTGAAAAGGGGCAACGCATATATATATATATATATATATATATATATATATATATATATATATATATATATATATAAACAGCTCATATTAGTAAAAGTCTTCCGTTCATACCCTTACATTGACATCAACACGTCGCTAGTCACCAGAGAAGTTAGAGAAACACATGTTCCGGTCCATGTACCAACAGGCATACAATACCGAGGGTACTTCTTCCAACTGCTACCGGATTTGGCACATGCCACGCCAGTTTGCATACCGGTTTTCACCAAACGGAGAGCCACTATTTGCAAACGAATGCAGAATATTGAAGAAGGCAACTACATGGCGGCCTACCAAAGGATGTTGATGCTTGGGGAGGACATACCGGACGTTCACGAAGAACAAAAATATCCGATATGGGCCAGATATTTCTTGGTTAATGACATTGAAGAATGTTTGGATGCTGCTGCTTCCTAGCAAAACGATAGAGCGATCGCGTCCATTTGCGGGCACCAAACATGCCTTTACTGTGCCTACAACCACGCAAACATGGCGGCATTGCGCTATGAATACGGTCTAAAATGTATGGCCTGTGGAGCCAGAACGGTCTACTTTGTCTTCAACGGCGCGCAAAAGACGCAAAAGATCAGACATCTTCAAGACAGGCTGACCTTCGCTAACTAAAACCAGTGAGGATGTTAAAATCCTCTTCACAGCCCTTTTCAGGGAGGCCGCCCAAAAATCTAAAATAAGCTGTTAGTCATTGTGTATGAGTGTGGGTGAAAAAAATACATTGGCTGCTCACGTCTTTGAAAGGGTTGACCATTCGGGCACATCTTTGCGCTCTTCACACAAAATTTCGCAAGGGCTTGCTGCCACATACCATGACGTAATATGTTCCAATAATAAATTTTGCCCACACTATGTTTTTTACATACATTTGTTTATTTCATAACAGTGAGTGACACACACAAGGGGCTTAGAATCACGTGACATAAAAAAGATATTACAACGCGATTGGTCAACTTTCGCTCCCTGTTTCCTTCTCTAAGGCTTGATTGCAATATATGTTTTACTCAATTTACCGGGGTTTTACCACGAATAATACTGGCTTAGAATCACGTGACATAAAAAACACTGCGACGCGATTGGTCATCTTTCTCTCCCTTGTTGTTCCCGAAAACTATATTTATATTCAAAAGCAGGGTTTGCCAACAATGGGTTTCATGACTGATAAGAGTACTGGCTGAAAAGAAACTCGTGTTCCTATTGGCTGGCTAATTAAATATTTCGCCCCTTTAGAAAATTTTGCTCCCTTTTGGCACAAAAAAGGCCAGAAAGAAGCACTAATAGGCTATATACTACTAGGCCGGTGAGGGGGGGGGGTGGGAGCTTGCCACACGCTACATGTCCTAATATAACAAATTTTCTATAATTTGCTGGCCAGAGGGGAGGGGGTGGCCTGCCACACACTATGTCCTAATATGCCGTGGGTCGCAGGCCCGGAAGGGGCCTACCAAATTTTGCAAGCCAGAATCCTGGCCCAGAAGACTCATTTCGCCCCTACTACACTTGTTGAAGCTTTTCATATAACACTGACAGCACACAGTGTGCTTGTAGCTGTTGGCGGTTTGTTTACATCACACACATCGATTTCCAAACCAGGCCTGTTGCAAATGAATCAGTATTTGTTTAGCTTTTAGCGTTTAGGGGCGTACCTATAATTTACAAGAGAGAGAGAGACAGAGAGACAGAGAGAGAGAAAGAGAGAGAGAGAGAGAGAGAGAGAGAGAGAGAGAGAGAGAGAGAGAGAGAGAGAGAGAGAGAAAAGAAATTTTCCACGGTTTGAAGAATTTGCTGAAGAAAGTAAGCTTAATACCAGAAATAGGTTGTAATTTTCCCCCTCCCCTCCCTTTCAATGAGGTTTGCCCGTGAGGTTCAATCAATATAGCTACTTCAGTGCAACTTACGCAAGACATGTTATTCACTCGTTGTGTTTTGTATGGGATTGGCTGTGCATACGAAAGATACAAAATAGATATATAACAAAGCGAAAAGTAATTCTTTATACAGCTTAAAAAGTTTCGTACTCTTATAAAGGAATACTTATACTATATACAATGGAAGTAAAAAATCCTTTTATTCCTCAGAGAGGAAAATCATACAAACTTAACAATATTTTAGAGACAATATTCGTCTGTGTTTCAATAACGATATGTTTAACTGGACCGTTGTGGTGTTTTTCGTTGTTTATGTATATGGTTACGCAGGTGCAAACGACTTATAGTCTAGAATCCATACCTTATAATTCATCACAGAATCCAACTGAAACTGTTGACTACAGAATATGCGAACCACCTCCACGTATAGATCATGGTTACTGCTACGGTTTGGATAACTGTGATACCTTCATATCAAGTAATACTTCATTAATACCCGGAGAATCAATAAAATATATGTGTGATTTGTTCTATCTGCTTAACAAGCAGAACTATACAGGCATTGGCGTGGTTGTTTATTCATGTGTATATCCCGGTTATTGGGAGAGACCGTTTCCATATTGCCAGAGAAGCCAAAATCTGATTTTTGCTTTTGTTCTAAGCATAGTAATGGGATTCTTCTTAATGTGTTGTGGTATGCTTTTAGTTGGGAAACAGTTAGTGAAAAGACGTTTTCTTTATTCTAGTGAAACTGCAATGACAATAATATTATTAATAGTGAGGATAGGCGTATTTTGTTGCATTGATGTGTTTGATATTATACATTATAGTATTTATTTTAACAGCTCAAAATCATTGACATTATTTAAGCAAAAAGCAGGACCCAAAAAATTGAAATCAGCCATTTTACCGAAACACTTACATTATGCCATGATTATGGGAAACAAAGAAATGGTTGATTTTTTAATGGAAACTTATGACTGCAGTGAATGGATTAAACAGAGTGGTATTCCTACTCCACTTTCTATGCTTCTAAAAAGCGGAATAATCAGTTCCTCTTTCAACACACCAAGTGAAATATGTGACATTATTATATCTTTATTACGAATTGGTTTTCCCGTTAATGATCCAAAATGGAATTTTGCAGTAGCTCTAGACAAAATGCCCGTAGACGTTTGTAAACTCTTAGTGCAAGAAGGTGCAAATGTTGACAGTGAACACGAGTCTGGAATGCCTTCATTTCATATCGCAATTGAGCAGCAATCTGTTGAAAAAGTAAGATTGCTTATTCAGAACAATGCCACACCCAAAACATGGAGGGGACTAAAACCTTATGAATATGCCATTGCAAAACAATCGAGTCAAGTTATTTTGCTTGCTCTTCTTGAATATGAGAAACCCACAAATGAACAGCTACGTCAGAGCATTCAAAAACTGAGAATTATCGATGAAATCAAAGGTTCCGTCCTATTCGAAGTTATTCAGTCACAAGTTACAACGTATTTACAGAATTTTCTTAATTACAATGATCTTATTAAAAGAAATATATTTGGAGTTTCGGCACTCGAAGTAGCAATGGCAGACCAGGAAATACTAGCCCTTATAAGCCGCACATTTCCGGAAGTACTAAGATTAAATATCAAAGATCTAAAACAATGGTACACTCAGAAAAAGAAGTCGTCTTTCAAAATTTGTCCGGGTGTGTCTGGACAGTCCCTGGACACATTTTTGTCTTGTGCCACTGTATATAAACAGGCTCGAATGTATTTTGAAAATAATGAATTTTGTGAGGTAGAGTTGCAAGAAATTAAGACTTGTGTATTTACCTTGGTGGAAAATGTGTCGGCTCGATTTGGAATATCTGATAGGTATCGTCATTTCCAATTTGATCTTAAGCAAGCAGGAAGTGTAAGTGAAAATACGAAAATATTTCTGCCGGATGAGTTTGATTTTATTTGTGCATTACGAGACACAGACAAGTACCTTACAGTGACCAGGTGTGACGAGAGTGCAGTTCATATTGAGGTGAAAGGAAAATCACCGATTAAACAATCTCCCTGGGCCTCCATGCTAGATGGGTATCATGGCAGCTTAAACGCTTGGAAATTCAATCGAGAATTTCTTAATGCGCTAGAGGAAACGGTCGCAACACTTGACATTATAGAATACGGACATTTGTACAGATGTAATGTGTGCTTGGATAGAAACGCCAAAATACCGTGCTTGCGACTAAAATGGTATGGTAAGGTTTTCAAAAACATGGACATAACTATTGATTTAGTGCCTGCTATCCCTATTCGCGAGACTACAGTAAGCTTTATGACAAGGATGCAGATAAAACAAGAAAATCTTGTGCTGTATGCTATACCTAAAGGAATTCACCCCTCAAACTCTGCATTTCTACCTCTATCATTCAACAGTGTCGAGACACACACGATTTTGAATCTCCCAGCAGATATTCACAAGGGATATATTCTTGCCAAGGTTCTACGCCTTCCCGACATTTGTTTTCACGAAAATGACATGGGTGATCTTAAAGTTATTGAGCCGATCTCGACTGGAGATTTCATCAAATCTTACTATCTGAAGAATGGTTTGTTTACACTACTTCAGGACTATGACTTTGAACTGGCACAGAGCAGTTCTTCACAGCAACACCGCTATATCAATTGGACAGAACTGATTTACGAAACGTTAGAACGCTGTTTAGAACAGGGTAGAATTATTCCGTATTATATGGAAGAACCCGGACTGGTGCTGTTAGAATGCTGTCATGAACAATCAATTCCTTACTCCATGAAACGTGGATGTTGCCAGTTTCGTGACGTAATGCTGCATATGTGTAAGAACATACTGGGGTTCATTAGAAATGACAGTGATTACGTAAAGGGTATTATAACGATTCCAAAGACTACTAAGACAAAATGTAGAAATTACAAACTCCCCATTTGTCTATGCAAACGTAGCATCTTTGACATTGAAAAGAAGCAATCAAAGCAGCCAGCACTCGATATCATCGGGAAGGATGACGTTCATATGCAGGTTCAGCGACCGTTCCCTCTCTATAAAAACCGAGTACAGGACATGACGCAACATTTCTCCGACGTTGAAAAGAATCGGGAAGATAGCGAAACATGCAATTTTTTATTACGGAACGATAACACAAAAGATGCAGTCGTCATTGTTCATGAGACACCTAATTAAAGCAGTGCAGTTGAGACGAAGCCATATAACAATTATATAACTAACGAGAGAAACGGTAAATGAAGCACACATAAAAACACATGCACACGACTGGCAGCAGAGTAAGTCTGAGCCTGCACACACACACTGTCTGTACGAAGTTACTTGCATAAGCGCCACAGGGAACTTAATTGGGAACCTGTAAAAATGAGACAAAGTCATCATGTTCTCGTATATGAAAATGGTTACGACTAAAACTACAAATAAGGGAGGGGGTTCTGAATGACGTTTGACAAAGTTACAAGGTGCGCTTACTCTGAAAGCAGGTACTTACAGTGCACACTTTGCAAACAGCCTTTGAGATTTTACTTACGAGTAACACATTCAGGCCGTTCGAAATTAACTATTGTTATAGTTTTGAAAATATAACACTACGATTTCAAAGTATGGTTATTTATCCATTTGCTCTAATGTAGAGCTTAAGTAATTTAACGTGTGTATTCAGTTTGTTAAGAAAATATTAAGTCTTACATTGTTATCAATTCGTGGAGGCTTTGAAGTATGGAAAATTCTTACAAGTTAACCTTTAGACGTTCATTGCTTATTTTTATTCAAAGTATAACCTCAAAACATTGGATGCATTACTCAAAACTGTCTGTGTCACGTCTTTTCCGCACAAAATCGCTCCTTCTATACGGAACGTAAAATATTAAATTACGGTTTTCCTTTTAAAGATTTCAATTAGTTATGACAGCATAGATGATGCACATATACAGTGTTGCATGCGCTTACGTAGTCATAAAGTGGCTCGTGCGCATACGGACGTATAGTCCTTTACCTTTGATTGAATTGTATAGGGATATATACCAGTTTGGGCGATTAATGCATTTACGGACGCAAAAACACCGATGGTGAGCTGACGGCAGTATTCAGCAGTGCTTGCGGACTTATACAACAGTACATATACTTCAATTAAGTTGCCTTGGTCTTTTTTTTCAAATTTAGCGACAGATTCAAATAGTGATATATTTATTGTACCACTACTACATTTTAATAGTAGCACTCTTCTACTACTGCTGCTGCTAATAGTTATAATAATACTGCCTTCAAAACATATTTATTTACTATGACTGCAGTTTGTTCCAGTTGTAACACAATAAATGGATCAATAGAGTAGTGTAGTCTAAGAGCCGAGCACGATATTTAGAATTGTCTTTGATTGTTTATTCGTCAATTATAGTTAGCTGCACCGTTAGCCTTTTAGTTTTAATCTTGATTCTTTCATTTATTTTTATGTTTATCATTTTTATATTCTGCAAGATTTTTAAATATAAATTAGAAGTTTGAAAAGTAAGTGTGATTAAGGCGCTTCCTTGTGACAAAGATTTAGGCTGTAGATGGGCAGTTCTTAAATGAAATCAGGCACTGTTATAATGTGTAGTCTTATCCTGCGTTCTTTTTTAATTCAGTGTGATTGAAAGATATTATCCTGCGTAAGTAGAATTTATTTTACGTTTACTCTTATTTCTTCTCAATGTCTCGGCTTTGATACTTCTCAAGCAACAAAACTTCTTTTCATAAGCTGTGAAATTGATATTTGTTTAAATGTGTGGCCCTAATATGTTGTATATTTGGCCGTATATTTTAAAGGATTTTTTATTGATTAATAACTAATGAAGTCTATCCCGTAATATACGTAGCAGAGTTCAAGCTGTCATACAGTACATGTGTAAAACTAGACATGTTTTGGTTAGCTTACTATTTCATTTGTTTTATATGTATTTTATGTCGAGTTATACGGCAGTCGTATGCTAACTCTTCGAAGATCAATGGGAGATGCTGAATATGTATAAAACAGTCTCAGAGATCAGTTGTCAATCTCAAACCTGAACGCACACAACGTTTTAAATTGGACCTTTACCTGAAAATCAGTTGTTGATTTTATCGCAAAAACTTGGAGATTCTACATGTGCTCCTGTTTTTCGCCAAAAGGTTCGCAAAACCGTATAATCTCCGATAGCCATGTAAATGGCAGATTCAATACTTGTGCACCAGTGTTTGTTTACCTATTAAATTTTGAGGAATCTATGGATAATTTATGCATGTGTCTTGAATATCCAATTTGCTTTGAAAAAAGTCAAAACCTGTCGTGTTCAAACAAATTTTTATTTGTTTTATTCAAAAAGATAAATTATTATCACGCAAATAATATAAAATCAACACAGTCACCAGGCTATCAAATGTGTAACCAGTGGACAAAATTTTATGGGTAAGAAATATTTTTATTATATATTTCTTTATAAAATATAGGAAATGCTACGGTAAAATCTTCTAAAATAGAAGTTGTGAATAGATAAACACCGTGAAAGGGACAGAGAAAGGCCGAAGTGATAGGGTTGTAATGTTCGCCATAGTTAAACACGATACTGTCAAACATGACTAGTTGGTCCACTGTATATTGTCTCGTTTCCATGGCATAGGCAATAAAACCAATAAGAGAAGTCGAGGCCATTTCTGAAAAAAATATATAGAAAATGTTAAAAACATTTTGTTTTGTTAATATTTCCGAATCAGGAAAATAAATTGAAAAGGTCAGGTAACGTTTTTCTATATAAATGGCTAAAATTTAATGTTTCGATGCAATTTCTATGTACTGACAAATGTCGCAATTACGATGCATAGTCTTTTAGCAGATTATCCCAAACTTTTGCGCTCTATTTTTGAGCTATTTAAAATCTCAGAATAAATTATAACATGCCATGTAAGCAATTATAAAACGCTCGTACGTGTTCCGCGGCGTAATCATGTTCACAAGCATGAATGAACGAGCCCGAGTTCTCAAATTTACAGCTGATTTCATTGTCACAAAGAGTCTTAAAAGCAATCCAGTGCTGAGGACTGCTATTGTACATCATCTCCACACAGTCATCAGATGGACTTTGTGGACAACAACCACTGGGGTAATGAGAAGCGTGCGGATTGTCAGATCTACAGTAAATAGCATCAGTGACATTGATGGCTCTTCCTTGGGGGCATGACAGTGTTACTAACCGAGACCGGCGTCCTAGAGCTGTAAATGTTCCTGTTAAGAAATCAAGTTATATTGTTCAGAGCTTTTACGGAGATAAGTCAAGAGACTCAGGCCGTGCCTTAGTCACAGTAAAATAAAGGCTAAAAGGTTTCGGTAAAATAGAAATATAGAAAGGAGTAAATTCAAACTAGTTCTTGAAAATTTCCTACTTTCGTGCAAAGGATGCCCCTTCTAACTATCCTAAAATGAATTGAACAATGAAGCCTCGCAAGAAAGAAACGACTTGAAGAATCAGCAAGTTTATATAAGATGTGCTTGGCAGCTTAATTTCAAATTACAGCTGTGGACAGATTACAGATGAATAGCTCATGGGTTTCAGATATGAACAGCTGCTGGTTAATTGCAAAGGTGAGGGGCTTTCTAAAGATAGCTAGTATAACTGCTTGTGCGTCTCAGTTGTATTCTTGCAAATTTTTAGAAAACATACCGTAATTATTTTAAAAGCTGCTTCCAATGGGAAGATTTCGTTACTTATTCTTTCTTGCAGTTTACCCAATTCCATTGACAGTCGTTTGTTGTACTCGGTTAAGAACGCTATAGTGGCAGCTTGAGTTGCTAACATTCGGTTAATATTGTTGATTTTCTCACAAAATTCAAGTGTGATTTCATCCATTGTCTTCTGAACATATGATCGAGAATCTTTTGATCTGATCCTACTTTCTAATGAAAGTGAAGGTGTCATATTTGCAAGATGGGCAACGAAGTTTAAGCTCAGCAGAAAGTAAGCTATTTTTTACAACTACGTCGTATAAAAAGAAAAGAGCTAAGTTTTACTTTTAAAGCTGCTGGTTCTATTAGTATGCACAAAACATATCGATATAGGAATATATGCCTGGTAAGTAAAATGAATTTAGCTTGTTTGATCCACTATTAAAAGTCGCAGAGCTAGTTCTAGCGAGTTTTTTTCTCTTGCAGGTAGTCAGCAGCTTACTCTAGCAATAGTACCAATGAGTGGTAGACATACAAATGAGTGGTAGACACACCAATGAGTGGTAGACATACAAATGAGTGGCAGACATACAAATGAGTGGTAGATATACAAATGAGTGGTAGATATACAAATGAGTGGCAGACATACACGTGAGTGGCAGACATACCAATGAGTGGCAGACATAGAACATTTCACGTTATATCTACAGTTCTTAAGTAAATAAAACTCTGATTGTATCAAATTTATAAAACAAGAAAAACACATCTAATGGTTATTCTGATAGAAATCAATAAAATGAAATGTCAAATAATGTTAGAGTGTCAAGAAACAGTCCTTGTGTAGGACACTTACCTGTTCCATGAGTGTGAGTTCTGCTCCCTTCGTACAGCGTTGTTTGTAGACTGATAAAAACTCACTTCAAAACTGCATCAACATTTTTATTATATCCAATATTTACAGTTTCACAGTATTTCGAGTCTTATCCGTAACTGATAAAATTTATTCAGATTTCACAAAAGAACAGTCTTATCCGTAACTGATAAAATTTATCAAGATTTCAAAAGTGAATGATACATTATCAACTTATCATATATCCGATAAATTCTCAGACTCGATAAATCCCTAATCGGTCAATTTATCTGTCATTTGCTTATCTACGTTGTAAGGCTCCTTGTTGCTCCAAAATCGCCAATTCCCATAAATTCAGCTGGAGTGCTATTTATACTTAGGTCGGATTTTGTTCCAAAACTTTCTAGTATGTTCCAGTACATTTTAAATAAACAATAAACAATCAGACCAATTTAGAACATTGGAGAAAATATTACGTAAATACCAAACATGTACTTTGGCCCACATACGCAGTACGTTTTTAACACCTAAGTAAATAAGAACAACAAAACTGGGTCAACGATTGAAAAAATCACCAAAAAATGTATATTTTGAAAGAATTTTAGTCACCCCACAATAAATGATGATATTGCATATTAATAAGGTAAAGATTGCAAAGATCCGGAAAACCATCTTAGCCCCTAATAACTTATCCCAGCCAGATTAAATGGCTTTCTGAAGGACAAAATGCCATAAGAATCAATGTACATGAATACAGATTAACAAACACACGTGCATATGAACTAACATCTGTTTGATGACAGCACCGTATAAGTTGGTATGAAATGTGGGGTTGACAACAATCAACTAAAATTAAGCATATTTCTTTTTTTAAGTTAAAAAAATTCAAAGGTAAAATATTTTAATTAGTAATTGTTGTTCCATATGTTTTGTATTGATGAATGATGCAGTCAGTGCCAACTTTCACAAGGCCAGTGCTCGATAAAAATAATAAGTGTTTAATTTTTAACAGTTTCTGTAAACGTTTAGCAAAAAAAAAACTTTGAAGATGTAATCAAAAGCTTTTATACACATTCCAGTCCTTTGAGTGATTTTAGATGATTTTATGTTTGTTTGAGAGTCATGAGGTTTCTTTTTTATCTAGCCTTGCACTAACACGCTGTATAACGGCGGGGATTATGGTTAATTAAGGTTGAGTGTTACTCGTGAGACCAATCTGCAGTGTGTGACATTGATATTAATTTTTTTCAATGGGGGATTTCAGCAGACCACGTGCACCCGAGCAACAGCTAGCAGATGATATGCTCTTTCGCGTTACCTTTGGGTAGAATATAATTTTAAACATAAATTTAAATTCTGTAAAACAACTTCCAACTTTTTTATTGAAAGATGTATCGCTTGCGTATTTTTAGAAAGCAGAGTTGCTAAATTATTTTATGCCGCTCAACAAGATGGGTTAGAACAAGATCCCGACTGTTGACTTGTCACTAGATTTAAGCTCTTCTGTAATTTTGCCACGCTTATTTATCTGGATGTGTTACAAAATACTTGCACTTCCCATTATTTGGAATTGAGATTTAAGAAGACACAGATAAATCTTGAATTAGGTTGGGTAAATATATAAATTAAATAAAAATAAACAAATAAAAAGGAAGGTATCGAAGCAAGGCAGAAAATTGATTAATTTACTGGAGAAATCACTCCTCGCTCCTATATTCACTGACAATGGGCTGAACAACTTGTCAAAGTACATATACATCGGTTTGCACTTAGTTCCTAATCAAGGACAAATTTAAGTTGTTTCATTTTTTATAATTATTGAATTGCCAAGGTCACAGTAATTGCAGTAAGCAAAGTGGTTTTATCAGACACAGGTGCTGTCTCTATATGAGAAGCAATCAGAGTGACAACATTAGAAGCACACAATTTCTAGAGTTCAAGGGTTTCAATAGCATTTTTCATGGTTACAACTGGTCTTGACTTTTGAAGGAGAATCTAAAGCGTCAATTTCAATTTAGGGGCTCGTTACACAAAGCTAGGATCTTGGTAGCTGAACGTCGTGCAACTATTTGTGCACATCCAACTAAAATATGTACATATGCACTAAAGAAAACGAAATTTGACCAGAAAAAATTGAACTACTTGGCACTGAATTCACTTTAAGTATTTCATAGAAAGAGTCAAAATAAATCTCCCTGCCATCAAATAATTTCAAGCTCGGTCAGATTAATGCAAATTATCTAGTAAATTATAAATAGAACGGAAAATCCTAAAAATCAAAGGATGTTTTATTATTAAACGATATCCTGTTACAAAAACTTTGGTCTGGTTTGATTAAATGTGTTTTGAGCATCTTGACTTTATATGAACCTTTATATGAATCCTTACTAAAGTGGTAAAACGTGCAAGGTTTACTTCATTTATAGATAAAATAAAAAAAATAGTGTCACATCAATTCTTTGAAGTGTCTGGTTTACATTAAAACTTTTGCCAAACGTTTTTTTTTACAATTTGATATTTGAAAATGCGTCATGAAACTTTTAACTTTAAAATGACGGAGTAAGACTCGGCAGCCAGTAAATATTCATTTGGAAGGTTAACCAAAGTCGAGTAGAACTGCTAACATTGCATTGTTTGCTAACAGATATAAAAGAAACGAACAACAGAACCTTAACTTTAACACTTCACATATTTTGAAAATTAAAATACAAGAAGAGAAACATTCAAATCTTGAATACGTTTGGTGTTTTTTATCTTTGGTTTGTTTTGCAAATTTTAAATTAAATTTAGAAGGCAATTGCAGAAATTTTCTTACAAAAGTCTAAGCATAAACAATAACGTTAACTTAAGCAAAGTCATAAATTGTAGAAGAATTAAGAAACTATCGGTATCAAGAATATTTATTTTGTCAGATGGTGAAATGTTGAACAATCTCATCAAAATGTATAAAATATTGTTGCTTTTTTCTGAAGTAAATACTTGAAAACATAAACTGCAACACAATACAAGTAGCTTTTAAATGCCCATGTATGATATTTACTAGAGCTAAATACTTCCAAAAATGTATGTTTTAAATAAAACAGAGCTTGATCTTTCAAGAATTAAAGCATGATCACACAGGGACGTATTATGTAAAATAGGATTGCTTTAGATTACGCCGATATGCTTTGCTGAAAGATTAAAGTTTTTGAAAGACTTAGAAGCGGTTCTTAAAACGGCTCTAATGGATTTACTGTAGCTGATATTTTTCGGGTTTGATATTTTTAAGACAGCAGGGCTTCTGATGCTTTTGTTTTTCCTGGCGCAGTGAATAATTGATGCCCATTGAGTTCATTGATGAGGACTTAAACCTGTATTGATTTAACGTGCTTGAGGATTCGCTTCGGAATTCGACGCATCAAGATCTGTGGCACTGAGAAACGACTGTTGAACACATTTCAACAAGAATAAAATAGCATAGCATAAAAGTTAAAATAATTTTTAGCGAAGTCATCAAAAACACAAAAAAATATAAAAAGAAAAAGAATGAATAAATTCTTAAATTATTGTTTGATAGGACTTGATTTTGAACCCACGTTATCACACTCTAAATTTTTATTTCCGCCAGTTTTATGATACAAGAGTACGGATGACTTCTGATTTTATTCTTAACCAATACCGTTACTGTTTCTGTGTTTTTCATCGGTAGTTAAGTTTTGGTGCTTGTTTTATATATAATGTGCTTCGCTACAATGAAATAGGGAATTCTCTTTAAACCGTGAAACAATTCTTATAGTGCGAACGTATTACTTTTCAAGTATAAAAGCAGAAGCAATAAATCAAGTGATACTTATTACATGCAATGGTTTAATATATTTGCGTCACGAGACTATATTGTCCTATATTATAAATTACATATCTAACAAATCAAGGTTAGCTGTTATTTTATGTCCACTTAAAAAGAACAGAAATTTAAATGTAACTATTGCTACAAACGTTTCTGCCTTGACACTTTATTGCACAATCTTTAAATTCCAAACATAAAATCAGTGGTGTGTAATATATTTACCAAATAAACAATTTTAGCTGTACAAACGTTATATAGACGTTGTCATATGCTTTCTGAAAATTAAAACGACCTCACAATTGGTCCAACCATCAGTCATTTACTGAAATGCTAAAAAATGCTAAAAAGGCTGTCAGCAAGCTGATTTTTTGTCCAATCTATGCTGAAATATCAAGTAGGCTTTTCGTTCAGTCTTTGCTGAAAAATCAAGCAAGCTGTTTTATTTCTCCAGTCTATGTGAAATATCATATTAAGGTGAAAGACGATTCAATGTATTTTATTCCAAATTGCTTTGGTGCATTTTTTTACGAATTTGTTGTGGTCTCTTGCTCTTGAATCCAAACAACTTTTTTAGTCGTCTTATTGTGTCTTATAAACGGCAAATGTAGCATACACGACATTTTTAGAAATATAAGTTAAGTAACATATAATGCCTTATAATGTAACTATAAAATTAATTTCATGCGAATTCACCAAAATATTTACAGAAAAAAACTTATAAAAGTCAGACTTTTAAAAGCAATAACCATTCACCGAATAAAATAATACTGTTTAACATTTATTTTTAATAAAGGTAATATAACGAAATGAAAATAAGTTACTTTACAATTTACCATAACATAAAAGAAATACTGCCGGGAATATTGTGTACCCAGATAGGAGACAGACATTGACCCTGTGTAGGGCCAACGTCGTTTTTCCTACGGTCTACATAAGCCCAATGTAAGTTGCCTACGTAGGCCCGACGTAGTTTTGCTCATCGGCCCTATGTAGGCCCGATAAATAGGCCCTACGTTGGCCCAATGTAGTTTGTGCCTACGTTTCCTATGCTTGACCTACGTAAGTCGGATGTAACGTTCCTACATAGGCCCAATGTAGTTCTTGCTATTAATTAGTCAAATGATTATCATTAATTAATAAGTCTAGACATTGAAACTGGGACAAAGATCTACGAAAGACCAGAAAGCTCATTTCCTTCCCAGAAATTTCCACAGTACTTCGATGGAAATTCTTGGAACTTCCAAGAAGTTCTCACCTTACATCGGAAGAACTTCCGAGAACTTCCAAGAATTTCCATGGAAATTCCAAGAAGTTCTCACCTTAGTACGGAAGAACTTCCAAGAATTTCCATGGAAATTCCAAGAAGTTCTCACTTTAGTACGGAAGAACTTCTGAGAATTTCCAAGGAAATTCTTGGAACTTCCAAGAAGTTCTCACCTCACTTCGGAAGAACTTCCGAGAACTTCTAAGAATTTCCATGGAAATTCCAAGAAGTTCTCACCTTAGTGCGGAAGAACTTCTGAGAATTTCCAAGGAAATTCTTGGAACTTCCAAGAAGTTCTCACCTCACTTCGGAAGAACTTCTGAGAACTTCCAAGAATTTCCATGGAAATTCCAAGAAGTTCTCACCTTAGTGCGGAAGAACTTCTGAGAATTTCCAAAGGAATTCTTGGAACTTCCAAGAAGTTCTCACCCCACTTGGGAAGAACTTCTGAGAACTTCCAAGAATTTCCATGGTAATTCCAAGAAGTTCTCAACTTAGCAAATTTATTTTATGTGGTGATTCGCAGAAATTGGACAAATGTCGCCGCTTTTAAATTTTTCTAGCCAATTTCGAAATTGTTTTTCTCCAGCGATTTTGATCAGATACCTTTCAAATTTTCTATGACGGTTTTGCAAACGACGATTTAATGCAAGGTTTTGTAACTGGGCGATTCGTTAAAATTTGGACAAATGGCGCTAATTTGAGACATGGTTGAAGCCAATTTGTCCAAATTTTAGAAAATCGATTTCATTAAATCGTCGTTTGTAAAACCGTCATAGAAAATTTGAAAGGTATCTGATCAAAATCGCTAGAGAAAAACAATTTCGAAATTGGCTAACAACAAATTTAGAAGCTGTGCAATTTGTCCAGTTTTTCGCGAATTAGCAAATAAAATAAATTATCCGCCGTGGAACGGAGGGATATAGCTTTAACTTTTCGGTCTGTCCGTCCGTCCGTCGGTCACGCTTCAGTCTCATGCGCCTACAGGCTACATTAATGGATGGATCCGTTTCAAATTCTGTACACGGCTTCTCTGGACCCTTTCGCAGTGCAGTGACCAAGAATTTTCCGGATCGGAAAAATTGACAAAATGGCCGACTTTTGAAAATCGGCACTGGACTAAGCGTATATACGGGAGTCTCACGCGCCTACTGGTTAATGGATTGATTCATTTAAATGTTAGACACTACGTCTACCTATCCTTCAACTTTTAAATTTTGCATAGTCAACACGCAACAGCCTTACACACACCATATCGCCCATGGGGGATAGAGGTACTCCTGGAAACGTAGTCAAGTTTGTTAAGTTGAGAACTTCTTGGAATTTCCATGGAAATTCTCGGAAGTTCTCGGAAGTTCTTCCGAAGTGAGGTGAGAACTTCTTGGAAGTTCCAAGAATTTCCTTGGAAATTCTCAAAAGTTCTTCCGTACTAAGGTGAGAACTTCTTGGAATTTCCATGGAAATTCTTGGAAGTTCTCTGAAGTTCTTCCGAAGTGAGGTGAGAACTTCTTGGAAGTTCCAAGAATTTCTTTGGAAATTCTCAGAAGTTCTTCCGCACTAAGGTGAGAACTTCTTGGAATTTCCATGGAAATTCTTGGAAGTTCTCGGAAGTTCTTCCCAAGTGAGGTGAGAACTTCTTGAAAGTTCCAAGAATTTCCAATTTCTGCGAATCACCACATAAAATAAATTTGCTAAGTTGAGAACTTCTTTGAATTTCCATGGAAATTCTTGGAAGTTCTCGGAAGTTCTTCACAAGTGAGGTGAGAACTTCTTGAAAGTTCCAAGAATTTCCAATTTCTGCGAATCACCACATAAAATAAATTTGCTAAGTTGAGAACTTCTTTGAATTTCCATGGAAATTCTTGGAAGTTCTCGGAAGTTCTTCCGAAGTGAGGTGAGAACTCCTTGGAAGTTCCAAGAATTTCCTTGGAAATTCTCAGAAGTTCTTCCGCACTAAGGTGAGAACTTCTTGGAATTTCCATGGAAATTCTTAGAAGTTCTCGGAAGTTCTTCCGAAGTGAGGTGAGAACTTCTTGGAAGTTCCAAGAATTTCTTCCGCACTAAGGTGAGAACTTCTTGGAATTTCCATGGAAATTCTTGGAAGTTCTCGGAAGTTCTTCCGAATTGAGGTGAGAACTTCTTGGAAGTTCCAAGAATTTCCAATTTCTGCGAATCACCACATAAAATAAATTTGCTAAGTTGAGAACTTCTTTGAATTTCCATGGAAATTCTTGGAAGTTCTCGGAAGTTCTTCCGAATTGAGGTGAGAACTTCTTGGAAGTTCCAAGAATTTCCTTGGAAATTCTCAGAAGTTCTTCCGCACTAAGGTGAGAACTTCTTGGAATTTCCATGGAAATTCTTGGAAGTTCTCGGAAGTTCTTCCGAAGTGAGGTGAGAACTTCTTGGAAGTTCCAAGAATTTCCTTGGAAATTCTCAGAAGTTCTTCCGCACTAAGGTGAGAACTTCTTGGAATTTCCATGGAAATTCTTAGAAGTTCTCGGAAGTTCTTCCGAAGTGAGGTGAGAACTTCTTGGAAGTTCCAAGAATTTCCTTGGAAATTCTCAGAAGTTCTTCCGCACTAAGGTGAGTACTTCTTGGAATTTCCATGGAAATTCTTGGAAATTCTCTGAAGTTCTTCCGAAGTGAGGTGAGAACTTCTTGGAAGTTCCAAGAATTTCCTTGAAAATTCTCAGAAGTTCTTCCGTACTAAGGTGAGAACTTCTTGGAATTTCCATGGAAATTCTTGGAAGTTCTCTGAAGTTCTTCCGAAGTGAGGTGAGAACTTCTTGGAAGTTCCAAGAATTTCCTTGGAAATTCTCAGAAGTTCTTCCGTACTAAGGTGAGAACTTCTTGGAATTTCCATGGAAATTCTTAGAAGTTCTCGGAAGTTCTTCCGAAGTGAGGTGAGAACTTCTTGAAAGTTCCAAGAATTTCCATCGAAGTGATGTGGAAATTTCTTGGAAGGAAATGAGCTTTCTGGTCTTTCGTAAAGATCAGTTCCATGTCTACTTCTCTATTATGATAAAAAACACATCGCGCCTTTTCAAAATGTAATTTGAACCTACTCAATCTGGTATTTTCATTCAGTCTCATTATAATGGCGGCGTTTCCGGTGAGCGATATTGTGCTCAAAATCTATTATAGACTTACAATGTAGTCCCTCCGTTGGACCGCCCGAGGCCAGCCTACGTAGGGTAAGAATCGTAGGACCTACATAGGACCGACGTACGAAAAACTATGGCTACAGTTCCTACATTGAGCCTACGGAGCCCTACGTAGGCCCTACGTATGTCTGCTATCTGGGTATTTTTTCCATAATCCTTAGTACCAAGAGTAATTTATCTTACAACTCAACATGATGCAAAACAACTAAGCTGTAGTAGCATTTGTTGTAAACTGGTTATTCTATCTGCATTTGTAGTTTGACATTGAGACAATATAGTCCTTAAGTGTTAATGCTCTTATACTTATACTTCGAGCTAATACACCTTACATGTCACATTAGAAGTATTTTTAAACATCTATAACAACACCATATGCAGCTAAAGGCTAATAAGCACATTATGCAGTTATCAACATATCTTCACAATCTGTGATTGTATAGAATCAGCCGTTTAATAAACGCATCATAACATAATTTTAAATAATTGAATTTTAAAGAGATATATGTTCAATTTTGGAGAACTGTTTTTAATAAAGAAATTTTATTATGTTTCACGGATTTCGTCAAAGTTATTGTAGTTTTCTTATGTAAAAGAAATATAAATCATTCTGTATATACTTTATTCAGTTGACAGTAAGAAACATCTGTTTTCATAGAACCAAAATACCTTGGCATCACTGACATGTTGCTAGCCTCCGTTGTTTAAATTTTAAAAAAACTTGAAGTCAACATAACATGTTATAATCTGACTCCTGAATGTCGGTTAAAATAAGCAGTAGAACACTGTATTTATGTGTATTGGTTCATTGTGTATTCCCCATGTAGTAGGGATACACCGGTGTGAAGTGTGTGTTGCCAAAAGTGTGTCCATCCTCTCTGAGCTTAATGTTCACCGGTCCCAGATCACTTTCTAAGAATGCAGGTGCAGCTGAAATAATCAGTTATAAAGGAACATTGTAACATTGTAGCATTGTAACATTGTCAATTCCCGCATTATCCAGATCGTTACGGAATGCATGTTTAGTGAATCCACTTACTTACGCCAACTCGACTGATAGTATCTTTGGTTATTAGAATTGTCTTTTTGCTTATGCCTGGTTTTAATTTGTTATCAGAGTTTCTGTTACATCACAGTATAAATCGAGCATTTATGTAAATATTGTTTATCTGTAGAATCTGAAACAATTTTTTTTCATTCATTCCCAGTTTAATCGAAAAGTATGCAAAATACTTACGTGATTCTATAGTAGAGTGTGACGGTAGCACCACCTGTGCCGTGTGAGCTGGGGATGGTACAGCGGCTGTACCTGTTTCAGCTAGCTGCATAATATTCTCAGGTGTCAGTGTACGACCACTTGTATACATGTGCTGTACATCATGCAGAGGTACTGTTCCTATGGTGATCTCTATAGGAGCTTCGATGTCCTTGGATGGTCCGGATGCATCAGTGACAAGCTGTAGTAAACAAACGGCTATTGTGTGAGATTATTTAGTGAATGAATGCACGCTGACCTCCACCTAAACTTAGAAGATATTGCGAATTTAGGTAAAACCAGCCCTCACCGACAACCACCTGTGATGGTAGGGGGGCGAGGGAGAGAGAAAAGCTGTTTAGATTTCCAACTTACAACTTACCACAAGGTAGTACTTTATATCTATGATGCTGCAATGTGGCAATTCAGACGGTGGTACCGGAGGGATGCGAAGGCCTATTCCTCTCCATACGCAATTGTCACCAGCCTTTATCTTTTCGCTTTTTAAAACAACGACACTTCTTCTTATCGTTCTGTTCTTGTGTGTTGATATAAATGTTACTTCCTGTAAAAAGCAAAAAATGAAAACAAAAAGAAAAAAAAAACAGAACAATCAGATATAGCATCAAAATATAATGAGAAATAATATTTCCCTAATAAATCTAGGCCTGCTAATATTTTGACAAATTTAAAATAAATAAGCAAAATCATACATCGGTAACATACTACCTTGCACTAACCAATGCAACGTAAATGTGGTTTAATTAAAACTAATAAATCATACATGCAGTGAAACGTACCTGTCTCAGAACAAGAGAGGATGATGTCATTGCTCTATTGCTTTTATTATCTACTTCCCCATTGGCTACAATATACTCTCCAGGGACATGTCCAGTTCTGTCCAATGTAAGTTTATTTGTGATTGGTCCGCTTGTGCAACACAAACAACACAAGGTCTTCATTTTCTCATAATCCATAGGCTCCTAAAATGCAACAAATAGTACCTAGCCCTTGTACATTGAAACGTTTTTGTGCATACACAGAAATATAATTGGGAAAAAAGTGTTTTCGCCCTTTGACACCCATATTGATTATGTTCCTTGCATATTTGTAGCAATTGCATTGATTGGTAAAATCTCGTTGCTGAAATACAGAAAGTACTTACTGAAAATACTTTACAACTTACTCTAGTTAATGGGCGCTCATTCAGATCAAAAACACAGTTAACAGTAAACAAGAGTATGGTCTTGTAGTTTACGCCCCATGGTATGTTCAATAGACACTCAACTCCATATCTAACGTTACCAAATGGGCCCTCGTACGATGAGGGTAACTTCTGTGGCAACTGGAACTGAAAATCATAGACATGTAGTCCTGCTGGGTGCTTCTGGTTGTGGTCTTGACCTGTAGAAGATGTATACATATATACAAATGGTATGTACATCAATGAGTGCAATTGTTGGTTCATGGAATGGATCACGTGCGCTTTCAGTCCTAGGGAACTGAATTATTTCTCCTTATTTCAGAATAAATTTCTTAAAAGAACATCGATTCAACTATTGTCTACCTGAAGCTATTGAAAATGGATGGAGTCATAAGACGTATGCTTTAGCTATCGTTAATGATTTGCTTCTCATTCATTATGTTACAGTATGGACTCTATATGGTAAACACGGGGTAGGTTTGAGCACAAGGATATTATATTATCACGTTGTTTATGTAGCTTGCATCGGGTAGGTATGCTCATATGCTAAGGTTGATCATATTACTGTTACTGCATTGTTAGTTTGATCATATGACGTTCCAATGGATCTAAATGGTTTGTTTCATGATATATGCCAATCACGTGATGTATTTGACCACATATGGTAATTACATGACCTAAAATACTAATTTATTGACCAAAAACTGTCATTCACCTGTACCCCATAGCAGTAGTTGCTGGTCGAAATACGTCTCTTTACTCATAAAATATCTGTATTCAATGCGTTTTCCTGATCCATGTCGCTCCATCCATAAAACATTAGCTTCTCCAAGAAATTTAAGAAGCACGGCTGAAAAAAAATGAATTAGCATATTAGTATATCGCGAAACATTTATTATGGAGTAGGATTTGTTAAATTTCAAAGATCGATGATAGTTGAACGGAATTCGTCGCTTCAAGTCCGAGTCGACGTCTGCATGACTACAAAATCCTAGAAACTAGTTAACTTGATACTGCAACAAGGTTCCTTACTAGAAAAAAAACACCAAAAAATTGCTACCTACATTTTTAAAAGCAGGTGAGGGTGAGGAGTGGTAGAGACATCTGAAATTGGGACGAAACAGTTATATTTCTATTTTGAGAGCTATGCGGCTAAAGAGTCCCAGCAAATAGTTAACTTGATATTACAATGAGG
The DNA here is from genome assembly GCA_949752745.1 of Protula sp. h YS-2021. Classification (NCBI taxonomy): domain Eukaryota; kingdom Metazoa; phylum Annelida; class Polychaeta; order Sabellida; family Serpulidae; genus Protula; species Protula sp. h YS-2021. The sequence continues at coordinate 35,707,099 of OX457033.1, forward strand.
TTCCGAACTAAAAAAAATCAACAAAGAAATTTGTTACCCACATTTTTTGAAAGTAGTTCGGGGTGGAGTGGGGTTGGCGACATTTGGAATTGGTGTGAAGTCGTTATGTTTCAAAGTTTACTTCGAAACTAAGAGTCTCTATTTATTTGTCGCTCATTGCCACACAGCTATAATTTAAATACTTCACTTTGCAACGGTATTTCTTTCAATTCGTGGTGCAAAAGTAATACAGCCATAAATTTATAGGATAACATTTTGTCTGCATTAATTAGGTTAGCAAGGTTTTTAACATAAGTTTAAAAATTTGTCAAAAATAGATGCCAGAAATTTAAAGCGGACGCAAAAATGATATTTCCGAAAGCTTGGTATCTATAATATCTAAGTGCTAGTTGCGTCATATGTAAAGGAAACTGTGAAAAATATTTCACCTATTTGGGGGTGCTGATTGAACACAGTAAAAGCCTTATAAACCAGACACCCTAAGGTCTCAGCAAGTTTTGTTTGTTTCTTTAGAGGGTACACTAGGGGTAATTACTTTCTTTATAGTATTGATAACATTCCTAAGATATCAATTCCGGTTTGTTTGTTCAAATCTATGAACAAATCATTACACCCGGAACATACTTTACAAAGTGCTATGCATAGCTGTCGAGACCCCGTCTGGGATACGTGCGCGAAGCGTTGATGCGGTCGAGCGGTAGGCACTGCTCCAGCCTTGTGTTATTGCCCACAGAAGTCGACAACTTCTCAAATTTAACTCGTGAAAAGTGGCACAAATCCGGTGGTTTATAGTTTATTCAGTTCTTTATACTTCAATTCACAATTATGCAATACAATTTATAGGTCGAGGTCCGATCCCAACATTCAAAATTTAACTTTTTTCCTTTTTCACAGAAAACGACAACGTGGCGCAACTTCCGCGGCAAGCAAGGTTGCACATTGGCTTTGTCATCAAGTGGCGAAGCCAATGTACGTAATACTTTGATGTTTAACGGTCAATCATAATTCCAAGTCAAATTTAGACAAACAATTCAATTAACAGTGACAATTCAAATGTGGGATATCATTGTAAGATCGTTTTATCTCGGAAACTGCAATTTATGAGTAAATAAAAATGAATAATGTCAAGATTTCAATATCGATTAGTATTTATTCATACTAAAAAATAATATCACAATAAAAAAATAAACGTGTCAATGACTAGTTTGTCACAACACTCCCTCACTCATGAACAAACTTACGGTTCATTTCCAATTGAGAACGGTTGTGTTAAACAGGTGGACACAGAAGAAAGTCATTGATCTAAAATTCAATTAATGTACATATCTGTACTATCCAGATGGAACCCTACATCCCAAGTCACACTTTAACTTTCTCACTATCGGTTGGAATGAACACCTGTGGTAGATATGGCTCAAAAGAAATAAATACTGTAGACCTCTATATGTTTACTTAAATGCGATAATAACTCAGTAACATGCTATCAAACGATAGTCTACATAACGAATACTTCAAAATACTATACGGTGAGATTGTATAACTTTTGCATCGTAAAAACCCACATATCACATAATCCTTGTGAACACATTGGTCGAGACTAAATCCCCTAAAAAGTGACTCACATCTCCTGTGGTAGTTAAGCTCATCGCACAAAGAAGACATAACTTGTAGCAGTTGACTCAACACCTATCCCTTAAACAAAGTAGCTGGAGTGGGACAGTCATTTACTAATAATACTGATCCATTATCATATCACCGGGTGACTATTCTATCCAGATTCTATCCTACTACACTCACATAACCCCTGACCCCATCAGCTTTAAAGACAGAGCTGTTTAAACCAAAAATATCTTCATCGGCAACTGACCTTTATCCGTTGCCTATGCCATAAAAATTGCAAGTCACCTTCTCCAACACCTGGGCGGTGGGAATTAAGTCCCAAATAGTACCTTCACATCCCAATTCACGTAACATCAGACTCAGATAATCTTCAAACACAATACACGAATCTAAGACATGGAATGGTTAAGCCTCTACTCATCACAAATTATTCGTAGCAGCCGATCGGGATTAAGTCATTAGTAAAAATACACCCAACCAAAGCAGATACAACCATTATTCACACCCGATCACTACAACTAGATTTTCACTATGGTCTAACCCCCCACCAAAATTCGTAGCCAACAATGAGCACTCAGTCACCCAGGCATTTCAAATACAGTTCGTTCTACCATTATTTTTGGCATGCAAGGGTTACACCACAGAATACAGTCAAACCAATACCTCACGATTGGTAATTAACCAGCATAACTAGGGTCGACTTTCGATCATCAACATGCTGTACAGTAGCTTAACTTATCCTACTAACACAAGCAACTAAAAATTTCCAAAGAAAACTCAATAATCTAAAAGAAATTGTTACAACTCACGCTAGGCTCTAGACCCAATAAAGAGTATCAATTTCGCATATATGACATCGAGTAATTCATGAAGCGTACACAAGACAACAAGTGACCATCACAAACACCAACAGCAATAGCAACAGCAACACCAATAGTACTTCATACACGGTGGAGACACAAGAAAGAAGATGGGAAAATGAGAGTGGAAGGAGGCCGATACGACAACAAAACGTGTCGGATAGATCAAAAAGAGTTTCCTTTCTTGAGGCCTAACCTCAAGAAAAGATAGTTGAGACAGGTGTGGATGGAGTGTGCCATAACAACAAGGCATACCGAATTGACGACATAATTGGTTGCCCATAAAGCAGAAAAGAGAGACTATCCAGCAACAAGACATACCGAATAGATGACATCGGATACAAACATTGTATAAATATTTTGCATCATCACACCATCCACAAAGCATATCAAATTGCAGATGTACTGGAATACCAAATGCTATTACATACAGACTAACATGCCAACGCTACTTCTACCAAGCATACACGTATCTACCTTCATTTGTACCAAATGCGTATAAGACCAGCAGTAGACCTGTATTAACTCCACATCGTCAGCATTACCACGAATACACAAGACAACAAACAGCGCAGCTATAAACATCTTTAGTCACTGTGGGAGACGGTTATCAGTAAGTCTGTATTTGCTCGGTAACATCAAGCGTAACACAAATATACGAAACGGTGACCAAATTAATCAAATGTAGCTCAAAAGTCAGTGTACCAAAATAAACGGTACAACTACGATCCAACACTATAGGTTACATGACATAACTACAACTCAACTACTAACCCAGCATATTTATCACATTACAACATTCTGTAACGCCAGTTCTCTCCTCAAGCTCTTCCTGTCTCTACTCAGCTCAAATGACATCGAATACAATCACGGTATTTACACGAACAAATCAAACATAATTACAACAACAAAATTAATCTAGTGTGCCATACACAATAGTAAGCTAGTAAGGCAGCGGCAACAATACAATAATAGCTGTGCATCAATCACATTTTGCATCGTTCATACCGAAGCACACCATATATAGCGACATGGTTGTCCATGCAGCCGCCACTAAGAAGCTTCAAACATATTCGTACGAGCTCTTACTTATACCAACTTAATGCTCAGTCATCAGTAATTACACAGGGACTAGCTTATTGAACTAAACAACACCCTCTAGCCATCAATCATTCATAATTAGCAAAATAACTCTAAGCCTAACTCTAACACGAGCCCATACAACATCTGTTTATGCATCAATCTTCTAGCAGGACACGATTGTAACTAACGCAAGTGAAAGTGATTGAGAGAGAGTGTATGTGTATGTGTGTTTGACACGACGAGCCACGTCACGAATATCTGGTCATTCACAGCTCTAGCCACGGGACGTCTTGCTCTGTTGAAAGGACACACTGACGTGGATACCCGATGTCCCTCGAAATACCGCCATCTGGGTCAGGCATCACATTCTATACAGAAGAAATAGATAATCCACCACACGGCGGGGGCAGCCTTTCTTTTCCACGATTTGGGCTATAAGCCTCGGGTTCACTCTGCGCAGCAACTTTTACACGTACTCAGTACGATCAGTCCCATCACAGAAGCTCGGCCAACAAAAGCGGTGTCGTAACTGTTCGCTTCATTTCCGGTGAGGATTGCGGCCAAGGCGTCTTAACTTTCTCTGGACTGGAGTGGCGACTGCATTCGAACTTCCATTGTTGCCGGCTCGGAGAAGGTATAATACCTAGCCAAGGGGGTCCCATGGGTGTCGCAACAGTAGTCCTTGTGTCGGCGTTTGTACTGCAACAGGAGATGACGGTAGCAATTGCTAAATGTAAGCTGTTTACCTGTGCATCGGAATATTTGGCCGCACATCTAGAGATGAGATCACTTTGGGTGGACTAACTAGCTTTAGCACTCCCTCTGGCTCAGATCGCGCTATCTGGGGTGGCCACATCAATTCGAAACAAGTGTCGCATTCACCAGACACTTCAACTTGTAGTGACTCATAGTGTTTCACTTCCTCTTGACGCTCGGAGCTTCAAACCAGGGTTAGGGTCTTGACTTATTACGCTGGTGTCGCGATCGAGCCCATCTCCTCCAGAGGTTCTGCGTCTCACTTGTGTGGTCCAGAGGACTCACTACAGTTGCTTCAGCTCTGGCCATCTGTCGAGACCGGCTACTGTCCCATGAGCTTACTGGCGATCGCGACTGAGATCGTGATTGCACAGTGGGATCATCTTAGTAGTGGCTTCTGGCCCAAATTCAATGACCGCTTCTGGACCACCTGAGACTACATGTCGGTCTCTTACGTGTTTAATCATGATGTTGCGCTCATCGTTTTTGAACCCACACCTCTTGCAGTAATGCAGCTTTATGTACGGGCGAAACGTCTCTCGCAATGTGGCATGAGCATTAGGTTGGCTGTCATATTTCGTCGTAGGCGCAGCCCTCACTGGTATACCTCATACTTGATCATGTGGTGTGTAGTAAGGGAAAGGACTTTTCCCCGGGATCGTTCCCCCGGGATGATTCCCTCCGGATGTTTCTCCCGGGACGTTTCTCCCCGTAGGACATTTCCCCCGGAGATAATTTCCCGACTGGTTTATTTTGCTTTTATTCACCATCGTATTTTTAGTAAATCTTTTATAGAATCATTTGTTTCCTTCAATCATTCGAGTACTTCTAAATTATTGTATTTAAGCCGAGACCCAAGAGTGCATTAAGGACATCAATCGAGAGCTGATTGCAGTTCATATATACATTGTGGGGGAAAACATCCGGGGGTAATCATCCGGGAGGAACGGTCCCGGGGAAAAAGTCCTAGATCCGGCGTTTTTATGTTCGGCTAACCACCCATGCAGCTTCATACCACAAGGGCAACAAAGACACGAAGGTGGTCTTCATTCCCTGTCGCTGTTTAGACTTCTTCTCCCTCAATTTCTTCTTACGTATCGGGAGCGGAATAGGTGCAGCTCCAATGGGTGTCTCATCATTAGCTGTCGTGCGCACCTCCAAATCGGCCTCGAAATCGACTCGTGCAACTCTATGCTTCTATCTAACTTAGGCCCATCTTGATCCTTCTTACTGTATAAAGCATGGTCTATCTCCCACATTTCTTCTGAAGTTCAGTCTGGCTGTGTAATCAGTTCAGTTTCAGGTTCATGCTACCTCGGATGTTCCCTCTTCCAGGCATATGTTTGTACCACAACGTCTATCCAAGACATAGCGTTCTCTGCCGGATTTCTCCGGTAAAAAGGCTTCAGTCCATCATAACAACCTTGACCTTGTGTGTTGTAGACATCTGTATTCGGTAATTCGGTAATTTGTGTCGGTTAACTTGTCAACGCCATAAGGCCTGTCTTGAAGCTTCCCTACTTGTTGTTTCCGAATGCACGTCTTTAGTAACACTAGATCTCCACGGTGGTACTCTTCTAGTCTGGTCACTTTATCGTAGTAGCGCTTCCGTCTTAGAGCCATCCTACTGGTCTTCTCTGGTAATCTTTGAAAACACCTGCGCATATCCCGCTCTAATCGTTGTACATGCAGGTGGCTGGGGCTAGACCTAAACTCTGACTCAACTTCAGTCATTACATCTGGCAGCAAACACACTTCACGACCAAGGTTCACTTTGTTGGGGTGTCCCCTGTGGTTTCATGTACAGAGACACTGTAGGCCATCATGGTGATCGGCAACTGTAGATCGCACTCAGTATAATCTTCCACCATGGACTGTACTAACTGTTGAATTGCAGCATTCACGCGTTCTGCTTCACCGTCTGACTGGGGTCTGTACGCATTGGTCCGTCTCTTAGTGACGCCCAACATCTTACATAAACAAGGCAGTAGCTTCGACTTAAAGTCAGCTCCTTTATCTGTGTGAATCTCACGAGGGCAATCCAAAAAGGTAATCTACTGCGTTACTAAGGATTCTAACTCTGTGAAATCATCTTCTAGACCTTCATATGATTCCGTTTGTTTCACTGCTTTACAGATGCACAGTTTTTTTCCGTATCCTAACCCCGAAAGTGTTAGGATGTTTCTTATCCCGTGGCACTTCTATCGTATACTCTACTTCTTCTAGTCGACTTATCCAACGAGAAAACTGATCATTCGGATCTTTCATAGTTTTAATGTACTTTAGACTTGCGTGGTCTGTTCTAATGGCCACAGGTTCCATACAGTAAGGTCTGAAGTACTTCACAAATGCACAATAGCTAAGAGCTCTCGTTGTCGTGCACAGCATCTGGTTTCTCTTGGCTGTAAAATTCGACTCGCATAAGCGAAAGCCATTTCTGTCTCTTTTCCGGTCTCATCTACTGTGGCTGAGTACAGCACAATAGCATATCGATGCATCTGTGTCTAGAATGTACAGGCCATCTTCTCCAGGAAAGGACATAATCGGCTCAGTGATTAACTTGTCTCGAAGGTCTACGAAAGCTTCTTGACAACTGACAATCCTCCAGGAATTTGGTTCGCTTTACAGTTGGTAGATTGGTCGGGCAATGTCAGCAACGTCTCGTATAAACCGCTTATAGCATGCTGCGATTCCCAGGAAAGATCTCACTTGACGTACGTTCACCGGAGCAATTCACTTCTTTACAGCTTCTACCTTTGTCCGGTCACAAGCGACTCCCGCACTTGAAATTACGTGTCCTAGACACAGGGTCCTTTCTGGAGCAGGAAAAAGTTCTAAGCTTTCAACTTGAGTCCAGCCTGAAGCATCCCTCCCCCACAAAATAATTTCCAAACGGTCTATACATACATCGACAGTGGTGCCGTACACAATGACATTGCCGAGATACGCTAGAGCTATGTGGTACTCTTGACCTAGCAAAAGTTTATCCATTAATCTTTGGAAGCTACTGGGCCCACCTCGCACTCTGAATGGCCTGAAAGTGTACTCCTAGTGGCTTGGTGTAATTAGCTTTCAACTTGAGTCCAGCTTGACGCATTCCTCCCCCACAAAATAATTTTGAACCGGTCTATGCACTCATCGACAGTGGTGCCATACACAATGACATTGCCGAGATACGCTAGAGCTATGTGGTACTCTGGACCTAGCAAAAGTTTATCCATTATTCTTTGGAAGCTACTGGGCCCACCTCGCACTCTGAATGGCCTGAAAGTGTACTCCTAGTGGCTTGGTGTAATTAGCTTTCAATTTGAGTCCAGCTTGACGCATTCCTCCCCCACAAAATAATTTTGAACCGGTCTATGCACTCAACGACAGTGGTTCCGTACACAATGACATTGCCGAGATACGCTAGGGCTATGTGGTACTCTTGACCTAGCAAAAGTTTATCCATTAATCTTTGGAAGCTACTGGGCCCACCTCGCACTCTGAATGGCCTGAAAGTGTACTCCTAGTGGCTTGGTGTAATTAGCTTTCAATCTGAGTCCAGCTTGACGCATTCCTCCCCCACAAAATAATTTTGAACCGGTCTATGCACTCATCGACAGTGGTTCCGTACACAATGACATTGCCGAGATACGCTAGAGCTATGTGGTACTCCTGCAATATATATATATATATATATATATATATATATATATATATATATATATATATATATATATATATATATATATATAAGTGTCATTCCAGAAATACGGGGACCATTTTGCTAAAAACCACAGTATTAGGGAGACCAAAAATTTAAGGAGACCAAAAGTAGGTCTCCTTAATTCTTAGCGTGCTTAAACGTTATGAAACTATATATATATATATATATATATATATATATATATATATATATATATATATATATATATATATATATATATATATATAAATATATATATATATATATATATATATATATATATATATATAGATCTGCAACCAGTCATAGGGGAACCATGCCTTATATATAGCACTTAGGGAGACCATTTGCAAAAAAATAATATATGTTTTTTAGCTTTTTATCGAGTGGTAACACACAAATTTAATTTTAAAACAGAATATATTATATTCACTATGTTATAGAGTCATTCATTTTTGGTTTACTATGTAGTGTCATAACGTTTAAACATGCTAAGAAGTAAGGAGACCTACGTTTGATCTCCTTAAATTTTTGGTCTCCCTAATACTGTGGTTTTTAGCAAAAATGGTCCCCGTATTGCTGGAATTACACTTATGTATATATATATATATATATATATATATATATATATATATATATATATATATATATATATATATATATATATATATATATATATATATATATATATATATATGCTTCTAATACTGCATAAGGCTCCTTAGCACTACCCTTTATTCCTTAACTCAGATCTCATTCCTTCTTGAAACTTCTTCCCACTGTCAATGTAACAGCAGACTTAAAAAGTTCATTCATCAAGTTGCCATGGTTGCCACGACTGAATGTGACTAACCCTAACTCTAAGCCGCCAGACCTCGCTTTGTCACTGCGAAGGAACTGAATGCCTCGTGGCTGCTTTGGCTTGACTTCCCTCTGACTTCACGCACTGGATTGTGGACTCGGGTCCTCTGGCAATGATGGCAGTCGTGACTCTAGACCCTCGGTACGTTGTTCTATCGAGTTCGGCACTATCACAGCTCCACCACTGCCATGACTTAAAGTAACATTTCATGCAGAGTTATTTTAACTCAGTACGAGAACGTACAGTTAATTATAACCAAAAAAGACGTCGGTTGTTTGCTGGGCATCAGGTCTTGATACGAGTTCGTACAAATTATCCCAGTTGCTGCCTCCATTCCTTGCCTACGGAAAAGAACGTAGAGCGTTGATGCGGCCGAGCGGTAGGCACTGCTTCAGTCTTGTGTTATTGCACACAGGGCGAGAAGTCGATTACTTGTGAAGTTTAACTCGCGAAAAGTGGCACAAATCAGGTAGTTCACAGTTTGTTCAGCTCTCTATACTTCAACTCACAATTTGAAAATACAATTAATAGGTCGAGGTCCGATTCCAGCATTCAAAATTGTACTTTTTTCTTTTTCACAGAAAACTCCGTCTTATTTCAAACGGCAACGTGGCGCAACCCACCGGATGTCTGAAATTACGCGGCAAGCCGGGTTGCACTTTGAGATTGTCATCAAGTAACGAAGCCAACGTAGGTAATCCTTAAATGTTTAACTGTCATTCATAATTTCAAGTCAAATTTAGACAAACAATTCAATTAACAGTGACAATTAAAATGGGGATATGATTGCAAAATCAACTCATCCCGAAAACTGCAATTTATGAGTAAACAAAAATAAATAATGTTAAGATTTTAAAATCCATTAATATTAATAAATACTAATAAAAATAACATAACAATAAAAAAAAAATAAACGTGTCGATGACTAGTTTGTTGCAAAGTCACTACTCAGTAAGTGACCATTCTTCTTTATTTTTTTCTTTTGCCGGTCCATTCGTTACACCGTTTTTGAATTTTTAGTCTAGGCTAAAAAGAACAGATCTACTACAGTGTATCCCATGACCTTATACGGTAATCATATTCGGCGCACGCTTAAGGATACTTTCCATACAAAACACATGGTGTTTAAAATCGATTTTGAATTTTGACATCGTATTTCGAAAATTGTTAGAGTACAGCTTTAACTATGCATCTTTTACGTTCACGAATATATGCTCCTTGAAGCAGCTATCGAACGCCAGTCTAGCTGTTTCTGGTTCTTCAGTGTATACCTAGATATGGTGACTGACATGCTGTCAAGTGTCAAGTGCTGTCAAGTGTCCAACCGGTTTAAAGGGATAAATTACATGCTTTGAATCGATATGGTGACTAACATGCTGTCAAGTTTCAAGTGCTGTCAAGTGTCCAACCGGTTTAAATGGATAAATTACATGCTTTGCCTCGATATGGTGATATGGTACTGTAATGCAAAAAAAAAACAGAAACAAACTAAAACCTACCTCTAGCTCTCATAGGTTCGTCCAACTCTAGAATCACCTGACCATGTATGACGTCACCCGCCCAGTACACACAGTTACTACGTGACAGCGCGATTTGAAACAACTTCACTCCCATTATGTTTCCCTGGTAACACGTAAGTATCACTATCCATGTTAAATAATGCCGTTTTATCTCACAGAAAATTGTAAGTAAAATCAACTAAGCAAAATTGAATTTTTTGGTAACTTCAGGAATCAGAAACCCTTGATATAAGCAATAATTCTGCCAATTGTTTTCACTTGCTAAGTGTTGTCAACGGAGTATCTATAAATACAACAGCCATATAGGTGAAAAATTACAGCAGTAATCAATATAGCAGTTCTACCGCATACATGACAGATGAAATTTTATTACTGTTATTTTGCGGCAAAAGTTTTAACAACCCATCAAAATCAGCGGTTTTAATCCGGATGGGGCGATATTGGGATAATAACATACTCCCTCCATAATTGAAAAAAAGAATGATAAGGAGTAGAACACTACTAAGAAAAAACTCTACAAAACATCCAAAGTTGATTGAGTTTTACACCTTGAAAAGCGATAATTAAAACAGTAAATAACTATAAAGTTCGTTCACATTTGAAACCTTGCAATTGTAAGATCAGCAGCACTTTTAGGCTGTTTGAAAGTGGGGTTAACTATCTCCGGGAAGTTTAATTGCGGGGTTTAATTGCGTTGTTGCCATTTCTATTCAACTGCTAAACCAACAGATAACGTTTGGTGGGATTTCATTTTGCGTTACTATTGCGACGGAACAATTAGCAAAAATAAGCACAATTTGTTCAACCCAAAATGCAATTGCTGTTAGAGGAAGGTGGTAATAAACAATTAAATTAAAAAATATATTATTGAGGCTTTTAGACAAAGTTCATTTTAAGTAGTAAATATTTCTTAACCTAGATATCTAGCAGCCCAAGTTAAATGTTAAAAGGTAAGACTGTGTTTCCTTTAGAACACCATACAGCCAAACAATATTTATTACCTCCTAAATTCCCGGGAGAAGAGAGGTGTAATCCTTTATTAAACTTATCGTCATCAAAACGAGGGACTTTGGGTAATTTCAAGGCAAAGTGTGGTCCGCACGGGAACCTAAAATCGCAAAAAAGGGGATTTGATCGGGCAAGCTTCCGAAATTTTTGCAAAATTATGTGGGAAGGAGAGGTAAATTAAATTAACTCTTATCATCAGTCACATAAACTATAGAATTTAAACAATGAAATATACTAACATTTATATTTTCTAGATTTTGAGAAAAAAATGCGGGTAAGGGAGTATTTGACCGAATTCTGCGCTTCCTTTTTTTGAAGCCAGTTTCCTCGTTTAGGGGGTCTGTTAAATTTTATCAGCGGTTTTAGCGTCAGTTTTGAGTGGGAATGCCTCCTTTCCCCACCCCCTCCTGCCATGATGGCACCAAACGTGTCTTACCTATTTTTTTATTCGCAACTCAACGAGTGTTTTTTTTGTTTTAAATAGTTTATCCTTTTACCATTTGATACCTTTATTTTTCATGTGTAACGTAATTTGACAGTATTCCTTCTGTGCTACAGGAACTTTTCTTTCTGTGTTAAGGGCATTTTACGGTAGAAGAATACTGAACTAAAACCTGCGTGATACAGGTAAAACTCTGACGACTTAGGTCTTTATAGAAAGGTACCATAATTAATGACGCATGGTTATTTTAAGCAACCGTTTGTTGCATGTTTATGTGATGGGTTCAAGGCTTCACTAGAATTCTCTCATGCTGCTAAAGCAACAGCTACACACCGAACTCGAAACGAGGAAATATTCATACAAAATTTATTGCCCTTGACATTTTTTTTTCTAAACAAAGGTCATTCTTAGGAAAATGACTTAATATATACACAGCATGAATAGTGTTCAAATAAGTTTTGTTAGAAGCTTGCCAGAACACACATTTATATATACACGTCTCATTTCATGCATTGTTCAAGAACTGACAGTACTCTTTTGAAAAATTGATAGCTCTCTCGTAAAGAACTGACAACCCTGTCGTAAAGGGAAATATCTCTATACCATGCCTTTGGTAAAAAGTAAGATTTATTTCAAGACGGCTTACAAATGGGTTACCCCATGGAATGCTCTTTTCACATTTAATACGTTATTTTTTGACATTAAAAGAGGAATCTTTATCTAAATGATTTATTGATGTCAAGAATTATTCTTTTTTAGATTTCTGAAAAGAATTTTTGCTATACAGAAATTATATAGAGATGTTAATGATGTCAAATACCAAAGAAAAGAGTTCTCCCACGTCCCCAGATTTGTATTTACGAAATTGATTTTAAAGGGGTGATTTTATTCGTCCTGAAACTGAATGGCGCTAAATGAATGTGAACACGTAAATTCCACGAAAAAGACTCTTCAATGAGGCATCTTTCTAAATAAGTGTATATTTCATAAAACAAGATACCGCGTCACCCACCGTACCCCGGATCTCCCTCGCCCCAACCCTGCATTCTCACTCACCGAAAAAAGGCACCCACAAAACCAATCCAATTTGCCAACTTCTGTACTGTATTTTTTACGGCCGTTTGCTGATCTGACAGATGTGTTGCAGGGAAAGCTGCCTAAAAACAAGTTGCTAGTATAGTAGTACAGAACACGTGCGTTTGTTGATGTTGTAATTTTTAGAGCATGTTTTCAATTGCAATTATTTCAACTGCAATTATTTTCAGAGTAGGTTACTTACCTATGAGAAACAATTTCTAAGCTCCAGAGTAGGTAAGACAGCTATAGCTCTCTACTCTGTAAAAATGAATAAAGTACATTTTGGTACACTGCTGACATCATTATAGATATTACTCTCGTCTTTTTACATACGTGAATAAGTTATAAAGGTTACCAGCGCTCCCCCTTCTCCACCTAAAGGGTGTAATCAGTTAAAACAGTGTAATTATTTAAATTGAGAAATGGGAATAATGGCATTAAGGATAGCAAGGAATTTTGAGGTCATAATGGGAGTAAGGGGACCACAGATAACAAGGACTTTGATTTCCCAATCGGGTGCATGGTTATATTTGTTAGTTGCGTGTATCTTCGGGTCCCAGCGTGGTGCGTCGTTGACTTTCACGAAGAGAAATGAGCGTCGAACGGACATAAGACAGAGAAACACTGCTATAACTTCTAGTTAAATTTATATTCTTCTCTAACTTTTCGTCACAATTATATTTTGCACTGGCTTCCCGCCTAATTTTCCATCCACAACGAACGCAGTCGATTTTGCGATTTTGCGCCCCTTGACAACTTATCCACAACTAAATTTTATCCAAAAGGCTTCTTAAGTGCACCATCGAAACGCCACTAAAGCTTGCTTTGCACCAATTGGATGCATACCTGACATGTGGCCTTTATGCTGCCGGTGCAAAACCGGCATCCCTTATGCAGTCGCTGGTGGGTTACAGCCGCGCCACCACCAAATGGGCCAATCCCAATGTTACGTCTAAATGTAGCGAACCAATCAGTAAATACCTGGCTGAAAACATGTTGTCGGTCACGTATGATACAAAAAATTATCTTTTCAGAACGATTATGAGACGCTTAACAAAATGGCACTATTTGTTTTGAATTACATTACCTTTTACTGTTTGAAATTTAAGTGCAAAGTTTGTGTTTTTTTTAATTTTTAATGAGCCATAAAATTAAGAGAACTAAAACCTTCTAACACAAAAATTATACCATAGGAATGATATCGATGCACTCTACAAAATAGAACTAGAAAGTTACAAATTCGTCCATTGTTCACGGAGATATTTATTATTCTCAACTTATAAGTCTCAACTTATAAGTTTTAAACACCCGTAAACTTTTAAAAGCGTTAAACATACTGCAACAAAGCCAAAACTTAAATTTTTTCGTGTTCCCCGCGAAAAGACCATTTAGGTGCTTAAACTTTTAGCCTCGACCCTATTGAGCCTATAAGTTCATACAGAACACACTTCGTCGAAGATTTCCTCCAAATTCGCTGGAGTTGAAACTTGATTGGCTACTCATCGAGGCATCTCAAAACGTTAAACGCGATATTCCGACAGACTGCACCGAAGGGCACTACTCGGCATTCATTCAAGCCCCACGCATCCCGCACGGCAATAAACAGAATGGGACCCAAAATGCATCAAACCCACACTCAAACCACGCGAAACACCAAACATATCACATACAGACTGTCAACAACACAAGTGTGCTCAAAAATCATTTTAGCATGCCCTAACAACATTAAATTGCAATCTTAACCCTATTTGGAACCAGGATAACTCAGATTAATTGCATTCTAACACATGAGTGCAACCGTTCACTTAATATTAGTCTAACAGAAATATGCACCTGATATCTGTTAAAAAAGTAATTATGGGCGGCGATACTAATATTTTATGTAAATATTAGGGTTCGCAATGTGGTTGAGAATATCGGTTTCGGTTGTTGATGATTTTCGGTCGGTCAGCAACCGCGACTACCGACTACTCAAAACCACACTAGTTCAGGGGGGATATTGAGGGTGTAAAATTTCATAAAACACACGTCAGGACATCCTGTCACTTGTATGCAACATCCTTCAATCATAAACAACTTTATCAGAAACAGGCTTTTTACGCTATAAAGGCAATGTCTTGAAACCGTTATTAAGTAATTCTTTCCGATTGTACCGAAATTGTCGATACCTGCAGTCAACGGCGTTGTTGGGAAACCGAATTTTAACAACCGATGACGAATCGTAGTAAATGTCAGATAACTTCAACAATATATTCCTTTTAATTATCTGAAAAAAGTATCTCATGCAGTGCATGTATTTTCTGGCCTAGAAGTTCATTCAATGCGAATTGATATTTTTATACCAATAAAAATTTTTGATATATTTCAATAATTAGATATATCACAAATATTTTTTTTATCTCTTAGCTTATTTGATGATATCAAAATATTAATTAAAGATATTTACAGACATCAAACATTATTTAAAAATATCAAACATTTTGAATTAATATAAAACGGCATTCCGTATCATTCTGTAATGTAATACACCGTTAACATGGCAAATATCCAATACTTGCGCTTTCTTAAATCAACTCAAAGACAAATCGAGCAGAAAAGTTAAAGTACAAAACAATGATATTGCTACGTTTTTTTTGGAGGGGGATAAAAAAGAAGCTTTTACTGTAAATAGCTTTCTCGTTTTTGTTAACGCAAAGTAAGGATTTTTTAGCTGAACATGTTTATTCAAAGAGCGAGCGAGCAAAATATTTTAGATATATTGATTATTTGATATGTACGAGTCTACCATACATATCTGGTTCACTTTCTTGGTGACAGAAATGTGTTTGATAATTATTTTTCAGAATCTCTCAAGCTAATAATTGATCAAAACAGAAAAAGATTCTCCACAGCTAAAAAACATATAATAAATTGACTATTGATTGTACACTACAGATCTCACTATTCACTGACCACGACTCACCGACTTTCCCCATTATTGTGCTGAGACGTAGTCAAATGATTCTGCCTGCTGTTTTCGTCGTCGGTACAGACAGGAAAGGTGCTAGCTGTTCAACAGTTAGGTCGATTTCTGGAATAAACTGTGGATCATTTATAATTTAAACTTTTTCAGAATGCTTTAATCTATTCTATGATTTGAATTAAATTCAGGTAAGTTAAGTTTCCGTGACAGAACAATTACTGTGTTAAATTTCAAAAATAACAAAAAAGCTGTTACTTACATTCCTTTAAAACAGAGTAATAGTTAGAAATATGGTGCGAAACTAAAACACTATTTTTGTCAGAAACAGGAGAAAGCCTTTTAATCTAATCTAATTTTAAGTAATATAAATTCTTGGAATCCTTTATTTTTTTTCTGAATGGAAACTAACACTTCTATTAATGAGTGAAATGGTATTGCATACAGCATAAATTATATAACAGAAGTAATGGAAGACCACCCCGCAAATGGGACAACCTCGGCAATAAAGCCAGCTGGTACCGAACCAAACCATTGAACATATTTTATCTCTTTATTAGGCTATTGTACTATTAGGTCATTCTGTAATCGTATATGGTCATTCACAACTCTAGTCAGCTCACTGTGTACTCATATATGTTCATTCATCACTTTATACACATTGTGCACGCCTATTATAGTCATTCATCACTGTATGCACTTTTCAATTAATCAGCTATGCATGTCTCGCCATCTTGTGTTCGAGTGATGATGCATCTGCTGTAGTGGCATACACACTGCAAAGCCTAACCAACAGGTCAACGCTCATTTAGCCATATTTTTTTTCAACATTGTAGTGGCCAGATGCGAAGTACATCTGATGCTGATCTATTCCTTTAACTCGCTTTACCGTTGAATCAACGCCAAAATTCGGTAGAAAGGCTACTGAATATGCTTAAATCATCATTGCAAAACATAGAAATAAAAGAAAATAGAAGAAGAAGTAGAAATGGAAAATTAATGATGGTTTAAATTTGGTCATCTTTATGTTTTAAGTATTAGTTTTTATTCTAAGTCTATCTTTTTGGAAATGAATTTGATTATTGGCCTTCTTAGTTGAGACACCGAATACTCATTTTGCGATAAATTTGCATTTCTACAATTTTCAAATATTATTTAGCAATCGTGCGTGGCTACCTTTTTCACAGCGTTTTGAAATAGTAATTTGACATCCTTGTTTGTTTGTTTGTATAAAACTGTTTGTAATAAACATTTACCTTGCTCGACTCTTTCATTTCTGTCATAAGCTTTCATTCTGAGTTTGCAGGGCAAGACCTTGGTGTGCAAGACGCGAGTTTGCAATTATCCCTTAAAATAATTTTTAAAATAATATAGATATATCTGTAAAATTAAAGAAATTTTCAAAACAATATCTACTTATTTAAACAAAGTTGATGTTAAGTTTTAGTGACCTTATTGCTTTTGCAAAGTATAAATGGAAGGTGAATTATGTGTTGGTTATTAGTTTTATTAAATTAATTAAATAACAAATAGCAAAAATTTCTTTTGTGTCCTATATCAGTTAGGTTTGCTGTTGAAATAGTATGTTCCTCTGTTCTGAGTTACCATCTTTTCGTCCAAGGTGAAATATGCTAGATAAGCATGCATTCTTTATCCTGTATAAAGCCAGTGAATACTACCCGCCATCAAATTGACAACTCATGTTCATCATGTTCATGTTTAATTAATATTTGTTATAAAATTTCAAAGCAGTCAAGTCCGTTGTCATTTTAATAAGAAACTTAAAAGTAAAATTTGAAAGGTATTTATAAATTTAGTCCCCCAAATGCACAAAAACCTAAGTAATGAAATATAACAGAAAGGTATGAAATGCCATTTTCACATTTTTAGGGAATTACTGATCTCAGGAATTAATTTTTGATCTCAAAAAATTTTGATATCAAGAATTTTTTTATCTCAAAAAATCCATATTTTGATATCAAGACTTAATTTTTGCTACCTGTAATTGTATTTTTGATATCTCTAAATGTATTCTTGATATCAAAGAGTAATTTTTAAAAGTAATAAATATTTAGAGATATTTAAAATATTTATTGGTATAAAAATGGTTCAATGATATTTAAAATTGATTTATGAGATGAAAAATTCAATTTTGATAGCAAAAATGAAATATTTAAGAGCAAAATATCAATTTTGAGCTCATTAATTAACTTAATCCACGATTTTCCGTTGTTTATACGGTTTATTATTCCAAAATTCTTATTTAAATACACATTACCGGAGTCTTAAATGCAGTTTGAGTGTTCTGATAGTGATTCTGAGGTCAAGGAAGTTCAGTATTGATAAAACTCGTTTACATCAAGTTCTATATACTACGACAGTTTGGTGTCAATTGGACCAGTAGTTTCTAACGAAGTTGTGATGACAAAATGACGGGTCGACTGTAAAGAAAAAAACAATAAAACTCTCACCGGTACCCTAATACCAAAGCATTTAACTCTTCAGCTATCGAAGCATTTCACTTCGTCTTGCCTGTTAATAAGAAACAGATGAAATGTTTAAAAGTAGTGCATATATCAATTTAGGAAAAAGGTAATATTGGAAGGGATAACAAAGCATTATAAGAGAAATCTTATATTAATGAAAAATATCAATTAATATTTTTCATTAATATTTTAATCTTATATTAATGAAAAACATCACTTAATCTCGAAAAATAGCATAATTCTTAGAACACGTAACGATGCTCAATAAACACAAAACATTTAACTGAAGTCAATCGTTTCCTACAGCTTTATTTAACCCTTAATATAAACTTATTTTAGATAACGTATTTATGAGTGTAAAAGAAATGTCGAGATACTATTAGTTTGCGTGCAACTGTCAGTAGCTTATTATAATTTAGGTTCCTTGTTAAATGCAATGAACTTAGTTATTAATAGATGCATGTAAAATTCTATATAAATATGTTTATGTGTACAGTTATGGGTATATAACTGTTGCTGTTTACTATATACACAAAAAATAACCCTATTCAAAGACGACTGAAAACAAATATTATCACATCTAAGACATTTGACAGAAAAAATATATTTGATTAATATTTTCGATATGCTATTTATTCTACATAAGATTAAAACTTAAGACTTCATAAGACTACATTACTACATAGTCGTAAGACTACATTGATTTAAAGTTCAAATCGTAGCGATTGTGCAAGACGCAAGCACGTCAATACATCTCAGCAAAATGTCAGGTAGTTTATGACGGATTTTTAATCGTTTATCATTGAATTTAATATGTTTGAGAAATTACACACAGCCAACGGATACAGCCTCTTTTACGACAACGACCACTTCATAAAAGGTATCATGTTTGTTGATAGGAATGAGGAGAGGTTCCAAAATTAAGATAACGATACGATAAGATGAGTATTTCAACTGTAACATATACAAAAACATACATATCGTATCGTTGTGATAGTCTCTTTAATGAGGGTAATGAGATGTACGTTTTCTTTAAATAAGCGTTTGCAATCTAACAAAAAATAAACACCAGTCAAACGTTATGTGGTAACGTAAACATCGAATATGTACTGCCAAGGTGTCAGGAAAACTGTTATTTTGTGCATGAGCACTAGTGATTCTGTTTTACAAATTAATGTATTTTATTGATATTCACTTCTACAGCAATTTCTTTCTCATTGCTTGAATTGCTCTGTTGTAGTAGCAGCTGTTAAAAATATAGCATTCCTCTTATTTTAAATAATCACGCAAAAACTAATTTTTTATAAATGATCTTCGTTACATAAAAACCACAATGTTTATAAATGTTAGCGATTGTGTCTTTTCGTGGAGCATAGCTTTGTATTGCAATATGCTGACTGCAAAGTGGTCAGTTGATAAATAGGTCGTACAAGTCTGTGAACGGTGCTATTTTAACTCTTTTAGCTCTGTAACACATAGAAATATTGTCAAAGTATGTAATGTTAGTAATGATCAAATAGAAATTGCTGAGAACTTAAACTGAGAGAAACATTGGGCGGTATTACTACGATCAGGTGAAAAATAAAGAAGAACAAAAAAAGAGTTATATCTAACTTGCAATATGATACATTCCTTTACGACAATCACTACTTACTTCCAAAGAGAAGAGCAATAAATAAGATTTAAAATCTTGCTGAAACACAGTACTTTAAATTAAAACTTGCAGAAATGTCTAAGCATTTTCTGTTTGTTCAAGTTATCTTGAGATGACTGGTTATATTAACAAACATTATTCTTTACATTATATTTAAAAATTAAAAGAGACATCATGACTGTCGGAAAAGATAAAATTAGCATTTAAAAATAATTTCATTAGAAAATTACAGGAATGTGGAGAAGTTCTCTTTTTAAAAATGAAAGAGAAAACGCACCCAGATAAACTTTGCATTATTATTCTAATAAACCTTTCGCAATGGAACCAAAGTGCGAGAGACTTTTCTTACATCTTAACAGGAAATTCTAAAATTTCTTTTACGTATTTACTTTTACGATAAAAACGACTAATTCACTAACTCATCTAAGTAATTCAGCCGGTTTATGTCATTTTACAAAGTATAGAATTTGGAGAAGTTCAAGAATACAAAAACAAAGTGCATGTCTTCAATCGCATACGCTCACTTTTTACACTGAATTCTAGTAATGATTAGTATGGTATATTATTTGAATATCAAGCTGGCATTAAGCTTTTAGCTGTAATACAAAAGTTAACTAAATCTTAAATTAAATCTTTAACTAGCTTAGCTTAACTTTAACGACTTTGATTGAATGAGGTGATACGTAAGGCAAGCATTGTTATTTAACGATAAGATGCTGTTGTTAATAAATATGGCACGACCTAGATGCTAATTTGTTTAAAACGGCTTCTTAAAACAAACATTATTATTATTATTAATATTATTATTATTATTATTATTATTATTATTATATCTACAATGTTGTTAACTGTTCTTCAATTCTTGAAACACGTCTTAATATCTAAAATCAACGGTCTTATTTATATCACGAATAAAGTTTGAAAACCAAGTGCAGCACAGACAGTCAGAAGAACATCTGCCATTATTACTGGTGTTTCGATCATCACACTGTTCCCCTGGATCAACAACGCCGTTGCAACAAAAGCTTTCTAAATATCAGACAAATAAAACATTTCAATTTCTCGTAATCTCCTCCTTATATGTCGTGTTTTCGAAGAACACGCGAAGAGGTTTTAAAGATGTCAGAGACAATGGAATGGTACATCCAATTATTTGGATGTACATCGAATTTATTAAGCCCTGTTGTATTCATCTCAGCTTCTCGAAGTCAATAGCTGTTTAAAAATGGATTTTTTTCAAGGAGATTAGGTAACTTTATTGCTCATGCATTTTGATGAACATTTGTCATTATTTGCGCTTACGTCAGCCTACGCTCGCTAAGGTTTGTTAAGTTTTTTATGTTCGTTAAGGAGAAATATAATACAACCAATCTTACGTCAAGACACATATACTAGTGTTCATTAATTAGCCACTCAAGACAAGTGTTGGTATTGATAAATATTGTTTTGATATCTTAAGAATTAAAGAATAGATAAGACTGCTTAGTTCTGTCCACCGTCCAGGTAAGAATTTTAGCAAAAGAATCACACAAGTCAGTCTGTTAATTTTGCAGAAATCAGAGGCTGGTCAACAAGAAATGAATTTTACTTAAGTTAGATATAACATCACTGAAACTGAAGAGTGATGATGGAATATGAAGACAGATACTGTTCATAAGAACAGCGTATAAGCCA
The DNA here is from genome assembly GCA_949752745.1 of Protula sp. h YS-2021. NCBI lineage: Eukaryota > Metazoa > Annelida > Polychaeta > Sabellida > Serpulidae > Protula > Protula sp. h YS-2021. Next base: position 35,728,788 of record OX457033.1, read on the forward strand.
ATCTTGCGTAAAGGTGAAGCATTCGAAACTGCTACCAAATGTCAAACACATTGTTCATAAACAATGCAATAGAACAAGTAGTGCAAACAAGAATAACTTAGTGAAAATAAAATGTGTCTCTGAGCGAAGCGTATTCTCTATAGCACTGATAAATGCCGGATCCATAACATCCAGTAGTGAACTGATTAGTGATTTTATTTTGAATAAAAATATTCAGATAACTGCTTTTACTGAAATCTGGATCAAAATGAGAACGAGAGTTATATCAAGGATATTATACCAGATAACTATGATTTCCTTCATGTTGATCGTCAGTCTAGATCAGGTGGAGGCGCTGGTCTATAGTGTCCTAAACCAATGAATTCAGAAATTCTACGATGTACCAAATTTTCCTCTATGGAAATAATGATTGCGTCATTTTCAACGGATTAAGGCATTCTCAAATTATTCGTAATTTACCGCGCCCTTCATCAGTTCTACGTAATTTTCATGAAAAAATTCCCAGCTCTGGCTCAGGATTTATATGCTTTACCAATACCTTTTATCATTATGGGTGATTTTAATATACACGTTGACAAACCTTATAATTCAGAGTTTGCTCAATATTTAGATTTATCAGACAATTATAATTTGAAGCAACACATTACAGACAACGCATATTTGAGGGCACACACTTGATCTTATTATGAAATCTTGAGATGATAGAATCATTGTGCCTTCGTCCACGTATCTGGTCTCATATCAGATCATTTTGCCATCGAGTGCAAAGTGGTATTGTGCTCACTTTTCACGCAGAGATCTTAATCTTTTGAAAGCAGGAAACTTAAATCGCTTGTTTAACAATTGAAACGGAATATTTTGTGCTCAGAAATGATCCTTTAACCATCTCAGGATTTGGATGGTTTAGTTGAACAATACAATCGTTGTCTGCAGGAACCCATAGATACAATTACTCCAATGCAGAAAATTACTGTAAAAGATAAGAAACAACCATAGTATTCATCAGGAATTCATACAAAACGTCTAGAACAACGTGTACGTCAACGAAAATTTAAAAAGACAGATCTGATGTAAATTTGAAAAACATGTTAAAATCAAAGAACGATTTGGCTACGCTTATTGATCGCACCAAAACTAAATATAATGCTACTTCAATGAATGGGGTTGCGTATGATCAACGAAAATTGTTCAAAAAGGTTAACTCACTACACACAAAAACAAATGACCCCTTCCAAAAGACACCACTCCAGTGGAATTTGCGGATGCATTGAACTCATTTTTCATATAAGAAATAGATAAAATTGTGAAAGAGTTTTTCAACTCAATCGAAAGCGAATTCGAATATAATGAAACTATTGTAATGTCTCCACTCTCTGAATTCGAACTGCTTTCAGAGTAATATATTAAGCGAATGATTGAAAAATGCCCAACTAAATCTTGTTCTCTGGATCCAATCCCGAGTTCGCTTCTTTGACAAGTTTGCATTGACAAGTTGACACAAGTTATAACAAAGATAATGAATATCTCACTACAAACCGGTAAAATGCCAGTTGCGCTTAAGCATGCTGTTATAAGTCCACTGATTAAAAAAAACAAACCTGCCTCCTGAACCAAAATCATACGGTCCAGTTGCTAATCTTCCATTTATTTTGAAATTAAATAAAGAAGTAGTTATCAGCCAACTGAACTGTTATTTTTTCAGAAAATAACCTTCGTGAGCCACTAGAGTCTGGATATAAACCTATGCACTCTACGGAAACTGCACTTCCTCGCATCATGAAGGATATTTATCAAGAGATGGATAAAGGAAATGTAATATTGGACCGATCTGCGGTATTTGATGTCTTAGATCATTCCATTTTCTTAAGCCTCTTTCGTGAGTCCCAGGGTCTGGGCGAGATGTGCTTAGACTGGCTGACGTCTTATCTTAGTGCTAGGAGTCAGCAAGTAAATATAAACGGCTCCCTCTCAGGCAAAAGAGGTTTCGACTGTAGCTTCCCGCAGGGAAGTAAAATTGGTCCTCAAGTTTACAAGAAATACCAAGAACCTTTTGAAATATTGGTTAATGATTTTCTTTCATTTTATGCTGATGACAGCCAGCTTTGGACAGTGTCAAAAGTGTGTCGTCAGCTTGCTCTTATCTTGAAAACGCAGTCTCATATATAGCCCAGTAGATGTTCAAAAACAAGTTGAAGCTCAATGCCTCAAAAACCGAGTTCCTCGTGATTGGTGAAATCGTTCCGTTATCACTTGCGCTCTCACACTGGCAGAAACGCAAATACTTGTCCGAAGGCACCGCTAAAATTGATTATCTCAAAACTGGATTACTGCAACTTTCTCTCTATGCCCATTTATCGGATAATCATATCAATAAATTGCAAAGTGTTCTGAATGAAGCTACGCGTGTAGTGACTTACACTCCTCGCCGTGAATACATAACTCCAGCCCTTGTAGACCTACATTGCTTGAATATTAAAGGACGGGTAGCATTCAAAATTCTAACCATTGTTCACAAATCCGTCAATGAAAAGCACCGGATTACACAAGTGAACTACTGGTTCCATACGCGCCAACTCGAACAGTGAGATCCTCTTCCCAATGTCTCAGGCACTGCAATAGAGTAGGGTGCATATGTACTATAAAATCTGAACATCAATGTTGTATAAGGAATGACTAATTTATTGATTGATATTTTAAGATGAATTAAAAATATAATGGTGTTTCTCTTATGCAATCTTAAAACTTCTTATATCCTAGAAACCTTATAATTGCTCGTGGCTAATTAAAGATGCAATGTTTTTTTTAATAAAACAATACATTTTTCAGAACTGAATCTAAACATTCCATTAAAAGCAAACTATTACATTTCAGTAACTCCCAGCGATATTTTAAAAAAGAGTTGAGATACGGAAAATGTAAAATGTTTCAAATAATAACATTTTTTTTCTAAAAACAACAATTAAATTGCTATCAACAATATCATTAAGATAAGGTAAATAATAAAAAATTGTAAAAACAAAACCATTTTTGTAGAATTTTAAAGCTAGCATTAGAAATACTGATCTTTTTTCTGAAGATTACGTTATGCTGAAATGCATAAAAAAACCAAACTACTTCAAATGATGTAGATTGATTTTTGTAAACATTTGAACATTTCTCAGTTACGGCGAAGAGTTAAGCTTTGTCTAAAAGAGTCAAACAGAGTAAAGTGCTGTGCCCAATTGTCAGAAGATACAGAACATATAAAACGTACAGTTTTCAAGAAAAACATAATGCCAAAGAAGAAAGTTTTATTTTCTACAACTGTTGCTAGTTTCATCAAAAATATATTTTAACTATTTATTTATTTTATCTGACGATACTGGTGCACACGGACGCCATTTCCATAATTAGATGCCAGATGGACCTGAACGACCGATCATGTTTCTAAGCCGAACGTTGCGACCAGCTGACCGTGCGTTCCCCTGAAACCCAGAATGAAGCACTGGCAATTTATTAGAGAGGTAAACGTTTACCGTCCGTATCTCTATGGACGCTAGTTTTGGCTTGATACCGATTAGAAGCCGCTCACGTCACTATTCAACACTAGAAAGCACATACCAGCGATTTCTGCCATGCAGCATCTTCAGAATTACGTGATATTTCGGAGCTATTCAATAAAATATAGATCATCGCTCGAGAAACTAAATTTCGATGCTTTATCACGGTTGCAGTTGCCATGTAAAACGGACACTTTCTAGCAAGATGCCGTGGATATTTTTGAACTGCATTATTAAGAATCAATTCATTTGAGTTCTAACGATGTAAACCATAGCACACAGTGTGATCCTATGTTGTGTCGTGTTTATGAATACATGCAGACGAACAGACGCAAACAACATCGCGAATTTGCCCAATACTACATCCGACGAGCAGAATTGTCAACACAAGATGTTCTGGAAAACTACCGTATAAATTGCGCGAGCACACATTAAACTACCTGCATGACACCAACCAAGGCATCGTCTCCGTGAAAAGTACAGAACGGTCATTTCTTTTTGGTACCCTTGTCTAGACAGAGATATTGAAGCGATGACAAAGTCATGCTGTCTATGCATACAGCAGCTTAAATCGCCGCCAAGGGATTAGCTTAATTCGTGGAAGTATCCAGATTACTGAGATTTTGCTGTGCCAAACTGTGAAGGCAAGATGTTCTTAGTGATTTTTGATGCCTACTGCAAGGGGCCCGAAATCGTGATACTGGAGTAAAAAACAGACGGTATTATAGAGCAACTGCGAAAGTATTCGACACATAACATTGTTATACTGGAATAAAGCACTTAAGTGGCTCACCGTATCAAAGTTCTACGAATGATCAAGTCAAATCAATGATTGGTACTTTAAAACGTGCAATGAAGGAAAATGTCAGACAGTGACGAGCGTCGCACCATCAACATTATTCTTGAAAAATGCAAACAATGGGCAGCTGTTCACTCAAAAAAAATGACTGTGTGAATGTGTCAGCAAATCAAGGACTGAGAGAATAGTTACATTTTAATTTAGTTTTTAATTTTGTCATTTTAATTTTCTTTAAAATATTTTCTAATTAAATGTTTAAAATTAAATCACGGAGAAATATGTTGTGCACTTCCTCATCTCCAATAAAATCTGTCAAGACTTGGAATACATAAACGAGAAAAGAAAACCTTATAAGTTGCCCAATGCACAGGCACAAAACAACATTTTTCTGCCTCAACAGTATACTCAGCAGGTGTGTTAAACACCCAGCAGTTGACTCAGCAGTTAAACACTTTGGCGCCGATTTAACTGTAAAGCGCGCAAATAGAATCAATCAGCGTCAAATGTACTTCGCAATAGGTTACTTTAAAAATGAATGAGCGATGACCTGTTTGTTAGGCGATATGCATAACTGGACGAGTTAACGATATATAAAAACAAGAATACCGATATCAACTCTATGGACAACCCAGATGTCGATTACTGTATTTGCACAACTTTATGCTTGTATCGAAGATATTTCCTTACAAAGTTCTCGAGAAAGGTTTGATAACATCGATTTTGTACTCCAGTACCAGTCATGATTTACTGTTTGTAAGCAACATTTAATTTATTACATGTTCTTGCGTTGTGAAGAATCGTTTCTGTTTTAATCGTTGGCTAGCTTCACAGATTCTGAAAAATAATTAATACATTTCTGTTACCAAGAAAGCAAACCAGATCTTTATGGCACGTTCAGACACTTGAAAAATCAATATATCTGAAATATTTCACTCTTTTGCTCTTTGAATAGATACGTTCAGCTATAAAATCTTTCCTGCTTTACATTTGTAAAAACGAAAACGCCGCTTCCATTCTAACTTCTCCATTTACAAAAAAAATAAGAAAAAAAAAGCTCGACGGTATCATCATTGGTTTGTGCTTTTTTACTTTTCTGCTTTTACTTTTTCTTTTGAATTGATGTCAAGATAGAGCAATGGTAATGTTTGCGATTAATTACAGTACTCTGCAAACTTTAAGCAAAGCCTATTTAAACACTACTTTTCCTGCGAATACATTCGGGTTCTGTGTGTGTAGATATTACTGTAGCAGCGCGAGAGAGTGCTACTAAAACCTTAGGCCCATCACATAAACACGCCATAAATGGTTGCTTAAAATAACCATGTGTCATTAATTATTATACCTCTCAATGAAAACACAAGTCGTTAGATTTTTACCTGTATCATGCAGGTGTAAGTTCAGTTTTTAACTTCCACTATAAATTGCTCGTAGCAAAGAGAGGAAAGTGCTAATTATTAAAAAAAACTGGTTGCGAATGAATGAATAGGTAAGTTACAATTATGTCTTAGTATTTTGCAATTTAGTAGGTAATAAATTGTGGTGTCGTAGAAGAAACCCAGAATATTTTACTTTTTAGCTTGGGTTAGTTGAAAAAATAACCAGTCAATGAAATAATAATGTATTAGTTTATGAGCACTTAAAACTTTAAAGCTTGATATGACAAATGTATTTTGTGTATTTAATAGTGCCTACCTGTCGTATCGCAGAAAATGTATTTTGTGTTGACTTCTTTTTATTTATTTCGCAATTATGACAGCAAAATTTTGCCCGGATTTAATGCATTGTAAAATCAAATGGCCACACAACTGCTGTTTTCTTACAACTGTTAAGATAGCAGATGAGATAAGACGACCTGACAGATAGGCTTTAATCCAGGTTATTTCTGTCCGGTCAAGGTAAATCTGACTTTACGACGGTCAAGACACAGATGGTGTAAAATTCTCCTGCTAAATTCATTATTATTAAGGCCGATACTTTCTTTTTATCCAAAACAGGGCATATTTCTAAGAAAATCATTTTAAATAATGTTGACTACAAAACTTTTGACAAATGTTGAATACTTTATTTTCTGCTAAAAAATTAAACCATATCGTTTCTGGTGACAGAGTCAAAGTAACCTTTTATCCAGAGGTGGATACAAGAATTGCCCCATTTATTGTGTGTAGTTAACAGTTACACTTTGTATGATTTTTTGTTTGTCTTGCCCTGCTAATATAATGTACCTTATCTTTTTTTCATTTATAGACAAGAGTCGGTTATTATCCAGTTTTTTCCCAACCAGATCCGCTACTGGCGTAAAATATCTGTAATAAAATGTTATTTTGCATGCAGTATAATTCGTTCTATTGATTGCTGCTGGAATTATTTCATCTCTAATTTTCTGTCTTTATAGAAGTTCTTTTAGCTACCTGAATCTTCAGGTAAAAGACTAATTTATCGAAAACAGTTGTCAGATGATCAATTGATCAATTGTGTTCTGTTGGGCTGTTCACACTTGTAATGTACTCACGGCCTTAATGCGACAACTTGAAATTTGGGTTTATTTCCTGGATTAAAAGAAAATGGCATGCTTGTTGCAATAAATATGTTTCAAAATCTGTGTCAGTGGATGATCAAATAATATGATTTAAAGATAAGCAATTGAACCAATGTGCGAACGTAGCTTAGCAATGTTTTGTTCTTTTATTTCTGTACCAATGGCTTTAGATTCCTGTAGTTACTAATGTACCATAATTTTATTTACCTTATCTTACTTACTTCTCCAGTGGGATAAAACGAAATTGTTTTACATGGATAAAAATACTTTTGGTATTTGCAGGGAAACATAATGGGAGTGAAGTTGTTTCAAATCACGCTGTCACATAGTAACTGTGTGTATTGGGCGGATGACATCATAAATGGTCAAGTGATTCTAGAGTTGGATGAACCAACAAGAGCTAGAGGCAGGTTTTGTTTTTGTTTTACTAACATACAGTAAATTCTGTCATAAAGACACCGTGTCTCATCCGGACACAGGACAGCATGCACACAACCATAAAGCATGTAATATATTCTCTCTACCTGTTACATATTTTAAAATTTAGTATTCAGTTTGCGTTGTAATTGAAAACAGCTGTACTTTAATTCTCAATGCCAGGTATACACTGCAGCAACTAGACTGACGTTCGATAACTGAGTAGCGAACAATACATTTGTAAAAGCAAGAGATACATACTGAAAACTGCACCTACAGTTTCTTACAATTGTCGAGATACTGTGTCAAAATCCAAAATGGCGTTTATGCACTCCCCATCACAATTTGACTGAAATATAAAACACCGTATACTATGTTGATTACGATACCACAGACGGCATGTTTTATATAATAGGATACCGTATAGTGTATCAGTTCCACAGTATACATAGGTAAAATGTAAAAATGGTGTATGAAATGTTCTCTAATGTTGTTCTAAATATATAATCAAATTAATTCAAAATAGCGGTTTACCACTCATCACATTTTACATAAAAGATAACCGTATGCTTAATGTTATACAGAATATTATTGTATAAATAGTTTAAAAGCACATAAAAATGAGGTCATAATTGCACCTCTTACTTTATTGAGATAAGAGGTAACATTCTTTTTTGTAAAACCGCCCTTGACGTCTAACTTAAAGGGAAATGCGGATATCTCTGCGCCATCTAGCGACAGAAATGCGCATTACATTGAATATCGCTGAGTTTGATTCCATGCTTACACAGTATAAATAACTACTAAATTCGTCTAGATCGAAAAATTCTTTTCAAAAACAAATAGGGTCGTGTCCAGAAATGGTCTGTATTGATAGTTTGTTCCTAGAGGGGCCAATGGGATTTTGTCAAAACGATTGCATAATTCTCTTATTGACACGGTGACATATATTTTTTATTTGCTTAAAACATTTCGTATGATGGGTTCTTCAAACAGGGAAAATGAGGCAATTGCCAATTGAGATTATGTGTGAATTTTGCATTTTGATTGATATTTCTTGGTTTTCCCAATGGTTTTTATAGTAAAAGTACGCGACCTTTCAGTGTCTTTATTTCTCTTATGATATCGGTGACCCCTCCTTTTTCTTTTCAATTTTTGAATATATGCCCTCCAAGCATTAAAATATGGAAGTATGAATGAAATGTCAATTGTAGGTGAGATACCCGCATTTCCCTTTAAAGGACAAGAATGACCAAGTGTATCACACACAATACTTTTGGTTCAAAGCCCCAAATCGTAAAAACTGTAGCATTTCTAGTCGTTCTCAAGATAGAGAATAAATAAACAATAAACCTTGACCTTGATATTTACCTTGAAGATTAAAGCCAGGGTCATATACCTTTCGGTTGTAACCTGATCTTTTAATACGGTATGTTTTGGCAATTGTTTTGGTGTTATCTTCAACCGTGTATAGTGAGGAATTTGAAAACCTGAGTATTCCCTTAATACTCTTAAAATTTGACCATGAAGCTCAAAGTCGTGTTTTCGTTCATTCAGCTGCTAACTTATTGAATCAAATGTTCTCCAAATTTGGTTTTTATATGTCAAGATATCTTGCACAGTTCAACCAATTAAACGGACCAGGACCTCGACCAACTGGTAGAAAATAAAATAAAAAATAATTAGCACTATGTTCAAAATGTAATGATTTGTTCATAGGTTTGCACAAACCAACCAAGATTGAGTAGAATGACTGTCTTAAGCATGTTATCTATAGAATGAAAACAGTTATTACCCCTCTAATTTGGGAACCCTCTAAACAGGACCAACTAGCTGAGACTAATTTTTGAGATTATCTTAAACATCATGCTAACCCAAATATAACGGGCTAAATGTAAACCTATAAATTTGGTGCTACCTTGTTTTGCACCACAAATTCAAAGAAATGCCGTTGCAGTATTTAAATTACAACTGTATGACAATGAGCGGCAAATAGCTAGATTCTTTTAGTTTCCAAGCAAACATGTAAATATAACTACTTCACCTAAATTTGCGATGTCTCTGCCCCTTTCCCCTCCCTTTAACGAAATGCGGATAACAAATTTCTTTGGTGATTTTCACTAGTTCGGAATCTCCTTGCAATATAAAGTTAATTAGTTCTTAGGATTCTGTAATCGCATAGATGTTCAAGCTCTGTTTAAATGGCGCCATTCGGCCATCGTCTATTATTAAAATGTAAAAAATCATACCACATAATAAAGGTTGCACTATATAACAATATACTTGTTTAATTTTTCTAGCCGTGCTTCTTAAGTTTCTGGGAGAAGCTAATGTTTTATGGACAGAGCGACATGAATCACGGGTCGCGAATCAAAGACGCATTGAACAGAGGTATTTTATGAGTCAGGAGACGTATTTCGACCAGCAAATTCTGCTATGGGGTACAGGTAAATGACACCGTTTTTCAAAAGATTAGCATTTTAGGTGATGATATTACCATATAGGAATAAAGTAATAAAATACATCATGTGATTGGCATGTTTCATAAATCAAACCATGTAGAACCTCTGGCTGGCCATGTGACCAAACTAATAATGCAGTGCCAGGGATACGATCAAACTTATTACATGAGCATACCTACCAAATGCAAGCTATATAATCAGTCTGATCACGTGGTAACTATGTGTTATACCTGTGTCCACACCAACTACGTGTTTACCATATGGAACTCATAACTTCAACCATGAGATACAAGCCATTAACAACAGGTCCAGCGTAAGTCCGGTGATCCCATTCATTGTCTGTAGCTTCACATAACAACAGGTCCAGCGTACATCTCATGACTCCACTTATTGCCAATAGCTTCACACAACAAGTCCAACGTGCATCTTATTACTACAGTGATTGTCAATAGCTTCACATAACAACAGGTCCAAAGTGCGTCTCATGGCTCCAGTTATTGTCACTAGCGTCACATAACAACAGACCAAACGTACCTCTTATGATTCCATGCATTGTTAATAGCTCCAGGTAGTTTAGTTCCCTAAGCTTAAAAACTCACACCATCCATTACATGGATTGAACTAACAACTGCCCTCAATTATGCGACATGTTCACACCATTTGTACATATGTATATATCTTCTACAGGGCACGACCGAAACGAGAAGCACCCCGCAGGACTACATGTCTATGATTTTTAGTTCCAGTTGCAACACAAGTTACCCTCATCGTTTGAAGGCCCATTTGGTAACGTTAGATATGGAGTTGAGTGTGTATTGAACATACCGTGGGCCACCGACTATAAGGCTGTACTCCTGTTTACTGTTAACTGTGTATTTGACCTGAATGAGCGCCCATTAACTAGAGTAAGTTTCAGAGTATAATTCAGTAAATACTTTCTGTATTTCAACAACGAGATGTTACCAAGCAATGCAATTGCTATGAAAATGCAAGGGACATAATCAATATGGATGTCAAGGGGCGAAAAATGCGGTTATTTCCAATTATGTCTCTATGTCTACACAACAACATTTCTATTCACAGGGTTTAGATGGCATTTGTTGCATTTTAGGAACCGATGGATTATGAGAAAATGAAGACCCTGTGTTGTTTGTGTTGCACAAGCGGACCAATCACAAATAAGCTTACATTGGATAGAACCGGATATGTGCCTGGAGAGTACATTGTAGCCATTGGGGAGGTAGATAATAAAAGTAACAGAACAATGACATCATCCTCGCTAGTTCTGAGACAGGTACGTTTCACTGTATGCATGTTTTGTTAGTTTCATTAAATCAATATAATTTAGGTTGTATTTGTTTTCGTCATGTAGTCTGTTACCGATATGTGATTTTACATAAATGCTTTTTAAATTGGACAAAATATTTGAAGAACTATAAAAAAAAAATTTGATGATTATATTTTGACGCTGTATCTGCTTATTTCTTTGTTTTTGTTTTCATGTATTCTTTCACAGGAGGTAATATTTATGTCAACACACAAGAACAAAACGATAAGAAGAGATGTCGCTGTGCTAAAAAGTGAAAAGGTAAAGGCTGGTGACAGTTATCTGTGGAGAGGAGCAGGCCTTCATATCCCTCCGGTGCCACCGTCTGAATTGCTACATTGCAGCATCATAGATATAAAGTACTACCTTGTGGTAAGTTGTAAGTTACCAAATCAAAATAGCTGGTTGTGGGTGGGAATTGAGTTCATGTTGATTTTTTTTGTGCTCGTGATTTTTTAATTAATTTTACCTAAATTCGCAATATATTCTGAGATTAGGTTGATGTCGGCGTGTATACATTTAATGATTAATCTCAGAACAAAGCGGCTTGCTTACTACAGCTTGTCACTGATCCAGCCGGACCAGCCAAGGACCTGGAAGCTCCTATAGAGATCACCATAGGAACAGTACCTCTGCATAATGTACAGCACATGTATACAAGTGGTTGTACACTGACACCTGAGCGTATCATGCAGCTAGCTGAACCAGGCACAGCCACTGTAACATCCCCAGCTCACACGGCACAGGCAGTGCTACCGTCACACTCCACTACAGAATCATGTAAGTATTTTGATTCTTTTTTAAATTCAACTGGGAATGAATGAAAAAAAATTACATTTACATACTACATAAATGCTAGTATGTACTGCCATGTAACAGAAACTGAATTCAAATGTAAAACAAGGCATTGGCTAAAACCTATTCAGATAACCAGGTTAATTTAGTGCAAAGATAAGAGATGGTTCTTAGGGTAAACTGAATAAAACAAATATTAGAATGCTACAATAAAATCAAACATAACTTAATTTCTATGATAAAACAGCTCTTTAAAGCTTAATATACATCTGTTTAAAATTCCTTGCTGCTTCCTTCCCTGCTTAAGATAGTGTTATAGATGTTTAGTGTGATATGTAAGGTGTATTAGCTCTTTTTGGAATTGTAATATTTAAATAAAGATGCTAGATGGTTTAATTCTCAAAATATAAGAGCACTAATACTTCAGGACTGTGTTCTATAAATGTCAAGCTGGACAAAAGCAGATCGACTGACCAGGTTACGACAAATGGTATGTCAAGGTTGTTTTGCATTATGTTGAGCTGAAAGTAAATTACTTTTGGTACACAAGATTACAGGCAAAAATATAGCTTAGGCTCGGCAGTATTTTGTTTTGCATTATGGTCATTGCAAAGTAAATTATTTTGATTTCATTATATTATCATTGTTAAAAATAAATGCTAAACACCATTATTATATGGTGAATAATTACTGCTTTAGAAAAGTTCAACTATTATAAATATTTCACATAAATTGATGCATAAACATCAATATGCAACAAAATCACATTTAATTCGTAGAACACGAAATTATGCTCAATAAACACAAAATACTTATCTTCAGTCAATCGTTTTCGACAACTTTACTTTAGTCTTGATATAAACTTGTTTTAAACATTTTTTCTTTAAGCTTGCATTTTACGCGTAGGTGTAACAATTGTTAAAAATGTAGCTCTTACTCCTACTTGAAATAAACACGCAAAAACTAACTTCTTATATATGATCTTAAAAAAATAAAAAACCACAATTATGTTTAAAAATGTAAGCGACGTGTCTTTTCGTACAACATAGCTTTGTCTTGCAATTTACCGTCTGCAAAGTGTTCGTTGGTAAACAGTTTCGGCAAGTCTGTCAACGGTGATATTATAATTCTGCGCTGTAGCACATAGAAATATTGTCAAAGTGTATAGCATTAGTAACAACCAAATACAAATTGCTGCGAAATTAAATTGAGAGAAACATTAAGCGGTATTCCTAAGATCATATGAAAAATTTAAGAAGAACAAAATATAGCTACATCTAACATGCAATAGGAAACATTCTTTCACTGCAATCATTACCTACTGCCAATGAGAAGAGAGAGAATGTTTTAATCTTTCTTAAATATAGTATATTTAATTAAAATTTTGTAGAAATGTGTAAGTATTTTCTGTTTGTTGACAGTTGTCTTAAGACGACTGGTTATATTGACAAAAAATTATTCGTTAGTATGCATTCAAAACATAAAGAGATGTCATGATTGCCACAAATGATTAAAATTAGCATTTTAAAATCATTCTAAAAGCATTTTACAAGAAAATTACAAGGATGTATTGAAGTTTACTTTTTAAAAATGAAACAGAAAAAAATCAATCAAAATAATTGCAGTATAGTTCTAATAAACTTTTCGCAATGGAGCCAAAAAACGAGAGACTAGTCTGAAATCTTAACAGAAAATTCTAAAATTGCTATTACTCATTTAGTTGTACGAAAAAAACGAATAATTCAGTAGCTCATCTAAGTAATTCAGCCAGTTTATGTCATTTTACAAAGCATAGAATTTGGAGATGGACAAGAATACTGAAACGGAATGTATGCCTTCAAGCCCATCTGCTCGCCTTCTACACTGATTTTTTAGTAAGTAGTGGTTAGGTATTTTATTTCAATATCAGGCTGACATTAAGCTTTGAGCTGTAATACAAAGTTACAGATTAAATCTTAACGACTTTGATTAAATCAACGAGCTGGTGTATGATTACGAAAAATGCTGAGTTTTATTAAGGTGGCACATTAAAACAAGCATTGTTACGTAATAACAGTTTTATTAAGGTGGCACATTAAAACAAGCACTGTGACGTAATAGACACTGATATTTATTAAGGTTGCAAGTAATACGAGCATTGTTGTGTCTCGACATAGATTCTAATATTCATGAAGATGGCACGTAAAACAAGTATTGTTATATCACGACGTAATGCTAATGTTTTTAAAACGGCTTGTTAAAACAAGTATTGTTATTATTATAATATCTACAATATTCTTACCTGTTGTTCAGTTCTTGAAACAAATCTTAATTATTAAACTCAACAATCTTATTTATATCACGAATGAAGTCTGAAAAGCAAAAGTGGCAATAAGAAAGTCAGAAGTACACCAGTCATTATGAGCGGTATTTCCATCATCAAACTGCTCCCCTGGATCAACAACGCCATTGCTAAAAAGGCTTTCTAAATGTCAAACAAATGAAAAATATTTCAACTTTTCGTTATCTTTGCCGAAGAGCACGTTGTTTTACTCATGTCAGAAACAATGAAATAATAGCAAGAGTTAGATATAGTGCATGCTTGCCACCAAAGATATAAAAAAGAGAACATCATGTAACCGCCACACTTTGTGTAAACTAATAACAGGAACATCAGGATAAAAATCTGTTCAGTACATATATATATAAAACATATTAAAGCATTTATTAAAAACAGCTGTACTAAACACGTAGCTGTACTAACTACGTGAGATCTCTAATTAAGCAATAAACTGTCGCGTACCCGTTAATTCCTCAGTAGATTTATCTCTTGTAACGCCACTACATTTGCCCCTTGTTTCATTCTTAGAGCTATTAAAGTATCTATGTATTGACTCTTTAATGAGGTCATATGTTAAATAAAAATTATTTCCGATAAAGTGCATGATAATTAATTTTGATACACCTACTTTTAGGAAAGCATACTAAATGTTAACATGTGACTTTTTTTAACAAAAGTATATAACACCCGTTGCTAAGAATCACACTATTGTTCTTGGTGACCTATTATAACGTAATGCTTAAATGTAATTTTTTGTGATCAAACTTATATCGTGTAAGTGACTTGCCATCTTCTTCTATAGCATTTTTCTGTAGCATTGTGACCTTAAATTTTTGAAATGGTTCATTTTGCAAACATGCCAAAGAAAGCTACGCAGCAAAGTTAATGCATAATCTATTTGTCAACATGCAAATAACAGGACTACTCAGCAAACTTGCGTAATCTATTTATAATTATGCAACAGAAAGACTTCAAAGCAAAACAAATGCATAATCTATTTGTAAAGATGCAACAGAAAAACCACGTAGCAAAATACTTACTGGAACCAGTTAGGAAAGGGAAGGCCAGTAGCAATGCGGCTATCAAGTGTATCTTTGTCATGGCTTAGGCTGAGAGAGATTAGGCTGTAAGAAATGTGTCGCATCATGAAATAACATGAATATAAAATGAACTTGAAAATTACAATATGCAATTTTTATTTGAATCGTTACCTTGCCAGATACGCTCACAAATATTTAAGAGGAATTTGGTTTGTCTTTTCATTGGTATTTTACATTCAACTGCCCAGTGGCATACCAAATAAGGCCATTCTCAAATGCCAGTGTGTCTTTCCGCGTATAACAATAAATATTGAATAAAAATATCAATCCCTACCAAAAAAGTAAGTGTAATCTATTGTTTGAATTAAATGATATATAAGAATCAATTATCATGACATTGACAAAGGTTGTGAAGCACACAATTTGCACTTCCCGGAAAATTGCTTAGTTCGGCTCACTGTCCAGGTAAGAATTTTAGCAAAAGAATTGCACGAGTCTGTCTGTCAATTTTGATCAAATCTGAAGCTGATTCCACAAGAAAAGACCCTTGGTTTACGAACACAGCTATGACATTAATAAAACAAGAGTGATATCCTATTAGACGCCACTACACGGAGACATTAAAACACAAGTCATTACAGGAGGATACTGAATCAGATTCTGCTTCAGAATAACAGTAAATAAGCCAATATTAGTCAAGGTGAAGCTTTCAACACTACTACACAATGTCAGACACAATGCAAAGACACTGTACCATGTATTACTATACAAGAATGATGTAACAGAAAGTAATAAGAGAAAAAGCTGTAACAGACACTACTACAAGCAAACTATGTAACAGGCGGTACTACAAGGTGTAACAAGAAAGTCAACAAGAGGAAGGTGTAACAGATGGTACTACAAGGTGTAACAGGCAGGTCAACAAGAGGAAGCTGTAACAGACGGTACTGCAAGGTGCAACAGGCAGGCCAACAAGAGGAAGATGCAACAGGTGGTACTAAAGGTGTAACAGGCAGGCCGACAAAAGGAAGATGTAACAGGCGGCACTACAAGGTGTAACAGGTAAGTCAACAAGGGAAGGATGTAACAGGAGGTACTACAAGGTGTAACAGGCAGGTCAACAGGAGGAAGATGTAACAGGCGGTACTACAAGGTGTAACAGGCAGATCAACAACAGGAAGATGTTACAGGTAGTAGTGTATGATAATTTTTCAGGCACTGCTTTCGAGTACGGTGCATGTACACTATTTAATCGGTGTGTTGTATCTGAACGAAAATATAGTGTAAGAAACGACTAATTTATTGATTGATATTTTAAGATGATTTATAAATATAATGGTCTTTCTCTTATGCAGTCCAATAACTACTTGGGTGCAAGATACGTTGCAACTGCTCATTATTAATTCAAGAACCATTTGTCTTTCCAGTGAAACAAAACATTACATTAAATGCAAACTATTAAATTTTAGTAACTTCCAGCGATATTTTAAAAAGAGATGACATAAGAAAAATATGAAATGCTTTAAATAACATTATTTTTTCTAAAACACAATAAAATTAAAATTAGAATTATCGACAAAATGAGGCAAGTAATAAAGAATTGCAAAAACAAAGATATGTTATTCTTATAGAATTCTAAACCTTGTATTAGAAAAATTGAGGTTTTGTGTGAAGATTACGTTATGCCCAAATGCATAAAAATCAAAGCCTTTAACATTATGCAGATCATTCTTTGAACATTTGGACACTTTTTATTTATGGTGAAACGTTAAGTTTTGTCAAAAAGAGTCAAAACGCAATCAAGAGATGTATCACATTGTCAGGAGATATAGATGACAATAAAACGTATAGTTAAAAAAAATGATTTATCGTCCTGGAACATGACCACCAAGCATTTGAGAAGAAAGCTCTGTCCACGAACAACAACAAAGTAAAAAAGTAACTGGAAATTAGGTAAAAAATGTTAGAACAAATTGGAATTTATTGTTTTCCTCGGACGGGGACCAAATAGTCGGAGAATAAACAGCCTAGCAGGACAAATCGCTAGGAGACAAATAGCAAAAGAGACAAAGTTTTTTAGTCCGTTTTTTAAAGATAAACGCAATATATAATAAACAATCGTCCAGGGGCCATAACCCTGCTGACTTTCAAAAGTAAGAATTATTTAACGTGAGTTTATTCATACGATGTACCTGTTTGCGGTAGAAGCGTCATAATTTTTACATATAACACAAATATTTTATAAAAGGCCCGATTTATTAGCACTTCACCACTGATGACCCATTGAACGTCCGAGCACTTCACCACATATAACCCCAAGAACATCTAAGCACTTCACTACAGTTGAACTATACCCATTCAGAAAGACCTGATTTTAAGCACCTACAACGCATAAAAAATACCGCCATTGAAGATTTGGATGAAGGTGGTGATATATGCATAAACAGGCTGATTAACTTAAGAATTGCTCCGCAATAATGAAATCTTCAAGAGAATGATGACTAAATATCTGGTTGTCAGTCAAGATATGTAGAAATCTACTGCCCAAAAGATCTAAAGTTTACACAAATTGTCCCGGGACCATCTTGTCTAACATCTAGACTCAATCATTTAGTCAATATTGTAATAAACCTATACAAGAAGGCACTAAATTCAAGACAAGAGTGCATTAGATCCCACACAAGAACGTACTAGAATCTACACAAGAAGGTACTAGATCCTACATAGGAAAGCACTAGATCCTCCCAAAGGACGATATTAATTTTCTGTGGTAAATACTACGTTAACTAGACTAAACCAAGAACAGAACTTGTTGGTTGCATTTAATGGTGAAAGCTAGTAACCCCAGAATCGGTGCTATAAAATTTCTGGTATAAAATGTCGATGTCGTAGCTGATGTAGTAGAAATAATCCTTGAAGAGAATGTATTTCAGTTTAATGACCAGCACTTTATTTATTATATGCAAATCTCGCCCTTTCATTTCTTGGCGGAAAAATATACAGTGCAATAAAAACAGAACTTCAGGTTTTACGGTTTACGATTAATTTTTATTGTATGGAATAAAAATTGTAACACAGAGTATTTTAAAAATATTTTAACCGGCATGAATCACAGTTTAAAACACATATTGAATACCAGTAAATCTGAAATTAATTTTTTTGGGACATCAAAGTTCAGCTCATGGGTGTCTTAACACAGATATTTTCCGATTCAATTCAGCAGTTGTCATCAAAGACAGATAAAAACAAACACTCCGTACTTCCAAGCTAGAAGACTGAGCTCTTTTACTAAAGACTCGGAAATAAGGAACAATGGCTGAAGGAATTGAAACGTTTATTTCTTGAACGTGGTATCCAAAACAATAGTCGGCAGAAGAATTGAAAAAGCCTGAACGATAGCTCAGAAGGAGATAAGAAAAACCAAACCTAAACATGATAGTGATATTAGAGCATGTGTCTCAACCCATAACCCAAATAATACAACAGTTTGACCTCTAATAAAATAACCACTGCCGCTGTTCTGAACACCAGTGATTGGTACGAAAAAGCTCTACGATTTCCTAAAATTATTAGAAACAAAAGACAGCCTCCTAATATTAAACGACTACCTACCACACCAAATTCACATCACTCCAAGTAATGTAGGCAAGGACAAGGACAAAGTTGCTTCACTTGCTCACAATTTGTGAATATTCAGAAGTTATGGAAACAGCATCTAATGAAATATTTCAAATTAAGAAACCAATGAACTGTAAAACCAAAAATGTTCCATGTATTATCACATGTAATAGTTTTAAAGAACAATATGTCAGAAAGGCAAGTATCATCCGTGCCAGACGACACACTGTACACCTCCAAAAATAATCATAAAGTATATGGGAAGCTGTGTTCTAGTCAACAGGTAAAAAAATGTAACAATATAAGTGTTATTTAAGTAAAATAACGAGGTTAAGCTGAAATATAGAGATACTCATCTTGACATCAGCGACCACTCGGTATTTCTTTTTTTTTCAAAATTGCGTAAATCACAAGCAAATATCATAGCAATATTTAATATATGGTTTAATTTTACAAACTGACGATATATAGCAATCTGTTACAAGGAGAACTATTTATGGCGCGTTTTAAGAGTAAACCCAATAACTTAGAACTCAATCCATAATTTCAAACGAAAGCTTTCATTTTACTTCAAAGAACACTTTACCAGACCATGTACTGTGTAACGAATATTTAATGAAAATATCTAGCAATGGTAAAAATAATTGCACAACGTGCTATTTTGTGTATTATGACTATTTTAATTGTTGTTTATTAGTATTTTTTATTATAATTTGTTGTATTATCTTGTAATAGCAACAGGGCATGAAGCATACGCAAAGTTGACACAGCAATCTTTAACGATCAGCCATAGCCGCAAGCCCATATCAAGAAAAGCTGTTGATTGAAATTTTAATTCTGACTTCTTTGGAGGCTCTTGTACACACACAAGTAAATAACTTGAAAATGATATATTGTTATCTAAATAACTGATCTAATAGTAAATTGGGAGTTAAACAAATCCTGGAATACAACCGTGAGATACGTAGTACTTTGTACAGCACTTTATTTATTATTCAGACAACACCAGTCGTGACAGAAACTATAGGGTCAATACAAAGTGCCGTTTACAGATGTGGAACTGCAGGTGTGGTGGGCAGTAGATTTGGCAGAGCAAGTGCAAATAAAGGCAGTGAAAATTTGGAACAGATCTGGTTCATATTGTAAAAAAAATATCTTAATTTTTCTCCAGCTTGTTGTTTTCTTTTGCGTTAGTCAAACGGTTTTAACATGATGTTTGTGGGAAATCATCTTACCAAGACAAACAATCGTGTTACGTTATTTGTAGCACGAGCCTTGTCACTTGATTTATTATTTACAAGACCAACAGTGTTACGATGTATCACATTTTGTAACGAAAGACATGTTATCACCTTACAGGGTAATATAGTATCATATGACGATTTTTATATTTACAAGCATGCTTTAAAACAGCGATCAGACTGCGAAATTTTGAAATACAAGTGAGTAGTGAAAATATAAATCCAACTCTGGCCACAGAAAAGATGCTTTGCAAGTACATTGTTTAATGCCCCCTTGCAGCATTGCCAGCTCATCTTTGGTAGGTAGGTGAGGTCTCATTTATTTTTTATTGAGAATTAAATCTAGTCCAGTAACTAGATTAATATTGGTAATGCTGGTAGGTAATTGATTTCATCGAAAAGGTTTGGTTGTTTTGATTTGTATACTGGCAAAGCTTTTCGTGTACAATTGCGACTTTTTTTTGGCAGCCTTTGATTGTACTGGTAAGACTGATCATTACGCTAAGCTATAACTTCTATATTACCCCTCAGTACCTCTTCTAAATACTTCGGCAACTTTCGAGAAAAAATTCAAAATTCGTTACATTCAATTCAGATATTGTGGAGCGGACTATATATCGTCCAATACCTGAAATATTGTTAGAAACATTATAAAGAAATTGAAAATAAAACTTTGATGTTATATATGTAATTATACAATGGTAATTCTAAATAATTTGTTTGTTATTTTACTGTTTAAAGGTTCAAAACCTAAATCAAAATCAAAACGTAAAATAAATCCACATGGGTCTCTAAGACGTAACAATCTTCCTTGATGAGTGGAAAATGAAAAAAATGCTTTCTGATTAAACTCATAAGGTTTTAGGTTTTCTTTGACTTGCATGCTTACAATCAGAATTTTTTGTTTTCTTTCACTGGCATGCTTTCAATAAGGGTTTTACGTTTTCTTTCACTTGCATGGTTACAGTCAGAGTTTTACGTTTTCTTTCACTTGTTTAGTTACAATCAGGGTTTCACGTTTTCTTTAAACGGCATGCTTACAATCAAGGTTTCACGTTTTCTTTCACTGGCATGCGTAAAATCAGGGTTCCATGTTTTCTTTTTCAGAAATGCTTACAATCAGCGTTTCAGATTTTCTTTGACTTGCATGCTTACAAGCAGAATTTCTCGTTTTCTTTCACTGGCATGTTTACAGTCTGATTTATCTTTGCTGTGACTCCAATCAATATCATTTCCTTAAAATAAGTGTTGGCTCTTTAAAGGGCAAACAAGTTGGTATTCGTCCTTTACTTTTTCTTTGAAGATTTGAGCATGCAGAAATATATATTTATAAAAGAACTATGTACGTGTTATGTGCATATAACATGTTAGATCGTATTTCTTTACAGGTATGGGAGCGTACAGCTTAGGGACTCTGAAGTGCTCACTCTGTTAAAAACGCCCTTCTCTTCAATTTCTTCAAAAAGTCCGAGAAATGAATGCAAAGACACTGTAAAGAAATCGTGTTTAGATTGTTTTGAAGAACACAACTGACTTTTTATTGCTACAATTTTGTTTGGATTGGAATATCAATTTTTTCCACTATCCTGTAGCAAGGGAAAGTTTTCGCCTTAACAGAACAACTACTGTACTGAAATTTAAATATTAACAATTTATTATTTTAAAACTTTTAATTCTATTAAATAAAACAGAAATCATGACATATTGAAATTTTTCATACTGTCACGAAGTGATGGATTCTCTTCTATATTTTTTAAGGTTAGGCGCTCGTGCAGTTTTTTTTATAGTTTGCTTTGCATGAGGTCGTTTTGTACAGGTCATCTATTTAATTGAACGAGTAAAATCAATATTGACTACAAGGTGTAAAGTCAGTATTTATAATCCTTAGTACCCTCGTGTTGAATATGTAAGGTGACTTTTGCCACGTCTTCGGGTCAGTTTGGAAGTAAACCATGCCGGAGTAAGACGTAATGTTAAGTTAGTTATCAGCCTAAAGGCATCACATATATGGATTTATGAATAATACGACTTAAGCAAGGTCAGTATTGCATATATATAAGTTGAAACTACTGAGTTAAAATGCTTCAGTTATTTGTGAATTAATTAGCAGTTTTTTGGGGGTAAAATTACTGCTGATAAACCTTGACTAGTTTTACTTCATTTTGACTTTATGTATTATTAGTCGTGCAGTTTATGTTGTATTTGAATAAATAGATAAATTATGGGAAACAAGCAGAGACTTGACCATTGGGTTTGGGATTCTATTGGTAGTCTTTGAAGTAGAATTCTGAAGATCGAATACTTATGAGTGTTTGTATCGTGTGTTAAGTGGACGGGGACTGGGACAAGGAGAATGGGAGCCCCGATGTGTGCAGGGTTTTGCTGAGGGTGATACGCATGAGGACCGTAAAGGCTGGGCAACGTACCAACAAGAGGCGGGAACTCCGACCGAGAGACGTTTCAACGGGTACCGTGATGGACTTGTTCACTCAGCTGAGAATGGACAATTCTCGTGTGCGTGGTGACGCACGTGGAGTGGGCATGTACGGTGTTGTAGCGTAGTCTTGGGGCCGGAAACCGTGAGGGCCTTGCTTACTCGACCGAGAAGGGACATTCTCGAGTGCCTGGTGACGCACGTGGAGTGGGCATGTACGGTGTTGTAGCGTAGTCTTGGGGCCGGAAACCGTGAGGGACTTGTTTACTCGACCGAGAAGGGACATTCTCGAGTGCGTGGTGACGCACGTGGAGTGGGCATGTACGGTGTTGTAGCGTAGTCTTGAAGGCCGCGAGTATCGGTGGCGTGATTACTACTTTTTCCCGTGTAAATTGTTATGTATTTGTTTGTTAATAAATAATATTTTTTTTTCTTTAAAAAAAAAATCATTTTTTTTGTTTGTTTATACTTCCCTTAACCACAAATTCAAAGCAATTTGTGACACATACAAAGACTTAAAGACTAAATTTTTTATAACAATCACATTTCTGTAAACTTTATAAAATATATTATTTGTATACCTATAACTCTTTCATGAAACGCAACTTTTTATTAATATTTTGTTGACTTTTATGTAAAAAATTGCTTCCCCTCTTTCTATGTATGTAGTTGTAACAGTACACGGAAGGCCAGAAATAGACATATTAAATGTTCCATTTCTAATAAATTTCCAGCGATTTCCCATCTTTTCTATAAAGTGAAAGTTTTTGTAATGTAATAAACTTTAGCTGACACAGGTTCAAAAGAAAATACAATCTTGGTATTGTAAGAAAGGTATAAAAAGTTTCGTTTGAAAACAAACATTATCGTGCATTGAACGTACAATTAAAAAGATATTTTTTACAAAGCAATGTTATAGGTGTACTAATGTTTAAGTCACCAAGTCCACAAACTCAAGTTACTCCACTGGGTCTGTTTATCGCATTTGAAGTTGAGACACAAATGCGTCGACATGTCTCCTGTAAAACTGAACAACAAGAAGAAATCATTGGTTAGGCCCTGTGTGTAACGACACCTTACTGTTTTCCTTTATTGTACCGAGTTTTAAAATTATGATTAATAACTACAGATCCGTCAAAAACACGAAATGTTAACATCGCTTAAAAAGTGCAAGGACTGGCTATCCAGGAGTTGCAAAAAGCTCATCAGTGATCAAGGAAAACGTTTATTAGACTGTAAGAATAAAGGTAGAAATCGTCAGCAGCTCCTGAGCCTTGTCGAACTACAAGAGCACAAACGACTGTTCGTTTGTAATCGGAGGCTCCTCGATCGTGACCAACCATTTCAAGATTGTGAGGTGAAACTACGAGATTTAAGTACGCCACACAAATTGCAACGGCCTGAGGCCAGAATTTTCACGCTTACCGTTGCGGACATTGAAAGCACGAACAGGTACGATACTTCGGTGACTTATTAATATGTTCAGCCAAATTTTTGGTTTAAAGTCATTAGTTTGAAAACTCGGTTTTTAATGAAATACTGGGCACACGCAATTTTGTGGTCTGAACATGTATTGCTTTTGTGCTGTAAAAGTAGCAAGCCACTGTATGAAAAACAGAAGTGTTTGTCGTAAATTCGCACCACCCTTTCTTGTTGACTCTCCCATTTAAAAGTGTACAATAAACTCATGAAAACATGCGTCTTAATAAAAAGTAGTCAATTTTTAATTTTCTCACTGAACCTTTCCTCTCTTCCTCGCTCCCTCCCCTACTACCTAACAAAATTAGTGTACAGATCTACATTTACATCCCTCCCTCCCTCTTTCTCTTCCACTTCTCTCTCTCTCTCTCTCTCTCTCTCTCTTTCTGTCTCTCTCTGACTATCTTTCCGTCTCTCCTTCTGTCTTCACTCCTTCTTTCTTTCTCATCCTCACTCTCGTAGTCCCTCCATCTCGCCCCCTCACTTCCTACCTCACAGTCTTCACACTAATGCACAATAACACAGTATATAGAGGTACACCATCTGCGATTCTTCCTAAAAAAACTTTCAGTGGCTCATAATGGTCACTTTTATTCAGCAAATGAATGTTTTCACCACTGTGTTTCTGGTTTACTCTGGTTTTCTTTCCAGTTTTGTGGCCGAAACGTTAGTCACTTGTAGCCATTTCTGTACTTGTTGTGATAACTACTCCGTTGTAAGAAAGAAACGCTGAAGAAATGTATTTAACATTAAAATGGTAGAAAGCTATATTTTGTTTCCCTCCGCGGAATAGTAATATATAGATTTCTATTCCTGGGAGGGAATCCTAAGAGCGAGGGGGAGGGAATAATGATTCATTACAAAGATCTTAAAAATAGTTGGTTGTCTTACCTACTCAACAACTTAGAAATGCTTTTTCATAGTGTCGTTATCTACTCTGGAAGCTTAAAACACACACATATACACGAAGAAACAAGTTAAGCAAATTGCTAAACCCACAGAATACATTTAACCTCCAAAATAAAGATTGTGTCTTTTTGTGTAGATATAACTAAATTATTTGACAGTTTCACAAACAGTTGTTTCGCAACCTGTCGTGTTTTTGGCTCTTCAAACAACGCAGCACTGCCTAATTTAACTGACAACACATCACACCTACACACAAAAAAATAACAACAGTGTAAGCGAGTTAAAAAAATTGTCCTACCAGGCAGTAGGAATTAGTACAAACTCCTCAATTCCTTTATTGTTTATACGATTAGAAGTTTGTTACAGTTTTATTGATTTGTAGGAAAAACTGCGTTTGTTTCTATAAATGTTACTTCTTCATTTTTTAAATATTTTTAATGTCAGATTGTACCAGTACTTTGTTGTACAAACCATGCGATGTGTCCTCACAGATGGGCCTATCGAGTGAGCCACAATAACCTTGCATAATCTGTTAAATAAAACTAATAAAATTAAGAGATTTGTGTAGTAACAAGCAGTAAAACTATCATTTTGGAGAAAAAAATATGTAGTTATGTGTTTGCATTACAGTTATATCTATTCAATCCATCAATATTCTAGAAAAAACAATTCTTCGCAGACTTAAAATATTTATCTTTTCACAAGTTTTTAAATTTTTATTATACTGCCTTGGTGTTCAGCATATAAATGCATTCTATTTACGAAAATGGAACAAAGACAAAAATTTTGAATAAAAATATTAGTGAAAGACTCTTCTTTTTTATATCACAGTTATTCCAGGTAAACCGCCGATATTTGAATTATTGACAGTGAAAGATTGGCAAAGCCATATCACTTATGTACTAAGCTCATATTAAGGCCGATTTAAACCAGACGCAATAGCGTACTGTAGAAACGTTCACCCTCTCCTCATGTAACTTGAAGTCAACATTAAAGAGATCGTCAAGTACTTTACAACGCCAACCATTTACCCATTTAACTTGACACAGCAATAGAACCGTATACAGACGCACACCGTCTCCACATTTAAACTGAAGTCGCAGTTAAATCAGATACAGTAAAGCACTGTATAAACGCTACCGTTTCCACAGTTAACTTGAAAGAGAGGCCGTAATAACTGCACAAGCGCCCACCTTCTTTACATTTAGCATGAAGCAACAAAGATACAGAGAATGTAAAGAACTACACAAACGTCCACCGTTCCTGCATCTATTATTGAAGCTCAAAAACGATAACACATTATATTATTTTGCCTTGATATTAAACAAATCTAGTTCGGGTATCTTTTCAGGAAATGACTTACCCAGCCATCGTCGCAGTTAACAAATTCTCCAAACTCTCCATATTTCCAAACGATCGGTTATATTTTAATAAAAAAAGGTTTAACTAATCGCAATCATATCATATTTTGACATTATGAAGTTTAATCTTTGAAACCAAATAAATTCACTACTATCCATCCTCATCTTAAAATTAAAGTCAAATTGTTTACAGCGTAACAAATTGTTCTACGCATTGGGGAAATATTTTGTTAGATTTTTTATTCAAAACTAGATAGCCGGTAATAAGATCTAAATGTAAATACAAATGCATAGAATTTCTGTTCTTTTATGTTTGTAAACTCCTTTTTTTAACGTAAGATCTATCAAATTAATTTTCAAAGAGTTATATTTATTTTATTTTTTTTGGGAAAATTAATATTCTGTCTCTTTCCGTATCTAAAGCTTAATGGCGAATATAATAAAAATAAAAACAAGGTACTTCAATTTTATGCTGTCTTTGAACTTTCAGTAATTGACATTTTGATGGCTAAAGGAATCTACAAAAATGTTTTGTCGAAGTCGGTAACTTTTTAAGCCTAAAGACTTGTGTGCTCTACTCAGCATGTATTAGATTGAACTCAACTAATTTTATTTGTCCAAGTATTATTTGTAAAACAGAAAACAGGTTTAACATATAAAACTTAATATACCTTTAGTTAACAATTGTTCCTAAATATCCCAATAAGTAACGATGCAAAAATTATTGCTTTCAAGAATATTCAAACAGAAGATTTCAACACTTTTTATGCAAAGTTATTTAAGCAATTGTAACATTAAACCTACATTTATAATTCCTCTGCCATAGTGCATCTGCAATACAAATATAAAGAATTTTCAACTGTAGAGTTGTTACCTGCACAACATTCCAAGGCAATTCCATAGTAACACAACAAGCTGCCAGCTGTAGTACATAAAGATTCCAATACTTCATTGGCTTCACATTCTCTAAACGTTCCTAAATATCCTAGAACGGGTCGGCATTCTCTTGTACCTAAACAACAGATGTAGATTTAATTAATAAGGCGTAACAACCTGTGGTTTTAATCTATTTAATAAAAAATTATCTGTGTAATAAAAAAATGTTGAAAATCTTACTATGATTTGCTTAACAAATTTATGATTTCCTTACAATAAATATGTGTTTAACCATACATCTTTCAATTAAACATTCGTTTGTTTAATCCTTCACGTACTGAAAAAGCCAAACAGTTACACGTTTCTAAATACAAATCGAGGCAGATTTCAAAGTATTACGTGACACGGGAAAAGCAAAGCCTATTCAGTGTAATATTACAACAACAGCTTTCTTTAAACTCAATGTAAATATGATGAATAAGTTCAGTCACGTGACTTGTGTAACATCATGTGACTTGCAAAACATCATGTCACTGATGTAGCATCATGTCACTTGTATAACGATAGTATTTTCTTACTTTGTCTTGATTATAAAATTCTCCAAGATGTTGACGACTTCTACTTTTGCACCTGAACACAGGTTTCTTACACACCAGATTTAATAATGCAACACATATTTAGTTGTGATACAAAACCTTGATCAATGAGCCGAAAACATGTGGTTTGTGTGATGTGTCCCCCGCAGTCAGGTTTTGCGCCGCAACCACAGGCGCCTACTGCTATATAGTCATCTGGACATTCCGACACTCCACCTCCGATTGTTTCCCTGTCATTAACAGTCGACAAACATTTAATAATCATCAGCAGTTAAACACCTCAGAAAAAATTCAAGCGCCACAGTTCTTTTTTGGATTCAGCACAGTAGACAAATAAACAATTGTATTAGATAATTACTGAATACTACAGTTGTTGAAATCTACATACAATAGATAATTGCGTATGACGTCTTTTGAATATTGCTGTCTTTGCAATCTGCATACATTAAATGCGCCAAAGTACACTTGCTTTGATACTTACGAAATATTGCAATTGTATTCTACATACAGCAGTATATAATTGCGTTTCATCCCGAATATTACAGTTATTGTAGTCTGCATACATAATAAACACTTAGGTTTGATACCTACTGGATAATGCAGTCACTGCAAATCTGCATACAGTAATATGTAAAAGCGTCTGATACTTACTGGATACTACAGTCGCTGAAGTCTACATCTGCTGTGACACATGTTGTAAAAGCAAACATACATAAAATCAAAGCAAATATATCCATATTTTGCTAAGATGTTTTTAATAAATATCTCCTGAATTATGCTTATTGACGAATGACTTTGCTTAAAACAAACAGTGGTGACAACATATGCTCTTTCTCACAATACCCACCAGATACTACTGTGTACGACAAATCAGTGACATGATAATCCAGTTAACTCACCCTCGTCATTAATATGTTATTTACTTTAGCTTTTTTACCCTTATCAACACATGTTATAATAATAATAATAATAATGATAATAATAATAATAATAATAATAATTATTATTATTATTACTATTATTATTAATAGTAGTATTATTAGTATTATTATTATCATTATTCTATACCTATTGTAAAATAGGCCTTTGTGACTTTGTCTTATTTGTCTTATAATTAGCACAGAGGCTTTCTCTCGAAAGTGTAGAAATACCAGTAACATAGTAAATGTATTCATTATTCTCTTTAATCTCTTTACCGTCGGCCTAAAGAAGATAACACTGGACAGACAGAAAGACAACTATCAAAGTGTTAAAAACGTATTTAATTAATTTGTTTATTTTCTCTCATAACTGCATAAGCTATTGTAAACCTGCATGGTCTCTCAGAAGTATCCTTCTTGTATCCATTGTAGTTTTCACAATGTACTGTTCTAAGACAGTTTTTTGTTGGCCCATCCTGTTTCTCCCATTAACTAAATCATGCATCAGTACTGTTAACTGTATACATGGTGGTAGAAGGACCACATATAGAACGCATGCATGTTGAAAATACTGGAAGAATACGTTATGGGGCACTGTTTTTCCTCCGAAGTTGGCAATTAGTGCACTGTGTCCAATGTAACATAATGAAAATCTACACAAGCCGGGTACGTTGCAGGATTTTGTTACGCGGGAGGGGGGGGGGGCAATTTACTGAAGCAAGGTGACTGAGTGCGGAAACCACGAGGCATTTCAGGAGTGGGGTGAGGGCGTAAGCGCGGATCTAGAATTTTCGTTTTGAGCTGGTAAGAATTTCGACAAAAGCTTAGTTTAACATGTCAAAGTTGTTTCTCGGATGCTCCGAGCTTAACAGTCAAACTGTTTTCTCGGATTCTTAGCCGCTAGTGGGGTGGTTCTCTTACATGCCTTCCAGGGAAAATTCCGAAAAATAAGAAACTCTGATAGAACACTTAGATTCTCTCTCTCTCTCTCTCTCTCTCTCTCTCTCTCTCTCTCTCTCTCTCTGTCTGTCTGTCTCTCACACACGCACAAAACATGTATGTCTATGCGAACTGACACGTTAGTTTTATCTGCTCCTGGTCTAAAGGGTAATAGTCAAGTAACTTAAAAGTTTGGAAAAATTCTGAGATGTTTTGTGAAACCCAAATTCTTGGGTAGCTTCCACTCAACAATGCTGCGGCGCCACAATTTAAAAATATGTTTTAAAATTGATGGTAAATAGAATTTATTTTTGTTTGAAAAGGGATACAAAAGGTTTTGAAGCTATCGAAGACATCTAACGATCTCCTACATAAGATATTTACTGAAAATGTTCGGCTTCAAGCTTGGAAATTTTCACGTAATTTCTGCCAGAAAAATACAACAGATAAGAAGCAAATATGAAAGTAAAACATCACGCAGAAAAATTGTCGATATTGTTAAGAAACAGGTCTGGAAGATTTCTTCAAAATTTGGAAAATATTAGAAAATATTTTTTTTTTACTTTTTACCTTGCATCAGAATATCAAATGAAGTTTCATGATGTCTTAAAGCATTTGAAGCCAAATTGTTAAAAATATCATCGGGTGCCCCTGATCAATGTTTTTGTATAATCTATATTTTTATGATAAAATAAACATATGTATTACATCTTAGTAATTCCTATAGCTGGCACATAAGAATTTGCGTGTTCCGAAGGCGCACCCGTACCTTTACTGATTAAGTGTTGCATGATAAGCGAGCACCAAAGGCTCGAGAGAAAGATCTTGCAAATTTTACCACGTAAAACTAGCGTTTTTCTTCTTAAATCGCACTGTTACGAGGAAATGTGCAATTCGGGTATTTCTTCACTCCTATATGGGTTTCCCTTTAATATATTCGGGATTTATATCCCGGTACCGCAATTCAGAAAAAAAGTTTAAAGGTCCTCTTCTCTCAGTCAATCAGCGACCTTGGTCACTTCCCATTCTGTATCATTCCCTTTGTATGCCCCTTTTTAAAAAATCGGGATTGAAATTTCTAGGAGGCTCCCTATTTTCCAAATGAATAGCCTGCGAGGGACAAACTCAGCATAACCTCAGGAGTGCAGAAATACGTGAATTGCACTTTTTTCATGAAAGTGCGTTTTACGAACAAAAAACGCTTGTTTTACTTCTCAAAAGTGTCCACTCGATTAATTTCTCCACTCCTGTACTCTTAACACTTACCAAAGGCTAACTTAGAGCCCTTTTCTATGGTACGTTAACACCGCTCTTACTAAACTGCACACCATATCAACACAGACCGTTTTCACTCCAGGGACAAGTAATGTCTCGCTTGGCTTTATTTCTTACACCTGCATGAATGGGGCAGCCAGGCTGTTGCTGCCTCATTTGTTGCTGGGACTGCTTCTTCTGACCCTTACTTTCTGGCTTGGAGAAGCGTTTCCATTTCGGTCCGTATCCTTGACGGTCATCTCTACCACGATTCCTGTAACATAGGAAAAAAGTCCTATTAGGAACTTAAAACCGTTTTTGAAGCGACAAACCTTTTCTAAAGAATAAAGACCAGACAGTTGTTTCTGAGAAAACTTAAGATAATACTTGATGAAGGTGTTAGGAGAGGCTCTATATCCCATTTGAAGAATATACACGTTATGGAATGCATTTAGAGAGTTCGCTACGTGTCGTACTTGATGGGCCGTGACTTTGAACTGCTGTCTGAATTCTTCATTCTTTTCCGCCTTTTTGTACACTTCCAAAATTATCTTTTTGATATAGCTGGATATAGTATCTTTTGAAATATCTCTTTGAAATGACTGACAGAGGGATATCATTTATTTCCATTAAGTGAGAGATCTGTACGCATTGGAAATTTCCAAGTATTCGTTTAGAGCCCTAACTGGACATAACGGTGCTTTATTCCCTTCCGTTTTCCGTTATTCCCTTCATTGAGTAAGGACTGAAATTGCACCTGCTGAAATGTAGCCATCCAAGTTGTTGTAATTTGCATTTACCTTATAAATGACGCCACCAGTAACATTTCTGAACGGAATTTTTCAGGGCGTAAAGTTCCCCGTTCTTTTGCCTGAAGCCAGCACTAGTAAGAAGGTGAATTTTAGAGTGACATCTTTTGGCAAAATGACATTTTCCCAAAATATTTCCAAATCAGCTGAGTAGCCCAGTGCCAAACTAAGATCCCATTGTGGGGTAATGGGTTTAGTTGGAGAGGACTTAACTTTGTCATGTCGGACCAGTTTTGAAATTGCACACCGCCTGTTGAAATGTCATAGTCCGTTGCAATTTTTAACTGAGACCCTATTGCTGCTCGATACCTTTCTATCGAGCTTACTTTAAGGTGCTCTTCCTCAAATATGAAACCGGGGAAGGCATGGGGTTGCCTGAAACCGGTCCAGGCATCTTCTTTACAACACGAGGAGAATTTGCCCCATTGTGACTTGTAAACTTCCTCTGTGGATTTCTGTGAGAAGAAGCAATTTTCTAAACAATGTCCTTAGAAAAACCTTTATTCAACAGGAGTTGCTGGTTACACACCACAGGCACAGAAGAAGTAGGTGTGGGGCTTGATACAGATCTTGCCAGTGGTAGAGTAATTTTGGATGAACGGGAATTGGCAGCAGTATCTCCATTTTGAATGTTTGCAAGAGGGAAATCATAACGCCTCCAGAAGGTATGGAGCCACTAATAACATCCGAAGACTCATTTGATCCCTTATTCCCTGTACTACCCTGGGAAAGATGACTGGAGATAGGAACGGATGCTGTTCTTCCTTTGGCCATTGACAAGTGAGTGCATCTATTTGTCACGGCAAGAGAAAACAAACCGAGGAAGCTCGTGTGTTAGCGCATTGGCCAAAAAGGTCCAGACCTGTAGGACACCAAGGCGATTGGGCTTTTAGCATTTGAATGACCCTTGATTTAGACACTATTCAGTCTGAATGGCAAGATCTTTTCTAGAAGCTAAACATTCATCTTGTCCGCTAAGTGGGATGCTTGGATTTGAATGCCATATATTGGCACCCCGGGCGATAAGCTTTGAATTCCAGATATCGGAAGACTAGCATACCTTGAAACTCTTTCCCACGCTTTTAGCACTTTCATCACCTTTGGGACTGTGGAGAGGCAGAACGGAAGTGCCAGGAGCCAATACTTTTTTTACCTACCTGAAAACATAGTTGAGATGATGCGCAACAGCGTTCATCAAGACCCTGACGGACATTACGCCTTTCCGCGACAGCTCTCCGGACGTATTTAATAATCGCTCTCTTGCTTGTAAGAGGTTACACCGGTTGAAGTAGAAGCTGGAGCGTGATCCAATCTACAAATCTCAATATACTGCCTTCGTAGAAGATATGTTGACGAAGGAACATGCGGAGCCAGTGAAGTCTTCTGCTGATGAACCCTACGGACACTTGATACATCCCACGCCATAGGCGTCCTGTTAACATTCTGGAAAGAGTCGGTCGCATTTAGTTGTGACATTACCAAAATGGTTTATCAATTTACAATTACAACGCCTCAACTCGACTTCATTAGATTTCTCTGATGGCCAGGTGGTGACACAAGCCAGGTCCTGAGTGTATATCGCATGTGTGTTCACATATCTGGGACATCCAGTAGCCCCTCGTGTAGCGATTTGAATTAAAGCAGATCGCTATATACTACTCTTACGAGTACGGGGATGATGTGTGTGAGTTCTTGGACAATCACTTTTACCTGGATGATGGGCTGATTTCCGTCTGCGACGACGATGCTGTTATCAGTCTTATCCAGCACACAATGAAACTATGCTCTAAAGGCAGATTTAAGCTTCTTACGTTTGTGTCAAATTCACCCGCAGTCCTGGAGTCAGTCCCTAGGGAGACTGAGGCGATGGACAAGCTCGGTCTACGATTCGAAGATATACCCATCGAGCAAACGATTGGCATTGAATGTTACGTTCAGTCCGATGTCTTTAAATTCACAACGTTTGCCAAGCAGCGCCCACTCAACAGACGTGGTATTCTAGCCACACCAGCTTCATCTATGACCCTGTGGATTTTATTTCACCGTATACTCTTATTGGTAAGTGCATTTTGTAGCATTTGTGTGTGGAAGGATTCGACTGGAATGACAAAGTCGCAGAGCACCCTGCGTCTCAGTTTCAACGATGTCTGTTCGATCTGGTTAAGCTAAAAGATATCTTAATTCCACATTTAACCAAAGGGGCTTGTGATTATGCTTCGTCCACTGGCTACGGATCAGCTGCTTCCGGTTTCGCAGTTAATATATTGAAGTGCGTAGAGTCTGGCTGCGGAGCTAGCTGCTGCAGTTTTGGCAGTTAATATATTGAAGTGCTTAGAGTCTGAGCTGCGGTAAAGCACTTCTTCTAGATTTACAGCAAAGTCGTATTATTCTACATTCACAGCAAAGCTTCTCGTTTTAATGTCTATATTGCCAATCGCGTCGGGTTCATTCACACTGTCACCAGTGTGGACCAGAGGCTGGCTTCGTGAGGTCGTCGAAGAGCTTTAGAGTTCAAGATGGTTTTCCGGATCGGAGTGTTTATGGAGGAGTATGTTACCTGATTCTAAGTCAGTGTTTGATGTGTCGAAAGAGTTTGCTAGCGCGATTCGTGACATGTCTGATATTTTAAGATTTGACCACTTCTCGTCCTCGGTCTGATCAGAGATACTGGGGGTGTGAACATTTACCGTTTTTGATTAAGTTTCGGTCTCCAACTACTAACCTTCAGCTGCATACCAGACTGTCGCTTGCTTTGTAAACTTTCACTACCTTACCGAGCTTCCACATATTCCGTGGAAGTTGCTCATCCTTGATTACGACTACGCCATTTACAGCGAAATTACGGCGAGATCGTTGCCATTTTGAACATGTCTGCAGGAGATGAACCAATTCCAAAACTGGTCAACCAACTACTGGACCTGTCTCCACCGTTTTACAGAATATAGATCGATACGTATGAAATTGCCCGGTGGAGACAATACAATCTTCGACTTCGTTATTAAGAGGTCGTTCTGAGTCAAGGGCGTCTGGGTCGCATATGGTCTCTAAAGTCACCATTAATCTTGCCGCTTCCTGTAGGTACGTGCGCAGAGACTCGTTGTCTAATTGGGACTCATGTCGAAACAGTTTCCAGTTTGCAGTTTAGAAAGCACGCAAATAATAATTCGCTACCACAAGCCTGCCATATGGCTAGCCAGCGGAGGGGCGAACTTGAATTCAAACTTGTGTTCATTTTGCTAGAAAAAACTGCTTTACTTCTTTGTTGTCAATTTCTTCTAAAGCGTCCCTGACTTCGCGATTGGACCTCTTATAGCCTCACTGCATTAATAAAAGAACTCGTATTGCGCGAATTCACAGACTCGAGGTGAACCGCACGAGTGGAGAGACAGTTGAAGACACAACACCATCGTTTGACCTCCGTTCTACTTTCCTTCACGATAAAGGGTCTGCAGTAATCCACACCACAGAAAGTAAACGGCGGGGTACTCAGTACAATCAGAAGGCAAATTTGCCATTTTCTGAATTGTTGTTGGAGCTCTGAGCATTCAAGAGAAATCTAGAGACTGCCGAATACGCTCCAAGAATCCAAAAGCCATTAGCTCTCACCTCATTGAGGGTGATACCTCTGCCTTAATGGAGAACTTTTGTGTAGTAGTTATCGATAATTAACGAGCTGATTTAGGTAGAACAACCGGATGTACACTGGTGTCGGATAACTTAGACAGGCGCAACCGACCACCAACACGAACCACGCCATTGTCCACGATACAGTCCAGTTTGCGAAGAGGGCTAGAGTTCTTAACTGATTCATCCCTGGGTAGTGAACATATCCCTTCCGAAAATAAATGATCCTGCACTAGCCTGATGATCACAGTTTCTGCTCCTCTGAGATTGTCAGCGTTTACAGACTCGTACAATGAGAAAGCAGGGCGATTTCGAGTTCCAACTCTTGTAGAAGAAATTTCTTTAACCGACCGCAACAACGAACTTTGCCACAGAAGTATCAACGCAACCGCTTTCTTAAAACCGATACATAAACTAGTCTTGTTTGTAGAGACCGCTTCATAAAATGTCTAATGTAGTCTGTCGAGTAGACCTTTGTATTATTGTCTGCACTGAGTTTCAATGTTTATTTCTTTGTACAAGAAGCGACTTTCGTGACTAGAAGAGTTGTGTTGCTAAATTAAGGTCATACGTTACAGCGCTAATGTTAAGCCAAAAAATATGTGTGATAATTTAGGGGAGCCATATAACGGTGTTCCATTGTCTATACGTTCTTTCTTTTACATTTTTAATATTGTTTAATGGTCACTCAAGCGTGTCCTCGAATTTGAAATAACTTCCGACCTAACGTGAATCACGGGGCCATATGTCGTAAAGATAACTGGAAATCGGCTGTTTAGAAAGATTTTTGTTGAAATTTGGCATAAAGGAGATGATCGGTGATGTTTGGATTTTCTTCTCTCTATTGGTACGAAAATAGCGGTGCAAAGCTTTAACATGACACAGAGAGACCAAGTCTGTCCTTTCCTACGTCTCTGTCACGGCTGGGAGGGCAATGTGTTCAAAGGTACTTATTCCTTCGGTGGCAATATGTATTTTGCTCACAAAGTCAGCTCCTTCACTTTCCTGAAGCTGACGGTAAGAGAAAAGCGAAAGGTGGAGAAATTAGGACACATGCCACTGGGCTTTGATTGACTTTGTGGGCAGAGTATTACCTTGAAATGTCTGAAAGCCTGTGACATGGTTTGCTCTAACCCTGGAACCCAACCCGTCGTAGCTCTGAGTCTGAAACTTATGGTGGTGAGACCTGGAATGGGTCCATTGTTCACTTACCGCATCAGGGACAAAATTTTTCCATTCAGAATGGTAGACGTTTGAGATTGACCGCTTGTAGCTATTCAGCAGTTTCTCAACTATCTGTTTAGAGAAACCATTTTCCTCCCCCACGGACGTTAAGGTTAGACCGAATAGGAGAAGCTTAATATTTGAAGGGCAGCTTATCATATTATCAGTGTGGTTGTGTTAATAGGTTCTCGTGTCAGGGTATTGGGGCTGTTTCACTGACCGGTAACGGAGAAGAAACTGAAACCATGGGGCTACCAGGAGAGGGTGGCGCTGGAGAATCTCGACTAACTTTCGCTTGACTTAGAGAAAGGTCATTAGGTGGGAAAATCATACATCACCTGGGCTAGGGACAATTCAGGGTGTCTGTCGAGGAGACCTTTGTATTATTGTCTTCATTGAGTTTCAATGTCTATTTCTTTGTACAAGAAGTGACTTCGGTGACTTGAAAAGTTGTGTTGCTAAATTCAGGCCATACGTTACAGCGCTTATGTTGAGCCAAAAAAAATATGTGTGATAATTTAGGGGAGCCATATAACGGTGTTCCATTGTCTATACGTTCTTTCTTTTACATTTTTAAAATTGTTTAATGGTTACTCAAGCGTGTCCTCCAATTTGAAATAATTTCCGACCTAACGTGTATCACGGGGTCAGTCGTATTTTGAAGTTTATATGATGAGGAGCTGTATGTTTGGATTTTAAAGCCCGTAAAGTCGCAATTATGGAATTTTTCTTTAACTTTCATAGTTATTTGTGTAAGCCTCTTGCGTTGTAACTTGTGTTTTATTGTCGTTTCTAAACTGATATTAATTAATTGAATTAATTGTGTAACTTGGCCTTTGTGGTATTTGTTCTCTTTATTTAAGTTGCTGTTTGATTTTTCAGAAGAACGCGTTTTTCAATAAACGGGAGTTTGCGACTCGCGACTTTTTTTCCGACATGTCAAACTATTTATCGTCATGTAGATTGTCGGAAATACCTTTCACAAATTCAATAACAGGTGTAGTTTCCTCCGTTTCAGTGTATAATGGATGCCATCTTTTGTAAAAAAGAGAATTGTAATTACTCACTTTACTTGTGTCTTGGTTTAAAGGAATTTGTAATATCTGGTGAGCAAATGAAACAATTCAGCATTCCCTGTTGATTGAAATGATCTTCTGCATGTAGCATTGTTTGAACATCCCGAGTTCAGGTAAGTTTAAACTTGTTAGGGTGACTTTGAGAGCTCTTTTCTCACCTATCGTAAGGCAAATTCCATCGTAGCAGCTCACATTTTGGCCTTGCTCAATACACCAACGTCCAATATTTACAAGCCAATATGGCGATCTCATATTGAGACTGATGTTTGCTCCAAAGCGGTACTGGTAATATATTTCTTTTTATTTCGTGATATCATCAAACTGTGTAACAACGTCATTCAGGTGTTTTCCAATAAATCTGAATTAGGAGCAATATCCAGCGTGATCGATCATCAGTGAACAAAAACTCATACTCGTTTGATACAACGAGTGTCAAGTCATTCACCCCCATGGATGTACGTGGGCCGTCGTACTGGTCAGTAGATTCAATCTTCTTACTTATTAGTTCGGAAAAGATTTCAAAACAGCCCGTCATTGGAAAGTGAAAGATGGTGACAATTTCAAGTTTCATATACCTTTATTTTATAGTTTTAACTTTGATGAAGCAGTATATGCAGTTAGGTATAAAAGTAGATACAATATGACATAACTTGGTAAAAAATAGCTCGTTATTAAGTTTAAAGGAAACTGTCAATTGACGCTAAATCATCCCTCAACATTTGTTCCTTGTGCCCTACAGCGACCGTTGGTGTTACATTTGTCACAGTGACACTTTTATCAATACGTTTGTTTCAACGCCCTTTGGAATACATTTTTATCCTTCTCTATTACTGCAGTGTTTCCCTATTCGAAGTCTTGAAGCAAATGTAAAAAAGTTTAGAACGTAGTCGTTCTATGCTTACTTAGTTCGAGTACACGTTTGTGTGCTTCAAATGCACTTTCTGATTGGTTCCTAAATTTGCAATACCTAAACTAGTAACAACAGGAACCTCTGGTGCGTTTTCAAATCTGTTAACTGAATGTAACACCGCAACATCAAACACAATTCGCTGTGTATATTTGCATATTTCTTAGCATTCACGGCCACGTTTTCCCTCAAAATGTAACTAAAATTTGACTGCAACTCACACAAGAATAACATTATCAACCTAGTTCTTTAGTTATACAGTTCGAATAGTTATAAATATGCACTCATAAGTACCACTATTCATTGTTATGGTTGATTGATTAATATTTGCCAAATGTTCACGATCAATTACATTTATTTGCTCATACCCATTAGGTCAACAGCACCGCAGCAACCACAGCACCGCAGCTGCGAGACCAATAGGGTCCTTTGTCTCAGAACTGTGGTCTTTGTATCTACTACACTAAACATTCTAAATTGAACATATTACCCTAAATTAATTTTCTTTTCAAAGCAATATAATAATAATTACAATAATAGTAAAAATAATAATGTAAATAATAATAACAATAACAGTAGTAGTAATAATAATTTTTAAGCATTGTTTAAAATTTAAATTTCACTTGATATTTGCGCGTAAAAGTGTCTTTCTTTCAATATGAAACGATATTTTACTGATTTCTGTTACTTTGTGCTCGTTAGGATGATTATTGTTATTTATCGAATTAAGCTACTAATCATAAATAGCAAAAAAAAAAATGCAGACTGCCAAATTGACATCAAAACGTCAGGAGAATGAAACATTTCTTATGGACATTTTGAGAAGAATGTTGCCCTTGATACTGCAACAAATCCTACCATGCCCACATATACCTCGCAATATATTTAGCAATATGCAAACCCACAAGCATTTGAATCATGATATTGTTATCTTTTACGTATATTACCCTCAAATTTATGATATCACACGTATCATTTAGTGATGAATCCAACCAAATCCTCAGTTAAATATAAGTTAATCTTATTTCAACATTTCTAGGATTTTCTAAGAAAAAAAAAATTACGAGCACGTCTTAACTTTTGCTCGTAAATTAAACGTTTTTGTTAATTATTATGTAAGTAACTACCATACTTGTTGGCCATATTGAAAGATATAACGTTTTAAGGATGACAAAGATATCACTGATTGTTTTTACAACAAAACTAAGATATTGGTGAAAAAAGTGAGCCAAACCGTGAAACTCATTCAGTCTTATGTCACAATTCATTCGATCTTAATAAGAGTGCAGAAAGAAATACAGCATCTGAGAAAGGGGACATAATGAACGCGTAAACACCAACCAAGTGAACCAATTTGCAGTAACGGGAGACTAAAACAACTCTTAGGACATCTAGATCAAAATGTTTCAGTTGTTTTTTCAAGGACAGCAATTCCTATCAATGTTGCTACAATAAATTCATATCCAAATAATTACCAAGCGCAAATACATACAACATAATATGTTTAGCAATATACAGAAACTTTAGAAACTTTTCAGACATGAAATTATGCGTTACTAAGCATGTTGAGAGAAAACTATTACTCTTGTTTATAAATCAACTTTTGTTTAAAACTAGCTCAGTCAATACATCACAATTTTGAGCTTTTGATATAACTTGATATAACTCTATAATGAGTCATTAATAAATGAAAATTAATAAAATTTAAATCTTGTGTCGTTAAATAAATACGCCAATTCCAAATTATATGGCCTATAGAAGTTGTCCAGCGCCTGTTTAGTCTCGGTTAACATTTTTATCGTCTTTCTTCTTTGACTATTCCTCTTAGATTCATTTTCAATGTTTTTGAAATTGTAATATGGCAAGCCTAGAAACGTGGCCATCTTTTGCAGCACAGCGCGTTTATTGGAAGCATATTCATTTAAGGGTACTATAAAAAACTGCTCTCGTGGATAAATTTGAAACCAGTCCTTTAAATAAATAGAATACAATCCGATACGTAAACGAACTACTGAATTCCATGACACATCTGGGTGATAATTTGGTGGCACTGGGTCTGGAAATGGCTGGTCATATACGCATGATCGATTTGGTTTTGTTTCATCTGCGAAACATTTGTTCATCCATGATATTGCAGACATCACCTAGGTAAATATAAAAAATCACAATAAATTGAGTAAATTGAGTAAAAATGGACTCAGCTAATCCTGATGTGAATGCGTATCGACATGCATCTGAATATAAACAAAGGATAGGTACAATTTACATTAGCCACAGTTAGACGAAGGTCGAAAGTATAAGGCAATGTGACGTTAACAAAGGTTTTGTGATGCAACCCTTGCCTTGGCAAATTGAAATGGCCTTACAATACACAGGTGAAAACACAGTGCTGGGTTTCACTTAAGAGGTATAAAGTGCTGAGATGCACCAAAGATGTACTAAGTACTGGATGTATCTTAGAAGTGCAAAATGCCGGGATGTGCCTAAGAGGTGCAAAGTGCTGGTATGTACCTAAGAGGTAGAAGGCAAATGTTCCTTCGCTGTTTGACTATCTAAGGCTCGATTATGTGTGTTCGTGCTACAGTAGAAATATACCACGGGGTGTTATACTTTGTGTGCGATTCGGACACGGTCCTTCATACACATATTCATTAAGTTGGTTAATTATTTTCGTTCATCGTTTTAATTCCGGTGCATTGTTTTCAATTTGCCCTGCAAAGAAACCTAGTAATCCTTAATTTTAACTTTCGACTCAGCAACTAACAAATGTTAAAAGGGTCTAAAAGAGAAGTTCTCCGAAAAATGCTATTTATTCAGCCTGTGAAAGATTAATGGCCATGAATTAGATATGTGTGTACGTGAAGTGTAATATCCTATCTGTGATAAAAACTTGATAAATCCTATCAAGGTCAATAAAGGGTGAATGAACAGTTGCTTCACCAGTAAAACGAAATAGTTACCTCTCTATGAAAATCCTCTGCAGTAGGTGTCCAATTTCGTGCTGATGCGTAATATGTATAATCGGACCACATTCTTTCCGTTGGATTTCGGTAGGCACCAATGAACCTTGCATTTGGAAGAAGTTGCTTCCTAAAATGTGCTGCTAAATATACTGGTTCTGATTGACCATTATTTTGAATGTCGTGCCGCCAAAGCATATTGTCGTAGAGAACTGTGGACGTACCATCACCAATTATCATATCTTGCACCTTTGAGCAACTATTACTCCTTTGTAACATTTTTTCAAATTGTTTAGAAAAGTTGTCCATGTATGCATCTAGGGTCATAATTGGGTAACTCCTATATATTCCAAAGCGACGCCTGTTAAACCAGTTCCGCTCTTTCGCTTGTGCCATGAAGATATTTGGATGTCGAGAAATGGACATGTAGACATCGGTAGTTGCACTTTTTTGTGGTCCAATATTAAAAAAACAAGGTAAACACCGAATACTTTGAGCGCTATTATAAAAGCATGGATTTTTCATTTCTTTTATGTATGGCAATTCCAGTTTTAACTCGGAAGGCTTCGTAATCTTAATGTTTTGCTCAGTTATGTATTTATTTTTCAAGTAAATCGAAGAACAGTTGTTAATTTTCTCGACTTTCTTGAAGGAATTATTAAAGAGTTTTATATCCGAATGATCTCGGTTGCCTACTGGAGTAATTTTCCAAGTGTTTCTTAAATCTAGAAATTTTAAAGTTTTTATTTTGCTTGCTAGAAAACTAATCGAGGCTAACACAATTGCAATTTTAAGTCGGTTGACTCCTTGACTACCCATAATATTTTGATAAAAATAATAGGATGCAAACTTATGTGAGAATAACTCTTTTAAAAATGCATGAACATTAAATATATTTCAATAACTGTTAGCAAGAAATTACCGAAGATGTTTCTCGCTCGTTGTTAGGTGAAGTATATATAGATAACGCCACTTTATTTTTTCTCTTTTATATATAGTTTTTCTTGTATGGCTTTTTATGTCCGTGCATAATAAAGCTCTTATCTAAAAATGTTGAAAAACATTTGCATGAAGCAACATAAGAGCGCAATTAGTGTGGTGTCAATCATTTTTCTCCTATTTCGTGAAGAGTTTTTTCTCTCATTTTTCATTCAATCTTATAATGTTTTCTGCGCTTTAAAAGTTGCGCGACAATTATTTACGCGATTGATTAATCAATGATCACTTCAACAACAATCGCCGCCTTAATGATCACAACTGCAAAGTCACTCAAATGACTAAAAATAAACGTCAGAAATACAGACCTTTAAATATCTATGACGACACTATTTTAATGCAGTACCAACGAGGACCAGCGAATACGATGGACTCTCACCTTACACTTTACTCTGATTGAAACCCTAAGTCTATCTATGCCTGGTAATATGTCGTAAAGATAACTGGAGATCGGCTGTTTAGAAAGTTTTTTGTTGAAATTTGGCATAAAGGAGATGATCGGTGTTTTTTGGATTTTCTTCTCTCTATTGGTACGAAAATAGCGGAGCAAAGCTTTAACATGGCACAGAGAGACCAAGTCTGCCCTTTCCTACGTCTCTGTCACGGCTGGGAGGGCAATGTGTTCACAGCTACTTATTCCTTCGGTGGCAATATATTTTGCTCAAAAAATCAGCCCCCTTCACTTTCCTGAAGCTAACGGTAAGAGAAAAGCGAAAGGTGGAGAAATTAGGACACATGTCACTGGGCTATGTTTGACTTTGTGGGCAGAGTATTACCTTGAAATGTCTGAAAGCCTGTGACAGGGTTTACTCTTAGTCTGGGTCCCAACCCGTCGTAGCTCTGAGTCTGAAACTTATGGTGGTAAGACCTAGAATGGGTCCATTGTTCACTTACCGCATCAGGGACAAAATTTTCCTATTCAGAATGGTAGACGTTTGAGATTGACCGCTTGTAGCTATTCAGCAGTTTCTTAACTATCTGTTTAGAGAAACCATTTTCCTCCCCCATGTACGTTAAGGTTAGACCGAATAGGAGAGGCTTAATATTTGAAGGGCAGCATATCATATTATCAGTGTGGTTGTGTTAATAGGTTCTCGTGTCACGGTGTTGGGGCTGTTTTCACTGACCGGTAACGGAGAAGAAACTGAAACCATAGGGCTACCTGAAGAGGGTAGAGCTGGCGAATCTCACTAACTTTTGCTTTACTTAGAGAAAGATCATTAGGTGGGAAAAGCGTACATCATCTCGCATACGGACAATTCAGGGTATCGATTACGTTTGTTCT
This sequence comes from Protula sp. h YS-2021, assembly GCA_949752745.1. Lineage (NCBI taxonomy): Eukaryota > Metazoa > Annelida > Polychaeta > Sabellida > Serpulidae > Protula > Protula sp. h YS-2021. The sequence goes on from OX457033.1 coordinate 35,772,531, forward strand.
CGGAATTTGGAGACACACACCTTTTAGGCTGTGTTCCTTAGAGGATGTGTTAGCAAACACACCAAGATTGGTGAGCTCCATGGTAGTGGCTGTGTTAGCCATTGGGGCGGGAATTGGCCAGACATCTTTCCTATGGGTGTCCTCCTGTGCTCTCTCGAGGCCAGATTCGCCCCTTTTCCAGTCAAATGGTAATCCGAGACGTGGATCCTGAATGCATGAGCTAATGACAGGATCTAGAAAATCGGAGTCAAAAGCTTTGCCGACTTGGTTTCTCCCTATGTGTTCAGGTATTCCACAGTCGTAAAGTTGTCCAGCAGTATACCCTTGGCCTTTGGTTGTTGGAATAGCTTATCGACGGTCCGCCATGAGGCAAGAACGGGCGATCTTTAAATCCCCTAAAAGATATCTTGTTTGGGTTCACAAGTGTTACCTGAATGGTTTTTTGCTAGTTGCAAGGTTTGCTGGTGGGCTGCCTGGCTGCTAACGTGTGCCAGAAACCAGTCGCCTGGAACTGAAGAGCCAGAAACCAGAGGCATTTTCCCGGTTTGAAAACTTTCTGGCGGAGTGGTAAGATGAAGGAACGTAAAGAAAGCCGTCGCAGAAACTGTGTTGCTTTTCTGTCCTTTCATCACCATCATCATCATCATCATCATCATCATCATCATCATCATCATCATCATCATCATCATCATCATCATCATCATCATCATCATCATTGTGTTGCTTTAATAGGGCCATTCATCTTGTCACTGAACGCACATTAATCACTAAAACTACTTGTATGCTTCTCGGAACTGTTCTTTGGAATGTTCAGTTATTGTGTGTTTTGGCAGAGCGTTCGACAACTTTGGGGCACCATTGCTAAAAGCTTTATTACCATATTTCACGCGTGTCTTAGCTACATTTAGATCACAATTATTGTTTGAACGCAGTGCCCTTACAACGCCTTGTGACTCGATCATATCCGCAATATATCCAGGGGCTTCGTTGTGTGGCGCCTTGAAGATGAATAGGAATACCTCGAACTCAAGAAGTCAGTGTAGAGACATCAATGGTGGCCTTACATAATCTGGTTTTGGGATTTTTCTCACTATCCGAACTGCAGCTTTGAATCTTAGTGATAAGCTTTACAGGGGCGTCTAGTAGCAGGCTATTACAGTAATCTAATTTAGAGATAACTAGAGCTTGGATCACTGGCTTACTGTAGCTGTGGTAGTTATTTCCCAATTTTTACTCGCCTGGGCTCGTCCCTGCATGGGTTTACCTTTTGTCCCACTCTGACTCGTTTTGTCCTTATTCCCTGAATATAAAACAGAACAAGTTTGACACAGAGAGTCTTAAGCTTATTCCTGCGAATATAAGAGAACAGATAAATCTCGGAGTTACCAGAGGCCCGCTGCGCTATATCATCTTTAATGCATACTACGACTTGTGCCTTAAACCCTTCTCTCTTAATCAGTTTGTTTTAGGGACCATAGATAGCGTCGCCCTCCTCTGTAGCAGCACGAACATAGGAGACGTCTGGTTCGCTAGTGCCATCAGCAGAAGCGCGGAGCTTCACATTCTCTATCCAGCCTGTCGTATCATGTCGCCCATTCTACCTGCACTCGCCGGTTGATCTCTGGAGCTAGGTGTAATGAATTGGGACTTCTTTTTAGGTTCGTTGCATCCAACCTTTATTGAACATCTTTTCTCACATTGGTTGGCAGACTGAACCTGTTTTGTGAGGTGCTGATAGTCCTAAGTGCCATCTACATTATGTTGTGGTAACTTTGGAAGTGGAAGCGTTCTATGGGCAGAGTTTCACTCCCTGTCCACCGCAAATACCGACAGAGTTGCGATCACGCGCCTAGCCTCTAGCATGGCACTATTGATACCCTGGATCTCCTGAACAATGGTGGCGGAAATATGCTCTCCAATGGGAAGTCTAGTACATGGGAAGTCTATTTCCAATTTTTCAAGTTTTATCATCAACCCCTGATCAATGCATTTGTCGAATGGCTGCAACGTTTGATTTGCCACTCTTTCTCAGCTTAGTCTCGCATTCAGCCAGTCTATGGAAGCAGATTTCACTGAACGCATCTTGCTAAAGATGAAAGGACCGAAGGATAGCGTCTGGTCTCCTACTCATAAACACATAAACTTGTGGTAGACATGTTGGGATGTAGAGGTGTGCATCTGATAAATGTATCGATGTCTCCCGAATAAATGTATCGACTCAACATATGGGTAAGTTTCGTTTGCAGACTTGAGGTATATAATTAGAAACATACTGTAAAACATGCACTTTGACATCCGTTTCCGAGAACTTGCGCAGAATATCCTTGAGCGTCAATCGCTTCTCTGTTCCTTATCTGTAAAAATTTACCAGGTTCTGGTGTGCGCTTTGAGTCAGCTTGATTGGTGGCACCTGTCTGCCCAATTTCTTGTAAATTTGTGATAGCTGTACCTTAAACGTCTTAGCACCTCTATTGGTGCATCTAAATTTTTTCGTTAGCCAAAACTGTGAGCCTACCACCTACGAGCGAGGAGTTCGCATACAACACTCTCTTCTTTAAATCTGATTTCGTTGGAATTTTGTAGCTTGGTGCCACCTGTGTTTTCGGCACGTGCAATACACGGTTCTGCAGGTTTTTTGCATCTGTATGCCATTTAGCCGTCTTACCATCGGAGCCTACCATGGGAAACAGACTGGCACATGTTTGGCCCACGCCAGTAGCTCAAAATGTACTACTGATACTTTGTGCATTCGACACGCAATTTGGAGGAATTTTGCAAAGGGCCAGAGTCCAAAGCCGTCCCGAAATTTGAGTCTTTAGTCTTAAATTCCATTTCCTTCATACCGATTGCGTCTAAGCTCCTAAGGGTCGTGTTTAACGCAGTGTCCCTGCTCGCCCCTCAGATCCCAAACTATACCCGATAGGGTTTCGTGCAGTAGCTTGCCTAACTGTATATAAGGAAAACTTTAGATGGAAGGGGATATCTAGGGATTCCACCTGAAATGTCGGTCCTGCCTCCTCGATAGCCCTTCTTGTTGATTCATGGAAACGGTGATTTGTCCCACGCAATCCGGAGGTGGTGATCTCAGCAAATTTCTACACTCTGGTTGCTTGAATGGTGACCGTACAGTCTACGATCTGCCCAAGGTCACACTCCGCCCTCCCTGGAAGTATTGGATACGATGGGTGGGTGTACGGCGCTAGGTTGGCACCTTCTTTGCCTCGTTCGGCGGCGTGATGTTATAAATTCGAGGATTCTAACTTCGTTAAAGGTAATATCAGCCGCTTGCGTGTCAACCTGCTTTGCATGGCCTTGATGCCTTGCGTACCATCTTCACTCTTGATAAGGACTGTAGCAAGGATGGTAGCTCCCTCTTGCTGTTAAGCCAGGACTTCTGCCTTAACTAGGTATCAATGTTGGCTGTGGGCTCTTCTGCTTGATTGGATCTCGTGACTGGGAGAGTGTGTTTGCAATCCCACAAGTTGTTGCTGCCTATTGTTGCAACACGTTTCGCAGTATCTTACAAGATTCAGTTAATACAAAGAGACGGTTTTCTGGCGGTAGTTGGTTCTTTCTCATACTATGCGTATCACCTAGGGTGATGCCCCAGCGAATTCACCCGGTATGTTTCACGGACAGTGGATGCTTCGATTCATTCAGCTGAAGTCGTGGGCATCGACGTTATAATCTCTGTGTTCATGGTGCCCACATGTTTTGTTTCACCATGGCTAATCATGACCGCAACAAACCAAAAAAAATCTGACATTAATGCTCGCGCATGTCGTAATTACAGTAATATAGCTCATGAAATCACACATTAGATTTCCTGCACCCTCAAAAAATACTTTCGCATAAATCGTGGCGTAATACTAGTTGTGTAGCTACGACTCGTGAGAAGTTTGCCGGTAAGTATTGCACAACGCCGAAAGTTTTCCTGTAGATGAGATTTAGGAAGAGGGTCCGGCTAGCAAGCCCACGTTGTCGTCATAAATTTGCAGTACGGAGGTGCATTACCTCCAAAATCAAACTTTTAATTACTTTGCGTAGAAGGTCATAACAGTAGATTGAGACTGCTCTTGTTTAGCACTGAAATATTCCTGGAATTTATCAAATTGTTGCCATCTCAGCTGTTTCAGCAATCGTCTGTCATGATAATTCTCGTTGTCAACCCTTTAAAGGGTAAAAACCCTACTTGTTGGATTACTGTCACAAAATGTGACGTCTTAATAAGAAACGAAGTAACGATAAATCGAAGTACGGGTAAGGATGTCCATGGCGTACTTAGAGTTGGTCAAACAAGTTTTGTACTGCATTGCGATTAATTCTAGAAATAACATTTGAACTGAGCATAGAACAGAGAGTATGATAGTGTTTCAAGAGCATCGGATCCAACGGCAGCTTCCATTCATTTCTTTGAACAAAATATGCATTTATCCTCATTGGATATTAGTCGTAATTTTTACGCTTAACCGGGCAGTAAAATAGTTAAATATGAAAGAGATGTTGGGATTCGTTGCGGGTTCCAGAGGAGATGGAGGGTTGATTGGCTAGATTTTGCCCAGCGCACTTTTGTTGCCTAGCCAAAACATTTACTCACCCTCCGGTTACTAGTTAGAGTAACATAGGGTTTGTATAAAACTTTTAGCTCTGTCTTTTCGTCTATTATCAGAGGATTTTTGTCCTTGGCAACTTAAACTTCACTTGAAAGACTCCCAAGAAAAGATAAAGTGGGCCCTTCTTATGCTCTCACTCAACAATACAGCTGTATTTTTGTAAAATTGACAGTGATGTTATTGTTAAATTAACATCAACTTCACTTGAGTGTTTAACTGTTGTAATAAAATCCGTCACAGATAAGAGATAAAAGACCTAAAAAGATACGTACTTGAAATACCCCCACCTCAAAGTTAAGAGATAAAAGACCTGTTATATAGCTGTCACTCGGCAATATAACTTTATTTTGTAAAACTGGCAGAGAAGTTGTTGAAAGATTTTTTAAAGCACTTGAATACATCAGGATGAATACTGAGAACCCGATATCTTGACACCATTTGTTATCTCACGCGCTAGACTACATTTTTCCATTATGTCCATGTGAGTGCATCCCTACAAACCTGCCGATGCATAAACGACGTCGTTAAGCTCTAAATTGCATCGACAGCGTTGGCAGCGGATTTGAAACATCGTTTATACGTCGGATATACGGCGGAATATATACGCATTTTTAGAAACATCCTATATGCATCGAAAATGCGTCGGAAAAAAGATGTCGATATTGCAATCGAATATTATACTATTATTTTATACGTCTATAAAATGTATGGTTTCCTATGTATATACGGCGTCGGAAATACACCGAAAAAGATGCCGATATTGCCAACGCGTATTATACGTATTTTTATACGTCTATAAAACGCATATTTCCGATGCTTATTCGACGTCGGGAATTTATCGATTGACGTTTTGTAGGGGACATTATGAAAAATCAATAGTGGAGCATTATGAATATACTTAAAATTATCAATACTATAGGTTGTGTTCTGCAACACCATCAGTGACCATGTGTTCTGATTATTACCATTTTAAAATTTATTGCAAACTTTTGATACTTAAAATGATTTAAATAGTATTAATGGTTAAAACTTATAATTTTTAAATCCAAAAAAAAATTTTATGTTTTATTCATTTGATTTGCGATATATTTTTTTTTATAATTTTAAGTTATCTAAATAATATTATGTGTGACAAAAATTAACTTTAAGTGTGATAAATAATTTCAAATCCTCAAACAAATCATGTCAAAAATTATCTTAAATTAACACTTTAAAATCTAAACCGTCTTGTTACTATGCAAAATTCTTCATTAAATGTTAAGGGGCGAGAGTTAAAATTAAATAGCTAAACTTCCCAGTTTTTTCATTTCAGGAAACAACTTCTTCCGAATGCAAAGTGTACTGATGCCTACCTAAAATCAACGGAAAGAATGTGGCCCGATTATACGATTTTTACAAGTACACGAAAGCATTTTGAACATATAGGGGGATCTGGAATCGTACAATTCCAGATTTAAATATGTACATGGCAATCTCGCAAACATTAGTAAGCTTGAAATAATTTCTAATTCAAAGCTTATCACCCGGACTGCAAATATATGACATTCAAATCCATGCATCCCACTTAGCGGGCAAGATGAATGTTTAGCTTCCAGAGTAGATCTTGTCATTCAGACTGAATAGCGTCCAAATCAAGGGTCATTCAAATGCTAATAGTCCAATCGCCGTGGTATCCTACAGGTCTGGACCTTTTTGCCAAGGTGTTAACACGCGAGCTTCCTCGGTATGTTTCCTCTTGCCCCGACAAACAGGTATGGAGGATAGATGCACTCACATGTCAATGGCCAAAGGAAGTACAGCATGCGTTTCCATATCTAGCCATCTTGCCCAGGGTAGTACAGGAAATAAGAGATCAAATGGGTATTCGGATGTTATTAGTGGCTCCATACCTTCCAGAGGCGCCATGGTTTCCCTCTTGTAAACATTCAAAGTGGAGATGCTGCTGCCAATTCCCGTTCCTCCAAAATTACTGTACCACTGGCAGCGTCTGTATCAAGTCCAACACCTACTTCTTCTGTGCCTGTGGTGTGTAAAGAGCAACTCCTGTTGGATAAAGGTTTTTCTAAGGACAATGTTAAGAAAATTGCTTCTTCTCACAGGAAATCCACAGGGAAAATTTACAGGTCACAATGGGGCAAACTCTCCTCGTGGTGTAAGGAAGATGCCTAGACCGGTTTCAGACAATCCCATGCAGTAGTGACAGCCTTCCTCGGTGTCATATTTGAAGAAGAGCACCTTAAAATAAGTTCAATAAAAGGTATCAAGCCGCAATAGGGTCTCAGTTAAAAATCGAAGCGGACTATGACATAGGAACGGATGGTGCAATTTCAAAACTAGTCCGACATGACAAAGTTAAGTTCTCTCCAACTAAACCCAATACCTTACAAACGGATATTAGTTTGGTACTGGACTACTCAGCTTATCTCGAAATATTTGTGGAAAACGTCATTTTGCCGAAAGATTCTCTAAAATTCACCTTCTTACTTATCCTGGCTTTCCGTTCAGAAATTTCAAGCGAAGTGGGATAGGGTGCTCTTAACACCAGTGGCGTCATTTATAGGGTAAATGAATATTGCAATGGCTTGGATGGGTACATTTCAGCAGGTGCAACTTCAGTGCTTACCCAATGAAGGGAATGACAGAAAATGGAAGGGAGTGAAGCGCCGTTATGTCCAGTTAGGGCCCGGCTCAAATACTTAGAAATTCCCAATGCGAACAAATCTCTCACTCAAAAGAAATAAATAATATCCCTCTGTCAGTCGTTTCTAAATTGATATTTCGAAAGATACCCCAGATCTCCAGCTATATCAAAAAGATCAATTTGGAAGTATACAAAAAAGCGGAAAAGAATGAAGAATTCAGACGGTAGTTCAAAGTCATGGCCCATCAAGTCCAACACGTAGCGAACTCCCTAAATGCATTCCATAAGATCGCTATAGGGTATTCTCCAAACGAGATGTAGAGCCTCTCCGAACACCTTCATCAAGTATTATCTTAAGTTTTCTCAGAAAGAATTGCCTGGTCTTTATTCTTTAGGAAAGGTTTGTCGCTTCAGAACCGGTTTTAAGTTCCTAATAATACTCTGATCTTATGTTACAGGAATCGTGGTAGAGATGGCCGTCAAAGATACAGGCCGAAAGGGAAACACTTCCCCAAGCCAGACAATAAGGGTCAGATGAAGCAGTCCCAGCAACAAAAGAGGTAGTAACAGTTATCAATCAGTCCCTTAGCTGATTGATAACGGAACGTCAACTATTCTGTGAGCCATTAAATTTGTTAAACGGTCTCTTCTTTTTCGAGAAAAACTAGTGAGAACAGAATTAAACCGAATGATCTGGGAAATCTGGTGTTTTATTCTTATCTTCTTGCATCAAAAGGGGATATCCGTCAAACAGTGGTCTGTTGGTTCCTTTATATTCACTTTTGAGGAAATTAGCGATTGGTGTAATAGCTGTTCTTAGTCAATCATCAGTGTCCCGGAACTTTTTTTCAAATCCAATACGGGAGTGGAGAAATTAAGCGAATGGAAACGCTTGAGAAGTAAAACTAGCGTTTTTTTTCGTAAAACGTACTTTTATGGGGGAAAGTGCAATTCGCGTATTTATCCACTCCTATGCTGAGGTCAGCCCTCCCAGGCTTGTCATTTGGGAGCTAGTCAGGATCAAAGAAACTTCAGGTCCGATTTTAAAACGGGGCATAAAAAGGGAATGATACAGAATGGGAAATGACCAAGGTCGCTGATTGGCTAAGAGAAGAGGACCGTTCAACTTTTTCTAAATTCCGGTACCGGGATATAAATCGCGAATATTTTGCAGGGAAATCCATATAGGAGTGGCGAAATACACAAATTGTACATTTCCTCGGATCAGTGCGATTTAAGAAGAAAAAAGCTAGTTTCACGTGGTAAAATTTGCAAGATCTTTCGTTCACGCCCTTGGTGCTCGCTTATCATGCAACAATTAATCAGTAAAGGTTCGTGTGCGCCTTCGGAACACGCACATTCTTCAGTACCGAGTCGATGTAATGTATATATATATATATATATATATATATATATATATATATATATATATATATATATATATATATATATATATATAGAAGTGTACCTCCAGCAATACGAGGACCATTTTTACTAAAAAACCAGTATTAGGGGGACCAAAAATTTAGGGAGACCAAAAGTAGGTCTCCTTAATTCTTAGCGTGTTTAAACGTTACGAAACTACTCAGCAAACAAAAAACGAATGATTTTATGGCATAGCGAATATAACATACTTTGGTTTAAAATTAAATTTGTGTGTTGAAACTTGATAACAAGCTTTCAATTTTATCCTAAACTTTATACCTTGTATAAACATCAGTGCCAAAAAATCAGCTTTAAGGAGACCGGGGAAAACTGCCATTTTTATTTAAGATCCGCTATATATTATGTATTTAAAAAGATTATAGCAACCAGTATTTTTTTCCTTAACTGCTCAACATGCTTATACATGGTTTAGCACGAAATTGAAGAAAAGGATAATTTAGCACTGTAAACAGGCATTTTTTCAAAGAAACGAACACTTGAGAGCAAGATGCATTATGACGTAATAAACATTATGACGTAATGAAACGTATCCCTACTTCATATATATATACAGTGTGTAAACCGACTTAAGGGGACTATGCTTCACACTTATACAAAACACTTCAAAGGCCATTTTTTTATATTCATTACTCTTTGTTTGCCTACCAAAATGATTTCTAAGGAAATTAAAATAACATTTAGCACTTTTTTTGTCTTAATAATATAAAAATCTTGCACATATTCATGGAAAATATATGGTCTCCTTATTGCTGGTTGTATATTTTTGGGTGTATAAATCGACTTAAGGCGACCATATATGCAACTTGAAGAGACATTTTGTTTATCATTAATTACTACTTCAATTCTTTTCTTTCCTAAGTAATGTTACAGAGTTTAAATGTCACGTAACAATATTTTAACCAGAAACATGAAGCATCTTGCACATATTTGCATGCTAAGTAGAATTAAATGGCACAGTCATTGGTAATATGTGCATAGTGTCATCTCTCAAGGCTGTCGTACATGCGTATAACTTATACACAATGCATGTACATAACAAATAACAATAATAATAAACATAGGTTTAAAATAAATCTTCAAAAACACCCAACTAGTAGCAAAATATGCTACTTTGGGAGACCAAATATACAGAGCATTAAACCACACACTTACGGAGACCCGGGAAATTCCGTGGTTTAGCCAGGTCGCCTAAGATGCCAAGGAAAATCTAGAAAAAATACGTAGACCAACTTTCTTGTGTATTTTTTGCTACTTAATATGACAAGAAGAAAAAATCACACCCATTATCTACAACGTATAGGAACATTTTTTGGTAATTTTTGTCTTTCTAAACTCAAAGGTAAAAAATATACAAATGGTCTCCCTAAGTGCTATGTTAAAGGCATGGTCTCCCTATGACTGGTTTTAGATCTAGATAGATATATATATATATATATATATATATATATATATATATATATATATATATATATATATATATATATATATATATATATATATATATATATCATAATGCTTAAAGAGACCTCATGTGCTGATTTATAAGGTTTGGGGAGACAGAAAAAATTCGAAGACCAAAACCAGGTCTCTTCATTTCTAAGACCTCTAGAAAACTCAGAAGTAGACAATTCTTCTTACATTTTTCAGGAGGACACTAAACTTAAGCATAACGTGTATAAAACATGACCAAAATAAAAAATTATCACTGAAAGACAAACTCGAAAGTTACCTAAGGTCGATCCCTTGTATATTTCACAAGTATATCAAATACCACTTAGGGAGACTATTTGTTACTGTCATTTTTGGACAAAATCAGCTGTATATGGGCAAACTAAAATATTTCCCGTATTTAGGGAAGTCTACTCTATCGTATGGCAAAGTTTTATAAAGGATAAACGAAAAAAGTCTTTTTTTTAAATTCTTGGCCCGTAAATTCAACCTTCCTGAAAATTACACGTGCTTCGATTTGATTTGTCGAAAATCAAAACAAAAACACAACATCAAAACAAAAACATTTTGAAGACACATGCGCGAAAGATCTGTCGAGACGTCATTTCTATAACATTTTGTCGCGTGTTTTCAGTAAGTATAAGTTATACTATTAAAAACATGTATAGTGACAATCAATGGTCAATAGTGGTACACTTGACTTGAATAAACTCTGGATATTTGGTATATTAGGAAATATATTGGATATTACATTTTCTGGAAAGTAGAAACGGTGACAACACATAAGCCGATTCGCACTTTCGGTTCTTTTTTTTTCTATCATTTCTTTATATCCTTATCCCTACTGAATGAAGTCGAAACGCAAAAACTTCTCGGTAGAAGTCAAAGTGCGAATTGGCTTATTGGTTGATCAACATCATTTGCTCATCATAATCAAGAAGTATCTATGTTCTAACTTTACTGGTTTAGCATAGATAAATAAGCCAAATGCCACTTTGAGCGTTTCGAATAAAATGCGCAAGAATTTTGAATTTCGACTGGTAGGGAATCGAACAAAAAATGAAAGAAATGATAAAGTAACTTAGGTTAAACCCGCCTGTGCCTGTAGTATCGCCACCTCCAGAAAACAACAATTATCCCGAAAATGATATTTTTTGCCGAACCTCCTGACAGGTGCTACTGGTTCTCGAATGCAAAATGCTGAGCTGCTATAAGTAAACTGTTAGCATACACTTATAAAGTCTAGTATGTGGTCAAAAGTAATCCTTATACGCCAATTCGCACTTTCGGATCTTTCCTGTTAAGGTTTTGTTTCGACTGCAATTTTTTGGGATAAATTATAAAGAAATGATAAGGAAAAGACATCAAAATTAGTGAAAAACCTGTCACCGCATGTGCCTAGCTCCAAGTCAGCTCTTCATTATTTATACTTTGTATATTTCTTTGGAGCTACGCATGTACTTAGCTGCAGGAAGCGGTACGCTACAGAGTTTCAACGTTCCGCTTCAAAGCCTCGCTATATAACGATAAGCAAGTTAACTGCGCTCGCTTTGAGGCATCTCTGTGGCTAGTTTTGTGCAATATTCAACGATCCGTAAGTATTTATTGGCATTTGATAAAGGTCCTCGAATGAGAAACGCTGATAAAAGAATAAAGGAATTTTACCAAATAACTTAGAATCCAAAAAAACTTTTATGGAAACAAACCTGTGTTGTCACGTGGGTATCCTTAGCTCAAGACAAACTGTTTTACCACTGTCAACTTATTGTGGAGGTCATCCTCTTTTAAGCCCTTAGCAAATATTTGTAAAAATATGTAACGCACGTCGCAAACGCTGGATTATTTGAGGTTTTATTGTTTTACGTGTTTTGAATGGCGGTCCTTTGAGCTGCTCATTGCTGCCGAAAAGGGTCGTAGCAGGTTTGCGTTTGTTTCATTAACACGCACGTGACCTAATTCGTGAAACGTCCATGCCCTGCGAACAGGCTGTCACGTAACCGAGAACTTTGGTCCACAGCAATCAAACACAGACAGGACAAAAGCGAGTGCCTGGATACCGCCGCTTCCTTGATGTCTCTTCGAAATTATTTTGAGGATAGCTCCTGTCCTTTGATGCCTTTTCAGACGCATTCAACACGCATCGTGTAAAGCGAGTGCCTGGATGCCACCGCTCCTTTGAAGTCACATCGGAGGTACTCCAAAACGCGTTCCTTAAACGTTTATTCTCTCAACGTCTAGGGTTCAACTCAACGCAACGTTGAAAACTACAACAGATCATAAAATCTTTATCATTTTGAAAACTGCGAACACGTTTATACTTTTATGAGCCATTTATTCCCTTTACGCATTCGTTGAAAAAAGTAAAACAATATCACCGCAAAAATTCCAGCGTTTGCGACGTGCGTTACAAAATAAAAGATATACAGCTCACTAAAAATTGTGCCTGTTTTACAAAAAGATGTATGGGCATGAACTTTCTGTAAATGTTTGAATAGTAGGAACTGGTATGCAGGATTCGTGCCTCAGAACATATGAAGCTGACCCCTGTTAGTGGAACAATGGAATGCTTCGCAGCTCTGACAGAGAGATATACAACTATTTGCTACCTCCCAAAATTTCGAGCTCTACTTAGGATATAAAAAAAGGTCTCCCTGTGTTGGCATATTCTGTTTATGGTCTCCCAAAGACTTATTTTAGGGTCATATATATGAGTGAATGTATATGATGCATATTTCGTCTTCCGATTTACCCTTCTCCATGTATGGTCTCTCTCTAGTTGTTAACTTCAGTGTCTTTTAAGATATACGAAAGAACTCTCTATGTTAACATATTCTGAGTATAGTCTCCTAAAGTTGTATTTTAGGGTTTTATACGAGTAAAAATAACCGATGAACATTTGGTCCCCCTGTTTAGTTATTTTCACATAAGGTCTCTCTTAGTGTTATCTTTGTATTTTATTCAACAAAAATTTTGTCATATTCTCTTCGTTTCATCATAATTGTTTCTTGAGGTCTGTTAGGAGCTTCATATCGATCTTTGTTAAATTGTTCACGTTCAGCCAGGAAACGGAATACTGAAATTTGTCTTTCGGGGTTACGAGGCGGTGAACTTTACCTTGTTGTTTCTACTCTTTCCATGCCATTCCCCTCTCTACACAAACTTAAAGATATGATGTTGTCGCTTTATTGAAAATAAACCATGTCAATGTCGCTGCGGAGAATCACTTTTTTATTCACTTGCCTTTGGGATGAAAAAAGTTATAAGTAATCGGGCGTTAAAAAAATTTGCCGGACCAGAGGATGAAAAAAAAATAGTTATAAATAGTTGGGCGTTAAAAAGTTTTGTCAGACGGGCAGATAAAAAAAAGTTATAAGTAGTCGGACGTTAAAAAAATTTGCCGGATGAGGGGATAAAAATTAGTTATAAACAGTCGTGTGTTAAAAAATCTTTTGCCGGACGGACAGAAGAAAAAAATAGTGAAAAGTAGTCGAGAGTTTAAAAAACTTTTGTCGGACGGGCAGATGAAAAAAACATAAGTTGTCGGGCGACAAAAAAACTTTTAACGGACGGACAGATTTTAAAAAGTTATAAATAGTCAGGCGTTAAAGAAAACACTTTTACCGGACCGGGGGATAAAAAAAATAGTTATAAGTAGTCGGGCTTTAAATAAACTTTTGCCGTTCAGTGCTGAATAAATGATTTTTCTTTGTGTGGAAGTGCTTCTGTTTAACATAGGAAACATTCGGTGATGATGTAAGACCACACCAAAATACGGTCATTTCCAAATTCGTGTGGTTTCCCTTCATAAAGCATTAGCATAATTGTGGACTTTGCTTAGAAATATTTCGTGAGAGTCTACCATGACAGCAAAATGAGTGTGTTTAATATGCTAAGTGCTTCAAGAAAGTTCGGTATCGTTTTTCAAAAATTTCAAATTGCTTGTAATTTCTGAACGGAAAGCCAGGATTAGTAAGAAGGTGAATTTTAGAGAATCTTTCGGCAAAATGACATTTTCCACAAATATTTCGAGATCAGCTGAGTAGCCCACTACCAAACTAATATCGCCTTTGCAAGGTATTGGGTTTAGTTGGAGAGAACTTAACTTTGTCATGTCGGACCAGTTTTGAAATTGCACCATCCGTTCCTATGTCATAGTCCGTTTCGATTTTTAACTGAGACCCTACTGCTGCTCGATACCTTTTTATTAAACTTATTTCAAGGTGCTCTTCTTCAAATATGACACCGAGGAAGGCTGTCACTACTGCATGGGATTGCCTGAAACCCGTCTAGGCATCTTCCTTACACCACGAGGAGAATTTGCCCCATTGTGACCTGTAAATTTCCCTGTGGATTTCCTGTGAGAAGAAGCAATTTTCTTAACATTGTCCTTAGAAAAACCTTTATCCAACAGTAGTTGCTCTTTACACACCACAGGCACAGAAGAAGTAGGTGTGGGACTTTATACAGATGTTGCCAGTGGTACAGTAATTTTGGAGGAACGGGAATTGGCAGCAGCATCTCCACTTTGAATGTTTGCAAGAGGGCAACCATGGCGCCTCCGGAAGGTATGGAGCCACTAATAACATCCGAATACTCATTTGATCTCTTATTTCCTGTACTACCCTGGGCAAGATGGCTAGATATGGAAACGCATGCTGTACTTCCGTTGGCCATTGACATATGAGTGCATCTATCCTCAATGCCTGTTTGTCGGGGCAAGAGGAAACATACCGAGGAACACATTGGCAAAAATGTGTTAACACATTGGCAAAAAGGTCCAGACCTGTAGGATACCACGGCAATTGGACTTTTAGCATTTGAATGACCCTTGATTTAGACACTATTCAGTCTGAATGACAAGATCTACTCTGGAAGCTAAACATTCATCTTGCCCGCTAAGTGGGATGCTTGGATTTGAATGCCATATATTGGCAGCCCGGGTGATAAGCTTAGAATTTCAGGTATCGAAAGACTAGCATACCTTGAAACTCTTGTCCACGCTTTTAGCACTTTCATCACCTTTGGGGCTGTGGAGAGGCCAAACGGAAGTACCAGTAACCAATACTTTTTTACCTACCTGAAAGCATAGTTGAGATGATGCGCAACAAAGTTCATCAAGACCCTGACGGACATTACGCCTTTCCGCGACAGCTCTCCTGGCGTATTTAATAATCGCTCTCTTGCGGGTAAGAGGTTACACCGGTTGAAGTATAAGCTGGAGCGTGATCCAAACTACAAATCTCAATATACTGCCTTCGTAGAAGATATGTTGACGAAGGGACATGCGGAGCCAGTGAAGTCTTCTGCTCATGAACCTACGGACGCTTGGTACATCCCACGCCATGGAGTGTACAACGAACAGAAGAAAAAGCTCCGAGTCGTTTTCGATTGTAGTGCCCGCTACCTGAGCAAGTCTTTAAATGACACCTTACTTCCAGGTCCCAATCTTACAAACTCCTAGTAGGCGTCCTGTTAACATTCTGGAAAGAGTCGGTCGCATTTAGTTGTGACATTACTAAAAGGTTTTATCAATTTACAATTCCAACGCCTCAACTCTACTTCATTAGATTTCTCTGATGGCCAGTCGATGACACAAGCCAGGTCCCGCGTGTATACCGCATGTGTGTTCATATATCTGGGGCATCCAGTAGCCCCTCGCGTAGCGATTTCGGATTAAAATAGATCGCTATATACTACACTAGCAAGTACGGAGATGATGTGTGTGAGTTCTTGCACAATCACTTTTACCTGGATGATGGGCTGATTTCCGTCTGCGACGACGATACTGCTGTCAGTCTAGCGCACAATGAAACTATGCTCTAAAGGCAGATTTAAGCTTCTTACGTTTGTGTCAAATTCACCCGCAGTCCTCGAGTCAGTCCCGAGGGAAATCGAGGCGATGGACAAGCTCGATCTACGACTCGAAGATATACCTGTCGATCAAACGATAGGCATTGAATGTTGCGTTCAGTCCGATGTCTTTAAATTCAAGACGTTTGGCAAGCAGCGCCCGCTCACCCGACGTGGTATTCAGCCACACTAGCTTCATCTATGACCCTGTGGATTTTATTGCACCGTATACTCTTATTGGTAAGCGCATTTTGGAATGACAAAGGCGCAGAGCACCCTGCATCTCAGTTTCAACGATGGCTGGTCGATCTGTTTAAGCTAAAAGATATCTCAGTTCCACATGTAACCAAAGGGGCTTGTGACGATGCTTCGTCCACTGGCTACGGATCCTGTAGTTATCTGCGATTAGTGAACAAGGACGGAAACTTGAATGTGACACTAGTTATGGCTTAATCCCACGTCGCTCCAATTAAGCCCATAACTATACCTCGCTTGGAGCTAGCTGCTGCAGTTTTGGCAGTTAATATATTGAAGTGCTTAGAGTCTGAGCTGCGGTACTCTGACGTAAAGCACTTCTTCTAGAACTACAGCAAAGTCGTATTATTCTACATTCAAAACAAAGTTTCTCGTTTTCATGTCTATATTGCCAATCGCGTCGGGCTCATTCACACTCTCACCAGTGCGGACCAAAAGCTGGCTTCGAGAGGTTGCGTAGTCGAAGAGCTACAGAAGTCAAGGTGGTTTTCCGGACCGGAGTATTTATGGAGTATGTTACCTGATTCTAGGTCAGTGTTTGATGTGTCGAAAGCCTTTGCTAGCGCGATTCGCGACATGTTTGATATTTCAAGATTTGACCACTTCTCGTCCTGGACGCGCTTGAAGAAAGCGGTTGCGTCGATACTTCTGTGGCGAAGTTCGTTATTGCGGTCGGTTAAAGAAATTTCTTCTACAAGAGTTGCAACTCGAAATCACCCTGCTTTCTCATTGTACGAGTCTGCAAACGCAGACAATCTCAGAGAAGCAGAAACTGTGATCATCAGGCTAGTTCAGAATCATTCGTTTTTGGGTGGGATATGTTCACTATCAAGGGATGAACCAGTTAAGAACTCTAGCCCTCTTCGCAAACCGGACTGTTTCGTGGACAATGGCGTGGTTCGTGTTGGTGGTCGGTTGCGCGTGTCTAAGTTATCCGACTCCAGTGTACATCTGGTTGTTCTACCTAAATCAGCTCGTGTCTCGGAGTTAATTATTGATCACTACCACACAAAAGTTCTCTATCAAGGCAGAGGTATCACCCTCAATGAGGTGAGATCTAATGGATTTTGGATTCTTGGAGCGTATTCGGCAGTCTCTAGATTTCTCCATAACTGCATAACATGTAGAAGGCTGACAGCTCCAACAACTATTCAGAAAATGGCAAATTTGCTTTCTGATTGTACTGAGTGACCCCGCCTTTACTTTCTGTGGTGTGGATTACTGCAGACCCTTTATCGTGAAGGAAAGTAGAACGGAGGTCAAACGTTGGTGTTGTGTCTTCAGCTGTCTCTCCTCTCGTGCGGTTCACCTAGAGTCTGTGAATTCGCTCAAGACGAGTTCTTTCATTAATGCCCTGAGGCGCTTCGTGGCTATAAGAGGTCCAACCGCGAAGTCAATTGAGAAGAAATTGACAACAAAGAAGTAATGCAGTTTTTTCTAGCAAAATGAATACCAGTTTGAATTCAAGATCGCCCCTCCGCTGGCTAGCCATATGGCAGGCGTGTGGTAGCGAACTATTATGAGCGCGCGTTCTAAACTGGAAACTGGAAACTGTTTCGACATGAGTCCCAATTAGACAACGAGTCCCTGCGCACGTGCCTACAGGAAGTTGCGGCAAAGATTAATGGTGTCCCCTGACTTTAGAGACCATATGCGACCCAAACGCCCTTGACCTAGAACCACCTCTCAATAATGAAGTCGAAGATTGTATTGTCTCCACCGGACAACTTCATACGTATCGATCTATAGTCTGTAAAACGGTGGACACGGGTCCAGTATTTGTTTGACCAGTAGTAGGGGAAAAGTGGGGGTTCAAAAGCACGAAGTGACGTCATAATGACGTCACGAGGTGTTTTAGAAGCCCCATGGGGTTTATAAAACAGTGACGTCATATGGACGTCATGTGGACGTGATATAGACGTGATATGGGTGTCATATGGACGTCATATGGTTGTCATATGGTTGTCATATGGACGTCATATGGACGTCATATGAACGTCACATGAGCATCATAATGACGTATTAGGAGTAGTGGGCAGCCATTCAAACGGGCAGCCGGTTAAACGGACAGCAGGTTAAACGGGCAGCGGGTTAAACGGGCAGCCGGGGCAAACGGGCCTTGGTAAAAAGAAAAGGATCAACCGGGCCATGCAAAAGCAATTAAAAGTGAGCAAGCAATGTTTCCTTAGGCCAGGCTATTTTTTAACCGCAGAGAGCTCTCTCTCCATCACACCTACGGCAGACGTGGGCAGACGGACAGATGGGACACCTCCCCAAACGTATAAGTTCTCCATTTTATAAATAGAGAACTCATAGCTAGATGGTTAGAGCTCACCTATAAGGCTCCCTTAAAGTCAAAAGGGGTATAAAAATTGGTATAAAAATAGCCCCCTCCTTTTTTAGCATTTCCCACACTCTCATGCATACACATACATACTAACACCATGACACGAATAGCGCTTATTTCGTATTAGTGCGTGGCCCTTAGAAGGGCCGAAGGTCTTTTGCTGCTGCCGGACTCAGTAAAGCTCTATCACATCTTGGACTGGTCTGCTGCACTGGGTTAACTGTTGACCATTGAAGAGGAAGTGATCGCTTGATAAACCGCAAGAGAAGCACCGGATCGTGTAGTCGTCGTGCAAGGCTGTTAGCTGCGTCCAGAGAGATGCACAGTATATGCATAGTTGGTGCCCGCATTCTGCCAATACCCGGTCTGGGGAGAGCATACACCCGCATCCAATACAGAATTCAAGATCCTGCTGTAAGTAGAATCTTCCCCAGGCCGGGTACCCTTCATCCTCCAGGCGAGAGGGAATTGCCTCCCCCGGCATCATGTATCTGAAAAGTGCCTGGTCATAATGTCCAGCCTCAATATCTCGCTTTCCGAGAGTCACAATCCTATCAAGAAACACAGGCAGGCATAGTACTGAGCTGTTAGCTGGGTCCAGCAGCAGCTGATAGAAGAAGAATCGGTGTGGCGGTGTTGTTGGCTGAGTCACTGGCACGTGAACTTCCTCACTTCTCTCAATGTCAGCGCATCATTCAAGGGAAAGTAGCACTCAATGTTTACGGAAGCAGTTGCAAAGCGGTTGTGAACCTGAACTGAAATGACTAGCAGTTATATACCACCTCAAGAGAGGACCCCCCCCCCCGGTGCTCATAGGTTTGCTCTGTCAGGGTACCCCCCCTCCATCCCCCCATTGGCAGCATATACTGCGAGGATGGCCGCTAGCATGTAGTAGCATATAAATGGGAGTTAAAGGCCACATTTCCCAAAACAAGCAGCAAGATGTCTACAACTCGTACAATCACAGTGGTGCGAAACGGCAAGGCAGTGACGCTGAAAACAGAATGCCACAAGTGTTGGGTGTGGTTAGAATATCCAGGACAACCACACAACTGCCCGGTACACCAGAATGCACCACGTCGGTACTGTTGCAAAGCCTGTGGTGATTTGCTATGGTACAAGTTTAAGGCAACATTAACTGGACCTGAGCCAAGCACAGACTGCTGGTGGTGCGGTGCAACGCTGAGAAGCATCAAATATTACAATTTTCATCCTTTCAAGTGCTCAAGAAGACCTTTTACGATGGCGCAGTTTTAAAGATACCAGTGTAGTTGCGGAAACCCGACTTGTTGGTGAACAGCCAACCTACTAAAATCATTTGACCCTTCTCAGGGTCATCCTCTGTTATGAAATGAAAACGCAAATTCTGTCTATGTATGAGTGTGTATAAAAGGGGGGTGTCTGAGATTACATTTCAGCATTTCAGTTTCAGCAGTTGACGTAACAACAACCAGCTAAGATGAAATGTGAAAAGCACGGGAAAGGAGCAAAGAGACAAAAGGTGGAAGAAGATGACATTTGGCCATACGGTCCAGTTCAGTGTACGGAATGCAATGTGGAATTTCCTTCTATGGATACTTATGAGACACATCGAGTAGTAAAGCTGAGATGAAAACTTTAGTGAAACATGCTCGTGAAGAGCGTGGGAAAGAAGCAAAGATGGAAGAAGATGACATTTGGCCATACGGTCCAGTTCAGTGTACGGAATGCAATATGGAATTTCCATCTATGGATACTTATGAGACAAATACATGTAGTAAAGCTGAGATGAAAACTTTAGTGAAACATGTTTCTAAAGAGCATGGGAAAGGAGCAAAGAGACAAAAGATGGAAGAAGATGATATTTGGCCATACGGTCCAGTTCAGTGCACGGAATGCAATGTAGAATTTCAATCTATGGATACTTATGCGGCACATGCATGCATACCAGCTAAGATGGAAAATATGCCTCATGAAGAACATGTTTCAAAGAAACAAAAAACAGGAAAAGTAGGGAGAGGTAGAAGGGTTAGTCTTGGTGAAAACGCGCAGAAAAAACGGTTTGAGTCTGAGGATGGATCGGATTTACTGCTTGAAATGCGACAGCAAGAGAACCGTATCAAGGCACATTTGTTGGAGACCTTAAACCATGGAATGAAATGGTACATTGTAGTGCATGCAAGTTTTAAGAAACTGACAGCGAATGTTGAAGGTGTTATGGTAGAACAGGATAATGCATTTATCAGCAGTCCAACATATACAGCATACAATCCAGCAGATATTGAACAGGACTTGCCGGAAGCACTATAAAGAATTGTTTACTAAGTCTGAAGAGCATGAGCGACAAGGCTCTGGCTGGGTATTGGATAACATACTGTACATTGAAGTACACACAACTACATTGGTGCCTCTGGAAGCGAGTAGTTTTATTCAACTACCGAAGAAAGTGAAGAAAACAAAGGGTGTGATAAACATTAAGAATGATGACAACAAGTGTTTCTTATGGTCAGTATTTGCTTGCCTTCACCCTCATGACGGCAAACCAAATCGCGTGAATCATTACAAGCCATTTGAGAAGGAATTAAAGGTAGAGGGTATGACATTTCCGACACCAATTACTGACATTCCAAAGTTTGAAAAGAACGATGTAGCCATCAACGTGTTTGGATATGAACAAGATGTAGTTGTTCCAATACCACTTAGTCGAAACGTCAGTGCGAGAGAAATCAACTTACTTCTGATTAGCAATGACAAGACGAGGCATTACTGCCTCATCAAGAATTTTAGCAGACTTATGTGTTATCGATCAAAGCATAAGTGTGCATATTTTTATTGTTTCAACTGTCTTCACGGGTTTGTACGACAAGATCTTTTAGATAAACATCGTGAAGTGTGTGACAAGAATGGAGCACAACGTTTATCACTTCCTAAGGAACCCTTCATCAAGTTCAAGAATGTAGCTAAACAACAGAGAACACCTTTTGTGATTTATGCCGACTTAGAATGTTTCACGCAAAAGCATGAAGAAGGGGACAAGTATCAACATCATCGTCCAAACAGCTTTGCCTATGTGGTTGTGAGCCAGTATGACACACGTGCACCAGTCATGTATCGAGGAGACAATGCTGTGAAAGTCTTTTTAGACCATATGGTGAATGAACGTGATCGTATTGTACGTGGTTTAGAGCGGCCAAAGGAAATGGTGATGACTCGTGAAGACAAGAGAATTTCAAGAACGCTGTTGATTGGTACATTTGTCATGAACCTCTAGGAGCAGATCGTGTGAGAGATCATGACCACATCAATGGTAAATATTGTTGAGCTGCACATAGTGAATGCAACTTACTTCCGACTTAGAAAGGATAAGCAAGAGGATAAAGATTCTTTAATCATTAACGTGTTTTTCAATTTGCAAGGCTATGACAGCCACCTAATCATGAAGGAAATTGGGAAATTCAAAGGTGAAACGATTACAGTCATTCCCAACACCATTGAGAAATATATTGCATTCACCATGAGCAATCTGAAATTTACAGACAGCTTTCAGTTCATGAGTACCTCTCTACAGAAGTTGGTATCCAACCTTGCAGCAGAAGGAAAGATAAGTTCTACAACATGATCTCTCACATTCACAATAGTGACCAACAAGATTTGTTGCTGAGAAAGGGAGTGTACCCCTACGATTACGTGGACGAACCATCCAAGTTTGCTGAAACACAGCTACCATCAAAGGACAAGATTTATAGTCAGTTTAGCGAAGAGGACATTAGCTATGAGGATTATGCGCATGCGCAGAAGGTGTGGGATACATTCAACTGTACCACATTTGGTGAATACCACGACCTGTACCTGAAATCAGATGTGTTATTGCTAGCTTACGTGTTTGAAAATTTTCGTCAAGTGTGCCTCAACGCGTATGAATTGGATCCTGCTCACTACTATACAGCACCAGGACTGTCGTGGGATGCAATGTTAAAAGCGACAAAGGTGAAGTTGGAATTGATCAATGACACTGACATTACCAAATGGTTGGGCAAGGCATACGTGGAAGAATAACTGTGATCACACACAAGTATGCGAAAGCAAATAATCCCTACGTAGCAGATTACAATTCTGAGATACCAAACAACTATCTGATGTACCTCGACGCAAACAACTTGTATGGCTGGGTCATGTCACAAAGCATGCCACAAAGAGGATTTATGTGGGTGAGCGAGCCAGAATCCCTCGACTTCATGCATGTAGCTGAAGATGATGACATTGGATTCATTTTGGAAGTGGATTTAGAATATCCAAATTCAATCCATGATCATCATAATCACTACCCAGTGGCTCCAGAACGGAAATGTGTCAAAGTTGGAGAATTGTCAGAGTACAGTCAGGGGCTGCGGAAAGATCTGAACATGAAAGACAAACCCAGTGAAAAGCTCATTCCTAACTTGTCTGACAAGAAGAAATATGTACTTCATTACAGGAATTTACAACAGTACGTCTCACTGGGGTTGAAAGTCACCAAAGTACATCGCGCCATCATGTTTGAACAGAGCAAATGGTTGGCAAAATACATTACCTTGAACACGGAAAAGAGAAAATTGGCCAAGAACCCGTTTGAGAAAGACTTCTTCAAACTGATGAACAACTCTGTGTTTGGTAAAATCATGGAAAATGTGAGAAAGCGAATCAATGTTGAACTGGTTCAAAATTTTCAACGAAGTTTTGACCGCTGTACATTTGCGCAAAGTGGATTTGCTTCTGGATAAACCCATTCAAGTTGGATTCACCATTCTCGACCTCAGCAAAGTGCTTATGTTCAGCTTTCATTACAACTACATCATGGTCAAGTATCCCAATGCCAAGTTGTGTCAGCGACACCGACAGTCTATGTTACGACATAGAAACGGAAGATATCTACAAGGATATGCAGCAAGATGCCGACCTGTTCGACACAAGTGACTATCCGCCGGATCACTTCCTACATTCCAACGTGAACAAAAAAGTGCTTGGGAAAATGAAAGATGAGAGGGCAGGCATCCCTATTGAAGAGTTTGTTGGACTCAAACCGAAAATGTACAGTTTATTGTGTGGCGGGAAAGAAAAACATACAGCTAAAGGCATCACTCAAGCTTGTCAAAGACGCATTAAAGATGTGCAGTATAGAGACAGTCTGTTCACGAAAACTCAAACAATGGCTACAGGACACATTATTCGAAGTCATAGTCACCAGCTTTTCTCGGAGAAATTGAGAAAGGTAGCCCTCTCTCCATATGACGACAAGCGATATGTATTGGATGATGCCTATTCCACCTTAGCTCATGGACATCATAAGGCTGTGGTATAAAAGAGGGGAGGTCCTATAACGTAAGAGTTATTTGAGGTGTGAACATTGAAGCGTTAACATGGAACGTGGAAGTCGTAAGAGATCTGCAACTGATATGGATACTCTTGCAGATACAGTTAAAGACTTAAAAGTTAAAAATCCTACCACTACAATCAAGAAATTGAAAGTGGAGACGGTACCAATACCACAGTCGTGGGATTGAATGCTTTCTCTAGGAAATGGAAAGTATATCAAGGTTATGAAACAAAGCAATGAAGGAGTGGTAAACATTCGCAAGTACCTCAGAGATGAGGGGACTGGAAGAAACCGTCTAAAAAGGGTATTTTACCTACAATACCTGAATGGAAAATGTTGAAGAAGCAAGTGAAAGAAGTGGATAAAAGGCTTCGAAGACAAGAAGACGGCTCATAACAAGGTATTCTCATCATGAATGCACTCATGTTTAACGGTGGTGCTTACCTTACTGTAAATGAGAGGAATGAAGTGATAATAGGTTCTCGGATAATTTCTGATTATCGGTTTAAATCTGAAGTGTGGAAAGACTTTAAAAACATATCGCTTAAACCTTGGTTTAAACGCAGACTTGAAAATAAAGTTGAAGTGTATGTGATTGAGCATGATTCTAACATACGTGTTAGATTCTGGAGAAATCTTTTACAGGATTATCCAGTGGATTATCATGGAGTTGTGCAAGATAATCCATATGCAGATATGATTCACTTTGATATGAAGAATTAGCGCGCAGTCTTACAATTCCTAGAAGCTATACAACATCCACTCTTCACAATCTTGCGAGCATAAAAACGTCTTTGCAGACAAGGAGACAGCTCATAGTTGATCTGACTGTTGAACGCGATGGAAGACTTTTTATCGGAATATGAACCAATTACATATGGATTCTCATATCTAAGAAACTTATGTGATGACATTGTGCTAAGACATTTTGGAAAGTATATCATTCTATCAACAGACGAACAATCTGTGTTGAAAGACTTTAAAAACATATCGCTTAAACCTTGGTTTAAACGCAGACTTGAAAATAAAGTTGAAGTGTATGTGATTGAACATGATTCTAACATACGTGTTAGATTCTGGAGAAATCTTTTACAGGATTATCCAGTGGATTATCATAGAGTTGTGCAAGAAAATCCATATGCAGATATGATTCAATTTGATATGAAGAATTGGCGCGCAGTCTTACAATTCCTAGAAGCTATACAACATCCACTCTTCACCATCTTGCGAGCACAAAAACGTCTTTGCAGACAAGGAGACAGCTCATATTTGATCTGACTGTTGAACGTGATGGAAGACTTTTTATCGGAATATGAACCAATTACACATGGATTCTCATATCTCAGAAACTTATGTGATGACATTGTGCTAAGACATTTTGGAAAGTATATCATTCTATCAGCTGACGAACAATCAGTGTTGAAAGACCATCTAGAGAAGCTGAAGATACCTGGCTTTCTGCTCATACTCTCAGAGGATTTAGAAGTGCTTGTGACTGAGAAATGTCTAGACGTGTTTGTCCGATTTCGCCAATATGACGAGCTTACAGAACGCTACGACTACATCACCCTCAACACAGTGCAATGGTACGCTCTGTTGCAAGCATTGGATTGGAAAGAACCTGACGCTTGAATTCAAAGAGAGAGGAGTGCAACTCATGCGGGGCACCAAGTCCATTGAGCTGACACATCCCATGTGTGTTATGGTGATGGACATTGACATGAATGATCATGGATATGAACTGAAACTGTCTGAACACGAAGATGTTAAAATAATAAAGTTTGGTAATGGACAACGTTATGCTAGTTTTCATAGCATTTACAAACGTGGATGTAATGTCTATGATACACACATTAATTTTGATTGGTATGAATGGCATTTGTTTATCGATGTATTGAATGTATTTGTGAAATAAATGTTTAATGTAAATAATTGTTAAAATGTGAATAATGTATAACACAATAAAAAAAGAATGTTGTATAAAACTGTCTTGTTTATTTACAATATCCATAATAAAATTAACAATTACCAACAACTTAACTAATACAACTTAACTAATACAGTATCAATAAAATAATGGCTAATAATGTCTATATACAAAATTCTTTACAACAAAATCACCATCACTTCTTCTTAATACATCAATGATTTCAAAAGGACTATATCCTCGAGCTCTTTGAATTATATAATACACACAATAAAATCCACATGTAGATGATATCGGTGTTTGTAATGGAACTGAATTATAAATGAAATTAAACTTTAAAAACTTATTCAAACGACTATCTATATGTAAAAGTCCATAAGAATCAAAATATTCTGCAGGGTCTTCGTCATAATATACTGCCACCCAATGCTCTCTTGGCTCATCATGATCGTCTGTGTTGATGACATAGGCACCACGTTGTAAAGATGGTAACAGGTCCATGGAAAACACACATTGAAACAAGTCTATTATCATGGCATCATGGGATAGGATGGCTTCTATCTGCTTCGTGTTCATGACTGGTAGTCGAATTGAATGCTACGATTTGCACTTATTTCAACAACGTTATCAAATTCAGCATACACTATAACATTAACTGTATTTTGGAAGGCACAAGCAAAATTAATTTCTAGTCGCAAATTCCCATGCTTGATAAGGGCATAGTGATCATCACCATCATAATCACGTGTTAAGTCAAAAGAAAATAAAACATAACCTCTAGACCAATCTTCCCGTTTTATAATGGAACTCTTCTCACCATCCAATCTATCAAAAGATTTGTAAAGAGTTTCAAAAGCATCAAGATATTTGCCTCGATTTATGTCAAGCTTGAGAGGTTTGGATAGGACTGGTTCGCCATCAGAGTAAAGCTGCATAAAGTTAAGATTAAAATGTTCAAAATTGTATGGATTTCTCAATACTGTTCCAGCAAAGGAGTCATTAGGAACCAGACAATACGTTTTGGTAATTGACCTAAAAAGATTGAAATCCTGCTGGAATAGCCAAAATTTTACATTCTTTTCTAGTAATAATAAACTTAGCAGGACTTTTCGTCAATGCATCTGCATGTGCCAACTGAATACCTGGACTAACCCTCACTTTGCGAATGGTTAAAAACGCTTCTGTCACTTCTACTTTAAAACCATTATTTGCAGCCATTAATATATATTCATCTTTTTGTCTATGTAAACGTAATTTCATACTAATACCATTGGGAAGATAACGATCCTGCTCAAACAAATCTACCGTTAAACCACCTGTAAGCATAAACTCACTGCTTAGACGTGTATACAAATAGCGATTATGTAAACCATTATTTCCTGTTTCAACTAGATCGCCACCATCAGCATTTACATGAAAACCTGATACATATCTTTCATGATTAGGTCTTTTCACCTCATGAGTATTCATTGACCCGGCAGTATCTTTAAAGATGAGACGCATAGAGCGCTCAGAATGGAGACTTTCTTCCGAGTCATGAATGAGATGAGATATGATGCTGGTATAACCATGGGTATTGTTGCTATGTGATATCAAACGATCATTTAGAAATAATTCAATATTGGACCATAACCCATTAAACAAATCATTGATACATGACACGTTATCATCTACACCACACAGTGTTCCATCAACCTTTACAATGCGACATATAAATATGGAGTTTACTGTTCCTTAAATCTATATATTCTTCTGTACTCGCAGGAATGTAGAATTCTATTGGAGCACCCTCTCTAATGGTAGTCATTGGTTGATAGTCTACATTATAACTTTTTTCTACAGCAGTTTGCGTTGGTGGTATGTGAAACCTTTCTAATGGAGAAAGACTACATTCACAAGAATGATTATGAATTAAAGACATGAATAAAAAATATCTTTCTTATATTTTGTTGATGTTATCCGTTTAGCAGCCTTTCGCCTTCTGACACGTTTTGTTGGTTTCGCTCTCTTTTGTCCTCCTAATCCATCACCAAACACACGTTGTGCTACTCGACCTGTAACATCTTTCGCGACATCTCTCGCAGCCTTTTTAAGATGTGGTGCAACGATTTTAGCCCCTGCCTCAAGCAGTGGAATAGCTTTGCGAGCCAATGATCCCAGTATTGAACCAATACCATCTCCATATTGTATTCGCGCTCCTTTAAATTCTGGTAATTCTCCACCCACTTGACGAAGAAAATGGTTGCGATATATAGATGGATTGTGTGTGTATACTTTCATAATGCTTTTGGTCGAAAATGAAGTTTACAGATCACCTTTCCAGTTTGAAATGGAACATTATGACCTGTGTCGTCCATAATATTCATTTCTATCACGTCAAATTTCGATGTCTTTACAGGAACATAATGAGGTTCTCCATAACTTTTCATGATAATGTCTCCATCATGTCCTTGTATTCCAACAGAACGTAGCAAAGGAACATAATAATCGCCAACAACTTGTGGCTCACAAATACTACACTACACATTAAGTGTATAAAATCCCTGTTTCACATCGCATTTATATTCAGCTGTACACGTTTCAGTATACCATTGATCTGGGATAAATCCTAAAATCTCAGCTAATCCAGCGGAGAATGACACTTCAAAGTTATAATTTAGAAATAGAAAAACGCGTCGTCTAATTTTATCATACTTTATCCGAATAGCTTCTTTATCCGAATTAGTCACTTCTTCATTGACTGCATGACATATCTCTTGTATGGATCTGTAGTAACCATAAGGAATATTGATTGTGTCAAGAACAACATCTGTAGTGGTTGTTGTCGAAACTGAATAGAATAGTCCATTCCATGTCTCATTATTGTCCATGTATGTGGATATTGAATTTCAGCTAAAGCCACTTCATATTTTCCGTTTAAATAGATGGTTCGAGGCATACGAATTTGATAATTTGAAGTTTTGTTGTTGGGATAATAGTTCATACTAGCATTGCTAGGTAAAGTAATGTAAAAACTTGTTGACTCCATGACAGCTAAATCGTTTATGCGATGTAGATAGACTAGATGGGTATATACATTACTTCATGTTTGATACTCATCATCCTGACTTTCTACATTGCTGTCTACATTGTCGTCTAAATTGCTATCTACATGATCTACATTGGTATATACTACTTCTTCGGGACAACAAGCACTAACACACCTAAGTTTTACAGAATAGTATTTTTATTTCCATTTTCTTTACAACAACAACACCATAACTCTTTAATCCATGTTAAAAAGTTTCCCATCCTTCTGGAAACAACCTTTGTTGACGTTGTTGTATCTCTTTTGTAATATCTTCACGAGTTGTCTTTTTGCCAAAAACAGTTTTTGGAATATTAGCGTCTACAATTTCCTCAATGAACTGCTTCCAACCACGTGGTGGTTCTCGTCGTTCTTTTCTTTTTGTAGCAACCAATGCTTCTTTCAACAAATCAATAATGTTAGAATTTGTAATGACGGTACCCGTTTTTAAAACAAGTTCATTTTTAACTGTTCATCTAGTACCATATTTCTTAAGTTCTGCCAGAAGTTGTGTTAGTTTTACATGATAAATAGGTTGAAAATGATTTAGAAGTTGTTGGGACTTTTCTGATTTTTCTGCATTAGATGCTGTAACAGACTTTTGTCGTTGTTGTTGTGATTGAATTGTTCGTAAATGACGTCCAAGCACTTGAGACATTTCTATTGCTTTTTACACGAGTTTGTTTCCCACTTAAAAGTTTATTCACTTTCGTTTTGATTTCAACATCTTTTCCCTTCTTTTCTAACAGCATTTTATATTCATATTCAGGAATGAGGACCATTTTCAAAGTATATTTCATTTTAACAGCAACTGGGCTAATAAGGGTAATGCAAATTTAGCAATAGCTCCAATAAATCCTCCTTTCTGATTAACCAACTTCTTTTTTCTTCGAAGTGGTATCTTCTTATCTGCCAGTGTACGTAGGGTATGACGTTCACGCTTGAATACCTTATACCTTTTTGAGCTTAAGGGTAAATGTCCTCGCAATATATTCAAACAAATTTCAAACAAGCTAGTTAATTCTCCCTTAGTAGCTTGTTGTAACAAGGATTTACGTCGTTTAGGCCCGCTGCGTGCGAGCAAGTGAAGAAAAGGTTGATTCGTTTGAATACGTTTAGACATCTTGGCTGCGAATGGTTAAGTGACTTGGTTCTTGTTCATACTCTACTTTGTCAACATATACGTTACGTGTATCTTTTGGTAAAATGCAAGTACGAATACGTAGTTGATCATTCGTCTTCGGCGTCAAATCAATGAATAAATAGCCATGAGGTTTGCTTGTAGCATCTTGATAGGCTTCTATGAGAAATTGAGATTTTCTAGGATACATTTGTCTCGCTAATGTACTTATTTGTTGGCTGTCTCTAAGATTTTTAAACAGAATGATGTAATGTGTATTCAAATTAATATTTCGTATTTCTCTACCATGATGAAACAAATTACGCACAATAAAAATAATACTTAGATTTTGATGACTGCTGCCAACACTAAAGAGACGTGCCATACGCTCATCACTATGACATTTGGTCATTAAGTCATCAATGATGAGTAAGTTTGGTTTTTTCGGGTTAAAACGCTCTTCAATGTTATCTGGAATGCCTTGGTAAAATTTCACAACTTTCATTCCCTTATACAAAGGCTGATCTGCTGCATATAGCCATAAAATGGTTTTTGGAGAGGGTTTAATAAACTTTTGCTCTAGAATTTCTCTAACTAGAAAAGTTTTACCACTGCCTGTAGGTCCAGAGACCAAACATGTGAATGGATGCTTCATTTTCAAATATCTGTTTCTTTCACTCAACTGTTAAACTTTTTTGGCCAACCTAACCACTTCACAAATAATTTTTTAACACCTCGTCTTTTTCGTGTTTTCAAGACCTTTTCAATTCTGTAGAGTGATTCAATATCTTTTGTCACTTTCTGCAGTTCTTCTTCATAGAAATGTCATCAATATCTTCATCCAAAAAGTCTTTCACACGATACAAGTGTATTCCTTGCTTCTTACAACGATGTGTGATAATGAAGACTTCTTGCGTCCACTTTATATGATAATCCCGCTGAAATACATATTTCATGTGAGAAATGCGAACCTGATCACCAATTTTAAATTTGTAGGGTTTTTCTTCTTCTTTGGTTTTAATTTCAAGTTGTCTACATACATAGACTTCCACACTTTCGATTCTATGTCTTTACGAACATCTGCAGGAGCATACTTATTAGGGAGGAAGCCATGAGGTCTATGGCTGTAATTATACACTAAGACTGGAAGGATGTCCATATATCGATACGTTTGATTGTGTAGGAAATATCGATACATCATTCCCTTAAGAGTAGGAATGACTCGCTCAGCAAAGTTGGCTTTGGTTTCATTTTTTGTCGTATAGGCATGTATTCCCTCCTTCTTCAAAAATGCTTTTACCCATCTGTTTGTAAATTTAGTTCCTTTATCCGACATAAGAGTTCGTGGTCTTCGTTGCATTTCATGAAAAATCTTTTGAAAGGCTTCTATGACGCTGGTATGTGATTTCTTAGGTATTGGTTACACCCATAAATATAATGTAATGGCACGTTGCCTTTTAAACCTATATTTTACAGGTTGCAGTAAACTTATCCTGTAACCATTTCTTCATTTGTGAATGAGTGACTGGTTGATCATGTTTTTTAATATGTGATAAAGTTTGTAAGGACCAGCAAATGCCCCGGTTTGACCAGGTTTAAAGTTAATATTGGTTAAGTAGTCTTTCCACGTCGACATGTTAACACTATATGATCAACACTTGTTAACATATCTTGCATTTTATTTTATCAACACATCTTAAATTTTATTTTATCAACATATCTTAAATTTCATTTTATCAACAATGGTGTAAATAATTGGAGTCCATTGATCTTCCATGTATATTAACCAACTACTTAATTCATCAAATGTGATAGCATCTACACCCTATTTTTCACAACGTTGATTTGCATTATCTAACACTTTATCTAAATGAATGTAATATTTAACTTCATTCCAATATGTATAGACACATGTAGAATGACACGTATGTTCTAAACACTCTTCATTTTGACAAGTAGGACATACTAAACATGCAAACTTTTTTACAGCTAATAACATTTCTTCACAATATGTTTTTTGCACGATTTATTGTCTCAATGTAATGTCTGCCATTATACTGCAAAGTAGGTTAGCCACTCTCTCACTTCATCAAACAGTCTTGGATCAAATCGAGCGAGGTGATATGCTGCTTCCACATCAAACTCCTCAGCTCCGTCAATGTTTGAAAGCACACACTCTTTGATGAAATCCTCGCGTAAGTTTGGTACGTTCAATGAGCAAGTTCCCAATAAATGTCAAAGTGCTGCAGTTGTTGTTGAATAGATCCAAAACGTGCCAGTTCACTTATCATGTAGTCCACATACTTCTCCTTGAAACACGTTTCTGCATCCATCTTTCACATGTCCATATAACACGTCTGCACACTATGACGGCTGGTAAGCAAATGACTCTCAGTCTTACCCCACAGAAACAGTTAGTGAGCCGCACTTGTTGCAGAAGTTGTCTGGTTCACACTACTTGCAATTGTACTTGTGGCAGTGACAATCATAATCCTCAGCATATCCGTAAGCACCACAATATTCACAGGTAAATCCAAGTTGATTTTGCACATCCATATTCTCCAATTGAACTTCAGCCAGTCTTTTCTTGGATAACTTTGACACTTTCATCCGGTTGTCCTTTTGCAGCTTGATAGGAGTTTTCTTGCCATGACATTCCGTACATGGCAATAAGGTTGAGTTGATGCTATCCATCTCCTGAAGCAATGTCTCCCATTCACCATCATTCATGTTTATGTAATACTTGTATTCTTTCCCTTCAAACAGTGATGTTAGTACAAAACTCACATAGCGCATATCCAAGTATGAAATGACTTCAAGCCACTTCGTTTGCGTTAAGTACAGTTTGAAGCCAATGTCGCGTAATCTTGTTAAGTTCAGACACACAATCTTCCACAAGGATGGTGACAAAGCAAGCCATCTCTGTCCACGTTTGATTCGAATAAATAACCCAAATTGTCCATGCTCCACAGTAATGGTTAAGTTTGCACTAATTTTAAAGCTGCTTGTCTTCTCCATGGTTGAATGATGACTGCACTTGACACCTCACTCCTTTTACATGGACATTACATGTATATTTTCATGAGATGTTTGCAAAATCGCGGAGTGATCTCGTTCAAACCATCCAGAAAGGCTGTTGGCAAACCGTCTGCTAGAGATTGTCTCATGACGATCACTTAAACGTCTTCTCGTTTGCGACTCTCAATTATCCATTGAAAGAACATTGGCGTGGTGAAATGTCCTTTTTCATATAGGTAAGCCATCATCTCATACACCTTAATACATTCTTCAAGGTACTTGAAGCCATGTAGCATGACCTTTGCACATTTGGAATCGCGATCCTCATCAACACACTTTGGCGCCGGTAGACATAAAGTCTTAAAAAGTTCCTCATGAAGACTTCTAATAAGTTGAACGAAACGTCGGGTCATGGCTTCGGAGAACTGTGGTTCTGACACGGGAACATGCTCTATGTTTCCTTCTAGCATGCAGATAAGCTGAATGACAGTGTTCACTTCTTCCGTTAGGTACATGTATGTGTGTTGATCGATAAAGCCTTCTTCACATAAACGCCATAAAATGTTGCAATCGATCAGAGGAATCACTGCTTGAAAGTTTCGTTTCAACAGCGTGGCGTCTTCCTCAGTAACAGGAATAGTTTTGCTCCATTCAAATTTAGATTTGAGCTGCCTGTCATCATCACCGCTGTCGTCATTGTCGCAGTTGTCGTCATCGCCGTCGTTGTCGTCGTTGTTGTTACCATCGTTGTCGTCATCGCTTGACATGACCACTTCTTCTTCCTCAAGATGCTCTAGATGCGCCTGTAACTTTGTACTAAGTGGTCTGGCGCTACCATTTACAAGCGCATTTGCAACCCAGAACGGGTATTCAGATCCCTCAGGATCTGGCATTGTTTGCTGTACTGGCGGAGCACCTAACGCTTCCTCAGGCTTTCTTTGCTGTACTGTAGACACGTCCGACGGAGCCCCTAATGCTTCCTCTAAGGCTTTTTCAGTTTCTGCTAGTGTACTTAGGAAGGCAGCAGTCTCCTCTGCAGCTAAAACTGCATCTGTAAAAGCCACTGTTTTATTGCTGAACAGGCTATCAATTTCCATGTTGCTAGCCGTTGTTGCTTTTCGAGACGTCTCCATAGTGTCTAAGCAATGCAATGGCCATAGGGGTGTCGAACGGACCTTTTTATACTGCTGTCGGTGAGCCAGTGGCTTGAAAGTCGATCGTGGGGGGGGGGGGGTAGCTGTCGACCAGGTCGGCTGACGGGGGGGGGGGGGGCTGTCGACCAGCACATAGATACAGTGGCTAAAGGTCGCTTGGCGGGGAGGATCCTTCCCTTTATGATAGCAGCCTAGCACTCTATCAGTCAGTCTGCTTTTGACCATTGAGAAGTCAACATGTCAAAAAATGCAGTACAAAGAAGAGTTCATCTGCTGAGCGTCGCTGGAGATATTATCTCACGGATAAAGATGTGAATCTGTTCGAGGAGATATTCATCGAGTACCAGACGTTTCTGTTCAAGAAGTGGAGGGGTTTTCAGAGGGCCAGACCGCAGCTGGATTATAACCGGTTTGGTAGGGCGACGGAGGAAAGCCACAAGCGACTGAGGGAGCTGTCACCTGAGAGGTTCCGGGACCCGTCGCCCTGCCAGGAAGCAACGCCGGCCAAAGCCACAGCAGCGACGATGACGACCGCGACTCCTGTCAAAGCGACTCCTGCCATAGCCACAGCGTCGACGATGACGACTCCGCTGAAAGCAAGCCCGAGGAAACCTGATGTGACTGTCCGGAAGGTGCCGGCGGCACCAGTTACAGTGAGGCGGCGCATACCCAGCGCCACCGTTACAAGGCAAGACAGTCCGCCACCATCTCCTGAGGATGAGCTAGCAGCCGCTGTCGCTAGCATTTGGGAGATCCCAACGATCGATCTCAGCCTCAGTCAGTCGCCTTCCGACTATGGCCACGCCACGGAACTGGTTGAGTTGAAACTGGAGGACGGCTCTAGCAAAGAGTCAGAACTCCAGGATGTTGTGCAGCTCTTGGACTCGATGGATAATATTCAGTACTGTGACTTCTGCCATTTCTCGATTGAAGTAGGAGTTACTAAGAGAGCGCACGAACAGACCTGCCCAGAGGCTATGAAGTCCGAGCACCATTTCTGTAACGTCATGGGCAGAGGTTTCAACTCAAACAGGGCCGGGGTATAGGGGCATAGGAGGACTGGCGGCAGGGAGGATAGCGGCAGCGGCAGGGAAAGTGGCAGCGGCAGGGGAAGCGGCGGCAGGAGGAAGTAAAGACAAGGAAAGAAAATCCCTCCACGGCTGCTTTTTAGCAGCCCCCGCCCATTATTACGAAATGAAACGCTATCGTGTTATGGTGTTGGTATGTGTGTGTATGCATGAGAGTGTGGGAAATGCTAAAAAAATTTAAAAGGGGTCTATAAATCATTGATTTATACCCCTTTGAATTTTTAGGGGGCTCATAAGTGAGCTCGAACCATATGACTATGAGTTCTCTGCTTAAAAAATGGAGAACTTGTACGTTTGGGAGAGTGGCCCCATCTGACCGTCTGCCCGTCTGCTGTGTTATGTGTGGAGAGTGAGAAAGCAAAACAAATTGCCGTCTGGGTTAAAAATACCCTGGCTTGAGAAATCAAACGCTAAATCTGTCACTGGTGTTGGTATATGTGTGTAGAGAGAGATAAACAAATTTTTAAAAAAATGATTGTCCGTCTGCCGTAGGTGTTATGTATGATGAGAGAGAGTAAAAAAAAAAGGCCACTGTCTGGGTTTAAAAATACCCTGACTTATGAAATAAAACGCTAAATCTGTCGTGGCTATTGCTATATGTGTGTGTGTGGAGAGAGAGGGAAAAATAAAAAAGGCTGTCCGTTTGTCCGGGTGTCCGTTTGTCCGGGTGTCCGTTTGTCCGGTTGCCATAGGTATTATGTGTGTTTGGAGAGTGAGAAAGCTAAAAAAGAAAAGAGTGTATAAAGAGAGCTCTCATCTCAATGCTTGCTCGGTTTTAATTGCTTATGTATGGAGAGACAGAGCTCTGTGTTAAAAATAGCTTGCCTTAAGGAGGCATTGACTGCTCACTTTTAATTGCTTATGCGGAGAGCCATTAGTGATGGTGTGTGTTTGGAGAGCGAGAAAGCAAAAAAAAAAGAGTTGTTGCCTGTGTATGCGTCTGGAGAGAGAGAGGAAAAAAAGACTGCCCATTTTCCGGCAGTCCGTTTGTCCGGCAGTCCGTTTATCCGGCTGCCCGTTTGTCCCGTTGCGGTAGGTGTTATGTGTGTTTGGAGAGCGAGAAAGCAAAAAAAAGAGTTGTTGCCTGTGTACCCCGTAATGTGTATGGAGAGAGAGAATCGGCTGGTCCCGGGGAGTCGGAAAGTCGGCTGGCCCCGGGGGGGGGGGGGCTTGAAGGTCGATTGGCGGCGGGGGGGGGGGTGGCTGAAAGTCGTGTGGCCCAGGGGGGGGCTGAAAGTCGTCTAGCTCCGGGGGGGCCTGTCGATCAGCTCTCTCATAACATAGATGGAGTGGTTATTCTCGCAGTGTATGCCTGCCTTGCAACTGGCCCCGGGGGCCTGTCGTGCAATTGGCCCCGGGGGCCTGAAAGTCGTCTGGCCCCGGTGGGGCTGTCGATCAATTGGTCACATGCAGGCTTAAGTCGATCTGTGTGACGTCATTGATTGGTCGAAATACCTAATAGGCCAGCTCTGACCATGTCTCTATGCTTAAAACACAGTTGGGGAGCTTCTGCCGTAGTGTTATGTGTGTGGAGAGAGAGAGAGAGAGAGAGAGAGAGAGAGAGAGAGAGAGAGAGAGAGAGAGGAAAAATAAAAAGAGATTGTCCATTTGTCCGGCAGTCCGTTTGTCCGGCTGCCCGTTTGTCCGGTCACCGTAGGTGTTATGTGTGTTTGGAGAGCGAAAAAGGTAAAAAAAAGAGTTGTTGCCTGTATATGCCGTAATGCATGGAGAGAGAGCTCTCTGGGTTAAAACTAGCTTGCCTTAAGGACGCATTGGCTGCTCACTTTTAATTGCTTCTACGGCAAGCCATTAGTGATGGTGTGTGTTTGGAGAGCGAGAAAGCAAAAAAAAGAGTTGTTGCTTGTATACATAGAGTGGCCTGCGGCTGGCCTCCGGGAGTCGGAAAGTCGGCTGACCCCGGGGGGGAGGGCCTGAAGGTAGATT
The DNA here is from genome assembly GCA_949752745.1 of Protula sp. h YS-2021. Taxonomy (NCBI): domain Eukaryota; kingdom Metazoa; phylum Annelida; class Polychaeta; order Sabellida; family Serpulidae; genus Protula; species Protula sp. h YS-2021. The sequence continues at coordinate 35,809,782 of OX457033.1, forward strand.
GGCGGGGAAGGGGCCTGTCGACCAGGGCGACTGGCGAAGGGGGGGGGGGGCTTTCGACTAGCTCACCCATATAGATAGAGTGGCTATCCTCGCAGTGTATGCCTAAAGGTCGATTGGCGGGTGGGGGGTGCCTGTCGACGTGCTCTACGGCTGGCCCCGGGGTCCTGAAGGTCGTCTGGCCAGGGGGGGGGGCTGTCGATCTGCTCTCTCATAGGATAGATAGAGTGGTTATTCTCGCAGTGTATTCCTGCCTTGCAACTGGCCCCGAGGAGTCGGAAAGTCAGCTGGCCCCAGGGGGCCTGAAAGTCGGCTGGCCCCGGGGGGCCTGTCGTGCAACTGGCCCCGGGGGGCCTGAAAGTCGTGTGGCCCCGGGGGGCCTGTCGATCAGTTGGTCGCATGCAGGCTTAAGTCGATCTGTGTGACGTCATTGATGGGTCGAAATACCTAATAGGCCAGCTCTGATCATGTCTCTATGCTTAAAACACAGTTGGGGAGCTTCTGCCGTAGTGTTATGTGTGTGGAGAGAGAGAGAGAGAGAGAGAGAGAGAGAGAGAGAGAGAGAGAGAGAGAGAGAGAGAGAAGAAAAATAAAAAGAGATTGTCCATTTGTCCGGCAGTCCGTTTGTCCGGCTGCCCGTTTGTCCGGTCACCGTAGGTGTTATGTGTGTTTGGAGAGCGAGAAAGGTAAAAAAAAGAGTTGTTGCCTGTATATGCCGTAATGCATTGAAAGAGAGCTCTCTGGGTTAAAACTAGCTTGCCTTAAGGACGCATTGGCTGCTCACTTTTAATTGCTTCTACGGCAAGCCATTAGTGATGGTGTGTGTTTGGAGAGCGAGAAAGCAAAAAAAAAGAGTTGTTGCTTGTATACATAGAGTGGCCTGCGGCTGGCCTCCGGGAGTCGGAAAGTCGGCTGACCCCGGGGGGGGGGAGGGCCTGAAGGTAGATTGGCGGGGAAGGGGCCTGTCGACCAGGTCGACTGGCGAGGGGGGGGGGCTTTCGACTAGCTCACCCATATAGATAGAGTGGTTATCCTCGCAGTGTATGCCTAAAGGTCGATTGGCGTGTGGGGGGGGGGGGGTGCCTGTCGACGTGCTCTACGGCTGGCCCCGGGGTCCTGAAGGTCGACTGGCCAGGGGGGGGGGGCTGTCGATCTGCTCTCTCATAGGATAGATAGAGTGGTTATTCTCGCAGTGTATGCCTGCCTTGCAACTGGCCCCGAGGAGTCGGAAAGTCAGCTGGCCCCAGGGGGCCTGAAAGTCGGCTGGCCCCGGGGGGCCTGTCGTGCAACTGGCCCCGGGGGGCCTGAAATTCGTGTGGCCCCGGGGGGCCTGTCGATCAGTTGGTCGCATGCAGGCTTAAGTCGATCTGTGTGACGTCATTCATTGGTCGAAATATCCGGCAGGCCAGCTCTAACCATGTCTCTATGAGTCCCTCTGCTTAAAAAAAAGCAGTTGGAGAGCTCTCTACCCGTTTGTACGACTGTCCGTTTGTTCGACTGTCCGTTTGTCCGGCTGTCCGTTTGTCTGGGTATCCGTTTGTCCCGTTGCCGAAGGTGTTATGCGTGTTTGGAGAGTGAGAAAGGTAAAAAAAGTTGTTGTTGCCTGTATATGCGGTAATGTGTATGGAGAGAGCTCTCATCTCAGTGCTTGCTCGGTGTTAATTGCTCTCACAATGGCTTGGTTGGAGAGTAAGAAAGCGAAAAGAATGTCCGGGTGTTCGGGTGTCCGGGTGTCCGAGTGTCCGGGTGTCCGAGTGTCCGGGTACCCTTTTGTCCGGGTGCCCTTTTGTCCGGATGCCCTTTTGTCCGGATGCCCATTTGTCCGGCTGCCCGTTTAACCTGCTGCCCGTTCGAATGGCTGCCCGTTTGAATGGCTGCCCACTATCCCGATTACGTCATGATGACGTTCATATGGCGTTCATATGACGTCCATATGACGTCCATATGAAAACCATATGACAACCATATGACGTCCATATGACACCCATATCACGTCCACATCACGTCCACATCACGTCCATATGACGTCCATATGGCGTCACTGTTTTAAAAACCCAATGGGGTTTCTAAAACACCTCGTGACGTCATTATGACGTCACTTCCTATTTTTGAACCCCAACTTTTCCCCTACTTCCAGTTTTGGAACTCGTTCATCTCTTACAGACATGTTCAAAATGGCAACGATCTCGCCGTAATTTCGCTGTAAATGGCGTAGTCGTAATCAAGGATGAGCAACTTCCACGGAATATGTGGAAGCTCGGCAAATTAGTGGAAGTTTACAAAGCAAGCGACGGTCTGGTATGCAACTTAAGGTTAGTAGTTGGAGACCGAAACTTAATCAAAAACGGCAAACGTTTACACCCCCAGTATCTCTGATCGATACATAAACTAGTCTTATTTGTAGAGGCCGCTTCATAAAATGTCTAATGTAGTCTGTTAGGAGTAGATCCCCTGTCGAGGAGACCTTTGTATTATTGTCTGTATTGAGTTTCAATGTTTATTTCTTTGTGCAAGAAGCGACTTTGGTGACTTAAAGAGTTGTGTTGCTAAATTAAGGCCATACGTTACATCGCTAATGTTTAGCCAAAAAAATGTGTGTGATAATTTAGAGGAGCCATATAATGGTGTTCCAGGGTTGCCATTTCAATGTGTAAATTCTAATTGTATTTCGTAGTTCATTTTCTCTATATGTTCTTTTTTTTACATTTTTAATATTGTTTGATGGTCACTCAAGCTTGTCCTTCAATTTGAAATTAATTCCGACCTAACGTGTAACTCTGGGCCAGTCGTAGTTCAGAGTTTATATGATGAGAACCCGCATGTTTGGATATTGAACCCTGCAAAGTCGGTAATTATGGATTTTTTCTTTAATTTTCATGGTTACTTTGAGTTATTTGAGTGTAAGCCTCTTGGGTTGTAACTTGTGTTTTATTGTCGTTTCTAAAATGCTCTTTGTATTTGTTCTCTTTATTTAAGTTGCTATTTGATTTTTCAGACGAACGCGTTTTTCAATAAACGGGAGTTTGCGACTCGCGACTTTTATTCCGACATGTCAAACTATCCATCGTCATGTAGGTTGTCGGGATACCTTTCACAAATTCAATAACAGTTGTAGTTTCCTGCATGTCAGTGTATAACGGTTGCCATCTTTTGTATAAAAAAAAAAAACAATTGTAATTACTCACTTTACTTGGTCTTTGTTTAAAAGGTAATTGGAATATTTGGTGAGCAAATGAAACAATTCAGCATCCCTTGTTGATTGAAATGATCTTCTGCATGTAGCATGGTTTGAACATCTCGAGTTCAGGTAAGTTTAAACTTGTTAGGGCGACTTTCAGAGCTCTCCACTCACCTATCGTAAGGCAAATTCCATCGCAGCAGCTCACATTTCCGCCTTGCTCAATATACCAACGTCCAATATTTACAAGTCAATATGGCGATCTCACAACGAGACTGATGTTTGCTCCAAGGTGGTACTGGCAATATACTTCTTTTTATTTCGTAATATCTTCAAACTGTGTAACAACGCCATTCAGGTGCTTTCCAATAAATCTGAATTGGGAGCAATATCCAGCGTGATCGATCATCAGTGAACAAAAACTCATACTCGTTTGATACAACGAGTGTCAAGTCATTCACACCCATGGATGTACGTAGATTCAATCTTCTTACTTATTAGCTCTGAAAAGATTTCAAAACAGCCCGTCATTGGAAAGTGATAGATGGTGACAATTTCAAGTTTCATATGCCTTTATTTTATAGTTTTAACTTTGAGTTGAAATTAACTGAAGGAAGCAGTAAATGCAGTTAGGTATAAAAGTAGATACAATATGACATAACTTGGTAAAAAATAGCTCGTTATTTTTAGCTAAAGCTTAAAGGAAACTGTCAATTGACGCTAGATAATCCTCAACATTTGTTCCTTTTGCCCTACAGCGACCGTTGGTGTTACATTTGCCACAGTGAGACTTTTATCAATACTTTTGTTTCAAAGTCCTTAGGAATACTTTTTTATCCTTCTCTATTACTGCAGTGTTTCCCCTTCGAAGTCTTGAAGCAAATGTCAAAAAGTTTAGAACGTAGTCGTCCTATGCTTACTTTGTTCGATTACACGTTTGTGTGCTTCAAATGCACTTTCTGATTGATTCCTAAATTTGCAATACCTAAAAAAGTAACAACATGAACGTCTGGTGCGTTTTTAAATCTGTTAACTGAATGTTTACCCCTAACATCAGGACACCGTAACAGCAAGCACAATTCGCTGTGTATATTTGCATATTGCTTAACATTCATGGCCACGTTTTCCCTCAAAATGTAGATAAAATTTGACTGCAACTCTCACAAGAATAACATTACCAACCTAGTTCTTTATACAGTTCGAATAGTTTACATAAATATGCACTCATAAGCACCTCTATTCATTGTTATGGTTGATTAATTTAATATTTGCCAAATGTTCACGATCAATTACACCTGTTTGCTCATACCCATTAGGTCCACAGCACCGCAGCAACCACAGCACCGCAGCTATGAGACCAATAGGGTCCTTTGTGTCAGAACTGTGCTCTTCGTATCTACTACACTAAACATTTGAAATTGAACATATTACCCTAAATTAATTTTCTTTTCAAAGCAATATAATAATAATTACAATAATAGTGAAAATAATAATGTTAATAACAATAACAATAACAGTATTAATAATAATAATGAAGAAGCATTGTTTAAAATTTAAATTTTATTTGATATTTGCGCGTCAAAGTGTCTTTCTTTCAATATGAAACGATATTTTACTGATTTCTGTTACTTGTGCTCGTCAGGATGATTATTGTTATTTATCGAATTAAGCTACTGATCATAAATAGCAAAAAAATGCAGACTGCCAAATTGACATCAAAACGTCAGGAGAATAAAGCATTTCTTATGGACATCCTGAGAAGAATGTCGCCCTCGATACTGCAACAAATCCTACCATGCCCACATATACCTCGCAATATAGCAATATGCAAACTCACAAGCATTTGAATCATGCCACTGTTATGTTACCCTCAAATTTATGATACCACACGTATCATTTAGTGATGAATCCAACCAAATCCTCAGTTAAATATAAGTTAATCTTATTTCAACATTTCTAGGATTTTCCAAAAAAATACGAGCACATCCTAACATTTGCTCGTAAATTAAACGTTTTTGCTAATTATTATGTAAGTAACTACCATACTTGATGGTCATATTGAAAGATATAACGTTTTAAGGATGACAAAGATATAACTGATTGTTTTTACAACAAAACTAAGATATTGGTAAAAAAAGTGATCCAAACCGTGAAACTCATTCAGTCTTATGTCACAATTCATTCGATATTACGCCATAATAAGAGTACAGAAAGAAAAAGACATCTAGATCAAAATGTTTCAGTTGTTTTTTCAAGGACAACAATTCTTATCACTGTTGCTACAATAAATTCATATCTAAATAATTACCTAGCGCAAATACATACAACATAATATGTTTAGCAATATACAGAAACTTTAGAAACTTTTCAGACATGAAATTAAACGTTACTAAGCATGTTGATTGAAAAATATTACTCTTGTTTGTAAATCAACACTTGTTTAAAACTAGCTCAGTCCATACATCACAATTTTGAGCTTTTGATATAACTTTTTTTCTTATCTATAATGAGTTATTAATAAATGGAAATTAATAAAATTTAAATCTTGTGTCGTTAAATAAATACGCCAATTCCACATTATATGGGCTATAGAAGCTGTCCAGCGCCTTAGATTCATTTTCAATGTTTTTGAAATTGTAATATGGCAAGCCTAGAAATATAGCCATCTTTTGCAGCACACCGCGTTTATTGGAAGCACATTCATTTAAGGGTACGATAAAAAAACTGCTATCGTATATAAATTTGAAACCAGTCCTTTTAATAAATAGAATACAATCCGATACGTAAACGAACTACTGAATTCCATGATACATCTGGGTGATAATTTGGTGGCACTGGGTCTGGAAATGGCTGGTCATATACGCATGATCGATTTGGTTTTGTTTTATCTGCGAAACATTTGTTCATCCATGATATTGCAGACATCACCTACCCCGGCCTTTACCCCCTTAGGTGATTACACCCCCCGGTCTTTGGGAAATCTATTAGAAACGTACATGCATACATTTCTGTTCTTGTCATCGGGTTAATTCAAAAACATGAAATAGATGAATGCAACCAAGTTGTCCATTTTTTGGAATTGAATTCTATTGAAATTAAAAAATAATTAAATAAAACAAGTAAATCTCTCACTTACCAAATGACCTTTATTCTGAAAAAAAACTGAACACTGTTGTAAAGATATACAGTCTAAAGCATGAATCTGTGACCTCTGTTGACCTCACAGATGAAATTTACTGGATATAAAAGATGACAGGGAAATACGATCTCTGATCCCTTTCACCCTCTTTCAGGTATAAGGTACAATGAAATGAATCAAAGCAAAAGTGGATTTATATTGATGTCATTCAAAATTGCAATTTGACTTTTTCGATTGCAATGAAATTTAATTTTATTGCAGTTGAAAAATACAATAAAACGAATCGGGTCATCCCTCTCATCTTTTTCATGTCTTTCTATTACGCTCGATGACAAGAACATGATAAAGTGGATTGATTCGGTTATAAAATTGCAATTCAAAGTCAATTGCAATAAATTGATATGGTTATACACATGCACATCAATCTTCAATCTTCAATCTTAAGATTCATTGTATTTGACTGCCCTATGATGTCCTTTGATGAAATAAAGTATCGCACAAACGTGCTCATTTAAAAGCTAAAAACACCAATGGTGTTGTAGGGAAGGAGGGGTAAAGGCCTAAGTGGGATAAAGACCGGCAGGATAATCATCTCAGGGGGTAATAGCCGGGGGTGAGGGCTGGGGGCAGTAATGGCCGGGGGAGGTTAATCACCCAGACTCCCAGAGATATATGCTTATTTAGTTGATCGAGTCAGAACATGGTGGCCACCTGCTCGTGTAAGGTAAAAAAATAGGCATCGGACTGTGGGCGAGTTACCTCTTTGAGATATCGCCGGGACCAAAGCAAGATTTAGGTGTGACGAAATGGCGAGACGAATATGTCACGTGACAAATCAAACATCACAAAAAGTTAGGTCACGTGACAAATCGAACCCCCCGTTGCACATCTATACTATATATACTTTCTTCCTGTAAGGTTTGGTGAAGCTCCGATAATTAGTTTTCGAGATATCGTCCGGACAACAGATCGATAACAATAGCCTTCAGCCAACATTGGCTGAGGGCTAATAATGATGGACTAGCCTAAAATTTGGTGGTAGCTGAAGCAAAGAATACTTTTCATTAAAATGTTATGATTATCTTTCAATACACAGAATATTAAAAAACTAACCTCCTGAAGCCAATGAAGGAGCATGCTCCACCTTCTTCCTCCCCTTTTGTACAGGCCCTACATTTGTTGACGCCGTTAATTTCTGTGCATGGTTTGCGTCGCACTTTGCACAACATGATGTCATCGAGGGGTACGTAGCCCAGAATCTGTGTTCTTCTGTACAGTGTGTCCGACGTGGCCATTTCTGCAGAAAATTTCACAATTGATATCAAGAGCAAGAAATTATGTAGATAAAACTGAGGAGATCAAATATATTTCTTTCAAAAGTTATTTACAAATTTTGGCATTCTTTTATATTAATGTTTACCATATACTTTGTTCACTGACGGCACATTATCTCTACCGCAGCTAATCAACTTCAACAATTTCACGCAAAGAGGCATTCAAATGTACTTGACAAACGCGCGGTGAAGTAACGTTGAAAGACGTGTCAACATACAATTGTAGCCCCTGTCTGTAGACCGTCATTATTAATTGATATTATACATCTACACATGGTAGCCAAAATCGAGAGATTTGCAGCAAATTCACAAGTTTAAAAGACTGTCCACTTTCACTGTAATACTTCTTATAGTGATGGTACCAACCATGGTACCAACCACGGCTTGCATTCGCAAAATGTTAATGCACACACACTCAAAAATGACCGAGTTGGCTGTTTTAAAAAGTTCTTTTCACCATGACGTTGCACATGTCAGACTGCCTAGAACAAGAATCCTTCATTCGCCAACAGTGATACGAACATTGCTGTGTGAGTCAACGATTTCACTGGCTAATAGCTCCAGAGTTTACAATTTGCTTTGGAGTTGATATATAACGAGTCGCTATATAACGATATGCAAGTCAACTACGCTAGCTTTGAGGCACCTCTGCGGCAGTGTTGTGCAAAATTCAATGACTCACAAGACTTTAGTGGAAATACGGAAATAACCACTAATCTCCGCAATAACTGAAATTTGTTTACATATAGGGAGCATTGTTTATTACGTGAAAAAGTGACGGTAAATTTTGATATTATCCGCCAAAAACTTTTTAAAATCATGAAAAAAACTAAAAGTTAATTATTAGAAAATGTACAAATAAATTTATACCTAATCCGCATCTATCAAATATAGAAGAAGTGTTGCAAAAAAAACAGCTCATACTCGGAACACAAAAGAAATTGAAACTTGAAACTATTTGTTGAAACTGTTAATAAATTTTTAAAATAACATACAAGTTGTTGAAAACTCGATTGAACTTTGGTACAGGAGAAATTTGACATTTACGGAAAGTTTCTCTATCATTTCTTTCCTTTTTACCGTCTTTTTTTTAAACGCACAATTATTGCGCATTTTTATTGGGAACGCCCAAAGTGTGATTTGGCTTATGTGAAGTTGACCACTATTAGCGGAACAGCGAAAGGCTTCGTAGCTCTTGACAGAGATATATACCTTGTTATACATCGGAGCTATCAGTAACCTGTTCGCCACTTTTCAATGGTTTTTGCGCGATAACTTTCGTGTTTTACACGCGATCCGGATGTGCTTTTGCATGCTACAAATACAGGCTTTTACACAAGTTTTCTGTTATGCGCGAAGTAAAATGTCTTGATTTATGAAAATGCCAGGCCGACGTATTTTTTTTTCGGGCAAAAAATATCGTTTCTTGGATAATTGTTGTTTCGGGAGGTGGCGATGCTACAGGCACAGGCGGTTTCAATCTAGGTTACTGGTAGGGTAGTCCTACAGCTTGAAAAGATGTTGTTTTATATATCCGATCTGTCGAGAAATAATTTCCGAAACAAAAATTACATTTTCAGAATAGATATTGCGAGCTTGCATGAATACTTGGGGAAGACGTAGGTTACTGGTAATTCTTTAATCCCTCAAATAGAACTAAAGGCGACTATAACGAGATATTGCTAAAGTGAGTTAATCAACCACGTTTTATCATTTTTCGTTTAAAGACACAACCTCGCATAGTTCCAGGGAGCCTTTTTTCTTCAAAATCACCGCGGAAAATGGCAGCCAAGCGTCATCTATAAAAACGATAATTTATTTGGGTAGATATGAACGAAAACATAATTGCTGTTTCGAATCTCAGCGACGATGCGGAGACCATGCCAATTTTTGTGTATTATTCAATAAAAGCTAAAATGCATTTCACATCAAGGGATGATGCTCTATTTTCTTTTACAAATATTCGTCTGCTAACCTTCATCACGTATGTTTCAATGTTAATTGAACAGTAATTCAAGCATGCAGATGAACTATAATATGGCTTTATAACCCTTTAGAAATAAGTTACGAATATCTCTTCATGTTTTGCTTGCTAGCTTGTCGTAAAACAACATACATTTGTTTATTTATTTGCTCCAAAATGTTTCAAGGTATGGTCATGGGAAACGATATGATGATAACAATAGTAAAATTGCTATGTTTCACTGTTCTATGCTGTCTATAGATGTATATTTAAAACCTTGAGCATTCATAACAAATGACAGGAGCACCTAACGCTTAACTTTTAAAACGAACAAAATACTTCACATTATAAATTAACTTCATTCTTTATTTGCCAGCAAGGAAGATCCTTAATTTTTTGCTAGTATACAGAGCAGCAGAAATATAGATTTATGAAAACGATCATTTCTGTGGGTAGATATGAACGAGACAAATTGCTGTTTCGAATCTCAGCGACAATGTAAAGTCTATGCCAATCGATCAAACAGTTACATGAAATCCGAAATTTTCAATTTTCGTGCATTATTCAATAAAAACTAAAATGCATTTCACATCAAGGGATGATGCTTTATTTTCTTTTACAAATATTCGGCTGCTAACCTTCATCACGTATGTTTGAATGGTTTTGAACATTTATTCAAGTGAAACGGAAATAACATTTTAAATGAATTTTCCTGTATCGGTTCCCTTTAAGCCTATTTCATATGTAAGATATAAATATATTAAATCATTCTATTGCTCTTCTGGGGTAAGGGCTTCCAAATGAACTATTTTATTGCGTTATAACCCTTTAAAAATAAGTTACGAATATCTCTTCATATTGTGCTTGCTAGCTTGTCTTAAAACAACATATTGTGGCGGCTTAAGAAGACAACGAGGTAGTGAAGACTCTTTTATTCAAAAAACGTAGAACTCGAGAACAAAAGGTCGTCTGAAACATCATGAAAATAACATTAAATCTTTTGTCCGAAACTCATGTTAAACTAATGGACAAAAGTCAACAAAATCATTACACTGGTGTAAAGGCATTTTACTTACATAAATAATAAAGAGCAAAAATACTTATACACGACTTCGCATTACATGGCTGCTCGTGCAGCATAATTACGCAGGACAAGAAAAGTACAAGATTAATATATTTACCAACTATCGCTCGCCCATGATCCTCAAAGCAGCATGGCACTTGATACTACCGTGAACTAACAAACAACTGAGGCCAGGCATGAAAAATCATGGCTTTTAATACGAGGTTACACGTGGAATGTAGGCTCGGGCCAAAAGAACACTTGATTAATAACCCCGCATAAGGTGGGAACACACGTTGAATGATCCCGCATACAAAAGTAAACACAACCTAAAATCGCGTTTTCAAGAAACTTCAGTATGAGTATCAAAGACACTTGTGTTCGTAACATGGCTCCTCAAAATTATAAATAATTTTTAATAAACACAGTAATTATGCACAGTGTGTCACATGCGATTTAATATAACCCCTGATACTCTGTTTATTCAGCACTGACAAGCCAACGGCAAAACACCAAGTACAATTTAATAGCTTTTTACAACATAATGTAATATAAAAACATAACATATTCAATACTCTAGGCACATTAAAACCCCTTTTCGCGACACCAACACTTCTATGAACTAATAGTGGCTATTATCCTCGGCGGGGAATTTACCCCTACTTTGTCTCTTCCGAAGGAACCAGCAATACTAATTGATATACCGGACGTTCCAGGTAAGACGTCTTATTCACACGTTTACCCAATTTATCTAATTCTCTGTCACCTATGACTAATTTGACGCTTCTGACACGATTGTCAGTAGAGAACTTTACTTCAACAACTCTGCCTAAACGCCATAAATTGCGGGGCACTTGATCGTCCTTGATCAGAACTATATCTCCTACTGACATGTTGCGACGAGACCGAAGCCATTTGGACCTGCTTTGCAACACGTGTATTTACTCGGAGCGCCAGCGACTCCAAAACTGATTAACTAAGTATTGTACTCTTCTCCATCGCTTAACTGAAAACATGTCATCTCGCTTAAAATCACCCGGAGGAGAAACTATGATACTACTTTTCATCGTTAATAAATGGTTTAGCCAGGGTGCTTCCGTGGGGACAGTCGAGGGGGAGCCATGTATGAGCTTTCAGGAACCACATATGAGCTTTCAGGAACCACATATTAGTTTTCAGATACCACACATGAGCTTTCGGGTACTACATATGAGCTTCCAGATGTTGGTGGGGGGGGGGGACACAGGAATAGGTTTTTTTTACCTTGCAATCAGAGCACGGTACATTATCCGAAAGATTAATGATACAACAGAAATTTCAACAACTATGCAACACTTTTGAAAAGTTAATCAGTAATTTTAAGCAAATACATTTCAGTTTTGAGAAACCACATTTCAGTTTTGAGAAACCACATTTTAGTTTTGAGAAACCATATTACAGTTTTGAGAAACCATATTACAGTTTTGAGAAACCATATTACAGTTTTGAGAAACCATATTACAGTTTTAAGAAACCATATGACAGTTTTGAGAAACCATATTACAGTTTGGTGAAGGGGGGGGGGGATTGGTGAAGTTTTTTTTTTTGCCAACATTATCACAACCCATTTTTTTTTTCGCTTGAAAACAGTCAAATGTAACTCAAAGGTTCGGCACAAGAAAGCAATATTACAAACAGCGCTCAGTACTGCAAAGAGGAGACCGGGCTTTCAAGGCCACCGTCATGAAAACGGTACACTAAACAGTGACAGTACCATTGAATCAGGTTGCACGAACTGCGGCACCAAAAAAAAGTACAATATGTGCTAGTACTATGCAGTGTGTAAGAGGGGGGAATGTCAAGGCCATTGCCTTAACAACTGACCAAACCAAACCACTGGCAGTAGCCGAGTAAAACATTAGGAAATTAAAGCTGCGATTTCTCGCTTAATATACGTCCTAGAACCTTGAAACTACTGCCAAATGAAAGCCCGTGAACAGGCTCTTTACACACAAAACCAGTCACAATGAAAGTTTAAGCCTTTCTGCTATAAAAATCGAGAAATTGACTACAAAATGAACTGCCTAAAACTCCACACAACTGGTCTAAATAGCCCTAAACATTTCACAGAATTAAGACACTTTTTTTCTAAATTTGACCCATAAAGTACACGTACCGAACTGACACACGGGGCGAGGGCAACAAGAAAATTCTATTGCAATGTGAATGCTACTCCTCTAGAGGTGGGGGGCTGTGATCAACCAAAAAAGTACATACATTTATACTCACAAATTCATACGAAAACTGGCGTTACCATCCAGTAAAAATACCCAAGTTTACGACATATTTTTACCAGAAACCTTCACATTTATAAACACGGCTAATATATCCATTTTTTTCAATCTTTAGAACAAATTTTGCCCCAGATATAGCGACATTATTTTACCCAGACAGCAGTACACACAACCTGTCTGAAACGCAGCAACAGAGGCCTTCTAATGCGTGTTTTACGAACAGGAGTATTTTAAATGGCGGAACAGGTATGCCAAACACTGAGCACACCGAGTTCTGGGAGAAAAAAAGTATACGAATCAATAGCGCACAGATAGAGGCCTCGGTTGGGTTATGTCAAACATTTCACGTGTATTACTTTAAATGAGATTTAGACATATAAACTTACTGTAGCCTCTTTTTAAAGAGTGGAGCAATTTCCACAACAGCAGTCGTTTGTTTTGGCTATAAATCAATGACAAGGTTTATTTTTTTCAAAATTTGGCCACTGAAAAGCGAGTTATTACATGAACTAAACAGACTGGTTCTAAGGGAGATTTTTTTTGGGGGAGGGGGGATTTTGCACCTGTCATTGAAAGCCAAAATTCGACTTATTACTTAATTTCAACCGAAATAAACACACACGCCATCCAGAGGTTGCTAGCACTTGGATGGAATTTTATTTTTCTTTCAAGACATAGATTTTGGGTTCAGAGGTTACTAGCACATAAACCCGATAAAACCAAATGTTCACTGGGCACGATCTGGTCATTTCGACTGTAATCTTTGAAAGTCTTTGCTGAAAATTCGTAGCGCCATGGCCAAAAAATGCAGCTAAAAATTCAGTTACATGTCACAGAAAGTTCACTGGCGCTACCTAAGTTTCGATGACGAAAAGGTCAAAGAATCGAGGTTTTACTCACATGTTGTTGTTGTTCCTTCCATAATGGTTCTGAGGGGAAATACTGAATAGCGAAAGCGGATTTCGCTGCGAATGTTCCATCTGGTTCCGTCGGCCAGCCCCACAAAAACTTAGCCTGCCATGCTGGTTTGATTAATTGCCCTCTTCTGCGCCCACTGGTGCTCCAGGCTGGACCTCTGCCTCGACTATCCCCACGGAAGCACTCTGGCTAGTTGACGACTGTGGCGGCTTAAGAAGACAACGAGGTAGTGAAGACTCTTTTATTCAAAAAACGTAGAACTCGAGAACAAAAGGTCGTCTGAAACATCATGAAAATAACATTAAATCTTTTGTCCGAAACTCATGTTAAACTAATGGACAAAAGTCAACAAAATCATTACACTGGTGTAAAGACATTTTACTTACATAAATAATAAAGAGCAAAAATACTAATACACGACTTCGCATTACATGGCTGCTCGTGCAGCATAATTACGCAGTACAAGAAAAGTACAAGATTAATATATTTACCAACTATCGCTCGCCCATGATCCTCAAAGCAGCATGGCACTTGATACTACCGTGAACTAACAAACAACTGAGGCCAAGCATGAAAAATCATGGCTTTTAATACGAGGTTACACGTGGAATGTAGGCTCGGGCCAAAAGAACACTTGATTAATAACCCCGCATAAGGTGGGAACACATGTTGAATGATCCCGCATACAAAAGTAAACACAACCTAAAATCGCGTTTTCAAGAAACTTCAGTATGAGTATCAAAGACACTTGTGTTCGTAACATGGCTCCTCAAAATTATAAATAATTTTTAATAAACACAGTAATTATGCACAGTGTGTCACATGCGATTTAATATAACCCCTGATACTCTGTTTATTCAGCACTGACAAGCCAACGGCAAAACACCAAGTACAATTTAATAGCTTTTTACAACATAATGTAATATAATAACATAACATATTCAATACTCTAGGCACATTAAAACCCCTTTTCGCGACACCAACACTTCTATGAACTAATAGTGGCTATTATCCTCGGCGGGGAATTTACCCCTACTTTGTCTCTTCCGAAGGAACCAGCAATACTAATTGATATACCGGACGTTCCAGGTAAGACGTCTTATTCACACGTTTACCCAATTTATCTAATTCTTTATCACCTATGACTAATTTGACGCTTCTGACACGATTGTCAGTAGAGAACTTTACTTCAACAACTCTGCCTAAACGCCATAAATTGCGGGGCACTTGATCGTCCTTGATCAGAACTATATCTCCTACTGACATGTTGCGACGAGACCGAAGCCATTTGGACCTGCTTTGCAACACGTGTATTTACTCGGAGCGCCAGCGACTCCAAAACTGATTAACTAAGTATTGTACTCTTCTCCATCGCTTAACTGAAAACATGTCATCTCGCTTAAAATCACCCGGAGGAGAAACTATGATACTACTTTTCATCGTTAATAAATGGTTTAGCCAGGGTGCTGCCGTGGGGACAGTCGAGGGGGAGCCATGTATGAGCTTTCAGGAACCACATATGAGCTTTCAGGAACCACATATTAGTTTTCAGATACCACACATGAGCTTTCGGGTACTACATATGAGCTTCCAGATGTGGGTGGGAGGGGACACAGGAATAGGTTTTTTTTTTACCTTGCAATCAGAGCACGGTACATTATCCGAAAGATTAATAATACAACAGAAATTTCAACAACTATGCAACACTTTTGAAAAGTTAATCAGTAATTTTCAGCAAACACATTTCAGTTTTGAGAAACCACATTTCAGTTTTGAGAAACCACATTTTAGTTTTGAGAAACCATATTACAGTTTTGAGAAACCATATTATAGTTTTGAGAAACCATATTACAGTTTTTAGAAACCATATTACAGTTTTGAAAAACCATATTACAGTTTTGAGAAACCATATTACAGTTTTAAGAAACCATATGACAGTTTTGAGAAACCATATTACAGTTTGGTGAAGGGAGGGCGATTGGTGAAGTTTTTTTTGCCAACATTATCACAACCCATTTTTTTTCGCTTGAAAACAGTCAAATGTAACTCAAAGGTTCGGCACAAGAAAGCAATATTACAAACAGCGCTCAGTACTGCATAGAGGAGACCGGGCTTTCAAGGCCAACGTCATGACAACGGTACACTAAACAGTGACAGTACCATTGAATCAGGTTGCACGAACTGCGGCACCAAAAAAAAGTACAATATGTGCTAGTACTATGCAGTGTGTAAGAGGGGGGAATGTCAAGGCCATTGCCTTAACAACTGACCAAACCAAACCACTGGCAGTAGCCGAGTAAAACATTAGGAAATTAAAGCTGCGATTTCTCGCTTAATATACGTCCTAGAACCTTGAAACTATTGCCAAATGAAAGCCCGTGAACAGGCTCTTTACACACAAAACCAATCACAATGAAAGTTTAAGCCTTTCTGCTATAAAAATCGAGAAATTGACTACAAAATGAACTGCCTAAAACTCCACACAACTGGTCTAAATAGCCCTAAACATTTCACAGAATTAAGACACTTTTTTTCTAAATTTGACCCATAAAGTACACGTACCGAACTGACACACGGGGCGAGGGCAACAAGAAAAAAATATTGCAATGTGAATGCTACTCCTCTAGAGGTGGGGGGCTGTGATCAACCAAAAAAGTACATACATTTATACTCACAAATTCATACGAAAACTGGCGTTACCATCCAGTAAAAATACCCTAGTTTACGACATATTTTTACCAGAAACCTTCACATTTATAAACACGGCTAATATATCCATTTTTTTCAATCTTTAGAACAAATTTTGCCCCAGATATAGCGACATTATTTTACCCAGACAGCAGTACACACAACCTGTCTGAAACGCAGCAACAGAGGCCTTCTAATGCGTGTTTTACGAACAGGAGTATTTTAAATGGCGGAACAGGTATGCCAAACACTGAGCACACCGAGTTCTGGGAGAAAAAAAGTATACGAATCAATAGCGCACAGATAGAGGCCTCGGTTGGGTTATGTCAAACATTTCACGTGTATTACTTTAAATGAGATTTAGACATATAAACTTACTGTAGCCTCTTTTTAAAGAGTGGAGCAATTTCCACAACAGCAGTCGTTTGTTTTGGCTATAAATCAATGACAAGGTTTATTTTTTTCAAAATTTGGCCACTGAAAAGCGAGTTATTACATGAACTAAACAGACTGGTTCTAAGGGAGATTTTTTTTGGGGGAGGGGGGATTTTGCACCTGTCATTGAAAGCCAAAATTCGACTTATTACTTAATTTCAACCGAAATAAACACACACGCCATCCAGAGGTTGCTAGCACTTGGATGGAATTTTATTTTTCTTTCAAGACATAGATTTTGGGTTCAGAGGTTACTAGCACATAAACCCGATAAAACCAAATGTTCACTGGGCACGATCTGGTCATTTCGACTGTAATCTTTGAAAGTCTTTGCTGAAAATTCGTAGCGCCATGGCCAAAAAATGCAGCTAAAAATTCAGTTACATGTCACAGAAAGTTCACTGGCGCTACCTAAGTTTCGATGACGAAAAGGTCAAAGAATCGAGGTTTTACTCACATGTTGTTGTTGTTCCTTCCATAATGGTTCTGAGGGGAAATACTGAATAGCGAAAGCGGATTTCGCTGCGAATGTTCCATCTGGTTCCGTCGGCCAGCCCCACAAAAACTTAGCCTGCCATGCTGGTTTGATTAATTGCCCTCTTCTGCGCCCACTGGTGCTCCAGGCTGGACCTCTGCCTCGACTATCCCCACGGAAGCACTCTGGCTAGTTGACGACTGTGGCGGCTTAAGAAGACAACGAGGTAGTGAAGACTCTTTTATTCAAAAAACGTAGAACTCGAGAACAAAAGGTCGTCTGAAACATCATGAAAATAACATTAAATCTTTTGTCCGAAACTCATGTTAAACTAATGGACAAAAGTCAACAAAATCATTACACTGGTGTAAAGACATTTTACTTACATAAATAATAAAGAGCAAAAATACTAATACACGACTTCGCATTACATGGCTGCTCGTGCAGCATAATTACGCAGTACAAGAAAAGTACAAGATTAATATATTTACCAACTATCGCTCGCCCATGATCCTCAAAGCAGCATGGCACTTGATACTACCGTGAACTAACAAACAACTGAGGCCAAGCATGAAAAATCATGGCTTTTAATACGAGGTTACACGTGGAATGTAGGCTCGGGCCAAAAGAACACTTGATTAATAACCCCGCATAAGGTGGGAACACATGTTGAATGATCCCGCATACAAAAGTAAACACAACCTAAAATCGCGTTTTCAAGAAACTTCAGTATGAGTATCAAAGACACTTGTGTTCGTAACATGGCTCCTCAAAATTATAAATAATTTTTAATAAACACAGTAATTATGCACAGTGTGTCACATGCGATTTAATATAACCCCTGATACTCTGTTTATTCAGCACTGACAAGCCAACGGCAAAACACCAAGTACAATTTAATAGCTTTTTACAACATAATGTAATATAATAACATAACATATTCAATACTCTAGGCACATTAAAACCCCTTTTCGCGACACCAACACTTCTATGAACTAATAGTGGCTATTATCCTCGGCGGGGAATTTACCCCTACTTTGTCTCTTCCGAAGGAACCAGCAATACTAATTGATATACCGGACGTTCCAGGTAAGACGTCTTATTCACACGTTTACCCAATTTATCTAATTCTTTATCACCTATGACTAATTTGACGCTTCTGACACGATTGTCAGTAGAGAACTTTACTTCAACAACTCTGCCTAAACGCCATAAATTGCGGGGCACTTGATCGTCCTTGATCAGAACTATATCTCCTACTGACATGTTGCGACGAGACCGAAGCCATTTGGACCTGCTTTGCAACACGTGTATTTACTCGGAGCGCCAGCGACTCCAAAACTGATTAACTAAGTATTGTACTCTTCTCCATCGCTTAACTGAAAACATGTCATCTCGCTTAAAATCACCCGGAGGAGAAACTATGATACTACTTTTCATCGTTAATAAATGGTTTAGCCAGGGTGCTGCCGTGGGGACAGTCGAGGGGGAGCCATGTATGAGCTTTCAGGAACCACATATGAGCTTTCAGGAACCACATATTAGTTTTCAGATACCACACATGAGCTTTCGGGTACTACATATGAGCTTCCAGATGTGGGTGGGAGGGGACACAGGAATAGGTTTTTTTTTTACCTTGCAATCAGAGCACGGTACATTATCCGAAAGATTAATAATACAACAGAAATTTCAACAACTATGCAACACTTTTGAAAAGTTAATCAGTAATTTTCAGCAAACACATTTCAGTTTTGAGAAACCACATTTCAGTTTTGAGAAACCACATTTTAGTTTTGAGAAACCATATTACAGTTTTGAGAAACCATATTATAGTTTTGAGAAACCATATTACAGTTTTTAGAAACCATATTACAGTTTTGAAAAACCATATTACAGTTTTGAGAAACCATATTACAGTTTTAAGAAACCATATGACAGTTTTGAGAAACCATATTACAGTTTGGTGAAGGGAGGGCGATTGGTGAAGTTTTTTTTGCCAACATTATCACAACCCATTTTTTTTCGCTTGAAAACAGTCAAATGTAACTCAAAGGTTCGGCACAAGAAAGCAATATTACAAACAGCGCTCAGTACTGCATAGAGGAGACCGGGCTTTCAAGGCCAACGTCATGACAACGGTACACTAAACAGTGACAGTACCATTGAATCAGGTTGCACGAACTGCGGCACCAAAAAAAAGTACAATATGTGCTAGTACTATGCAGTGTGTAAGAGGGGGGAATGTCAAGGCCATTGCCTTAACAACTGACCAAACCAAACCACTGGCAGTAGCCGAGTAAAACATTAGGAAATTAAAGCTGCGATTTCTCGCTTAATATACGTCCTAGAACCTTGAAACTACTGCCAAATGAAAGCCCGTGAACAGGCTCTTTACACACAAAACCAATCACAATGAAAGTTTAAGCCTTTCTGCTATAAAAATCGAGAAATTGACTACAAAATGAACTGCCTAAAACTCCACACAACTGGTCTAAATAGCCCTAAACATTTCACAGAATTAAGACACTTTTTTTCTAAATTTGACCCATAAAGTACACGTACCGAACTGACACACGGGGCGAGGGCAACAAGAAAAAAATATTGCAATGTGAATGCTACTCCTCTAGAGGTGGGGGGCTGTGATCAACCAAAAAAGTACATACATTTATACTCACAAATTCATACGAAAACTGGCGTTACCATCCAGTAAAAATACCCTAGTTTACGACATATTTTTACCAGAAACCTTCACATTTATAAACACGGCTAATATATCCATTTTTATCAATCTTTAGAACAAATTTTGCCCCAGATATAGCGACATTATTTTACCCAGACAGCAGTACACACAACCTGTCTGAAACGCAGCAACAGAGGCCTTCTAATGCGTGTTTTACGAACAGGAGTATTTTAAATGGCGGAACAGGTATGCCAAACACTGAGCACACCGAGTTCTGGGAGAAAAAAAGTATACGAATCAATAGCGCACAGATAGAGGCCTCGGTTGGGTTATGTCAAACATTTCACGTGTATTACTTTAAATGAGATTTAGACATATA
The DNA here is from genome assembly GCA_949752745.1 of Protula sp. h YS-2021. Lineage (NCBI taxonomy): Eukaryota > Metazoa > Annelida > Polychaeta > Sabellida > Serpulidae > Protula > Protula sp. h YS-2021. Next base: position 35,830,304 of record OX457033.1, read on the forward strand.
AACTTACTGTAGCCTCTTTTTAAAGAGTGGAGCAATTTCCACAACAGCAGTCGTTTGTTTTGGCTATAAATCAATGACAAGGTTTATTTTTTTTCAAAATTTGGCCACTGAAAAGCGAGTTATTACATGAACTAAACAGACTGGTTCTAAGGGAGATTTTTTTTGGGGGAGGGGGGATTTTGCACCTGTCATTGAAAGCCAAAATTCGACTTATTACTTAATTTCAACCGAAATAAACACACACGCCATCCAGAGGTTGCTAGCACTTGGATGGAATTTTATTTTTCTTTCAAGACATAGATTTTGGGTTCAGAGGTTACTAGCACATAAACCCGATAAAACCAAATGTTCACTGGGCACGATCTGGTCATTTCGACTGTAATCTTTGAAAGTCTTTGCTGAAAATTCGTAGCGCCATGGCCAAAAAATGCAGCTAAAAATTCAGTTACATGTCACAGAAAGTTCACTGGCGCTACCTAAGTTTCGATGACGAAAAGGTCAAAGAATCGAGGTTTTACTCACATGTTGTTGTTGTTCCTTCCATAATGGTTCTGAGGGGAAATACTGAATAGCGAAAGCGGATTTCGCTGCGAATGTTCCATCTGGTTCCGTCGGCCAGCCCCACAAAAACTTAGCCTGCCATGCTGGTTTGATTAATTGCCCTCTTCTGCGCCCACTGGTGCTCCAGGCTGGACCTCTGCCTCGACTATCCCCACGGAAGCACTCTGGCTAGTTGACGACTGTGGCGGCTTAAGAAGACAACGAGGTAGTGAAGACTCTTTTATTCAAAAAACGTAGAACTCGAGAACAAAAGGTCGTCTGAAACATCATGAAAATAACATTAAATCTTTTGTCCGAAACTCATGTTAAACTAATGGACAAAAGTCAACAAAATCATTACACTGGTGTAAAGACATTTTACTTACATAAATAATAAAGAGCAAAAATACTAATACACGACTTCGCATTACATGGCTGCTCGTGCAGCATAATTACGCAGTACAAGAAAAGTACAAGATTAATATATTTACCAACTATCGCTCGCCCATGATCCTCAAAGCAGCATGGCACTTGATACTACCGTGAACTAACAAACAACTGAGGCCAAGCATGAAAAATCATGGCTTTTAATACGAGGTTACACGTGGAATGTAGGCTCGGGCCAAAAGAACACTTGATTAATAACCCCGCATAAGGTGGGAACACATGTTGAATGATCCCGCATACAAAAGTAAACACAACCTAAAATCGCGTTTTCAAGAAACTTCAGTATGAGTATCAAAGACACTTGTGTTCGTAACATGGCTCCTCAAAATTATAAATAATTTTTAATAAACACAGTAATTATGCACAGTGTGTCACATGCGATTTAATATAACCCCTGATACTCTGTTTATTCAGCACTGACAAGCCAACGGCAAAACACCAAGTACAATTTAATAGCTTTTTACAACATAATGTAATATAATAACATAACATATTCAATACTCTAGGCACATTAAAACCCCTTTTCGCGACACCAACACTTCTATGAACTAATAGTGGCTATTATCCTCGGCGGGGAATTTACCCCTACTTTGTCTCTTCCGAAGGAACCACCAATACTAATTTATATACCGGACGTTCCAGGTAAGACGTCTTATTCACACGTTTACCCAATTTATCTAATTCTCTATCACCTATGACTAATTTGACGCTTCTGACACGATTGTCAGTAGAGAACTTTACTTCAACAACTCTGCCTAAACGCCATAAATTGCGGGGCACTTGATCGTCCTTGATCAGAACTATATCTCCTACTGACATGTTGCGACGAGACCGAAGCCATTTGGACCTGCTTTGCAACACGTGTATTTACTCGGAGCGCCAGCGACTCCAAAACTGATTAACTAAGTATTGTACTCTTCTCCATCGCTTAACTGAAAACATGTCATCTCGCTTAAAATCACCCGGAGGAGAAACAATGATACTACTTTTCATCGTTAATAAATGGTTTAGCCAGGGTGCTGCCGTGGGGACAGTCGAGGGGGAGCCATGTATGAGCTTTCAGGAACCACATATGAGCTTTCAGGAACCACATATTAGTTTTCAGATACCACACATGAGCTTTCGGGTACTACATATGAGCTTCCAGATGTTGGTGGGAGGGGACACAGGAATAGGTTTTTTTTTTTACCTTGCAATCAGAGCACGGTACATTATCCGAAAGATTAATAATACAACAGAAATTTCAACAACTATGCAACACTTTTGAAAAGTTAATCAGTAATTTTCAGCAAACACATTTCAGTTTTGAGAAACCACATTTAAGTTTTGAGAAACCACATTTTAGTTTTGAGAAACCATATTACAGTTTTGAGAAACCATATTACAGTTTTGAGAAACCATATTACAGTTTTTAGAAACCATATTACAGTTTTGAGAAACCATATTACAGTTTTGAGAAACCATATTACAGTTTTAAGAAACCATATGACAGTTTTGAGAAACCATATTACAGTTTGGTGAAGGGAGGGCGATTGGTGAAGTTTTTTTTGCCAACATTATCACAACCCATTTTTTTTCGCTTGAAAACAGTCAAATGTAACTCAAAGGTTCGGCACAAGAAAGCAATATTACAAACAGCGCTCAGTACTGCATAGAGGAGACCGGGCTTTCAAGGCCATAGTCATGACAACGGTACACTAAACAGTGACAGTACCATTGAATCAGGTTGCACGAACTGCGGCACCAAAAAAAAAGTACAATATGTGCTAGTACTATGCAGTGTGTAAGAGGGGGGGATGTCAAGGCCATTGCCTTAACAACTGACCAAACCAAACCACTGGCAGTAGCCGAGTAAAACATTAGGAAATTAAAGCTGCGATTTCTCGCTTAATATACGTCCTAGAACCTTGACACTACTGCCAAATGAAAGCCCGTGAACAGCCTCTTTACACACAAAACCAATCACAATGAAAGTTTAAGCCTTTTTGCTATACAAGTCGAGAAATTGACTACAAAATGAACTGCCTAAAACTCCACACAACTAGTCTAAATAGCTCTAAACATTTCACAGAATTAAGACACTTTTTTTTCTAAATTTGACCCATAAAGTACACATACCGAACTGACACAAGGCGAGGGCAACAAGAAAATTCTATTGCAATGTGAATGCTACTCCTCTAGAGGTGGGGGGGCTGTGATCAACCAAAAAAGTACATACATTTATACTCACAAATTCATACGAAAACTGGCGTTACCATCCAGTAAAAATACCCAAGTTTACGACATATTTTTACCAGAAACCTTCACATTTATAAACACGGCTAATATATCCATTTTTTTCAATCTTTAGAACAAATTTTGCCCCAGATATAGCGACATTATTTTACCCAGACAGCAGTACACACAACCTGTCTGAAACGCAGCAACAGAGGCCTTCTAATGCGTGTTTTACGAACAGGAGTATTTTAAATGGCGGAACAGGTATGCCAAACACTGAGCACACCGAGTTCTGGGAGAAAAAAAGTATACGAATCAATAACGCACAGATAGAGGCCTCGGTTGGGTTATGTCAAACATTTCACGTGTATTACTTTAAATGAGATTTAGACATACAAACTTACTGTAGCCTCTTTTTAAAGAGTGGAGGAATTTCCACAACAGCAGTCGTTTGTTTTGGCTATAAATCAATGACAAGGTTTATTTTTTTCCAAAATTTGGCCACTGAAAAGCGAGTTATTACATGAACTAAACAGACTGGTTCTAAGGGAGATTTTTTGGGGGGAGGGGGGGATTTTGCACCTGTCATTGAAAGCCAAAATTCGACTGGTTGCGAGGGCAGTGTATCACAAACTAGCCGTTTCAGTCGCTTGTGTAACGAACCGAGTATCGCGAAGACTGTACAACATTTGCTATTTTGTCACTTACCCCTTCTGGGGTAAGGGCATCCAATTGAACTATTTTATGGACATTTATTCAAGTGGACACGGAAATAACATTTTAAATGAATTTTCCTGTATTGGTCCCCTTTAAGCTTATTTCATATGTAAGATATAAATATATTAAATCATTCTATTGCTCTTCTGGGTTAAGGGCTTCCAAATGAACTATTTTATGGCTTTATAACCCTTTAGAAATAAGTTACGAATATTTCTTCATATTGTGCTTGCTAGCTTGTCGTAAAACAACATATATTTGTTTATTTATTTGTTCCAAAATTTTTCAAGTTATGGTTATGGGAAACGATAAGATGTCGAAAAAAATTTAAAATTACTATGTTTCCCAGTTCTCTGCTGTCTATAGATGTATATTTAAAACTTTGAGCATTCATAGCAAATAACAGGAGTACCTAACGCTTAATTTTTAAAACGAACAAAATACTTCTCATTATAAATTAACTTCATTCTTTATTTGCCCGCAAGGAAAATCATTAATTCTTTGCTAGTTTACAGACCAGCAAAAATATAGATTTATCAAACGACCATTTATTTGTTTAGATATGAACGAATCAAATTGTTGTTTCGAATCTCAGCGACTATGTGGAGACTATGCCAATCGATCAAACAGTTACTTGAAACTCGAAAGACACACGCGGCAAATGCACAGCCTGAGGCCACCACCTGTTCAGGTACGCACTGCGATTTTTGACATTTGTCCCAGCCCTACTGATTGTCCTGGTTTCCCTAGCCAAAACATGCCAAAGTGTCGATGCCTAAGTCTTGACGACTACAGACAAAAATACATGCCATACTAATTTTGATTTTAAACCACAGTGTTACACAGACAAGTTGCATTTCTCGAAAAAGAGACTTTGCAGTTGACAATGCAAGAAGTTAAAAATTCCCACTATGCAAAGCATGCTCCAACAAGTGACAACTCATCCGGTTGGCATGAAGATCGCACTATGTAGTGACCACTCACGCTGGACATAAAGATCGTACTGTCCAGAGCACACATTGCTAACAAGAAATTGCAACTGCTTGCAAGCAAACACATGCCCAAGTTCAAAACGTTAAAATGGAAAAGTAACTTGTCCGTATTACACACTGGATTCAAACCAAAAAAACCAGACAGATATCTTTAATACTTTGTAGCTTTGGAGCCATGCCTCATCCATGAATTTTTTTCTGAATTTTCCTGACGTTTTAATTATGGGGAGTTCTGCCTTCTGCTTTCGTTCAGCCTTGACGCTATCTGAGAACAATTTGGTTTCATATCCTTTTGCAAATAGTCACTGAAGAGCTTTTGAATTCCGCATTCTGCTCTGCTGAGAAGTATGTTCTTCTCTTGGACTTGCGCATTTTCTGATGCTCTGCCAAAAAAAAAAAAAAACACTTTATTATTTCTTTCTTGGGTTTCGTTATCGTTTTTATTGAAAAGTAATAAAGATGAATGACTTGCAGATTTCCATTTCAGCTTGCTCACGTTCGAAGATATCTGGGGCAAACCAGTCATTTTCATCGTCCTCAACAGGAGTTTCTGGGCTGTGATGTGGATTCGGCTGTAGGGCATCGTCTTCTTCATTTATACCAAGGTCTTTCTCTCTTCGTCTGATCTCCTCTTCCTCACTGACTCTTACCATTTCTAACATAAAAAAGATGCAATTTAATCATGCATGTTATTTAATCCTGCTACAGAGACCAACCATGTTTACCAAAATACATATTAATATTTATTTTAATTTCTTTTTTAAAAACAAGCGGCAGCTTTTGAAATTTATTTGCCTGTCCGTAATCTTAATTTGATTAAAATTAAAGTGCTTACAGTCATAAATTAAACACGTTTACATCCGTGTGGTATAAAAATCTTACCAGCCATATCGATGTCATGCAAAGGCGTATTCATATACTTCTTCGTTAATCCCAAATCCTGTATCAGCAAAACCTTTGCCACTTCCAGCCTTTCAATTGACGGACTGAGCTGTCGGTAGAAAACCTTGTGGACCTCGGTGGTATGCCCCATGTGGTCAAGGAAATGCTACAATTGCTGCTGTGTTAGGTCGAACGACTGAAACGCAATACAAATTAATGTACTCAAACATGCATTTTATACCGAAACAGACCTTGAACTGGAGGAAATATGTTTTAGAAAACATATATTACAAGGAGAACGAAGCTCTAAATACCATGCCCATCTTAGTTGAAGTCCAAGCAAATTACATATACACCACACTGAAATCTGTACTATAAATTGATTTTAATTAAGTTATTGGCACAGACAGGACACCATAATTACCGGAGTGATAGTTTCAAGATATTTTCTCAAATTAGTGGACCTAATTCGTTTAGGGTACTGCAAATCTGCTTCTTTGGTGAGGGTTGCCAATGCAGTGTAGCCACGAACCACTCCAAACGCTAACTAAAGTAGGATAAATTCGTTGTTTGTAATAACAATAAAGATGTCTGTATTGTTTTCTGGTTTAAAACCTTGAGTTGTTGACAGCACACTTGAGTTGTTAGAAGAGATACCTGTATTGTTTTTAGGTTTACAATTCAATTACATACAGCCAGCAAAATTGCTTCGTTAAGCTATTTTATTTAAAATCTATTTACTTACAGATAGAAATTTTTCTTTTCACAATCTTTTTCTTTGAACGCGAATTACGTAGCACAAGATGTATATTCCACATTAAACTTGCCTCTCAGCGCAAAAAGATAAGGACTGTTGACACTGACGCCTACTTTTCTCCTATTCTGCACAATAAAGTGCAGCAACTTTGAACACAGTTGTGGAACAATGCACGGCACTGGTTTCGACCACTGAAAACAGCAAAATAGAAACTATGTTAAAAAGAACATACATCTGTATGTTTTGCGATTTTAAATCAAATTAAAAGACTGATAAAAGCTACATTTCACCCATTGCTTACTATAACCCAAATTATCTGTGCAACTTTCTTCAGTCAAACTAAATAAAACTTTCTATTCTGCTCCATATAATGGCGAAGTACAACACCTATATTACTGAGAAACTACAAACCTTTCCCCTAATTTCAATAACTTCATGTGTTCTTAGAATGTGCCGCTCACTCTCGGAAAGTTCCCCCTTCAGGTCGTCGGAGATTTCGTCTATATCTTGTATTCTTTGCTCGTAACTGCAAAACATAACCTAAAACACAACCTAAAACATTTATTTTGAAATGCACAAGAAAATCCACAAACCGTTACTTCTATTCCTTATTTACTTTGTTTCATAACCTCACTATTTGCCTCTGTGATTTTAAAGCAAAGAAAAATCCGACCTTTCTTCTAGAAGTTAAACGCAGCCACATTTTTTCAGTTTACACCAAAAACGAAATAATATAAAAATAAATAGGACTTACATTATGGCCTAGACTTTCACCGTCTTCTGTTGAACGAAATCAGCTTGGCAATGACAAGAACGATATTTCGGTGGTAGTTTCGGTACGTCACATCTTCGTAGTCGAAATTTGACATTTCTGTGTTTAGGTAGCTGGCCAGTTTTGTCACATCGACAGGCAGAGGCAAGGGTTTTCAAATGTTTAACTTTCTGTTGAAGAGGCAGACTTTCGCGATGTTTGGTGACCATTTGATGTCCATTAGTTGTAAGAAATCTGTTGCATCTTGTCGACGTTATGGTTTCTTATCTATTATTGCTTGGCTGAGCTTGATATTGGCGAGGCGCTTGAGATCACAACGCAGCTTTATAGCATTTGATTGAGCCTGGAACTTTTCGTCGTTGTTTTTGCCTTGGCGGGACACTTGCATGACTCCCTTGCACACCGTCTTAAAATGCTCGGGCTTTACATAATATGAAAAATCTTCATCCTTTTCTTCTGTGTTAATCTCGTTCATCGCAATTAGGAGGCGAGATGCTAATCGCATAACTTCCGAAGTATAGTACTTTCGTTTCATCTTGTTACCGGCGTTCTGGATCATCCAATCATTTCCCAGCCAACTATCCCAACTATCAGAGGGTCTTGCTGGGCAATGACGGTTATCTTGTCAGCCTTCATAATTGGAACACTTTCTTCAGGAGGTTGCTTGCTTGCCCTTTTTTGAGGTTCCAGCTAGTGCTCGAGCCTGGACCTGGAGCTCACCAGTACTTGGGACGTAAGGTGTCACTTCGAAGCTAGTACAATTGTTGATGTGTCGCCGAAGATAACTAATTTTTAGCCACTCCATGCAGTATGCGCAAGGCCCGTACTGATGTATGTCGAACTCCACGTCACAGGTACATCTTCTTTCCAACAGAATTTCTCCCCTTTCCTTGTTGATAACTCGCAAATTATGCTCATGGTTTCCTCTTAGTCTAAGATTTGATACATTATGTCCCGTTTACTTTTATTTTCTTCTTTGATAATTGACTCAATTTCAGGATTCCTTATATGTATGTTCGATCTGACATGTGTCTGTGCCCCTCTGATCACACTCAAACGGACAAGCCTGTAAGGAGTTGCGAACACGTTTCATCCTGGTTCTACATGTGCCTGTGTCTTCCTTGGAAACGGCAGTGCAATATATTTCCGGGAATGTTTTATCATATACACGGTCTTTAACGTGCGTCGCTGGCCTACCACGACCTTTCATTTCAAAAGAGGTTCGTTTTTGTTGCTCTGTAATGTTTGACACTACTTTCGCAAAACTTGCAGATTGAGGGAACTCTTCGTCAGATAATTCTGTTGTAGAGGTTGAAGTTTCATCAGACCAACGATCAGTTTGAAATAGCTGATATGAGTGGTGTTTTTTTGGTTTGGATAATTTTCTTTTCTCTTTACTGCCTTTGTGTTGTGTGGGTGTCTGTGCTGTTTTCTTCCTTTTTATTTCCTGCGATGCCATCGTTACGATATCGGAAGATGTCCGCTTTTTACCGGGTTTTTATGACGTCCCAGGCTTTGGCACCTCTGTGCCAGACACTGATTCTTCATCACTGTCATCCGAAGATGGACAAAATTGTGACCCCTCAGGATCAGAACCTCGCGTTTTCTGAGCCCCAGGACCCGTTTGAAATAGCTGATATGAGTGGTGCTTTTTTGGTTTGGATAATTTTCTTTTCTCTCTACTGCCTTTGTGTTGTGTGGGTGCCTGTGCTGTTTTCTTCTTTTTTATTTCCGGCGATGCCATCGTTACGATATCTGATGGTGTACACTTTTTACCGTGTTTTTGACGTCCCAGGCTTTCACATTTCTGTATCAGACACTGATTCTTCATCACTGTCATCCGAAGATCCGTGACGCATTCGCCGCGCCATCACCTTTTCTGGCAACTTAAACTGCAACAGGAAATGCGACTGTCATGCAACTTGCGTTTTATCCACTAGTCTGCATCATTTATTTACTTTAAACCAAATATAATGACAGACAAAAGTGCATGTTTCCTTCGAAGTACCAATGCTAAAGGCAATCTTACCAATAACTGTTTTGTTTTATTTAAAAAAAAACCAAAATTTTAAACCAAAGTTGCAGACGGACAAATATTTGCATCTGTATTTTTTTTTAAAATTTTATACCAAAGTTGAAGACAGACAGCTAATTTGCATCTGTCTTTTTATTTGAAACTAAAATTGAAGACGGACAACTATTTGCATCTGTATTTTTTTTTCATTTTAAACCAAAGTTGGAGACGGACAAATATTTGCATCTGTACTTTTTTTTCATTTTAAATCAAACTTCAAGACGGACAAATATTTGCATCTGTACTTTTTTCCATTTTAAACCAAACCTCAAGACGGACAAATATTTGCATCTGTACTTTTTCATTTTAAACTAAAGTTGAAGACGGACAAATATTTGCATCTGTACTTTTTTTTTCATTTTAAAATAAAGTTCAAGACGGAAAACTATTTGCTGATCTTTCTTAAAACTGTAAAAACAAACACAAACCCATTGTAGTACTAGACATTCTTCAGGCGGCTCTATCATTCCTTCATCTGACAATTATTCTGCTTCTTTCTGTAGTGCAGGGGCATCTGATTGTCTGTCTGATTCTTTATGGAATGCTTCGCTTGGTTGTTCATGCAGGCCAACTTTAATTCTTAACGTGCGCTTCTCCTATAACATATTACCCATTCATGTTTCTTTATAATTTACTGTTTTTCCCAAAGCCATTAAGGAAACAATAGCCTGGTCTCTCAAAATTATTCCTTTTACGCAACAAACAATTAACGGAAATTGTTTTATGATATTTTTAAGAATACCTTATTATTCTTTTAAATCACAACTACCAAAAATGCCAAATGCCGTTATCGAATATTATAAAAACACATACGGACCTTAAACGCTGTTGCGGCCTTGTCCAGAGATTCTATGATTGCCCGCGTTTCTTTCTACAAATATAAAAAATACACAATAAAACGTTTACTGATGCTAGTGATCTGTATCAATTCTGATTTTTAACTAAACACAGTCACAGATAAATACCATTTGAATCCTAATATATTACGTTTTCTCAATATTTTGCTGAGACTAAAAATCTGTATCTTTTACTGATTTTTAACAGAAATATAGACAGACAAATATCATTTCAATCCTACCACTTTACGTTTCCTCAATATACAATCATTTAAGTTTGCTAAGCGGGGAAGCAATTATCTGTATCATTTGCTGATTTTTAGCCAAAGATCAGACATAAAGGATTTTAATCCTAGTGTTTTTTTTGATGGGGGGGGAGCTAAAATTGAGACCTGTTCAACTTGTAAAGATGTTTATCCTGCAAGGACTACTGATGTCAAACAATTGAAAGGCGAGTTATTATGTTTGCATATAAAATCTCCCTACACTACTCATGCTTGAATATTAATGGTAATTGCAATCATAATTAAATATACGCAGTTATGAGCACTTCGAGTATTTTATCCAATTAGCAAGCACCTCATTACAATACCGTGTGATAATTAATTTATTTCGGGAATGAATTTAGTTTAGAGAAGAATGAGATATATTATTCACTATGTTAAGTATGTGTATTTATATATATATATATTATATGTATACAAAGGATTAAGAGACTCAGTCTGGCCCGGGACTCAATACGAACTGCAACACACTTTCGATTCTATGTCTTTACGAATATCTGCAGGAGCATACTTATTAGGGAGGGAGCCATGAGGTTGCAATTATACACTAAGTCTGGAAGGATGTCCATATAGCGATAAGTTTGATTATGTAGAAAATATCGATGCGTCATCCCCTTTAGAGTACGACTGACTCTCTCAGCAAAGTTGGCTTTGGTTTCATTCTTTGTCGTATAGGCATGAATTCCCTCCTTCTTCAAAAATGTTTTTACCAATATGATTTTTAGTTCAGTTCCTCTATCTGACCTTAGAGTTCGTGGTCTTCGAAAGAGAAAAAAAAGAGACAGAGAGAAAAAATTGCTATCTGGCTTGAAACACCTAGGAGGCTTATGAAATGAAACGCTAACTCTGTCGTGGTGTCAGCATGTGCGTGTGTGCGGAGAGAAAAAAAGGAGCTTGTAGATTTAGGGGTGCCCTTCTGTCATCCCTGTGACGTTACTATGATGTCATTATGACGTTATTATGACGTCATTATGACGTAACTGTTTTTGAACGCCCATGAGAGTTCGAAAACAGCCGTTATGTCATTTTGACGTCACTTCCTTTTTTCGAACTCTCGTTTTCCTCCTACTTCAAAATGCCACATATGCAATAACAGCACGGAATGAGTAGTTCCGTGAGTATGAGTAGACTTTTTCACATTTAGCGATCTCTTTTTGTTGTCATTGTTTGCTCGCCGCACACTCCCTCTGTCAGATTCCAGGCTAATTAACGGAGCTGGGGTGGGGGGCGGGGGGGGGGGGAGGTTGGATTGAGGGCTGCTTTTGGGGTGTTATTCGAATAAGAAGAATGTGAAGGCGAATAATCAAATAACTACTTTTGGTCGACGATGGCGATTTATCAATATATCAAAGGTGTTCATTTCCAAACAAATATCCTGTGAAGAATATAACGATGATGACGAATAATTAGATAAGAAATCCAAACAGAACACTTTATGTGTTTAGACAACAGCCAATCGACGACTTTTAATCGACTTGTATTTGAAGTATTTAAAGTAAAAAGACTGTGTGCATGTATTTGGGACCAAAAGATATTTTAACGAATGTAATTTATTCCTTTATGGTTTGTTGATCTCGCCAATAAGCGACTAGGTATTTATGGATATTAAAGCTAAAAACAAAATCCTTGTATTTATCCCCGATCTATGTCATTCATATTCAAAGTTGGGTTCGTGTCACATCAGTGTTTCAAAAAGGTACAAGAGAAAAGGTGTGCAGAGATGGATTAAAAAGAAACGAAACCAATCTAAGCATTTGGATACATACAGATAATTGTAATATAACAGGTGCAAAGATAACTCATGCAGGAACACATATGGTATTCTTCGGTAAAAAGCTTTTTTTAACCCCTTTTAGCTAATAAACATGTGTTTTCATAAGTGATATTTAAAGAATGTTTGTCATCAATTATATTGGTTTAATCCAATGCAATGAAACACCTCTTTTCTAAAGTAAAACTACATATTTATTTACCCGACATGTCAGAACAACATAAAATGAGTAGCTTGGGACTTCGGCAATCTTTTTGCTTTTGTTTAAAAATCATTTCGTTTTTTTACATAGCAAAATGTAAGAAAACTTGTGTAAACTGTGAAGAGATCAGGTTTTTATGAATTTGTGATTTTTACATGTTGCAGAAATATACAGCATTATTTTAGTGAAATAGAAATGGTTACTCATTAGCGAATTAAGCTTTGGAATTTTCTGCCAGATCAATTAATTATGAGTAAAACACTGAACTCTCAGTTAATATTTAATTAAAAAATAAAGTGTTATTTGCATTTAAAATCTGAGTGATATGCCCCCTACGCTGTTATCCCCCCGACGCTTGGCGGAGCTACTGTCGTGCCACATGCCTCACGGAGCTTTGCAAACACCGAGGAGACACCGAGGCGGTAAACCACCAGAGTACTAGTGGTCAAGACAAACACTGATTAGACACGGAAGTGGAGCTTGCAGTAAGCCACCAGAGTAGCGAGTGTCAGGCCGAAGTCTGGTTGCCCGCTAAGTCGTGCGGGGATTAAGTCGGACAGTACATAAACAGGTGTGCTTGGCAACTTTTCACAAATGCAAGCAAGCCATGGTCAAGCAAGCGTTTCCAGCAAATGCAAAGGCAAAACCCGCCTCCGCCCCCTTACCCCTCCATTATCACTTTTTTTCTCATATTTGTACACTATATTTTAATTATCATACATCAAAATGTAGTATGGTTCGTGGTCTTTTCTAAAAGTATCTTTTGTTTGTATGTTAAATGTTATTATCAGTTAAGAATAAAGCATTGTACCCAACCACTCCCTCATTTGCCTTGCCAGTTACAACGACCAGAGACTAGAGCTCGTTTAAGTTTTAATCTCATGCTAAAATGGATCAGTTGTTTTATTGTCTAACCTGTGATCAGTTGAATAAAAGTTTGCTTGTATGTTTGTTTCTCCGCCAATTTACTTTGTTTGAGTATTAAATCATACCTACTAATGGAATATCACGAGACGTTTAAATATATTTGTGGTTTTCCGTATTATATTGATAGATGTAATGGGCATAGCGATGTTGATTCTTCCATCATGTCCCCACTAAAATCCCCATAGAACCCTCATCCCATGTCAAATAACCCCCTCCCCACAAACACACTCATCCAATCCCTCCATCGCAGATCGTTGTCTAAACATTCGTCGTGTCAGTACTTTCTTTAAAAATACCTCTATTGAACCTCCCAAACAACCAGCACCGTGCCTATGTCTCCGATCTCGTCAGCCATTCCTCTATCGCAGGTTTTAAGCCGAAAGGCCATGATTCAATTTTGCAATTCATCACAGTCCACATATTTATTGATAAAGATACAATAGCCGATATTCACACAGCGCTGCAAGCTCTAGTAACACTACAAGCTAATACATTATCAATGAAGCATTACCAAGCCAGCAGAGGTTTATGAGTACGCCAGCAGTTTGTAATAGTCACTCAGGGGAAAACGTCTATTTGGAATGTTTACCACATGATCCCATGGCTGCAAGCTTAAACTTCTCTTCCCTCCGGCGGGGTGGTAAGCAATGCCGTTTGTCTTGCTAGGTAATATAACGGATAACTGATAGTCAAGCGAGAAAAAGAAACTTGTTATTCTTTTCAACTGAACCCATAATTTGAAAGAAAAATTCTACGGATTTTAAACGCATAGTTACTCCTTTCTCCTATACCATGAAATAAGAAAACTTGAACTAGTGGTGCATATAGGGTCCTTTTTAGTGACCCCTTAACTTGAAAATCCATGGAATGTTTAGTGGCATAAACATTTATTAAAATAGTAAAACAATACACTTGTTTTTGGCCTTGACACTTAATGTCAGTTTCACTGACCTCAATATTCCAATGCCATGGTACGAGATAAGCGGCAAGATTTCATGGCATTTTAAACTCTTGGTCCAGTAAATTGCTTCCGCATTGATCTCATGTAACAAACCGAACCTTAGGCAATGAAAATTTTTGCTATGTTAAATGGAAATTTATGTGATTTACCGCAGACGAAACGCAAGTTTGCAAGACCGTCCATAGCTTGTCGTCTTAAGGTGTTTCTGCTTTTATACAATAAGAAAACACAGTGCACTGGATTTTAGCGCAAAACGTTAGACATTACGTTCTGTACTCACAAAGATTTTAACTAATTTTGTAATAACACAGAAAGTAAGGCTGTGCTTTAAAAGGGAACTCTTGATTCGGATTTTTTCGTCTGTCTAGCCGTCGGTCTTGCCCTCTGTTTATATGTTTGTATTGTCTATTTTTCCTTTATCCAATTTCCATAAAGTGTTATTTCGTCCGATATAACTATAATATAAATAACAAAGAGATTGCATGGCTTTGACGTTACCTGACTAGTGTTGTCATTTCATCTGGAAGTATTACTGGATCAGGTACACAGAGCTTGTGGATTAATTTGTGCTGCAAGTTAACATCACGAGTTGGTTTCTGCCCACACCAGTTGTGGCTAAGTTTGGGGAAGGTATGTAACTGCCTGCATCACTGAAATTCTCTTGTCCGGCTGACTGATGCTGAAATACTATAGTATTAATCTGTGTGTTTCGAACAGGACACGGCAGCCCATATGCTATACTGTCGATATGCCCACTTCTGTCAAAACTTCGATTTTAGAATTAAGCATGCCAAATTCCATACTGACTTGAAGTTTTTTTTCAGTTTTGCTTTTATTATAATCTCCTGACCAATATATTTCAATTCTATATTTAGCACAGCAGCATCCACAGACGCTTCTAGCAGTTGTGACATTTTGGTTTTTTAACTTTGTGAACCCTTGCTTACAGACTTCTGGTGTCTAAGCTTTTGTGAAATTTGAATGATACACTCACTAAGTTTCTCGTTCAAAGCTTGACATTATTTTTCTATGCGTTGAATTTTGATACAATAACTCGCTCAACCGTACCTTTTACCATACTTTCAAGTTTACCTATGATATTGCTTAGCGTAGCCAAAAGCTCAAGTAACTGATTCCGTCTAGTTATAAGATCTCTTTCATCTTGTTCTTCACGACTAAGGAGAACGTCTGTTTCTATAGCTAACCTGGTAAAACTTGAGGACTGAGCACGAAAAGTTTTCTTCAATCTATCTAGTTCATACATTCGGTCACGTTACGACTACCCACCCTCTATCTATGACATTAGTGATGCCGGGGTCTAATGTCTGTTCACCCACGGGAGACATGTTCCTTTGCGTATGCCAATATCAAATTACTTATTTCATCTTATTTCATGGCATAGGGAAAAGGAGTCAATGTGCATTCTAAATCTGTAGTATTTTTCTTTCATATTATTGGTTCAGTGAGAAAGAATATATGTACATTTAAAAAAATTCATATTTTTTCTTGCTCCCCTATCAGCAATCCATTATTTTACCTAGCAAGAGTGACCACATTGCCTCCCACCCCGCCGGAGTGGGAGTGGAGCTTAAGGTTGCAACTATGGCATGATGTGGTAAGCGTTTCCAATAGATGTTTTCTCCCCTGTGATTATTACACTGCGGGTGTAATCATAAAACGCTACTGGCATGGTAGTGCTTCGTTGATATTGCGTTACCTTGTTTTGTTACTAGCACTAGTAGTGCTTTATGAATATCGGCTATTGACTTCACTTGAACAATATCATCACAAACTTTTAACATGAGACCTGAGACTGAGGTAAGATGGTGAGATGAGACACTGTCGCATGGGGTTGGTTTTTGAGGCGGTTCAATAGAGGTACTCCTTTAGGAAAGGTGTAACAAAAATCAACTCTGCAATGTTTACATCACGACCTACGATGGAAGGATTGAATGTGGTAGGAGGATTTTAGATGAGGTAAGGGCACCATGGTGATTGCAGTGGGGACGCGAAGGAAGGATTAACAGCGCGAAATTTAAGGCAAGACTTGCGATGGCGGGATTGGATTGATGGGGCGACTGGGTGGTGGCACGATCGGGTGTGGTTGAGGGGGGGGGGGCAATGGGACGCACTTGAAGAAGTGATAAATCCTGCAATGTTTACGCCACGACTTGCTATGGACTCATTTGGTGTGGGGGCGGCGATTGGGGAACCAGGTCGGGGGTATGATGATGTAGGGCTTGGGCAGGGACGGGGGGTACTCCTTTGGCAAAAGCTCCAACATGAGGAATTGATCAGCCCTGTGATGTTTGTGCCACCCCTGTGACGGAAGGGTGCTAATTTGAAATAACAGAGTCAAGAGTAAGTGTTATAAGACTACCAAAGTTACTTATATTAATATTGCATTCATCGACATTAGATCTTTGCATCACGTATTTTACAAAACAATATAGCTTATTTCACACTTGTTTCAGTTGATTAATTTTGAATTTGGCTATTTCAGAAAAAGAAAATAGCTTATCAACTTGTTTCCATTGATGCTGAAACCTTAGTTTTAATGGAAGAGTTAGAAAAATGTGCAGATGAAGAGAAAAATTGCTTTCTGTATTTAATGCAATTTGATTATTTCCTAATAAACCAATTTTTACAAAATATTGAATCCTAGAACAATCAGGTTTAGCAATATCTTATAAGCAGCATTATCCCATAATCACTTAAACACCAATATCCCATGCTTTCATTAAGAATCAATCAACACATTTCATCTTTATATATCGACCGTTCTTCTATTGTTATAAATAAGAATGAGTGCAACAGTATGTCATGTTAGAAAAATGATATACAGGACACCGCAGAAGGTTCAGAATAAGACAATAAGGGCTCACTAAACCAAAGAAATGATTTGAAGCGATGTACATTATATTGGTAAACGAGACTGTTTTATTGCTGCTGAGATGCGAAACTTGGGACCATAAAAATCCCATAGATTTAACATTTTAGAATTATGTAAAGACCTTGTTGAAAGTAAAGCTTTGTACATGCACTATACTGGTTAGCATTGCTAGGTTGACCAAATATCGATTTAAAATTGCAACATCGATCCGACAAAACTACAACTTTAAGTCTGATTGTAATTTGGTTATAATTGGTCGAGACCATATATCAAGGTTTTTGATGTTTAGATGTTTCTGAAAGAAAGTTGCTTAGACTTTGTTTTTGTTTGGAACAAAAGCCCAGTTTTCTCTGATATCTAATCAACATCTTTATTACGAGTTTGAATGGCGTATGAAAATCGACGTTGAAAAGACGTTGGAATCATCTGATTATATATTCTGTTTATATTTTCACACCTTGCCGATCTCATATAATTTCTTCCTTGAATACGACAAAT
Source organism: Protula sp. h YS-2021 (assembly GCA_949752745.1). NCBI lineage: Eukaryota > Metazoa > Annelida > Polychaeta > Sabellida > Serpulidae > Protula > Protula sp. h YS-2021. The sequence goes on from OX457033.1 coordinate 35,848,074, forward strand.
GTGCACTTTAAAGTCCAATTGTTTCAATACCTAATAATAGGCCAAGTACAAGTCCACTGTAAACTAAAAATATCACAGCTGAATATAACTTTCCATTGACATACGCACTTTCCAAATATGGTATTCAATAGATTCCTATATATTTCTTTATATAAATTTCCTAAAAGTTCACTTTTTTGCTTAACTATATTTATAACAATACTTCATTATTTCAAAATCCTTGATCAAAATGCTTTATATTGAAATAAAAATTTCCTTAAAATGTTTGCTATAACTCATAAAACATTTGAAAAACTATCCTGCACTTTGAAAACGTGTTTGTATGCTTTGACAACAAGCAAATGTAGTCATGATATAATGTTAATCTTATTTCAACATTTCTGATATTTGCGAGCACATCCTAACTTTTGCTAATTATAAGGTAAGTTAATAAATACTTGTTGCCCATATTGAAAGACAAAACTTTTTCAGGATGAGAAAAAGTACCGCTGTTGTTGTCATCATTGTCAAATAAGTGATCCGAGCCATGAAATTCATTCAGTCTTAAGTCACAATTCATTCAATTCTACGTCAAAATAGGAGTACAGAGAGAAATACAGTATCTGAAAAAGGGGCATAACAGACCTGTAAAAACCAACTAAATAAACCAACTTACACAAGTAAAAGAATAAAATAGACCATATGCACGCTCAGATCACAAAAAATTTCGTTGTTTTTTAAAAATAATAATTTTTATCAATATTACTACAATACATGCAACATAATATATTTAACAATATATAAAAACTTTTCAGTCATGAAACTTTGTTACTGGATATGTTGAATCAAAAATATTTCGAGGATCTCTTTTTCAAATAGCAATGACTTTAAGTAAAACCCCAGCAATTTAATTTAAATAAATATTAACTTTTATCCGGAAATTAACTCTTGTTTAAATTAGCTCTGACAAAACGTTACTTACATTTACATTACATTTACAATACATTTACGCTACAGTACATTGACAAAAGTTTTGTGATGAAACACTTTCCTTGAAGAAGTTGCTTTACAGCAAACAGGTAAAATACAGTGCTCAGATGTACCTAAGAGGTGCAAAGTACTAGGATGTACCTAAGAGGTAAAAGTGCTGGGATGTACATAAGAGGTACAAAACAGATGTTTCTTAGCTGTTTGGCTATGATTATGGGTGTTCGTGTTACAACAGCAATATACTACCTTGCGGTGTACTTTGCGTGTGATTCGGACACGTTCATTTATAACCATATTCATAACGTGGGCTAATTCTTTCCGTGTGTCGTTTTCATTGAGGTGTATTGTTTTCATTTTGTCCTATAAAGAAGCCTAAAATTCCTTAAGTTTTCAACTTTCGACTCAGCTACTAACAGCTATTGAAAAGGGCCTAAAAGAGAATATCCATAAGTCCATGGTCATAAATTAGGTATGTTTGTATGTGAAAAGTAAAAACCTATCTATAATAAAGACTTAATATAAACTTATCAAGTGTACGTGAATACTTGCTACAATAATAAAATGAAATAGCTACCTCTCTATGCACAAATAAACTTCGCATTCGGAAGAAGTTTTTTTCTTAAATTTGCTGCCAGATATATTGGTTCTGATCGTCCTGAATTTTCAAGACTGTGACGCCAAATCAAGTGATCGTACAGAACTGTAGCCGTTCCATCACCAGTTATTATATCTCGACCCTTGAACAACTATTGCTCACTTGCAACATTTTTTCAAAATGTTAGAAAAGTTATCCATGTATTTATTTATGATGATTGTTAGGTACATTGTATATATTCCAAAGCGACGTCTGTTAAACCAGTGCCACTCTTTTGCTTTTGCCATGAAAATGTATGGATGCATAGAAATAGACCTGTAAATGTCGGTAGGTGCAGTTATTTGTGGTCCAATATGAAAGAAATAGGGCAAATACTGAATTCGTTGAGCTTTATCATAAAAACATGGATTTTTCATGTCCTTTATGTATGGAAATTTTATTTTTACCTGAGACGGCTTTGTAATGTTAATATTTTGCTTAAACATGTATTTATTTTTCCCGTCACTTGACGTACAATCAGTTGCCTCGTTTCTTTTCCTGACCTTCTTAAAGGAACCAGTTAACAGTTTTACAGCTTAATGCTGTCCGTTGCTTATTAAGTCGACTTTACTTTTGCTGTCCAAATTTATTATTTTCTTAGTTTTAATTTTTCTTCTTTGTAAACACGTCACAGGCTAACAGGATTAAAATTATTATTTGCTTGACATTTCTCCTACAATTCATCTTTTCATTACATTGACTAGACAATTGTAAATAAGGTAAAAGTAAGAAACAATTGTAAAATTGTTTATATGAACGTAAAAAAAGTATCTCAGCAAACATTTTTTTAAAATATTATTCGCATTCATTATAATCTCAATTATATTTTCTTCGCCCTGTGTACAACAAGGTGTAGTTGTGTTACAGTGAATACAATTAAATTACATTTTGTGCGCGTTTATTCAAAATGAACTAAGACAGCAATATCCCAAGTAACACTGAATAATTTTTCATATCGATCGGATGTACGATGGTATTTTGTACCCTACACAACTAACCGGTTGTTTTATTAACCAATTTTACTTATAGGAGGACGGAGGCAATTTTCACAGTTTATTGGATATTAGAGATCCTCTGCAAGAAGTATAAACTTGCCATTTTACCTCACATTTTACTTCTTCTGAGTATCGTGTGAAAATATAACGTTTCTTGAAAAGTTAAAAATTGGCAAGCACGATTCAAAATTAAACATTCCTTTCGACTGAACAAAACACAGCGTCGATTTATATTTAGTTTTTGGTTAACTGATTCAAATTTTCTCACACTTGAAATACAAACATAACATAATCTTATTCACATTTCTTTTTGGAAAGATGTTGAATATTTATTCGTTTTATTGCAAGATAATGTTTGTATCAATACGGAAGCCGTATCAGACGTACAATTTGAGAAGTTAACCTCTTATCATATTTATCATATTTTATGCCATCGTTTTGATCTATTTTCGAAGTGAACTGCCATTTTCGTTGAGAGATAACACAATGCGGTTATTTTAAGTTGTGAGCTCGACGCCCGTACAATGTGGATGTCTTTGATTAGACATCCGAGAAAAGTTTTGTCATGACAATACCAATGTCTAAACAACGTTGCCAACCCAACGTCTATTCAACGTTGTGTCAAAGGCGTTAGAAATAAGTGGATCTCTGCTAGCAACCAATCGCAACCGAAACAATATCAGAGTGTAATGGTTTGATTGGACTGTCGTCATAACCTGAAATCAACGTTTTGTCGACGTTGGAATTTCCACTGAGAAGTGTCTTTTACATGGTAACAGATTTTAATATGACTCCCCCCCCCCCCTGGTAAAGATCAGGAATTTGTGGCTTTTAATTCATCCACAGCCTTTTGGTCAGCTTTGAATGCAAATATATAACGAAATCTAGAAGACACTTACTTTGAGAAATATATAATGTTTAGTCCAATAAAAACAAACAGGGAACAAACACAGAGAGTGATGAATGAAACTGGACCATTTTCAACGAAATTGACAAACCGAGCAGACCGTCTTGAGCCCGAAAACTAACCCCTTACTCCTCGCTCTTTTACTGGAAACGCATGGAAACAAATGAAATTGGCAATTGTGCAGACCGCGTCGAGCCCCAAAATTAACCCCTTGCTCCTAGCTTTTTTATGGGAAACGCAAGGAAACAAATGGCATATAGAGTAGTCTCTGGGACAACATGTAAATCATTCTTTTGGAAATTGTAACTGAAAATTCGTTTTGTTTTCGCAATGAATGCTAAAAACTAATTTTTAAATGTTAAAAGGTTTCCTTTCGTGCGTGCAAATCAGGTAAATAATCGCTTCAAACATATAAAATGTTATTGCAACCCGAACTGCAACAAAGACATGGTATACAGGTATCCCCAGAGACCCCACAATGTATTCCCAGAGACCCCACAATGTATTCCCAGAGACCCCACAATGTATTTCCAGAGACCACAAAATGTATTGTTTGCATATCGTGAATGTTTGCAAACATTTAAGGCCTCTTATTTATTCTTAACTGTTTCTTTCATTTTGATTTTTGGGTTGCCCTTTTCTGTCGATTTATGGCTGATGTGTTCGGCAAATCCATCCTCGTTTTCGTCAACAAATTTCTTAATAGCAATCAGTTATGTTCTCGTGGTTATTTAATTGTCCATTCTTGCGTATCTTCTTTCCAATCGCTTCACCGATTTGCAGTAGTCGTGATTTACTGCTTCGCATAGCTTGTCTGAAAATCGGTTGTTCCTTCGCGTAAAAAAGCTAAAAGAAAATCTAATCCATCTTTTTTGTGTTAACTTCCAATTTATCAATTACTGCTTTGAATATTGAAATGAAATGTTTCCAAATCCTTTGCTGTTATATTAATAAGTGTCCCAATAAATTTTAAAATTTTCTTATCCTTGTTACGGGTGTCACAGTTTCCTCTACATGTTGTAGTTTGCCCATCCAAGTTGCCTTTAAGAGAAAAGGATTATGTTTTGGATTATGGGACTGTGGTGTCATTATGTGGCCTTATTTTTCTTTTTCTTTCTGTCTTGATGTTTCCTTAGATATACTTGGAACAAAGATTTGGATCAGACTAATTTTCTTTTATCGGCTTTGTATAATGTTTCTTTTCATCCCTTACTTCCCATATTTTGCTACGATTCAGCTTGCTGTCTTTTTGGCCTTGATCTTGCTTCTGATCTTACTTTTTCTAATTCCAGTTTTGCTTTCATTTCCTCACGCTTTCGTCCTAAACCACCTACCGATTCAGGAATGGTCTTACTCAACATTGAAACTGTTACTAGCTCATTTTTCGATTTCTCTATCTAATGTTTTACTTGAAATCGGGCCAACAATTGTATTATCGCCTCGAGACAAAAAAACTAGTTATTTACATATAATTGATTTATTTTTCACAGGAACCTTGATAAGTAATCTGATGTTTTAGTCTAATTGACAGATGAATCTCTCTCTTCAAATAAAACCAACTGTCTCATTGTCGCCAAGATGTTAGACAACTGAGAAAAATTCATCACGCTCTCAAGAAATCTGAAAAACTTAAGAGTTATTTATAAATAATTACAATGTTTCGTTGCTAGTATGAAGAGAAAGTCCTTGGATTTAATCAAGCTTGTATGATGTTCAAAGTTTCTTGTGTGAGTGTGCAGTTATATACTTCACACGGCTGAAGTCCAGGAAATGTGTTAACGTTTATAGAATTAGAGCAAGACATGTGCAATTAATGTAGCTTGATAGTTATTTAGGTGTTGATGATGTTTTGTAAGTGAATGAGTGGAAAAACTAACTTTAATGCAGTAAGAAACCATTTGAGGTTTTACGCCTTTCCTTAAAAAGGTTTCGATTTTAACTGAGGAGCGGCCGATCTCTGGTGAGACTAACGTTTAAGTAGTACATAATATTAGTTACTCTAACAAGCTGCGGAAAGGCATCGCCTTTAACTCGAAACTGAACTACAATTATTAACTATATGATAATCTAGCTTCACGAAAAAAAAACGAAAAAAGCAACATTAAAAACTTTTCGGGGACGAGGGTGGGTTGGTGTATTGCAGAGGAATGGATTTTGCCAAAGTCTAAAAATTACATGCTTTACATGCGGGTGCTTAAGCTTTATTGGATACAGAGGTGGCCAAAAAACGAACCGCTCCCTCCCTCTTCGGCTCATTGCGCTGATGGTACAAAATTACATGACAAATATTTCATACAAGAAAAAATATGAAACTTGGTTTGTTTGCTGTTATTTGTATTCAATCTCTAATTTTTACTTCGACAAAACGAAAGCACAACTTTCATTTATTTCCCGTTAGGGTTCATGAATACCCTTCAGCACACAGAGCGCAGAAAATATAATTTAGATACGATCCTACAATTGTTTCTTATATTTTAACTTATTTGCAACTTACATTATCTAGTTACTTTAATTAAAATATGAAGTGTAGGAGAAAGGTCAATAGACTTTTAATTTTAATCATGTTAGCTGTGATGTATTTGCTAGCAAGCAAAATGAAAACTAAGAAAATAATAGATTTGTATAACAAAAGTAAAGTCGCTTTAATAAGCAATGGGCAGCATTAAAATATAAAACTGCTAACTAGTTTCCTCAAGAAAGTCAAGAAAAGGAATGAAGGGGCTAGTTGTTTATAAAAAATACATCTTTAAGCAAAATATTGACATTACAAAGCCGACGCAGTTAAATGTGAAATTGCCCTAATAAAAGGACTAAAAACTATGTTTTTATGATAAAGCTAAACGAGTGTTTAGCCAATTCTTTAATATTGGACCACAAAAAGGTTCAACTACCGACATCTACATGTCTATTTCTAAGCACCCATACATTTCCATGGTAAAAGCAAAAGAGTGGCACTAGTTTAACAGAATTTTTCAGGGTACCAAACTATGACCCTAGATGAATACATGGATGACTTTTCTAAGCATTAAAAAAATGTTGTAAGTGAGAAATAGTTGTTCAAATGTAACAGATATGATAACTGGTGACGATACGCTCACAGTTCTCTACGGTAATATGTTTTGACGTCACGATCTTGAAAATTCAGACAAATCAAAAACCAGTATATTTAGCATATTTCCAAAATCAACTTCTTCCGAGTGTAAAGTTTATTGGTGCCAACGGAAACCCAACTTAAAGAATGTGGTCTGATTATGTGTTTTTTTTTCACACGGACACGAAAGCCCACTGCATCCGATTTTCATAGCAAGGTTTTTTCTTTTCATTTATATCGATTATCAGTATAATTAAGTTAATTGAAACTTCTTGTCACAGGTATTTGCTCTACATTTAAAAGCAGTCCTCAGAAAAGGAGTATCGATTGCTAGTTGTAAGATCATCATTTATATCATTACATGGAATATTTTGAGTTGGAAAAAGAGTTAGATACAAGATGGGTGCATTTTTCTGCATCTCACTACCGCGCGCGAAATTAGTGCAGAAGCAATTGTCATTATTTTATCATAGTGATTTCAGATATAGAACCATGGAAGAAAACAAATATGGCTTTTGGACAGCCTTAGGGAAAAATAACACGTCATTTGTATTATTTTTACCTAAAATAGCTAAACTGTGCATCATGTTTTCACACTCAAAATCAAAACCCGTGACAGTTTTCCATAGTATAGAGATATACTATGGGGTTTGTGTGCTAATGTGCTATTTTCTTGTTAACACCTGTTCACACATAGGCAGAAGAAACTTTTATGGATTACCTGTGAATGAATGCACCCGATTAAAATCAACGCACACTAGTACTATGGTCAGTCCCTATTATAACACAAAAATACCGCGCTTTCGTTAGAAAAACGACGTGGAGATATTCTCTTTGCACCTGTTAGGTACAGTATAGCGTTTTCTTCTGTTAATAGAGTAGCAACTTCAGTTACGCAAAGAAAAGTAAACTGTTTCATCACAAACCCTTTGTCAACTTCACGTTGTTTTATACTTATGACGTTCATGAAGCTTATGTGAATGTGACTTACGTAAAATGTATTAATCATTCGTTGATTCCGGAACGTTTCTAACATTTGGTGCGCGTTATAATCAGCAGTACCAGTTAGTACTTTTTTTGCGTGTTAGTCGGCCAAAATTAATCTTGATAATGTTTTGTTTTCTTCACTCTATACCTAAGGATACCTAAAACTTTAAGCTGTTTTACCTTGTATGTTATATTATATTGTTTAATATTTTTACATTTAATGCTTTAAACCATGATTGTGTATGCCGCAAAGTTGTAATTATTTTCAAATATAACATTTCTTTAAAAAACAATGATTAATATTAATGCAATATGTTTAGTTCATAATTACTAATAATCGTCTTTTGTTTTCGTTTTTAATTTCAACAGATATACAGATATCGCTGTACGAAGTAAATTAAGCTTGTTTTACATGGAAAGGTCAGCACCTCTGGAGAGATCCGGTAGTAAGAAGCCCCATTCACACTCTAATTCCGTCTCCGGAATTTAAGTTGTCGCCGGAGTAAATAGTGCCCTCTCTCGCTCCCGAATGACCTGCCTTTTAGATACGCTGTTGAAGAGATCATTCAGTACTCTTCCATTTGACAAGCAAAATCCCCCCGCAGACGAAGATTTCGCCTCTAGGCGATACTTTTCAAACCTCAGAAAATCTGGTCTAGAAAACGTGCAATATACCTAAAGCCCTCTGAGGAAAAGAGGAAAAGATGGAAATATCGCGGAGAGTAGTCCGCTGGCTAAAAGACCGATAGCGCCTTTTATCCGAACGTGAAGCGTGGAGAAAATCCATATTCCATCTACTCTCATTCTCCAGACAGCCTGTTTATGGTTTCTCAATCGGGCCATAAATGCTGAAAGACTTGCAATACAAGGGAATGGACGAATGCCGAAAACCCAAATGGGGACATATCCATGGATGTTTCTTGCTCCTAAAGACATAACGTCACATAACGTCGTTCCAGACAGACACGGTAACAATAAAAGATACTTTCCAAGAAGAACCATAGAGCAGAGTACATGCAATATTTTAATAAAGTAAAAGATTTAGTTTTGTATATCATTAATTTCATTTAATATCAATTCTCCTCGGGGATTGCCTTAACAACAAGACTGTTACAGAAAATGCTTCTCAAGCGGTTCAGACTGGCACGCACCCTGTTTTGGTTTGCAATCCCATTCAAAATTGAAAATAAGCGAATTCGCAGCTTTAAAAAATGAACCTGATGCTCTTTTACGAGTGACAGTGTAATTCGCGATCTCCACTTTTAGAAACATTATTTTTTATGCACTTCAGATCTAAATTGTGTGTGGTTTAGATTTATTGGCCAGAGTGATCAGCCAATAAACAAGACTAATGAAAGAACTCAGTCACTGTAAAGGCGCACACATACATCACTTATCAATGCTGTAGAGGGCAGCATGTGAACATACTTCATATTGAAATCAATGAAATCTTAAATTTTATTGAGTAAATGAATAAATACTGAGGTATATACGAGTACATGCTGATACAAGTTCTGTTGTGTTTTGAATGGTTCTAAATGCAAACGTGTGAAATCGCAGTGAAACTAGGGTGAAACTCTTGTGAAACAATATGTGAAACATTGTGAAGGAACAAACAAATGCTGTCCAGGTAGCGTCAACCACCATGCCCGTAAATTCTTAGTTCTTACACAATATAATTTAAATGTGAATTCACAACTTTGACGTCAATTTTTTTTTGTGAAGCTTAATGTTGTGGTTTAAAACTTCAAATGTGAAAAATGCAATCTGCAACAAGGCCCTAATGTTCAGATTAGAATCTGTTGAAAAATATTTTAAAACCACCCCTTCCCCCCACCGACATCACTAGATATTCCTGTGTGTCTTCGCTGGGAGGTGATAATAGGTAGTTTCATCATTTTTATTGTACAGAATCTTAATGCTGCTATTTCGTGCAGTGTTTGCTACCTGAAAGCAAATATGTGTATGACGCCTTCCTCACCTACCTCCTGCTGAGTCTAACAGACGGAATTTCTGTTTTCCTGCTGTGTGTCCTTTATTTGTCATCCAGGTAGACAAAAATTGTTCCTGATAATTTGAAGTACTCTTTGAAATTAACATTTTTATCGTCATGATATTTAAATTATTCGACTTCGCGGAATATTTATAATTTAAAAATTTCTGATTACGTAGAGATGTAAGGTGGAAAAATAGAATACCTTATGCTTCTTTATGCAATGCTAATATAACAACCCCTTATAATAACAGCACCTATAACATTGTATTAATACAACACTCCATAAATGTTGAACCTCCCATTAACACTTCAGGTCAACTCCTTTCAATAACACAGTATGCTTAAACCGTATAGCCCTCCACCCTGCCGCGCATTTGTGTATAACGATCTCTATACTAGTTGATAGGTCGTGTGCAGTGACAGATACATATTAGGGGTACGTGAAGAAGGGGGGATTAAATTGGAAAGAAAATGAACAAAAGCAGGGAATTAAGCAGTCAAACTTTTCTCTTAGAAAACACACGGTATGACATATTCTTTTGGACTTTAGGGGTGGAAGGGGTTAGTGGTTGAACGCCTGATTCCTTCCCTTTCTCCTGCCAGGCTGTCATTTCTTCCCTTAACTAGGTGAACATTCACAATATACATGGCATACAACACTCATGAGTGTCCAACTTCTGTGATTCTTTATGGACCCAAACACTTGACACTGTGAGTGTCTTCTAGCTTTTATTCCATATTTGTGTGGACGTCTTCTCACAAATGAAGAGTTTGGTTAAAAATAAACTTAATATTCCGTATTAAGTGTATAAGGTGAACCGTCCCAACTCGTACAACCAAGAAGCACGGTCGCCGTACACTTTGCACGGCACGAAGACAGACTTGGGGTTACTCGAGTCAATCATCATGCTCTCTTGTTGTTCCTGTTGGTCGCTCAAGGCATCCGCCAACATGCGCCTCAACTCCGGATATGACGTCACCGTGGTCGATGTGGGCGACAGCTGGCTGCTATATAGAGCCTGCGTCTGGCCTTGATCCGGTGACGGCTGTGTCGAGGTCGCGGGCATCTGGACGCCCACGTTGCCCGATTCGGCGCTATTCAAACATACACCTATCCCGCCGCTATCGAGACTCAAGCTCCGCGAAAACTTTCCCTTATTCTGTAGCAAAGGTTCAATATCAATCGGCGGAAGGTCTGCAGTGGTTTTCTCTTCTTCCGAGTAGAAAAAGAAAGAACTGGTTTTGCTTGAGGACGGAAAGTGGTGGACCGTGGACGAGGAACTGGCTGCCAAGGCCTCCACAGGCTAACCAAGGCTTTGTGTATCCAGCAGCGGCGAGGAGATCTCCAACACTGCCCCCACCCCCGATTTTATAACTCTCCTTCCACCATAATCAAGGATTCTCTTTATTCCTTCTCTTTAGTTGTAATATTCTTTTCCGTTGGTGGACAAAATTTTGCGTTGTCAAGCAAGCGTCCAGTTCTTATTATTCCGTCAGCGGTGATATTCCCCTCATTCAGTTTTGCAAATTTTTGTATTTTCTCTTAACGTCAAAAACGGAAGCCATGCGATATTGTATCCAAACTTAAATTGACGCTTAATGCAGTCAATACCAACTCCTGGTCACATATTGACAATTTAAATTAACCCACGTTACTCATTTTCTTTGATTTTTTGTCAGAAAGCACGAAACCCCGCTACCGATTCAAACATTCCCTTTAATTCCAACCCGTCCTCACCTCCTGCACCTTCCATCCCTTTCAGAACCTGTTCACACACAAAAAGCTGTGATTAAATTAAAAGCCAAAAGTCTTTACTAAAGGGGTGAGGTCTCTTATTCATATGAAAATTGCTATCGTGTAAAAAAACTCTACCCAGTAAACATTGCAACGTGACACAACGTTGAATTCAGGTTGCGACGTCAGTCCGACCAATCCACACAATTCACCCTGGTCGTGAATGAATAAATACATAAAACTTTCTCCAAAGTCGTGAATAAATAAATAAATAAATACAACTTTCTCCAAAGTCGTGAATAAATAAATAAATAAATAAATACAACTTTCTCCAAAGTCGTGAATAAATAAATAAATAAATAAAGTCTAATCAACGTCTGTTGTGAAGCTTTGAATAGATTCCGGAGAATCGACGTTATGTAGATGTCACCTCGCAACTAAAATATGAAAACAACGAAACTGCGCCAGTTACATCGTTGTTTTTACAACTTCTGTACAACATAAGAAAATAGACGTTGTTTCACTTCTATTGTCAACCTTGACGGATCATCTATTAGATTTCGAATAATCGATGTCTATGCAACTTAGAAAGGTGGATTGTGTTTCGACTTCCATAACAAACTATAACCCGATGCTAATACGACCTCGGGAACGAGATTGATCAACGTTATTCCAACGTTACAATTTTTACTTGAATTCTCCGCCCTTTTGTTATAAAAATCCAGTCAATAAAATAACCTTTTTTAAAATAATGCTTCCGCCGTTTGACCTTAGAATTAACCCCTTTTCTCTGACTTTTATGGATAACAGGTAATATATGCTACTACATCCTCCCACCCCCTTTCCTCTGTTTTTTTTTTACAACAGGTAAAATATGTTATAACGTGTCCCCCTATCCACCGGGTTTATTTGTTATTTTTTTGGCTCTGAAATAAAATATGCTATCAAGTGCTCCTACCCCCATTTCCTCCTGGTTACAATTGGAGGCTATCCAGAAATGTGCACCCGTTGTTTCTTTATCTCGTGTCTCAATGTCCAGAAATGTGCACCCGTTGTTTCTTTATCTCGTGTCTCAATGTCCAGAAATGTGCACCCGTTGTTTCTTTATCTCGTGTCTCAATGTCTTTGGGGAGTATTGATCTAACAATATCTGAGATACTTTCTTATCCCCCCCATCAAATAAACTGGGACTAGGAAGAGAACCGGTTAATTGTACATATCGTAAAAAACCAGGGTACAGCCGCTCGATATGAACACTTATCCAATAATTTGAGGGGGGTTCCTACTTTTAGTTGTTGTGTACAGGACGAAGTATATGTAATGGCTAATAGTTTTTGTTATTATATTACTGTAAATGCGTTGTACTGTCATTTGCATGTGCAGACACGCTAGCATACCTTACTATATGTCACGTCATTATGCTGATTAGAACGCCGTATCAAATAATATTCCAGATGATGGCAGTTGAATGCACGGTATAAGCCTTATACAGCACCTTGTAAATTAGGAAAGCACACGACAAAGTATTTTCCACATCGCGCTGAAAAATTTTTCTTTGCTTGATTTAAATTCAATAGTTAATAGTGTTCACTGTAACACCGCTACAGACTGCTGCACACAGAGTTCAGAAAATGTGATTTAGACCATGATGCATGCAAATAATATTTTAAACAGGTTTTGCTTGGCAGTATTTGGTTAGACACTATCTTGTGTTCAGATAAAAATCTTACAATTGTTTCTTATATTTAAACTTATTTGTAACTCACATTATCTGGTTAATTAATCAAAATATGAAGTGTAGGAGAAAGGTCAATCAAATTCTAATTTTAATCTTGTTAACTGTGATATGTTTGCTAGTAAGCAAAAAGAAAACTAAGAAAATAATAGATTTGGATAACAGGAGTAAAGTCGTTTCAATAAAGAACGGCCAGCAGACAAACGTAAAAGTGTTAACTAGTTCCTTCAAGAAAGTCAAGAAAAGGAAAGAAGCAACTGGTTGTCAGTCAAGTTATTGGAAAAATAGATACATTTTTAAGCAAAATATTAACATAACAAAGCCGTCGGAGTTAAGCGTGAAATTGCCATACATAAAGGACATGAAAAATCCATGCTTTTATGATAAAGCCCAACATATTCGGTGTTTACCTTATTTTTTTATTATTGGTCCACAAAAAAGTGCAACTACCGATATTTACATATCTATTTCTAAACATCCATATATTTTCATGGCAAAAGAAAAAGAGCGACACTGGTTTAATAGGCGGCGCTTTGGAATATATACTAGATACCCAACAATGACCTTACGAAAATATATGGATAACTTTTCTAAGCATTTTAAAAAAATGTTGAAAGTCAATAGTAAATGTTCGGAGGTCAAGGAAATGATCATTGGAGATGCTACAGCTACTGTTCTGTACGATAACATGCTTTGGCGTCACGATCGTGAAAATTCGGGACAATCAGAACCAAAATATCTAGCAGCACATTTCAGAAAAAAGCTTCTTCCGAATGCAAAGTTTATTGGTGCACTCCGAAACCCAACGGAAAGATTGTGGTCAGATTATACGTATTTCACCCGGAAGCGACAGTCCACTGCAGAGGAGTTTCATGAAAAGGTGATTTTTCTTTTCAATTCCATTGGCTTGCAATATATTAAGTAAATGAAACTTTTTGTAACAGATAGATATTTATACTCTACTTAAAAGCATTCCTCATTTTCAACCACTCTTTGTAAAATCATCATTGTTCTCATTATATGGGTTTGGGCTGAGTTGAGTAAAGAGATGTAGCTTTCCTGCATCTAACTACCTCATGCAAAATTAGTACGTCACTATTTGTAATTTTTTCGACAAAGCGATTTTCTAACAAGGTATGGAAATATGGGAAAAGACAAATGCGGCTTTTCGAGTGCGTTATGGAAAAAAACAGCAAGTCCCTTGTATTCTTTTTCACTAAACACACCTAAGCAGTGCTTCGTGATTTTACGCTTGAAAGCGAAACCATTGACACATTATAGAGGTACCCCATAGGATTGTGTACTTTGCATTGATTGTAAAACTGTGAGATTTTCTTGCTTACACTACACCCTATCAAAACCACACACCTGTAGCTTACCACACACCCATAGCGTACCACACAACCGCAGATTTTCACACACTCGTTGTTTACCAAACATCCGTATCACACCTACACACCCTAGGCTTATCACACACACCCTTAGATAACCACACACCGTATGACACCAACACACCGGTACCATAACCACACTTAAGCAAATGTGACGGTTGTACTGTGAATCAAATCAAATACAAATAACATTAGTGTTATGGTCTATACATATTGTGACACAAAAGAACACGTAACCGGATCTTAGTCAACAAAACAGTGCGAAAAAATTCCCTTTGCACCTATTACAGTACTGCTTTTCCCAGTTTGTTGCATAGCAACTTCAGTAGAGCAAAGAAAGGGAAAGTGTGTCATTACAAAGACATTGTTAACTTCACGTTGAGTTATACCTATGACGATAACCTGAAATGTACTTATCAGTTCATCCTATTGGGGTGCATCTGACACCCGGTGCGTGTCATAACGCGATAATATGACATATGATGATAACATATGATATCAAACTATGATAATGTTTTGGAATATTCAAAACAGGAATGTAGGTTTTATTATGTTTTACAAATTAGATATTTTGGCCCTCTTTGGAGAATTCTGCAATTAATTCTATTTCCTTTGTATGCGTGCTGATAATCAATCATTTAGCTTTTCTCAATGTTTTTCAATATATACATAAGCTTCATCAAAGGGACCATAAAACCTAGACATCAATAGGCGCTGTAAGTAGCGAAAGGATCAATTATTTGTAAATATGTATAATTAGAAAGAAAGTTAATTCTTCTTAATTTCTAATCATCAATCGCTCATATTAAAATAGGTGATGTCTGCAATATTATGGATGAACAACTGTTTCGCATATGAAACAAAACCAAATCGATCATGCGTATATGACCAGCCATTTCCAGACCCAGTGCCATCAAATTATCATCCAGATGTGTCATGGAATTCAGTAGTACGCCTACGTGTCGGATTGTATTCCATCTATCTAAAGGACTGGTTTCAAATTTATCCGCGAGCGCAGTTTTTTATAATACCTTTAGATGAATACGCTTCAGATAAACGCGCTGTGTTGCAAAAGATGACTACATTTCTAGACTTGCCATTTTACAGTTTCAATAAAACGAAAATTAAATCTAAGAAAAATAGACAGAGAAGAAAAACGATAAAAATGCTAGCCGAAACAAAAGAAGTGCTAGATAACTTCTATAGACCATATAATTTAGAATTAGCTTTGCTATTAAACGACACAAGATTTAAATTTTAAGCAATATTAATCTTTGCTGAATTTTGAATTCCTAATTCAACAATGCATTTATCGTAATATCGTATTTAATAAAACATAATTTGCGGAGAAAACTTGGTGAAACTGCAAATTTATTAACGATAAAATGATAGTTAAATTATAATATACTGAAAATTACATTTAACCCATTACTGTTTGGGAATGATTCATATGCATTCTTAAATAAATGGGAAACATACGTATTAGTTTATAGCTTTTAGGATTGCCTCAGTAGTTTATTTTAATTCTAACCCACTACATTCGCTTAGCTAAGGCAAATGGAATGAATGTCAATGCTTTACATGTCCTCTCGAGCTGAATCAAAGGCAGGACTTTGAGATTAACGCTCTAACTAACTGAGTGAACCGTCATCACCGGTTCTCAAGCCTTTGTAAATTGCTATATACTTTATGTATGAATTTAACTAACGGAATTTAAGTAGGTATTTGCAGCTGAGTTCAACTCTTTCCAATATTAATGTGATCCGTGGCATACCTTTAATTCAAAGGGAGAATGTTCTTTCTAGCTTATAGTGTAATGGTTATTGCTAAAAGCATCACGATGTTTATTTGTTCGTAAAAGAATTCACTTGAGAAGGTTATACATTAGTTTATAAGACGGAAAATTTATTTACCGGATATAAAATATATGGATAAATGACGCTACCTGAATGATACTGAAGGTGCGGAGTGATCTGTAAAGTAAGACTTCAATACTGGTGCATCTGTATTTATGAAGCAAAAATTAGATATTACCAAACATGCCCGTTTTGACATGCGCCGATTTGCAAAAAATGAACATATTTTGATATGAGCAAATAATACCAATTACTTTTTTACTCGTTTGTCTGTATTTGCAGAGAATTGTTATCTTTGTACATTTAAAATAAAACTTCAAAAGCAATAAAATAAGCCGAAAAGACATTTTTATAATTTCTTTTTGTATTTGTTATTTTCAAAATTGGTCATCTGAAATAAGTGGGAAATAAGCTGTACTGTTTGAGGAAATGCATTTTGCAAAGCTAAAATATGGTTAAATACAATACGTACAGAAACATATTTTACAGACCAAGCTTTGACATGAAAAGAGACATACATCTTCAGAAAATAACATCGGTAAGGAATCAGAACATTGCCTTCAACTTATTTGAAATCAGTGTTTATTAGAACTATAGATTGACTGATTGGTAAAAGTGTGATCGGTCTCATATGTTTTGCTATAATACACAAATGATTCGCATGTTCATTTCGTCTACTGTGAGGCCCCCGTCATCCGATTTTTTCTTGTTTTGTCTCAGAATCAATATAAGAATTAGGTTTGGTTTTGTTGAGCTGCTTTTTTAAATTATTAATTCATCGATCGATGTCATTTTAAACTTAAAACACTAATGAGTGTAGATGCCCCGCATAATTATTTTCAGCTAGGGGTGGTGGGTTAATTTTGGGGCTCGACACGGTCAGCGCATATTTAGAATTTCGTTGAAAATACAAGGATAAAGACTGCAACATTAAACTGTCTGACATGATATTGGCAGGGAAAACAGAAAGTAGGCATCTTTCAAAAGGATCGATTGTTACATGACTGTTCTTTCGAGGTCTTCTCCTAGATAGACATTGCATCGTTCTAACCACATTCTGTCTAAGTCAGAGCGTTCAGTGCCAATTTAAACGCTTCTCGGATTACTAGGACTTGTTGAACTTGTCTGGAATTCTGTCTACAATACCTTCAATAGCCGGTTCAAGCAAAGGTCAAAGAAAAAGAGTAAGCCCTCCTCACTCTCAAACTAGCCACTAGTGCGGTGGTCATGCCCATCTTAGTTTTACTGCCAGTATTAGGCCCAAGGACACACCTACGTTAAAGTCATGCCCTAATCCAGATATTGAACTTTTGACTAAATCAGAAGCCACAAGAATCCCCTGATCGGTGAAGTGTCCCCACTTCATCAGCCCCACGAATTGGAACTCGTCCATATCTGCAACTCTCTCAACACTTATATCTCGACTAGCATGGAACGCACAATTTAATTCCGCTCAAAGGCTAAGGTTCATTCCCGGACCCTAGGCAGACTCACTCTAATGAGCATTCTGCGGATGGACGCATTCGGAGAAACGGATTCAGAACCTCAGTCTCCCTTCCTCTCCTACATACAGATATACAGATGGTGCAGTACGATTTAGAAAAACACCCGTTCTACGGCTCAGTGGGATGTTGACTAAATCCGTTCTACGGCTCAGTGGAATTCATGTGGACTCCTTCATGCAATGCATTGTGGGTAACTGATGGTATAATGAGCGATATTTGGAGTTTATCGCACTGTTTTATACCAATACAAATTCTTCGATATTTAAGTTATGTAATACATTTTTTCTAAACGGTAAAAACTATTTAAAGAACTAACTTCCTGGCATGTCAAAAGTAGGCCAAAATGTATGCAATCGGCCCAGAACAAGAAAAATACCCTGTCATATTTGGTATAAAACAGTGAGAAAATATGCGTTTCGTCCCGACGCAAGCACTGGCACGTTTTGATCATGTGAAGAAAATGTTAATTCTCATTGGTGGATGTAAGGTTGTGACCTGAACTCGTCCTCAAGAATGTAGATGCAGCGGCAGTAAGACATCCCATCGTTACTCCTTCTTCTCCCGAATTCGAGTTGTGGCCGGAGTTAATAACGCCTCTCGCTTCTTCAGGGTTTGCATTAAGGTACGCTTTTTGAAGAGATCATCCGGCGCACGTCTGTCTGAATGTAGACGATTCACCGTTTGGATGTCGATTTTTTTAAGATCTGGTAATGGGTGAATGTCTCGCCAACGTCGCGGCCAAGTGCAGTCGCCGTTATGCAAGCGGAGAAAGGAAGTCAAAGATGGCAGATTGGAGGGACAGGCTTAATACAATAGAGGAAACAGTCAATAAAAGTATCCACTGAGACGAAGCGCCTTTTTTCCAAACCAAACCAAACAGCAAAATAAAAAATCCATCTGCGATTAAGCCCCAGACACCCTGTTCATGGCCTATGAAACTGGGCTTTGAGAAAGACATTGGAACTACTGCTGAAAGACTCTCTCAACAAGTCACGTAAAGCCGTTCCAGATGGGCACGCCTCTAATGTTAAACGAGACTGTGCAAGAAGAACAATGGAGTGCGAATGTTTCCCCACGTGTGCACACCTTATTTTGATGAAGTAAAAGAGATTTCCATTTTGTTTTTCATAAATTTCATTCTCTTATATAACACATAAGTTATATCAGAAAAAATAAATGAAGCTAGTTTTATTACTGTTAATTGTATTCAGTCTTTGAATTTTTTACTTCCAGAAAGCGAAAACATAATTTTCATTTATATTTCCGCTGGCGTATATAACCAAAGCAGTAGCAAGTTGCCGCAAGTGACCTAAGACTCGAGAGTAATGACACAGCTCAGTATATATGTATATAGGTACAAAGACGCATGCATGCATCACTTATCAATACGATAGAGAGCGGCATGTATGCATTCTTGATACTTAAATCGATGAAATATTATTTTTCGAGTGAATGGTGCGTTATGAATAATTACTGAGATATATATATATATATACTGATGCAAGTTCGTCTTATAAAAAGGCCGGATAGTGGTGCTTGTAATTAAGCAAACTGCAGTACTTCGCATTAATTTATTTTAAAACATATCCAGTTAAATGTTTCGAAGCTGACGTGTCCAAAATTGCATATCCAAGAATTTTCTATTGCTAATCCCTTTGCCTCTTTCAAGATGAGAAAAAGTTCAAAAAAATGAAAAGAATCGTGGAAAATTGTGAAACCTCAGTGAAACCAGTGTAAAAGTGCTGTGGAACAATATCTGAAACGTCCTGAAACAACAGACAAATGCTGTCCAGGTAGTACCTTACCGCCAGACCCGTAAAAAACTTAGATTTACTTAGAATTTGTGAATTCGTTACTCCGACGTTTTCTGTCAAGCTTAGTGTTGTGCTTTAAAACTACACATGGGAAACAAGAAAACTCCGCAGCAAGGTCCTAAAGTTTAGATGGAGAAGTTCTACATAAATCGTATACATAGCGCCCACGTCCATGCCCACCCCTTCACCAGATATTCCTTTTTGTCTTTTCCAAGAGGCTGAGATGAAGAGTTTTATCACTTTTTGTGGGGAATGTCAATGCTAATCTTTCGTGCAGTGCTCCCGACCTCGAGGCAAGTGTGTCTATGACGCACCCCGACCCCCTGCTGAGTCTAACAGAATTAAATTCTGTGTTTCCTGCTGTACGTCATCTAATTGTAACCCAGCCAGGCAAAAGTTGTGCATTTTTATTTCTTGATAATTTGAAGTACTCTCTGGAATTAACAGTTTGGTCATATGATATCTGAATTATTTCAGTTCTCGAAACATATAAAGCTATAAACGTTCTGATTATTTAGAGGTGTAAGGTAGAAAAACTGTAGAACCTTATCCCTCTTCCTACAATGCTAATATAACAACTTCTTGTTATAATCATTTTAACATAGCATTCCATAAATGTTGTACCTCCCGTCAACACGATAGTCCTACTAGACCTTACAATAACAAGGTATGCCTAACCCCTCTTTCCCCGACAACTGTCTTCCCCACTGTGCATCTATGCATAACGCTCTCAATAAAAGTTAAGAGCTAGTGTACAGTGACGGATACATTTTGTTTAAGTAGAGAGGGAGGGGCTTAAATTACAAAAAGCAACCAAAACAGCAAATTCAGCCATCAAAATTTTCTTTTTCCGTGCGTTTACGTGGGCAATATCTGGTTCCAGAACCGCATAACTGGCTCTAGAACTGCCGTTTATCTGACCAACTGTAACCGGTTCTCGTGAAGAAAATCGTACCCGAGCCACACTTCGGGTACGCCCTTGACCTTTTTGAATAGACTATAAACAACAATATGATAATTTGTATTGTAAAATATGATAACTTGAACAAAAAGACAGGAAACTCTTATAGAATGCGGTTTTATATTTGGCAGAAGCATCAATGTTTTGACTGCTGTTTTGATTGAAAGTCTCTAAAGATATATATTTTACAAATCAAAGAGTGAAATGCTTTATATCAAAGTATTTTCAATTCAATATTAGTAATTGTTTACGTGTTTTAAATGATATTTGTGTATTCATCTTTGTTTACAATTGATTTGCACTTGAAGTTTATAAACCTAACTAGATTTAGAACCACCATTTATCTGATATGCGCAGTGGCAGTTCTGGTTCTAGTTATGTCCTCCGCATGTCATCGGTTCTGGTTCTAGTTACGCTCCACGTAAGCGCAGCGCTAGAAACACACAGTATGACATTCTACTATTTTCAAATTTAGGGGGTGGAAAGGGGTAGGCGTTAAAACGAATGAAATCTTCTCTTGGTTCCGTCACTGGTGTTGTATCTTAGACATCTCTTAATTTATGAATTTATGCATACATTCATGATATGCAGACAATACATTTTTGGGGTCTCTGGGAATACCTGTATACCATGTCTTTGTTACAGGTCGGGTTGCAATAACATTTTGTATGCGTTTTATATGTTTGAAACGATTAGTCATTTGATTTGCGCACACGAAAGGAAATCTTTTAACATTTTAGGAAAATTATTTCTTAGCATTCATTGCGAATGCACAACGAATTTTACATGTTGTCCCGGAGACTCGATATGACATTTGTTTTCTTGCATTTCCCACAAAAAAGGAAGGGGTTAATTTTGGGGCTCGACACGGTCTACACGATTGCCAATTTCGTTTGTTTCCATGCGTTTCCAAAACACGAGCGAGAAGTAAAGGGTAAGTTTTCGGACTCAACGCGGTCTGCTCGGATTGTTTATTTCGTTGAAAATGGTCAATTTTCATTCATCACTTTGTGTTTGTCCCCAGTGTTTTTCATTGGCCCAAACATTATGCACATATATTTCTCAAAGTAAGTGTCTTCTAGCTTTCGTTCTATATTTGCATTCAAAGCTTAACAAAAGGCAGTGACTGAATTAAAAGCCGTAAATCCCCATTTTTATCAAGGAGAAGGTGTCATATAAAAATTTTTACCATGTAAAAGACACTTCTCAGTAAAAATTCCAACGTCGACAAAATGTTGATTTCAGGTTATGACGGCAATCCAATCAAACCATAACACTCTGGTTGTGTTTCGGTTGCGATTGGTTGCTACCACAGGTCAACGTCTTTCTAACGCCTTTGACACAACGTTGAATAGACATTGGGTAGGCAACGTTGTTTAGACATTGGTATTGTCATAACCAAAAAACTTTCTCAGATGTCTCATCAAAGTCTTTGGTGGAGCGTTCAATAGACGTCGGAAAATCCACATTGTACTGGCGTCGAACTCACAACTTAAAATAACCGCATCATGTTATCGCTCAGCGAAAATGGCAGTTTACTTCGAAAATAGATCAAAACGAGGACATAAAATATGATAATTATGTTATCGCGTCAGTTTATATCGATTCGATGTCTATATAATTCCATTAGCAACCTTTACGGAACATCAGTTGGACTTCAAATAATCGACGTCGATGCAACGTTTGACCTAAGGATTAACCCCTTTCCTCTAGGATTTTTTTTTGGCAACAGGTAAAATCCCTTTCCTATTGAATGCTATTCGAGGCCACGAAATTATGTTTCTTTGTCCTGTGTGGAAATGTCTATGTAGGGAATAGATATAACAATAGGCACCTCTTGCAAGAGGTTAACTTTTCAAATTTTACGTCTGATAAGACTTCCGAAATGATACAAACAGTATCTTGCAAGAAGTGATTTTTTTTCAATAAAACCGAATAAATGTTCAACATCTTTTCAAAAAGAAGTGTGACTAAGATTATATTATGTTTGTATTTCAAGCGTGAAAAAATTTGAATCAGTTAACCAAACCCTAAATATGAATCGAAGCTGTGTTTTTTTCAGTCGAAAGGACGTAGAATCAATAGACGTCCATGTGTTTAAATTCAAGAGAGATTTTTATATCATACTTACAGCTAAATGCTCTGATTAAATGTTAATAAAGCACTTAACAAGTGTACAAGGTATTCAGAAACATGATTAGTTGCTCCAGTGTGCTAAATAATCAATTGTAAAAACATTTTATTTGAGAAGCTAGGTTTACTTTTAAATCGTGTTTGATAGTTTTAAACTTTTCAACAAACATTGTATTTTTACACGACACTCATGAGAAATAAAACGGGAGGTAAAATGACAAGTTCATACATCTTGCAGAAGGTCTCTAATATCGGATAAACTGTGAACATTGCCTCCGCCGCCTATAAGCAAAATGGGTTAATAAAAACAACCGGTGCAGTATTAAAAAAACTTATGCAGTGTGACTTGGGATAACGCTGTTTCAGTTGATTTTAAAAAAAGCTTAATGGTATTCACTGTAACACATCTACACCTCGCTGCACACAGGGCGAAGAGAATATAGAGCTTATAATGAATGCAAACAATTTTTTAAACAGGATCTGTTCCACAATATTTCTTTAGGTACTATCTTATGTTCATACAAACAATTTTACAGTTGTTTCATATTTATACCTTATTTGGAATTTACTTTGACTAGTTAATGTGATGAAAAGATGGCGTGTAGAAGAAATGTCACGAAAATCATAATTTTCATCCTGTTAGCTGTGACGTGTTTGCTAAAAAGAAAAATGAAAACTAAGAAAATAATAGAATTGGACGGCAAAAGTAAAGTCGCCTTAATAAGCAGCGGACAGCATTCAGATGTAAAACTGTTAACTGGTTCCTTTGAGAAGATCAAGAAAAGGAACGAAACAACTGGTTGTACGTTTAGTAACTGGAAAAATAAATACACATTTAAGCAAAATATTAACATTACAAAGCCGTCTCAATTAAAAATGAAATTTTCATACATAAAGGACATGAAAAATCCATGTTTTTATGATAAAGCTCAACGAATTCGGTGTTTACCCTATTTCTTTATAATTGGACCACAAAAAAGTGCAACTACCGATATTTACAGGTCTATTTCTATGCATCCATACATTTTCATGGCAGAAGAAAAAGAGCGGCACTGGTTTAACAGGCGTCGCTTTGGAATATATACAATGTACCCAGCTATAAAGCTAAATAAATATATGGATAACTTTTCTAAACATTTTGAAGAAATGTTGCAAGTGAAAGATAGTTGTTCAAAGGTCACAGATATGATAACTGGTGATGGAACGGCTACAATTCTATACGATAATTTGCTTTGGCGTCACGATCCTGAAAATTCAGGACAATCAGAACCAGTATATCTGTCAGCACATTTCATTAAAAAACTTTTTCCGAATGCGAAGTTTATTGGTGCATTCCGAAACCCAACGGAAAGACTGTGGTCTGATTATACATATTACGCATCAGCACGAAATTGGATGCCTACTGCAGATGATTTTCACAGAGAGGTAGCTATTTAAGTTTTTTTGTAGCAAGTATTCACTTACACTTGATGTTAAGTTTTTATTTATGTCCATTAAAATAGCACAGGCTAAGGCGGCAAGGAGCATCAAGTTCTCTTTTAGGCTCTTTTCAATAGTTATTAGTCGAAAGTTGAAAACTTAAGGACTTTTAGGTTTCTTTATAGGACAAAACAAAAAAATACACCTGAATGAAAACGACACGCGGAAATAATTAGCCAACGTTATGAATATGGTTATAAATGAACGTGTCCGAATCACACGCAAAGTACACCACATCGTAGTATATTGCTGTTGTAACACGAACACATAACCATATCCAAACAACTAAGAAACATCTCTTTTGTACTTCTTATGTACATCCGAGCACTTTGTACCTCTTAGGTACATCCCAGTACTGTGTACCGCTTTCGTACATCCGAGCACTGTGTTTCACCTGTTTGCTGTAAAGCAACTTCAATTCTTCAATGAAAGTGTTTCATCACAAAACTTTTGTCAACGTCAATTTGCCTTTTACTTTCGACGTGTGACCGTGGTTAATGTAGACTGTAATTATCATTTGCTTATACTGAGATCAGGGTTGCCACACCGTACTTTTGAAAAAGATTTGTAGCTTTTTTTGCATTTTACTTTTTCTGCTCATTTTTCAAAAAGCATAGTTTTAGCTTAGTTATAAGCAAAATTTTCTCGAGTTACAAGGTTACCAAAATTTACTTTAAAAAAAGACTAACATTTTTTTTCGCTTTTGATGTTTTTTGCTTGTAGACATCCGTTCAGCCATTTTTTTGCCTTTCCCTTTGCCTTTTTCAAAGACCCATTTCGACCTTTGTTCTAAGCAAAATTTGTTATAACATATATTTAACTGTTCAAGAAAAAATCAAAATAGCAAAACCTTTCACGACTGCTACCAAAATAAAAGAAGCAAAAATAGTTAGACCACGTATCAGAAAGGCCAACTAGATCTTTAGCATGGCAGACCGCATGAAATGTGGTCCGAATGGAAACAGCGGAACCCGAGGCACCTGGCAAGAGCCATCGAGCCTGTCAACTTGGCAGGAGAAAGCGAAGGTACGACCAAGACTTTGTTCTTCCTCAAGTATGTTATTATTCAAACTATCATTACAAAAACATTTGCCCTCGAAGTATTGATATAATAAAGGGCATATCGTGCATTATATAATGCTGTTTTACCAAGAATTAAAAGAAATGAATAAGAATATTTTTGTTTCTAGTGTCAATGACAGAGGCGGTGTTGTCATATAAAATTGCAAATTGCTGTTTGAGCAAAAAGTACTGGAAAACTAAATTGTAATTGTCATATCAATGCAAACAAAAATTGAACAATAGTTGATGACAATTTACGGCTTCAGGTAATAGTTGGCGAAAAAGAAAACTCTTAGGCTTTATGTTGTATATTTCTCAGTGAAAAATATTGTTCTTTTTTCTAAAATAATAGATTTAAACTGTTTCTGAGGGGCGCGGCAATACTGATACAGCAGTTGGTTTTTTTCGATTTCAGACTGAGAGCAATCTCGTCATCCCTTATTGAGGTATTTGAACAGATAATCTGTCAAAGTAATATGCAGTTGATATTTGAGAATCCTCTGCAAATCTCTGAAAGACCAAATGGTGAAGCTGTGCGACAGGGGTTTATATTATTCTTCCAACAATTGTAAAACACGGAAGCTTAGAATTTGTGTATATTTAACTTGAATAGAAGGAGTTTGTGCGCACTATTTCTCTGGCCCCTTCCAGACACCTTTCAGTTCCTCTTGTACATTGGTGAAGCTGCGCGACGATGTATTTTTTTCTAAACTGTAACAATACGGAAACTTTGAAATGCTTGACTTAAATGTAAGTTGTAATTTCTTCTTCCGGGTTATTTCAAAGTGTTTGCAACGTTGTTACAACGTTCTTGTTGTTGATAAAGATTCATTTTTAAGCGATTGTGGATACTATTTTCTCAAAGGGAGTGGCAGCAGTGAAATAGAGTATGGTGGCAATTGAAGTAATTGAAAATGTTTTTGATTGTTAACCTTACTTAAGTTGGTATGTACCTTGTTTTCTCATTTGGAAGTTTGCCTAAAAGAGGTCCGTGCTTTAGTATGGTTTGTTTCAAATGTATCACTGAGTACAAATAGTAAGCTATGAATTAACTTATTTTTATTCTGCTGTCTAAGAGCTCTGGTAAGTGTTGCATTGTTTCACCGATTTAACTTTGTTTTTTTTAAGAAGAGTGCAAGTGTATGTGCCTGAAAATTAGAACTTTTAAGCTATATTTGGACTAGCTTTGTTTTTATTGATAATTTCGTACACGTAGAGAAGAGTACAATCATAATGTAACGTTAGTAAAACAGCAACATAAAAAATCCGCCATATCACGCGCGCGTCTACTTATGTTGCGTAAGTATTGGTGATGTTGTTTCGTCTGGCATTCATCAACAACACTTTTTCGATATAATGCATTACTTTTGAAATGTTGTGTCTGCTTATGAATACTGACAGAATAGCCTGGTCAGAAAAAATGGCTGTTATAAGTTAAAATATTATCGCGCAATGAAATTGTGGTCCGGAAGATAAAGAAAATCAAGATTTCAGTTATTTGCTTATCGCTTAGGTCTCTGTTAATAAATGCAAGGATTGTATAACTTCCTATTGGAACAGTGATCTCGAAGATAACTACACAGGCGGTGAAACTAAATTCTCAAATTTAGAAATAATAGTAAAGATGGCTTTATCTCTTGCCCATGGCAATGCAGACACCAAGCGGTATTTTTCCCGAATAGCCAGTATCATAACAAAGACACAGAGTTTGCTGAGTGTTCCTGTATTAAACAGGCTAATGGCTATATATTCTGAGTTGGACAAAGTGCACACAAATGCACACAGCATGGAAATCAGCTAGAGAAGACTTAAGCCGGGAACATATGCTCGGGCAAAGTACTTGCGGCGACAAGAAGAAGACAATAAAAAACGAAGACAGTGGAAATGAAGAAGAAACAAGATGAAGATGTAGAGAAGTTTAATCAAGAGCTTCAAAGCAACATCAAGATTGTTGTGACACAAAAGAATTAGAAGGAAGCAAGAATGAAAGTTAAGTCCTGTACAAAAAAATCGACGCCTTGCTGAAGGAAGAGAGCATAAGATTTCTAAACGAATCAAAATTTGTTCACAGAAACCGAAAGAATTAGATGACCTGAAGATATCAAAAGTCAGTGCGAGCAAAGGAAATACAAACAGGAAAGTCAGCGACCTGAACCAGAACGTAAACCAAAACAAGTGAAGCTCGCAAATCTTTTCATGCAAGTCTAAAAAATTAAGCAACGTGACCAAAGACAGAATGGAAGGTACCACCAAGCTTGAAAAATCACCTTCAACTGGTAGAAAAATTGCCAAGATATCTACAGTACCGGATGAAATAGAAATCAAATCAAAAGTTGACGATGATATCATTGATCAAATCAAAGGTGGTGGAAATTCCTTTTTCAGGGCTTGCTAAAAATCTAATAGGAAGTGAAGAATTTCACCTTCAAGTGCGATAAATTATTTCTGGAAGAAAAGAATAGTATATTTGAGGTCTTCATGGATAAGGATGCAAATATTCATATCGCCGAAATGAGAAAACCAGGGGCATAGGTAGCGCAGACGGAAATTTTTGCTGCCGCCTCCATGCTAGTA
Source organism: Protula sp. h YS-2021 (assembly GCA_949752745.1). Lineage (NCBI taxonomy): Eukaryota > Metazoa > Annelida > Polychaeta > Sabellida > Serpulidae > Protula > Protula sp. h YS-2021. The sequence continues at coordinate 35,875,898 of OX457033.1, forward strand.
AAGGATATTTTTGTGCTTACACCGCATACTCATACCTACAAGTGGTGTCTTTTTCAATCGAAATTGGGCAGTGGTAACATGGCGAGCATGGGTAAATGTAAATGTCATTCAACACTTTGCAACACTGGTGGTGTACACTACGACCGGATTATCTATCCGCCTAGTCAGTGTAGTCAGTGACGAAAGCGTCCAGTTTTAGAAGGTTAAATGGATGTCAAGGTGTTTTAAAAATCACACTCACACAAGGGTTCAAGGTAGATGTTCAGAGGATGACAAACTTTTCTCTTTGAAAACGTTATTCCTTGGTATTTTATTCTAGTGTTACTGTAGTTAAAATTGTTATTTTCTTTAAAACTATTCATAGCTAAGGGCAATATTAGAACATATACAGTGCTCAGAAAATAAATGCATTAATTGTGATAATAGTGTATCATCACTTATATTTTATTTTCTATTCCAGTGTATATAGCGTACAATTTGTTTAATTTTAAATCAGTGGTTTTTTATTTCTTGTTTGTTCAGTTCCTCAGTTTATTTTTGTTGTACATGGTATATAACCAGGTTTATTTTTTGTGTGCGCCATACATCAGTTGCCAATTGAGGAACTGATTGTCACATTCGGAAGTTAAGCTTGAGCATATAGGGTAAATTGTAGTCTAGGATTTTTTCCATGTTCTTTATTTTATGTTCATTTTCAAATATCAGCTGCATAGTGGTGTTTCATTCCTACTGTTTTGCCATTTCATTTGTGTTAAGTTCTATAAAAATCCCCATACGTTGGTTGAAAAAACGAGAATTGTACATTTTAATGCGAAAGTATTACCATCAAGTATCACCGGTTTTGGAAGACTGGAATAGAAAGGTTGGTTCGAGCTTTACAAAGGGTATGTTTCAAGAAATTGCCAAAGTCTACAGAAATGTAAGTATGTTATAAATATTTTCGCGAAGAAAGGTAAAATGAGTAAATAATTTAATTGCAGCTGAACTAGCTCGCTTCAGAAGTAAATATTCACACGTTCTGCATTGTATTTAAGTGCTTATAAAAGGGTTTTAGCAGTTTTTCAAATACTTTTCTTTGTACTTTTTGGTACTTTTTTGTACTTTTTTTAAAACATTTTATAGAACGTATTTTTTGGTATTTTTTTACGCTTTCATCGTACTTTTTTGTACTTTTTTGCCCAGCTCCCCGTGGCAACCCTGATTGAGATGCACTTCAGTATCATTTAAATCAGGATTACCTCAGTCCATTTTGATACTTTTTTTGCTGAAAGAATTACTAATCTCTATGTTGATTATTAATTTTAAAATGTTCATTTTTACTGAGTTTCAATCCAATTTGCTGTGGTTTTTTATATTGACGTGATTTCTTATTTTGACCTAGGTGATGTCTGCAATATCGTGGATGAATAAATGTTTCGCACAAGAAACAAAACCAAATCGATCATGCGTATATGACCTGCCATTTCCAGACCCAATGCCACCAAAATATCACCCAGATGCATCATGGAATTCAGTAGTTCGCTTCCGTATCGGATTGTATTCCGTTTATCTAAAGGACTGGTTTCAAATTTATTCACGAGAGCAGTTATTCATAGTACCCTTAAGTGAATATACTTCCAATAAACTAGCAGTGCTGCAAAAGATGGCGGCATTTCTAGACTTGCCATATTACAGTTTTAAAAATATTGACAATGAATCTAAGAGAAATAGTCAGAAAAGAAAGGCGATAAAAATGTTAGCCGAGACACAAGAGGCACTGGATAACTTCTATAGGCCATTTAATTTAGAATTAGCATTGTTATTAAACGACACAAGATTTGAATTTTAAGCAATATTAATCTTATTAAGCTTAATTTTAGTAATTCTCATTTATTAATACTTTGTTATAGCCAACGAAAAACTTATATCAATAGAGCGAAATTGTAATGTACTGTAGCGAAACTGTATTGCAAATGTAATGTAAATGTAAGCAACGTTTTGACAGAGTTAGTTTTAAGTATTAATTAATTTACGGAAAAAATGTCAATGTTTTTTAAATTAAAATGTTTTGGTTTTACTTAAAATTATTGCTATTTGAAAAAAGATCCTAGAAATATTTATAATTCAACATATTTAGTGACGAAGTCTCATGGTTGAAAAGCTTATATATATTGCTAAACATTTTATGTTGCATGTATTGTAGCAACATTAATAAAAATTATTATCCTTGAAAAACAAAGGAATTTTTGTGACCTGGACGCATAAAATGTCATTTCTTATTGAAAAGGACACTTTTACAGGAAAATATTAAATGAAGTTTCAAAGAATACTGTGAAATTATTATTATTATTATTATTATTATTATTATTGTTATTATTATTATTATTATTATTATTATTATTATTATTATTATTATTATTATTATTATTATTATTATTATTATTATTATTATTATTATTATTATTATTATTATTATTATTATTATTATTATTATGTAGTTCAAAAGAAAATTTATTTATTACAAGATGCCGAATTTGGAATTTTTAGTGTAGCATTGAAACCGTATTAAAAAGGGTTTTGTCTGGTGGGAAACACTTTTTCTGGACTGCTGTTGTTCGATTTATTTGGTAATTATTTATTTCAAAAATTAATTTGGATCTCAAAAATTCTATTTTTAATATCAAAAATAAATTTTTGATCTCAAAATTATTCCTTGATATGCAAAATTAACTTTTGCTACGTGCAAATATATTGTTATATCTTTAAATGTGTTCTTCATCTTAAACAATTCTTGATATCAATAACTATTTATAGATATAAAAATACTTATTAATATCAAAATTTACAATAACTTACTGATCACTAAAAGCGCTTTTTGGAGATCTAAAGTTAAATTCTTGAAAGCAAAAATGAAATGCTGGACAGCAAAATCTCAGTATTCAACTTACTTATTTATTATCTTTTTACCGTTATCAAAAATTTGCTTTAGATAACATTATCTGAGAATGATTTTTTAAAATTTGTATCTTTAAATCTGCAGATGATTTTTGACTTCAAAAGTTAAATTTTGACTTGAAAGTTTAAATCTCTTTTTAAACTCAGAAATTCAGAATTAAACATTTATTATAAAATTCAGGACTGGCCGGTGTATACAGCATCTTTCTTTTTATGTTTACTGCCTATAAAGGAAGCTATTCTTGAGCGAAAAATTGCTTCATCACTATAATTTAATTGGTAAAAGATAAAACTAAATTATGTGGTCAAGTTTTGTCGGCTTTGCGACATCATGTTCAGGGACGATTATTCGTATTTGTCGTTGTCGTGACGTCATATGGAGGGACAAGTTTAGGCAAGTTTAGCGAAGAGTGCATTGTGTACTGAAGCATGCGGTGTTCTTTGATGATTTATATAAAGTACTGCTTGCCATTTGAAAGATGATTTAACGATTAATATTTCCATGAGCATTTTATATTGTTCTATTGTGCCTGCCACACTTTATTCAGTAAGCAATATGGAAATGAGGTAGACCGGTCAGGGGATGTTTGACCGCTATTTATGAAAGGCCATGGTACTGATTAGTTGACAGTGAACTGAATAGCAGTCAAATAATGCTTTAGAAAGACTTCATGTTGCAAATAACCCTTAAATATTAAACCAAGGCGGTACAATATGGCCAGTTGCCTGATCGAATGATTATTTTTGCGGGAAATTTGCAACGAGTTGCGGTCACATGGCTATGTTTCTGATATAAAAACGAAACCTCCGAAGAGTGGGGGTGAGTCTTAAACCGGATTTGATGAGCGGTAAAATGGATTAAAAGTGGATTTCTTCTGGGTGAGTTGAAATTTCTACGTTCTTCAAATTAAAAAGAAGACATTGAAGTAAATTATTTTTAAATGTTTAGCATGTTGTTAGTTCATTTAGTAATATTTTTATGCAAACTTCAGACATCCCGAAATGTACAGTGTGTTATTGTTAAATAGGCCGCATGTGCAACGGCCATATTTACAGGGTCAGAGAGCAGAAATTATTAAAATTTTATATATATTTTACGTCGCTTTCAGTGCCAGAAATTAATGCGGTTCTTTGTGTTAAAATCACCGGCACTGCCACGCCGAAAAGTGACAATTATTGAACAACTGTTTAGCAGTGTTCCACTGTCTTATGAGTTTAACAAAAAATTTGTTAAATATATTTGCGTTATAATTCAAAGATTTTGTGGCATTGAATATCACTTAAAACGATTTTGTTTATGGAGCATAACGCCGTATTTCATGAATTTACACACCTAAATTATTTGTGTGTAAATTTCCACCTTGAATAGAATCTTTAATCGGTTTCTTATAGAGGATAAATTCTGTGAAATTTAGTGCTCTTAGGTGTCTTAATTTATAAAAAAGGGAATATTTCTGCTATGTTTAAAGTTATCTAAACATGCAAAACTTAATTTAATTATTTTGACCAGGTTACGATTCATGTTGCTGCGAATATTGGGGCATATTTAGGTAAACAATGATATAGAATCTAAATGCCTCTTTATAAAATATGCTCTGTAAGAAATTGTAATGTGCTGTGTCATGCATTGAAGTATAGGTGCAAAGCTCTTGGAATATGACAGTGATCTTTGTGTATGCTGTTTTTTTTATAATATTTTGCATTTAATTGCTTAATAATTAATGATATTTCCCCCGAACATCACTGTTAAATTTATATAGACGTGAAATTCACTTTGTAAAAGTGTGTGAAATTGATCCCAAAATTAGATTTTTGCCATCTAAAATACGATTTTTTGATTACAAAGCATAAATTTTGAAGTTTAGCATTAAATGTTAAAATGACATTGATCTGTTACAGTGCTGTATTTTGTGTCTGAATAGAAAGTGCAGCCTTTTGAAGAATAGATGTGGTAAAAAACTATTGGAGTGTTAGTGTCAGGAGCTGTATTTTTCTTTCGTACTTTCTTGCAATTGACTTAGTTGTTTGACCTGCATATATGTGGTTTATATGTGGCAATATGTTGACATCCGATTTTATGCCATCAGTTAGTACCATGATGAGCAAATCTTGATACAGACAAAATGTTGCATCTCTAATTGGTTCATTTTTTTCAAATTCAGACGCTATAATAGATCACAGTGCATTATCCGTGCAATATTATTGAGCGTTCTATTGTTCATAGCAAATGAGCAATAGTCTTGTCGGTGTGCTTTAGGCTGGGTCATATAAATGGCCCCCAGGAGACCTATGTGTACTGTACTAAATGTGGCAACAGATAGTACTCCGAGTACTGCTTGCGAGAATTCTCCGAAACTGTACATGTCATTAGCTAAAACGGCTTAATGAGAACAAAATATAGGGAATTTTATATGCAGTAAAGTTTCATTTACAATATAAACGATTACAAAATGCGCTATTCTTTGTAAATTATTATTTTCTCATTGTCAAACATGGGGTTAGAACTTCAAAAGGCAAAATTCTTGGTTCCTTTGTTGTGATTCCGACGTCTTTTCAACGTCGACTTTCATACGTCATTTAAACTCGTAATAAAGATGTTGATTAGACGTCAGAGAAAACAAATTCTAGGCAACTTTGTTTGTGAAAAGTCTACTCAGAGACCTTGATCTAGGGTCTCGGCCAATTATAACCAAATTACAACCAGATTTAAAGTTGTAGTTTTATCGGATCGATATTTCAATCGCAAATCGATATTTGATCAACCTAGCAATGCTAAACAGTATAGTGCATGAACAAAACTTTACTTTCAAGAAGGTCTTTACGTAATTGTAAAATGTTAAATCTTTGGGATTTTTGTGGTCCCAAACAGTCTCGTTAACAAATATAATGTGCATCGCTTCAAATGATATTCTATGATTTAGTGAGTCCTTATTGTCTTATGTTGAACCTTCTGTGGTATTCTGGATATCATTTTTTACATTACATGCTGCTCCACTCATTCTTGTTTTATAAAAATAGAAGAACGCTAGATATATAAAGATGAAATGTGTTGATTGATGCTAAATGAAAGCATGGGATATTGGTGTGTAAGTGATAATGGGATAATGCTGCTTGTAAGATATTGTTAAACCTGACTGCCAAATGACAGTAGACCAATAAAAAGCTTTGCTGTCGTAAGAAACGTGTGTAAAGCAGAATACAGATTCTATTTCACTGTATCCGGAGTCCTTCTCACCCCCTACCTCCGCCCCAAACAAAGAACAGGAATAAATTGGAAATAAATTTAGTGTACATTCTGTTAAACCTTAACATAAAATGTCAGCAAAACTCGACTAGCGGACCCATCCTCAACCATGCCCATGAGAGTCACGTTATCTAAGTCGCATAATGAAGTTCTTGACGGATCATTCATCCAGGAAAACATCTATTTGGAATGTTTACCATATTTCTTCGTTGCATCCTTTAAATTCCCGCCACACCTTGCCCTGTAACATGTAAGGCAATGCCATCACTCTAATATTCTGTAATATTCAATAGATTACTGATAGAAGAGCGAGGAAAAATGTTGAAATATAATGAACTGAAATACAGATCTGGAATGTATATGGGTTCTTCTTGCATACCCTGAAATAAGATGAAGGAAAATGGCAGTGTACATAGGGTGCATTCAAATTAACACACTCAAATTAAATCCATGTTTAATGGCGTCAAAGCTTTATCAATTAAAAGTGCAAACAAGAAAATTGTTTCGTGGCCAGGCTTCACTGACTTCAATTACAGCCACTCCCTCCTCACCCGTGAACAGTGGTCCAGTCTTAAAATACGTGTAATAAGTAACAATATCCCTTGGCATTTCAAGCTCATCGGAAACATATGTAATAACTCATATAAAGATTTTATTTAATTATCATTTATCATTAAGCGCTGCTACCGTATTCACCTTGGTAGTGCAACAAGTGCCATTGATATTGTATTAATTTACGCTGTTAGTAGCTCTAGTTGTGCTTTGTGAATATCGGTGCTGGTATATTTATTAAGAAATATGTTGATTGTGTTAACTTGACTTGACAAAAAAGTTATTGACTTTTGGCAAAGGGCCAACGATGGAGGTATGATTGAGGAATGGAGCTGGGCCACGATCGGAGTGAGTTAGGGGCGATTACGAAAGCTCTAAAAGGATCAGCCCTGCGATACTTATGCCACGCTCTCTGTTGGAGGGATTGGGTGGATGAGCAATTAGGGGATGGGTGGAAACACCATTGGGTATGCGACGGAATGATCACCACCAGGATGACGACCACCAGCTACAACCTACTTTAATTTATAAACAGCGCCAACAATACACGTATTTTTTAATATTTTACAAGGAGCAAGGTCGTGGGATTGGGTTTAGTTGGTTGTAAGGTTTAAAACAAAAAACGTATCATATAAAAACATCTGGCACAAGGTAGGGTGGGTCAGATCCACCAGATTCTTCATAAATAGTACAGAGTTATCTGTATCTAATTTCTAATAACGAATATCGGGGGTTGAGCTTTTCCATATCAGAGATTTTTATATCATATTCGATTTATGCCACCAGTGTGAAAACACCATATATAAAATTTTAATTTATAAGAAATGGGATTGGCTTATAAATTCATAGCAGTACTTTGTTATTCCTTCCATATATTATCTTAAGAGAACGATAAAGCATAGCATATTTTATGTTGGTTTTATTTAAGGGCATCTAGGATTCATTTTAACTCATCCCAAATATAAAAAGCTCTACATGAAAAATATTATTTACATCCTTAAAATTTATTCATAGTACATAGTCCGTCCAGATATTGTTGCTACACTTTTCATATCGGAATTTGTAATTTTATCAATTCCTTTATTAAAATATTTCAGAATAAAGCAAGTAATTAATAATACTGAAATAAATATAGGTACTTTTGGTTTCAAGACGGATTCATATGCAGTCACCACCGCTATACGAGAATATTTACACAATAAAACAGGGGAAAACATATAGGAAAATGCGAACTTAGATGCCCCCTCAAAGCCCCTGAATGTTAGTGACATTATTCTTGGTGGGTATAGAGTGAAGCGTGAATAAGTGTTTACTATTTTTTCAAAAAGATAAGATTTGAAATAGCGACATTTCAAACATATCACCTAAGCGAGGAGATTTGCTATCAACGACTAACCTTAATAACTCCGAGCAACAAAATCAATTCCTTTCACCGTGCTGTAACAATATATTGTCATTGCATTTGTAGCATTTGTACTACATTGTACTACTTTGGATTGACCAGTGGAAGTCCTCATAGACTTTTCAATATAAGCCAACAGAAACACGCTGTCTTGGAGTCTGAGCTCTGGGCTTATAATTTTCACATTTTTATCACCAACAGTTTTCAGTATTGACATTTTAAACTATAATGTATGAGTACCATAATATGTTTTTGAAGCATTGGAAAGTTCTCAGCTCTTTCAATTTTGACTTAAAGATAGGAGTGAAGATTTATTTATGGATGAAAATAGCCTTTTTTCATATTTTGATCATTATTTTCATGCAGTAAAATCTTTTTAAAATGCATTTTCCAATCTGCGTAGATATGCCCGACTCTAGCTTCTTTTTTATTAATGATAAGGATGTGAACATAATGGAGTAAATTTTCTCAATTTAAGTAGTATCGCAAATTTCTGTGATGGATATATGTCTCTTTCAGATTAATTTTCAAGTGTTACAATTTAGCCACATGTCACCCATGTATATACCTTTATTCAATCGCCGTAACTCCCAATAGAGACTCAACCCTCATCTTATTTATCGAGAAATTATCTGTAGATATATCGAGGAAATGCCCAAAATTGCAATGCATAATGTCTATTGAACCCATTATTGTCCAAGTGATCAAAGAAGCTAGAACAGCATACATCTATGTGGACAATTTTGTGGAAAACATAATCTAAAAAAGGTTGGTTAAAATGATAAAAAAACCTGTGAAAATTGGCAGTTTCGATCCATAAAGATTTCTACTATAATTGGACGCTATCAAATATTACGTAATGCTTCCGTATCTTAGCTTAGGTAATTCCACTTTCCAGCAGATCGGTGGTGTTAATTGCTCGCAGGAGAAATTGTACTTGAAGACCCATAGAGTCGGAGGAGTCTTCTTCGACTCCAGTCTCCATGGCGGACGAATAAATGCGTCTCTTTATTGAGATGGCAACTGATACAATTAGCGGCGTGTGTATGCGAGGCAGTTCCAGGTGATGCGGCATAGATATCTGCCCGAAGGAGGAGAGGGAGCCAGGATTCCTCACTCAGAACGATGGTCTCGGGGTCAGGCCTCAGATCTGCTGCTGGCTAGAGCTAGTTTACCCTTGCGCTTGGAGTGGAAACCTCCATTGACAGCGAAAATTGTTGGTGGGGATAGACCATGAGGGATGGGAAGTGCTTTCGTTGGGTTTTTAGTCTTTAGAAAGTAACTGTAACTCTGGAGATGCTTCTGTTCCATCAGAATGGCTGATAAGTGAAATAAATCGTTTCGCTAGAGTATTACTGGCTAATATCCGACCTTGGTAGAGGTGTCTAGATACGGTCTTCTCTAAAAAAACTACTCCACTTTGCCTGTGAGACTGGCTGGTCACGATCAAGTCTTTCTCAGGGAGATATATAGTTCTGTTAAAGCTTTTAAGATGTCATTTTCTTAAATTCTTTTTCGACATTCTTTTGTACAGGGCTCTCCAGTATTAGGGGACTAGTAAGACAAGACCAATTAAAGAAAGGTCATTAGGGCCGTTTTGTGTATCTTTTGGTGGCGTGAGTATGTCTTACTCCATGGCTTCATTATCCCATGGCTCAGAAACGGGTCCGAGTCCGAAGAGACTCCGAGAGGTCACAGAGACAATGAGTAGTATCATAAGACTAGAAGGTGTAGCATTGGTCGACCCTTCTTCTGCTTGCGGAATATATGTAATGCTTAGTTCAGTTCTGGAAGTACTACCACGTCACCAATCTAAGCAAAACTTGGTACCGTACATGCTCATAATGTTGTGAATAACTTAGAGTCAAAATAGACTTCAGCCAAGCTTCTGAGCAACACTTCTGAGCAGGGACTAATATTAAGACTCTCCTGTAATGCACATAGGCACTCATGTCCATCCATAAAATAATAACCAAATATTCTCCAACGCTTACATCATTCAAAATTTTAAGCTGGTGCGATTACATCCCTAGAAATAATTAAAAATGTAATAAAAAATTGATTTTTCGCTAATGTTTGAGCCATTTTTGCGAATAACGAAAAACGCTTTCTTTATCTAAAACTTTCCGACAGCAAGGTTATTTTTCTGGCGTCATTTAAGAATTAAATGAAAAATTGTTTTCCCCCAATATTTTCGCCAGTTTTTGGTAACTCCTAGAAGAAAGTAACAGCTAGTAGTAACACCTACTACGTTTACGTAGCGTCTCTAGACAGTAAGGCTATTTTCCTTGTGTCGGTTACAATTTTACGAAAAATTATTTTTCACCAATACATCCTCCAATTTTTGGAGAATTGGCAAAAAGCCTTAGTTAACGGACCCCCCCACCCAATAACAAAATGTAACCCCGTCAGAACATCATTGCTTATCAGTAAATCACACTGAACACCGTCAGTACTACCAAGATACCTAGGATTTTACCAATTCATTTGTACTACTATAACGCATGATCTCGTTTCATGACATTTGAACCTTTCATTCCATATCCGGGAAAGAAAGAAATGGCTGAGAAAAGGTGCGGTCCACATTTATTGGCGAATAAGAGAATGTATGTAGACGAATAATTAGAAGTTTGTAAAATAATAGGAGGTGCTATTGGTTTAGAGACCTATGTTGAAAAAAAAATTATCCCCAAAAATCCGAAAGAAACAAGTCTGCGTGGAGGCAATCACAATAATAGATGGCCAGAGGCTCAAAGCTTAACGACTTAAGTGCATTGAATAAGGACACTTTCGAGAAGCCTGTAAAATACATATACGTCTTTGAATGTAACCGCCATCACAGATTAAATCGGAGAAGCGCTGGGAATTGTCTTTGTGTTATGATAATTGGATCTATTCCAGATGTCGACTGTGTGGACAACTGCTGTCTGGAGACAGGTTGTAAACTGTGGACTGTGGAAGACCAAGTTTGTTATGGACGCTAAAAATGATGTGTAAAATGCGGCATATATACTAAATCATTTAATGGAAAAGAGATAATGATATTCGTGATCATCATGTGCATATAACGAACAAGTTTTAAAAATTTTCTTGCCCTTTTGAGGGCAAAAATATCATAAAACTTGTAGGTAATGTATATGTGTATAGATATAAGAACAAAGGGAGTGGGGTGGAGTAAGTAAATTGAGAGGAATCATTGATGTGTACTTGTTTACTGTGTTATTCATGTGGACATTTTTAGTGTTATACATGTGGAGATTTTTAATGTGTGTAATTTTGTGAGTTTTATTAAATATTTTTAAGCGGTTTTGAGGGTTGCTGTATATATTAATTTTATTTACTAAATGGGAGAAGAATGTTGAACAAATAAGCATGAGTTTTTTGTTTCAACTTCTTTTTATTCTTCAAACAAAAGTATAAATGAATAAAAACAAGGAAAAATTTAATAAACAGTGAAATATACTGCAATTAAGGACAAAATAAATCTCAGAATGGCCTGAAACGAAAAGCTAAGCAAAAGTCGCAAAAGTCGCTTGTTTTTGTTTAAAGTGAAACCCTTAGGTTGACTGCCCTCTGCGAGCTCTGACGCCCAGCAAACAAAACAAATGTAAAAGCTGGGAAATACCTTATATTTTAAGCGTAGTTTCAACAGAACATTTTACGAAAACTACCATTTAAATTTTGCTGCTGAAACTTTGTATTGTATTTGCAACAGAACTTTTAAAAATTTTCTTTCGGATACATCGCTTTATAACCTTACGAATTTATATAGATACTAAGCCCATTGCAAAAGGTAAATGCGTTTGCACACATGCAACTATAAATGAGTACAATGATGCAGTGACTTAGATCTGCCGGCCAGGAGCTAGCTAATGTAGCAAAGTGGAATGTGAGGTCGTTTCTTTTTTTTTTTAGAATATTTTTTGTAAAAACCCAAACAGGAGTCAATGACATTTTCAAAATCATAGATGATGTCTAGTGAAAAGTGTCCGATTCTTCCGTGAACATTGGAAAACAACTTGTTTAATTTT